>CM041023.1:6000000-6703114 GCA_022984855.1 Dimocarpus longan | reverse complement strand
TGCCCAAATCGAAGATGTCATAACCATGATGCATCTTTGTAACAAGCTTTCAGACACTTTGCAACATCATTTTGAATGTTCAACGAAAACATTCTATTCTTTGACATTTTCACCTTAGCAATTAAATTTCCTATGTCATCTCTTATAAAAAGACTACAATCTTTCATGTGAATATCATAGCCTTTTTCTAAAAGTTGACCTAAACTCAAGATGTTGCTTGTCATGTTGGGCACATAATAAACATTTGAAATCAATGGGTGACTACCATTTTTAGCACGAATAAGAATGTTACATTTTCCTTTCACCGAAATTTTAGAACTATCTCCAAATGAGACATTGCCACTCACAGATTCGTTGAGCTCTATGAACATGTTTTTCCTTCCACACATGTGGTTGCTCGCACCAGTGTCAAGATACCAAGTATTCTCTTGGTCACCATCATTGCCTCTATGTGCTAATAACAGAATTTCTCTCTCCTCTGCTCTTGCTTCCACAAAAATTAGTCTTTTCTTCAACCTTGTTATTTGGAGTTCTACATTCTGAAGCATAATGTCCAAACTTCTGACAATTATAACACTGAACTTGAGATTTTTCGTACCTCGTGTTCGAATTGGCTCTCCCACGACCTCTTGTTGAATTTTCTCCTCTCTCATAGCTATTGTTGGAATTGTTGTTGTTATAATTCCAACCTCATCCACGACCACGACCTGTACCTCGTCCTCGGCCTCTTCCTCTGCCTCGACCACGTTGGTATCTCTCGTGGCTTTGGATTTCTTCCTTCTCTTTGAGTTGGGACTTGAGGAGTTGTTCATTGATACCTTGCTTCCTTTTATGCTTTTCTTCGTAAGCTTGCAATGATCCTTGAAGTTGCTTAATTGTCATGGTTGTCAAATCTTTGATCTCTTCTATCGTCACAACGATATATTCAAATTTGGAATCCAACGAGCAGAGTATCTTCTCCATTATTCTGGTATCTTCCAGTGTCTCACCGTTTCTTTTTAATTGATTAGAAACGGTTAACACTCTTGTGAAGTAGTCAGAAATAGATTCAGATGCTTTCATATGTAATGATTCAAACTCACCTCTTAAAATCTGAAGACGAACTTTCTTCACTTGTTCAGATCCTTTGCAAGAGGTTTGTATCTTATTCCACGCTTCTTTAGCGGACTTTGCACTTGAAATTTTCTCAAAGCCATCATTATCTAATGCTTGATAGATGAGATAGAGAGCCTTTTTGTCTCTCTTCCTTAAGTCTTTTAAACTATCCTTTTGAGTTTGGATAGTGTCGACTCATCTTCTGATTCGGTGTAGCCTTTTTCTACGACCTCCCAGACATCGTGTGCTCCAAGAAGTGCTTTCATTTTGATACTCCAATTATCATAGTTGTCGTTCTTGAGTGTTGGAACTTGAAAAGATACCATACCATTAGCCATACCTTTTAATATGTTTAGAATTTCGAAATTCTGATTGCACGGATGGATTCAGAACGTCGAGAAACTTCAACCGGAACTTGAACCAAAAAGTCAACTTTTGGTCAACGGTCAACTCGGTCAACGGTCAAAGTCAACGGGACCTGTTTGGCTTTAATCAGCAGCGGCTCGGCTCGGCTTCGGCTTGGCTCGGCTTGGCTCGGCTCGGCTTAACTCGGTCTGTTAACCCGGTTCAACTCGTTTGAGTTGACTCAGTTTTCTGTAGCGATTTTCCGCCGGCGCGTGCGGGCGCGTGGAACCTCCGATTAGGATGATTTTTGCGGTGTTGTGCTCCTCTCGTCGAGAGCTTCGATTTGGTATATTACACGACACTTAGCCTTGCTCTGATACCACTTTGTTGGATCGAAATTCTCACTAAAACAAAAATAAAACTTTTACAATTCTCAAAACACCTCACAATACAAAGTTTTGCTTTGTTTCTCACACACTCACTAAAAGCTTTGCTTCTCTTATGTTTTCTTCTTCTTTGTGATGATTAAACCTCATGCAAGACGGGCTATATATAGTGCTAGAAAATTAATCTAAACCATTCAAATTAACAAATACAAATAAATCATAACCACACAATTTCACCAACCAAACAATTATTTTCAAATTGCATTATTGACTCACCTAACCTTTCACCTAACCTTACACCTAACCTTAGAAGGTTCTTCTTGATGGACTTGGGCTTGGTAATGGGCTTCAAAACAAGTTTATATTTTCAACACATCTAACTTTAAATACAAGGAAGTGGTAAAATTCATGATCTTTATACATTCGAGAACTACCTTCATCATTAGCAATAAGGAAGTAATGCAATACGTATATCTAATTCGAGTTTCTTCAAAAATTTTGCACTTGTGAGCAAACGTCAAACATGGTCAATGTATCCAAACAGGATTTTCTTTTGTTAGAAATATGATCCCTCATGAATTTTAATGCATTTTCCGGTTTGTTTAAGCTATAAATAGGACGGAAACTCTCTTTTTGGCATGAATTCAGCAAATATAGATAGCTTTTCTTGTGCATAATTAAAAATTTAAGTGCAATACACTACATGATTTTTGCAACCAATTATAGCGTGCAATTGTGCGTCTCGTCATGATCCGTTAGAACACTACGTAAGCTAGTTGTTGTCTCATATAAAGTCGATTTTGTATGACAATAAGAAAATTTATTCCTTAAATTTCCAACTTTGTTTTTCTTTCATGTACTGTTTTGTATTAGTAATACCTTAGTTGAAATTAACATCATAATAATAGTAATAATAATAATAATAATAACCCCATGTGTCTCCTCTCTCTATATATACCAGGCATTTAAAATGACAAGAAGTTCCCTATACAATAGCAGATTGTTGTTGAACACCCAAAATATATAACAGTTGAATCAACTAGGCATAAGTGGATAAATATTCTACCTTCATACAAATAATCATAATCGAAAAACATACATGCATGATAGAAGGAAACATGGTACTAGTTCCTTGTCTTTAAATTGATAAGTAGATTCGGTACACGTTTCTTTCTTGTCCTTAAACCGTAAAACCTCAAACGCACGTAATGCATTATTATAGCAACCCAAATGAGAAGTTTCTAAGTTTCATCATTTATTTTTGTAATCATTTTATTCTGACAGTAGCTAGACATGCCAACTACTTTTACAAACATAAATAACACAGAGTCAAATTTGAACTGAAATTTTGAAACATGAAACACATCTGATGTTAAAAGGCAACACTTCACTTTCCGGATGGACGTCTACAGGATCCTAGTCATCACCACCTTTGCCATCATCCCCGTCGTCATCACCAACTTTGTCATCATCATCGTCCTTATCACCAGAAACAGTGAATCCAAGCTCCGCACCCCCGTCGTCATCACCACCTTTGTCATCATCGTCCTTGTCACCAGAAACAGTGAATCCAAGCTCCACACCCCCATCATCATCACCGCCTGCTGGTGCCGGTGGGGCTTTCCCCTCATCGTCCTCGGCAGCGACTTTGGAGAAACCAAGGAGATCAGGTCATACAGATCGATAATAATAATGCAGCATGGAATAATTACTCACCTGGAGAGAACAAACTAACCACTTGTGTGGAAATTAAGCTTATGCATGTTAATCCATCATTATAACATAAGACTTTAGAAACAACTCACCTGAGTTTGTAAGGAGGATGAGAGCGAAGAAGAGCGCAAAAATCTGGACGGATTTGAGAGATTTGGCCATGTTTAATTGCTATTAATTGCTTGTATATGTGATCTTAATGGGAATGGTATTAGAGTTATTTATAGTACGTCTTTGCTTCTCTTGATGTTTCATTTGTGATTGAAGCATTAATTAAATTGATACAATGGCGATATAACAACCAACGATATCTTTTTTAACATTGTTAAATAAATTAACTCTGGATTCCAAATTTAAAATCTTCTTAACTTCATAATTTATTTGATCTTGTGAGAACCACGAAAGCAGTTGTGGTCCATATGCCAATGATGAATTTAATTAAATGCCCCCCAATTCAGTAGGAATGAAATGAAAACAGTTAAGAATTAAAATGAAATATTGTTCTCTCTCTCTTTTTTTTAAAATAAGATAAAAATGCTGGTTCCTGTTCCCGTTTTCTCATGAAGTCCTAAAACACAACATGAGCCATGTGATAGTCCCAGTACCTAGACGTTCTCTTTCAAAATGATAAACCAATAATTTCCATCCAACTACCATCATGGACCTAGCGTTATCTCAGTGCACATGAACAACCGCGCACTTCTAACAACAAAACGATCTCAGTTACCGAAACAAGTAAATTAAATATTGCTCTTTGCAAATTTCAAAATTTTGGGTTCCCAGTCTACAATCTTGTCATTATAATTCTGTGAGAGAATCAAAATCCTATGACACCTATGCAGTGCAAAGTATGGGTGAGCATTTTGAACCCAATCCGACTAATCCGACCCAACCCGACCAGGTCTGATTATAGTATTTAAAATATCCCACTTGGATTGGGTTCAAACAACCCGATTTTTTCTCTAGTTAGGTTGGGTCAGACGAGTAACCTGAGAAACCAACCCGAACCCAAGACTATCTATAAAAAAATAAAGTGCGTGCGCTAGCTGTAGTTGCCATTTCTCTTACATCTTCTCTCAGTTCTCTTCATTCTCTATTTCTCTCCACACTGCACAACCTCCTTCACAACTTCTTATTTCCTCCTTCATGGTGCTCCTCCAGTCTCTGACCTCCACAGCCTCTAGCCGCAGACCAATTGTCTCCATTCGCCGCAAATCAATTCAACTTAACAAAGTATGATCAAGAAATGATGTTAAATTATGAAGAGAGCCAATATATATATATATATATATATATATATATATATTTAATCAAGCGACCTAGACCACGGGCCTTCTAAACTCCTATTCCATCATTTAAATTTTATTACCCACATGGGGTAAAACATAAGTCAGTTCATTAATAGGTTCTACATGAAAAGCTTAAAAATCTGATCATGCATGTGTGGTGTTGATTAATTCTGAGTTTAAATACTATTATGGACAGTAATGGTACCTAGCAACATAAATTTCCAAATACAACAAGGTAGTTACCTATAAAGGAAGCCGCAAACTGGTCCAATTACATAAAACCTCAAACCAGCTAGAAGATCCAGAACGAATTAAAACAATAGTATATATATAGAAAATTAAAAATATAGATTCATTACATCTCGGATTTACTAACTATATATATATATGTATGATCTCGACCACAAAAACCCCCCATTCCATACATTAAATTTTTGTAACCAAGATAGGGTAAAACTTGGGTCAATTCAGCGATGCGCTCTACATGAAAAGCTTAAAACTCCTAGCATGCATGTCGGGGGTTGATTAAATTGGAGTTTAAATGCTATTATGGGCTCTGACGCTACCTCACAATATAAATTTACACATACAACAGGCTAATTTCCTAAAAAGGAAGTAACAAACTGGTCTGGGTGCATAAAAGCTCAAACCAGCTATAAGATCCAGAAGGAATTAAAACAACAGTATACTAGTAGAAATTTAAAGTATTGATTCATGACATCTCCAATTTACAAACACCAATAAATTTTTTTCCGAACCATAGACTAGGCCAAATTAAAACCATGATTCAAAATTTAACTATTTTTCTTATATTTAAATAATCACAGCGTGCTAAATGAGTTTGGATTTTTTCAGATAGAAAGATGCAGTTGTTGGCAATGGATGGAGGAGGTGTTCAGATCATGTTGAACAGCATGCATGTGTTTCTGAAACATCGAATTCAACTACTGGAGGAAGAAAATCAGAAGCTACTGAAAGAAGATTGTACGTTGGAACCTATAAGAAATTTGTTGAAACCTCGAGTTCATGGGTTAGAAGACAAGATAAATGAAATGAAAGGTGATTTATATAATGAAATTTTTAAAGTAGTTGGGTGGATGAGGGAGTGAGTGAGCGAGTTTGAGAGAGAGTTGAGAATGAAAAGAAGGGACGGAAAGGTTATGCAATGGAAAATTAAAAATTATGAATTAAGTCGTCGTAATTTCATTTCAGGTGCTTTAATTATAAATAATGCCAATTAGCTTTTCAACATTAATAATGTAGAAATATATCGTTCTACTTGAAAAGCTTAAAAATCCAATGCATGTGTGGGGTTGATTAATTTGGAGCTTAAATACTATTATGGATCATGACAGTACCTCACAATATAGATTTCCATATACACCAGGCCAATTACCAATAAAGGAAGCAGCAAGCCAATCCAAGTTCATAAAACCTCAAACCAGCTGGAAGATCCATAACAAATTAAAAAAAAAGTA
Source organism: Dimocarpus longan (assembly GCA_022984855.1). Taxonomy (NCBI): domain Eukaryota; kingdom Viridiplantae; phylum Streptophyta; class Magnoliopsida; order Sapindales; family Sapindaceae; genus Dimocarpus; species Dimocarpus longan. The sequence continues at coordinate 6,696,808 of CM041023.1, read as the reverse complement.
CATTAGTAAAAATTAAAAATATTGATTCATGACATCTCCAATTTACTAACCTCAAATATATATATATAGGGGTACATTCTAGCATACACTCAAGGTATGCATATACTTAATAAAAAAATATGTGATTGTATTCTAAAATGTATAATTGTAATTTATTATATATGGTTACAACTAAATATGTATGATTATATTAAGTAAATATGATCACATTTACCGATTGTAATCACACATGTTTAGTTGTCATTACATATAATAAATTACAATTACACATTTTAAAATGCAATTGCACATTTTTTTTGTTAAATGTATACATACACTCTATATTAAAAGGGATCCCTATATATGTATATCTGTGTGTATGTGTGTGTGTGTGTGTGTGTAGAACTTATATGGTCAATGTCTTCTAAATTTTTAAAGTTAGAATGAACTAATTAATTCATCAATTCTATTTGAATTAAATATGAGAGAAAATTTATTTTACGGGAGATAATAAAATGAATGGGTTTGATTGGTTCATTCTCACTTTTTAAAATTATAAAATACCAATCATATAAATTATATATATAGTGATTTTTTAATCAATACCTCCTAACTTTAAAAAGTTATAATGAATAAATCAAATTCATCTATTGTATTTGAATTAAATACTACGACCACATATTTTCAGTCAATCTTATCACTATGTGGCATCCACTAAAAATAAAATATTGTAAATTATGTTCATAAAATAAAAATTTCAAGACATCCTTATTAGATATAAATTCTTTTAACAATGGTATACATCATACTATAAAACCTAATTAGTTTTTCTTTGTAATCATAATCTCTTATGATCCTAATGATATGAAATTATGTCGATATTTGAATTGTAATACATTATAATAGCTTTCCATTCGAAGAGATCTTCTATGAATTATAGGAACCATTTGAAGAGATCTTCTATGAATTATAGGAATCTTCTTGTTCAATAAAGTCTTTCCCTTTTTCCAAAGCAATATTAAAAAAATTAAATATGCCAGCTTCAATTAATTAGTAGAAAATTTTCTTTTTTTGGAGTCTTTCTCAATGTTATGGAAATAACTAGATGAAGACGTGTCACGAGCTACACTATAACTACAAACCCAATCTGTGCCTTATGCAAGCTCTTTATCCAGAGTTGATTCACTGTCTGAGTGCGACTGAACTTGTTTGGTGTTCCTGCTATCATGGTATTTTACTATCGAATCAAGGTTTAATGGGTTTTATGTTGCTCCATTTTTCATCAGGACCTTTGGGCTTGTTACACCATCGGCCGGCAACTTTCTAATTCTATTGAAAGTGTTGTGCAAAATCGCAAGTGAACAAGCCGAACAAGTAATAAAGTAATGAGAGAAGTATCGTCCCACGAGGATTGTTGTTAATTAATGCCCAAAATTAAAATAACTCAACTTTTATTTGATAGATGAAATTTGGGTAAATGAGTTGCAAACTATGAGTAAATTTAATTGCAATTGTAAATAAATGAAAATTAATTCAATGAATAAAAAATTCTAAGATTATGATTTCACCATAACTAATCTATTCCTCCCCTTTGTTCTTTTTAACAAAAATTAACTATCCAGTTGCTAGTCGAGATTCCCTGAATTATTCACATAGCCCCTCCCGAGGTCTAAGGAAAATACCCTATAAAAGATTAACTGCTATGTTCCCATGCAAGTCAAAACATTAAAGGATTCATTAAGATTTATGGATCTCTTTTATAGACTACACAAACCATGCAGGTATATTCCTATCCTACATGTAATTTATGACATTAAATATAATGAACTAGACACATAAATCAGCTTCCGCTATCATTATGATTAACAATTCAACTAAATAGTGGCCAATTATTTAGAAGCATTAAGAACAATATTAAATGCATCACCCAAGATAGAAAATCATTAATTGAATTGAACAAAGGTTTGGAACATCAAAGTTAGGCTACATCATAATCTTAGAAAACAAATCTACTCCATAATAGAATTTACAAAAACTAGAAAATTAAACATAACAGGAGATAGGAAAACTTAGTGGATTGAAGCTTCACCGTAGAATTTCTTCCTCTGCTTTGCTCCTCCTCTCCAAGCTCTCTCTCTCTTTCTCTAAACTACTTATTGTTTTGGTTTGTGATGGAATGCTTAGAATGGTGATTCTAAGGCCTATTTATAGGCCAAATTCACCTCCAATTACATCATCGATTGCATCATCGTTTCCTGATTTTCCACCATTTTGCATCATCGCTTACATCATCTTTCACCTACCCCATTCAAAGTCAACTTTCAAATTGCATCATTGCTTACATCATCGTTCACCTACCTCATTCAAAGTCAACTTTAATATTACATCATTGCTTACATCATAATTTTGATTACATCATTCCTTACATAAGCATGACATAATATTTATTTCTAGAATACTCGATCTTTAAATTGCGATAATCTTTTTGATGCGATTTCTGATTCGAGTAATTCTTGAGGCGATGAACTGCTTCGAATGAAATTCATGATCTTGTCTCGAGCGAAAGCATTTGGTGGGGTCCACATACGATTTTCACAAACTTTATTCTGAAAATGAAAAATACAAAATGATGAAATAATGTACTTAATAATAATAAAAACATCAAGAATTAAACAAGAATTCAAGTTTAAAAAGATAAGATAACTCTATAAAAATAGAGTTATCACACCCCCAAACTTAAGATTTTGCTTGTCCTCAAGTAAAACTAAAAATAACAACCTAAGTTAAAAACACAGAAAATAAAAACACAATCCATTTTCGTAGGTAAACACGATGGCATTGAGCGTATGCCACAAGCCTTTAAACCCCTAGGTGTCCCTAGTAGGAGGAGTTGTGTCTCCTGAGGGTTTACCAGCAACGATACCCACAAACGTTAAAAGATTCCACCCATAACTTATCAACATCTCACTAAATACAAATTAACAGAAGTCTCATACATGTATGATCTTGTATCAGGACTAAGGATAAGTCACTAATGATCTAAAACATAATCATCAACAATCTCACACCACTTTCAAAGCAATTTCATTTCAAAACATCATATTCACATGTTATGGACTTATTTCGCTTCGACTCTAATTCTCACAAGATATCTCTCATAACCCTCATGAATCCTAAATCAAACACTCATGCAATCATATGTGATAGAGGTTATGTAAAGGCATAGCAAGCGTCATTTACATCACATATGAATATAGACGTTTAAAAGAACCGCACTTTCAAGTGAATAGATCTCATGATTGGAATCGAATACTAAGAACGTAGATAGAGCATGATGACAGACTTCAACTCTCAAATTGGACTTCCTTTTGAAGATCAATAGGCTTTATTAAAGATTGTATTTGGGCTATGGTTAATTGACATGTAAGAAATTTTAAGGTACGGGTTCAACAAGAACATATAATCATACCAAAGTACTTCATTTATTCTCTTTACTTCATCACAACTTCTCTTTTCTTTTTTTTTTTTTTTTTTTTTTCAACATTTTTTTTTTTTTTTTTTTTTTAGAAACACATTGTGTAAATGTTAACACTTCAATTCTCTTCTCCTCTCTTACTTCATTGCATGATCCCAAACTTCATGAGGTATGACTAAATTTAAAGGCTCAATAGGGTCATTTAATAACGGTAAACAGAGAAAAATATTTAAAGTGTTTGGCTTCAAAGGTTTTATGATGTGTCTCAATTTAAAGTAGGAAAGTAGGCTTTTGTAGAGTAGAACTGACCTATATTACTTCTAAGAAGTCGATCCAATTTTCAAATCAAAGCAGCTCATGTTATCTACAATAATGATTTGTTCTCAGTATTCAATGCAAAACCTATAGAGATCATCTATTAAGAACAAAGTGAAGAGTGTTTAAGAGTAGAAACAAATAAATCTCTCAAAATGAAACGTTTAAAAGGCTCAAATCCTTACCAAGGATAATCTCCACTAATAGTCCACAGTTCATGTAAACATAATATTTATCCACTCAATTAACTAAGATCATGACATTCAAAAGTCTCAAATCATGCAAAGATGTTCATGACTATTCCTTAGTAACGATATTCAACCAAAAACATGCATTAAGACTCCATTAATAAATACAAGTAAGTAGTCGACTTGTTAGGGCAGAAAGAAAAATAATAAAACAAATAATGAAAATCTTTTTGCTTTTTTTTTTTTTTTTTTTTTTTTAAATGAAAACAAAGATGCGTCTCAAGAGCACAAAAGTACTCTTTACTCTGCCATCTTTTAGTTTCAACTCGGACCAGCTTTTGAATCTTATGGTTTTAATAATAGCAAACTCTACCCCCAAACTTATTTGAGACAGTGTCCCCAATGTCTAGTAAGATAAAAAGAAGAAAAACTTAAATGGAAATGCTATTAATAAAACCATAGGATAAGAAAGTTACAACCGGAGATTAAGATCCAGTGCACGCTTCTTGCTACCGCTTGATTCAGGAGCCCAAACCACCTGTGACATGATTGGATCAACTTCGGGTACAAAGTCTTGCAGTTGGTCAATCAGTTCATCAGCACTAGAAGCTGAGACTAGAATACGCCGGTTTGCTTGAGTCATAAAACCCTGTTCCACAGCATGATCAAGAAAAGCCAATAAACCATCATAAAAACCGTTAGTGTTAAGCAAACCTAATGGCTTTTTGTGAATGTTGTAATGGGCCCAGGATGCAATGTTGAAGATTTCTTCAAATGTTTCCAAACCACCAGGTAACGCGATAAAGGCATCAGCATTGAGTAATATGTACGCCATTCGTCCGTGTATACTTATAACCTGAAACTCATTACCTATGCTCGTACCGATGATGTCTTTCCTTTCAGCCAAAGGCTTTACTGCGACACCGAGGGTTTGCCTACCTCCAACAGTTGCAGTTACTGCGACAGAGCCCCTCAGTCCTAAACTGCCTCCTCCATACACCAAATCTATTTTTCGGGTAGCTAAAGCCGTACCAAGTTCAGCAGCTGCTTTTGAATATTGTGTACTCATACAAGACTTTGGGCTACAAAAAACACAGATGTTTTTGAATTTACTGCTCGAGGACTCTGCCATTTTTTTTTTTTTTTTTTTTAAGAGAAAACGAATTATTTGTTATCAGTCATAAACACTTATTTAAAGAAGATGAAAGAGTAAAAGAACAGTTTTACGATGCTACACAGTATTGGTCAGAGGGAAAAGGAAATGTTAAGTGTAGAAATGTCAAAAAGAAAGCACAATCTTCGAGAAAAATAAATAAATAAATAAAACAAGCCGCTACAAATACAAAATTCAAAAAGTTCGGCGACGAAACGTCAAAAAGTAAACACAAACATCGAAAAAGTAAACACAAACGTCAAAAAGTAAACACAGACATCGAAAAATTTTGAAAATAGCTGCTAAAAATAAAAATGTTCGGTGATGAAACGTCAAAAGTAAACACACTTATCAAGAAAGCTTGAAACGACCTAAAAATCCAAAAGGACGGGTAAGGAAAAGTAAACACAATTATCAAAAAAAATTTGAAACAGACTGCTAAACAAAGAAAAAAAATGATGCTACAGTAGTTGTGATTGTGGCTCACATCTTCCTCTGGTTTTACGTCCAGAAACGGATTAAAACAACTTCTATGAGTTGAGGATCGGCTTCCCATCCAGTTTTCTTATAAACTGGCAAACAGGGTCGTTTACAGTCAGATTCCAAGACTATAACGCTGTTTCTCTTTACTGAATAACTCCCATAACTCTAAAAGAATACGTTGAACTTTCCCACAAGGATGCGTCTCAAGAGTCTCACGGATGTTATCCAGAGACTCCTTACTCAGTCCATCCTTTATGCATTTGATTTTATCTTCTCGATTTATGGATAAATATCCAAGATTTTTACAGCTTGTGTCGCAGTTACATCTCGCACACTTATGACAGACTTCCATTCTCTTAGCTCTCCTCTTCTTTGAGTAAGAACTTCTTCCTAATCCTGGTAAACGTTTAATTAATGAATCATTCAACTCACCTGCTAAACGTACCTTAGCTTCGATGATCCATCGAATATGCTCTGGAAGACCTAAAGATGTTAGTGCCCTCATTCTTTCGAGTCTGCACTTGTAAATCTTTCTGAGTACATCTTGGGGTAGAGTAGGGAAATAATTTTTCAGTGCTGCAAGACTTGCCTCCATCTCTGAAAGAGAAAGAAAAATTATCAAAGAAAAAACAAAAACACACAAAGAACACAATAACACACAAACAGAGAAAAACTAGCTAAAAAGAGAAAAACTTGGGTTGCCTCCCAAGAAGCGCTTAATTTATAGTCGTTAGCTTGACTGTTGAGAAACGCCTTAAGTCGGGTCTGAAAGCGCGATAGTGGATTTCTGTTGAGGTTCTCCACCATCCATGTAAACTTTGAGTCGTTGACCATTGACTTTGAATCGACGATCTGCACTTTGAATTTCAACAGCACCATGTGGAAACACTTGAACAACTGTGAAGGGCCCAGACCATCTAGAGCGTAGCTTACCTGGAAACAAACGTAATCTTGAATTAAACAAAAGAACCTTCTGTCCTGGAGTGAAATACTTGTTTAAGATCCGTTGATCATGCCACTTTTTGGTGCGTTCTTTATACAGCTTAGCATTTTCATATGCACCATGACGAAGTTCATCCATCTCATTGAGTTGCAATCTTCGTAGAGCTCCTGATGCTCCTATGTCGAAATTCAACTTTTTGATAGCCCAGTATGCATGATGCTCTAGTTCAACGGGTAAGTGACATGCCTTTCCGAATACCATCTTGTATGGAGACATCCCAATCGGTGTTTTGAATGCTGTTCTGTAGGCCCATAATGCATCATCAAGCTTTTTCGACCAGTCTTTTCGAGATGCACTTACCGTCTTTTCCAAAATCCATTTCAGTTCCCGATTTGAGATTTCAGCTTGTCCATTGGTTTGCGGGTGGTATGCTGTAGCAACTTTGTGTTTGACTCCATATTTGACTAGAAGAGCATCAAGATACCTATTGCAAAAATGCTTCCCTTCATCGCTGATGATTGCTCTAGGGGTTCCAAATCTGGTGAAGATATTTCTACGCAGAAAATTCACCACTACTTTGGAGTCATTGGTTGGTACAGCAATGGCTTCAACCCATTTTGACACATAATCCACGGCCACCAGAATATAGAGATTCTTGAAAGACGGTGGAAATGGTCCCATGAAATCGATACCCCAAACATCGAACAACTCCACTTCCAAAATGTTGTTTAAGGGCATCTCATGCCTTCGCGAAATGTTACCTGTGCGTTGGCATTGATCGCATGCAGCAACATACGATTGAGCATCTTTAAAAATGGTGGCCAATAGTATCCGATTGGAGAATTTTGCCTGCAGTTCGATTAGCCCCAAAATGTCCACCATAATCAGAAGAATGACAATGGTGGAGAATATCTTGTGCTTCATCTTTTGAGACGCATCGTCGAAGGATCTGATCTGGACATAACTTGTACAAGAACGGCTCATCCCAATAGTAATGTTTTACGTCTGCTAAGAATTTCTTCTTTTGCTGCCATGAAATATCAGGTGGATAAACTTTGTGAGAAAGAAAATTAACAAAATCAGCATACCATGGAACATTGCTTGCATCCAGAACAAAGAGCTGTTCATCAGGGAAAGTCTCTTTAATGTCTATGTCAAGATCCTCTTTATCCCCTCGTTGCTCTAGTCTAGAAAGATAGTCGGCCACCACATTTTCACTTCCTTTCTTATCTCGAATCTCTAAATCAAACTCTTGTAATAGAAGGACCCATCGGATCAGGCGTGGTTTTGCATCTTTCTTCTCCAGAAGGTACTTGATGGCTGAGTGATCCGTGTATACAATGACTTTGGAACCGATCAAGTACGGTCGAAATTTGTCGAATGCGAAGACTACAGCTAGAAGCTCTTTCTCAGTGGTAGCATAATTGACCTGTGCATCGTTAGTGTACGGCTAGCGTAATAAATGGTATGAAAAATCTTACCAATACGTTGTCCTAGCACGGCTCCAATGGCATAATCACTAGCATCACACATTAGCTCGAACGGCAAAGCCCAATCAGGTGCAATAACGACTGGGGCTGTCACAAGGGCCTTTTTCAGTATCTCAAATGCCTCTTTACATGCATTATCGAAGTGGAATGAAACACCCTTCTCGAGTAAATTGCATAATGGCTTTGTGATCTTCGAGAAGTCCTTGATAAATCTTCTGTAAAACCCTGCATGCCCTAAGAAACTTCGAATGCCTTTGACAGATGTTGGTGGTGGCAGCTTCTCAATTGCCTCAATCTTGGCTCTATCAACCTCGATGCCTTTAGCTGAAACTTTATGACCTAAAACGATCCCTTCTTGTACACCATGAAATGGCATTTCTCCCAGTTAAGAATCAGATTTGTCTCTTCGCATCTTTTCAGTACTTGTGCTAAGTTATCCAAACAAGAATCAAATGATGAGCCAAATACTGAAAAATCATCCATAAATACCTCAATGAAGCGTTCCACCATATCTGAAAAAATTGACATCATACACCGTTGGAAGGTGGCGGGTGAATTGCATAGACCAAACGGCATTCTCCGAAACGCGAACGTTCCATATGGGCATGTGAATGTAGTCTTTTCTTGATCCTCAGGTGCTATAGAAATCTGATTGTAACCAGAATAACCGTCTAGGAAACAGTAGTAAGGGTGACCTGCTAACCTGTCGAGCATTTGATCGATGAAAGGTAAAGGGAAATGATCTTTCCTGGTCGCCTTATTTAGTTTCCTATAGTCAATGCACACTCTCCATCCGGTTACTGTTCGTGTTGGAATCAGCTCATTGTTTTCATTGGTGACCACTGTCATGCCTCCTTTCTTTGGTACCACTTGCACCGGGCTTACCCACATGCTGTCTGAAATAGGATAAATGATACCTGCATCCAAAAGTTTAAGTACCTCTGCTCGGACAACCTCCTTCATGTTTGGATTTAAACGTCGTTGGTGCTCGATGGATGGCCGGTACTTATCCTCCATGAGAATTTTGTGTTGGCATATAGATGGGCTGATTCCTTTAATGTCTGCGATCGACCATCCAATAGCCATCTTGTGTTCTCGTAGTACTCTCAATAGATTTTCCTCTTGTTCTCTACTTAGAGAAGATGAAATAATGACAGGTAGTGTAGATGAGGTACCTAAGAATGCGTACTTGAGATGAACTGGCAGTGGCTTGAGCTCCAACTCTGGTGGTTTTTTCTGTTGATGGTACCGGTTGTCTCTTACTTGCTCCAAGTTCCTCGAAAGGTCGTCTGAAAAATATGGGAGATGAAGCTTCCAGTTGGTTAACACATTCTGTGATGTTCGGACTTTCTGAGTTTGGTGCTCCATGTAGGCAAGCTTCAAGTGGATCTTTTGGAGTGATGGTTTGATGTATTCCTTTTATACATTCATCCACCACATCTACCCTCAAACAGTTGTCAACATCATGTGGATGTTTGAGAGCTTTCAGCACATTGAATGTCACCTCTTCATCTTGAACTCTGAGTATGAGTTGACCTTTCTGTACATCAATAAGGGTTCTCCCCGTTGCTAGGAATGGTCTACCCAAGATGATGGGTATTTCTTGATCTTCCTCCATGTCTAGCACAATGAAATCCGCAGGAAATATGAATTTATCTACTTTTACCAGTACATCTTCTATAATTCCCCTTGGATATTTGATTGAACGATCAGCTAGCTGCAACGATACTGTAGTGGGTTTTGCTTCTCCAAAGCCGAGTTTCTTGAAAACGGAGAATGGCATTAGGTTGATGCTTGCACCGAGATCACATAATGCTTTTTCAAAGAATGAATCACCAATGGTGCAAGGAATTGTAAAGCTCCCCGGATCTTTGAGTTTGGGTGGTAGCTTTTTCTGCAAGATTGCACTGCATTCTTCGGTCAAAGCTACCGTTTCATGCTCTTCCAGCTTCCTTTTATTTGAGAGGATTTCTTTCATGAACTTCACATAGCTGGGCATTTGTTCCAGAGCATCTGCAAAAGGAATATTAATTTGCAGCTTCTTAAAAACTTCCAGAAATTTAGAAAATTGTTTTTCTAATTTCTGTTTCTGAAATCTCTGAGGGAAGGGTAATGGTGGTTTGTATGGTGGCGGATTGTCTGGGAACAACTTTGACTTTGGCTTCTCTGCTTCTTGTTGTTCAACCATCACTTCTTCTTCTTTCTCGTCTGCTCTTTTGACAGGTTCTTTCAGCATTTTACCGCTTCGTAACGTGACAGCCTTCAGCTGCTCCCTAGGATTGGTCTCTGTGTTGCTTGGTAGGGATCCTTGAGGTCTTGCAGTCAGCAAATTCGAGATTTGACCCATTTGTACCTCCAGATTTCGAATGGAAGCTGCTTGATTCTGGAGCGTGGTGTCTGTTCTCGTCATAAATTGAGTAGTGCTTACGGTGAGCTGAGCAAGTGCTTCTTCAAGCGACGGTTTGTTGGTCTGTTGCTGTTGAGGTGGTGGCGGATATGACTGTCTGGGTTGATCATTGTTTTTCCATGAAAAGTTGGGATGGTTTCTCCATCCTGGGTTATATGTGTTGGAGTACGGATTATTTTGCTGTCTGTTGCCCACAAAAAATGCTTGATCTGTCTGGTTTTCATCGCATTGTCCGTTAGAATGGTCCCCTCCACAAAAATCACAGGATGCTGATTGAGTATGAATTGCATTTGCTGTCAAGTTTCCGAGTTGCTTGGCTAATGTCTCGACCTGAGTGGAAAGTCTGGTTAAGACATCATTTTCTTGTATTCCGAAAACTTTTTTCGGAACTGCTCTTTCTGATGGCCATTGATAGGCATTTGCAGCCATTTCTTCTAGTAAATCCCAAGCGGCTTGATGGGGTTTCCCCAAAAGTGCTCCACCAGCTGCGGCATCTACTAATGTTCTCGTGGAACTCCCCAAACCATTGTAGAATGTGTGTAGCTGCAACCAGTTAGCAACTCCATGATGTGGGCACCGTCTTAGCAGATCCTTGAATCTTTCCCACGTTTCGTACAATGATTCTCCCTCAAGCTGTCTGAAGGTGGCAATCTCGGTTCGCAGCCTCGCAGTCTTGGCTGGTGGAAAGAATTTGGCCAGGAATTTTTGTGCCAAGATGTCCCATGTAGTAATACTTCCTGATGGCAACGAGTTGAGCCAGCTTTTGGCTTTGTCTCGAAGAGAGAATGGGAACAATCTCAATCGGATGGCGTCATCAGTAACACCATTATGTTTGAAGGTATCACAGATCTCCAAAAAGTTGTCAATGTGGGCATTTGCATCATCGTTCGGAGCCCCACTGAACTGGTTGTTTTGAACCATCTGGATGATTGCCGGCTTAATCTCAAAGTTGTTGGCAGCAATAGTTGGTCGCCGTATCGCCGAAGTATTACCCACTGTGGGTAGAGCATAATCTCGTAATGCTCGAATTTCGGCATCTATTGGTACAATATTCTGTGTGTTGTTTGATCCCTCAGCCATATCCATGAGTGCAGTACTAGCAGCCTTTCTTGTTTCTTTCCTGTTCTTACGGCAAGTTCTCTCTATTTCTGGGTCAAATGGTAACACTTCGCCCCCAGACTTTCTCATACACCATAAAACTCACAAGTAATAAAGCAAACAAAATAAAATAAATGAATAAATAAATGACCAAATTAAAAATTGAGTTACGTAGTATTAGTATTAATTGAAACAAACAATCCCCGGCAACGGCGCCAAAAACTTGTTGTGCAAAATCGCAAGTGAACGAGCCGAACAAGTAATAAAGTAATGAGAGAAGTATCGTCCCACGAGGATTGTTGTTAATTAATGCCCAAAATTAAAATAACTCAACTTTTATTTGATAGATGAAATTTGGGTAAATGAGTTGCAAACTATGAGTAAATTTAATTGCAATTGTAAATAAATGAAAATTAATTCAATGAATAAAAATTCTAAGATTATGATTTCACCATAACTAATCTGTTCCTCCCCTTTGTTCTTTTTAACAAAAATTAACTATCCAGTTGCTAGTCGAGATTCCCTGAATTATTCACATAGCCCCTCCCGAGGTCTAAGGAAAATACCCTATAAAGATTAACTGCTATGTTCCCATGCAAGTCAAAACATTAAAGGATTCATTAAGATTTATGGATCTCTTTTATAGACTACACAAACCATGCAGGTATATTCCTATCCTACATGTAATTTATGACATTAAATATAATGAACTAGACACATAAATCAGCTTCCGCTATCATTATGATTAACAATTCAACTAAATAGTGGCCAATTATTTAGAAGCATTAAGAACAATATTAAATGCATCACCAAGATAGAAAATCATTAATTGAATTGAACAAAGGTTTGGAACATCAAAGTTAGGCTACATCATAATCTTAGAAAACAAATCTACTCCATAATAGAATTTACAAAAACTAGAAAATTAAACATAACAAGAGATAGGAAAACTTAGTGGATTGAAGCTTCACCGTAGAATTTCTTCCTCTGCTTTGCTCCTCCTCTCCAAGCTCTCTCTCTCTTTCTCTTAAACTACTTATTGTTTTGGTTTGTGATGGAATGCTTAGAATGGTGATTCTAAGGCCTATTTATAGGCCAAATTCACCTCCAATTACATCATCGATTGCATCATCGTTTCTGATTTTCCTACCATTTTTGCATCATCGCTTACATCATCTTTCACCTACCCCATTCAAAGTCAACTTTCAAATTGTATCATTGCTTACATCATCGTTCACCTACCTCATTCAAAGTCAACTTTAATATTACATCATTGCTTACATCATAATTTTGATTACATCATTCCTTACATAAGCATGACATAATATTTATTTCTAGAATACTCGATCTTTAAATTGCGATAATCTTTTTGATGCGATTTCTGATTCGAGTAATTCTTGAGGCGATGAACTGCTTCGAATGAAATTCATGATCTTGTCTCGAGCGAAAGCATTTGGTGGGGTCCACATACGATTTTCACAAACTTTATTCTGAAAATGAAAAATACAAAATGATGAAATAATGTACTTAATAATAATAAAAACATCAAGAATTAAACAAGAATTCAAGTTTAAAAAGATAAGATAACTCTATAAAAATAGAGTTATCACACCCCCAAACTTAAGATTTTGCTTGTCCTCAAGTAAAACTAAAAATAACAACCTAAGTTAAAAACACAGAAAATAAAAACACAATCCATTTTCGTAGGTAAACACGATGGCATTGAGCGTATGCCACAAGCCTTTAAACCCCTAGGTGTCCCTAGTAGGAGGAGTTGTGTCTCCTGAGGGTTTACCAGCAACGATACCCACAAACGTTAAAAGATTCCACCCATAACTTATCAACATCTCACTAAATACAAATTAACAGAAGTCTCATACATGTATGATCTTGTATCAGGACTAAGGATAAGTCACTAATGATCTAAAACATAATCATCAACAATCTCACACCACTTTCAAAGCAATTTCATTTCAAAACATCATATTCACATGTTATGGACTTATTTCGCTTCGACTCTAATTCTCACAAGATATCTCTCATAACCCTCATGAATCCTAAAGCAAACACTCATGCAATCATATGTGATAGAGGTTATGTAAAGGCATAGCAAGCGTCATTTACATCACATATGAATATAGACGTTTAAAAGAACCGCACTTTCAAGTGAATAGATCTCATGATTGGAATCGAATACTAAGAACGTAGATAGAGCATGATGACAGACTTCAACTCTCAAATTGGACTTCCTTTTGAAGATCAATAGGCTTTATTAAAGATTGTATTTGGGCTATGGTTAATTGACATGTAAGAAATTTTAAGGTACGGGTTCAACAAGAACATATAATCATACCAAAGTACTTCATTTATTCTCTTTACTTCATCACAACTTCTCTTTTCTTTTTTTTTTCTTTTTTTTTTCAACATTTTTTTTTTTTTTTTTTTTTTTTAGAAACACATTGTGTAAATGTTAACACTTCAATTCTCTTCTCCTCTCTTACTTCATTGCATGATCCCAAACTTCATGAGGTATGACTAAATTTAAAGGCTCAATAGGGTCATTTAATAACGGTAAACAGAGAAAAATATTTAAAGTGTTTGGCTTCAAAGGTTTTATGATGTGTCTCAATTTAAAGTAGGAAAGTAGGCTTTTGTAGAGTAGAACTGACCTATATTACTTCTAAGAAGTCGATCCAATTTTCAAATCAAAGCAGCTCATGTTATCTACAATAATGATTTGTTCTCAGTATTCAATGCAAAACCTATAGAGATCATCTATTAAGAACAAAGTGAAGAGTGTTTAAGAGTAGAAACAAATAAATCTCTCAAAATGAAACGTTTAAAAGGCTCAAATCCTTACCAAGGATAATCTCCACTAATAGTCCACAGTTCATGTAAACATAATATTTATCCACTCAATTAACTAAGATCATGACATTCAAAAGTCTCAAATCATGCAAAGATGTTCATGACTATTCCTTAGTAACGATATTCAACCAAAAACATGCATTAAGACTCCATTAATAAATACAAAGTAAGTAGTCGACTTGTTAGGGCAGAAAGAAAAATAATAAAACAAATAATGAAAATCTTTTTGCTTTTTTTTTTTTTTTTTTTTTTTTTTAAATGAAAACAAAGATGCGTCTCAAGAGCACAAAAGTACTCTTTACTCTGCCATCTTTTAGTTTCAACTCGGACCAGCTTTTGAATCTTATGGTTTTAATAATAGCAAACTCTACCCCCAAACTTATTTGAGACAGTGTCCCCAATGTCTAGTAAGATAAAAAGAAGAAAAACTTAAATGGAAATGCTATTAATAAAACCATAGGATAAGAAAGTTACAACCGGAGATTAAGATCCAGTGCACGCTTCTTGCTACCGCTTGATTCAGGAGCCCAAACCACCTGTGACATGATTGGATCAACTTCGGGTACAAAGTCTTGCAGTTGGTCAATCAGTTCATCAGCACTAGAAGCTGAGACTAGAATACGCCGGTTTGCTTGAGTCATAAAACCCTGTTCCACAGCATGATCAAGAAAAGCCAATAAACCATCATAAAAACCGTTAGTGTTAAGCAAACCTAATGGCTTTTTGTGAATGTTGTAATGGGCCCAGGATGCAATGTTGAAGATTTCTTCAAATGTTTCCAAACCACCAGGTAACGCGATAAAGGCATCAGCATTGAGTAATATGTACGCCATTCGTCCGTGTATACTTATAACCTGAAACTCATTACCTATGCTCGTACCGATGATGTCTTTCCTTTCAGCCAAAGGCTTTACTGCGACACCGAGGGTTTGCCTACCTCCAACAGTTGCAGTTACTGCGACAGAGCCCCTCAGTCCTAAACTGCCTCCTCCATACACCAAATCTATTTTTCGGGTAGCTAAAGCCGTACCAAGTTCAGGAGCTGCTTTTGAATATTGTGTACTCATACAAGACTTTGGGCTACAAAAAACACAGATGTTTTTGAATTTACTGCTCGAGGACTCTGCCATTTTTTTTTTTTTTTTTAAGAGAAAACGAATTATTTGTTATCAGTCATAAACACTTATTTAAAAGAAGATGAAAGAGTAAAAGAACAGTTTTACGATGCTACACAGTATTGGTCAGAGGGAAAAGGAAATGTTAAGTGTAGAAATGTCAAAAAGAAAGCACAATCTTCGAGAAAAATAAATAAATAAATAAAACAAGCCGCTACAAATACAAAATTCAAAAAGTTCGGCGACGAAACGTCAAAAAGTAAACACAAACATCGAAAAAGTAAACACAAACGTCAAAAAGTAAACACAGACATCGAAAAATTTTGAAAATAGCTGCTAAAAATAAAAATGTTCGGTGATGAAACGTCAAAAGTAAACACACTTATCAAGAAAGCTTGAAACGACCTAAAAATCCAAAAGGACGGGTAAGGAAAAGTAAACACAATTATCAAAAAAAATTTGAAACAGACTGCTAAACAAAGAAAAAAAATGATGCTACAGTAGTTGTGATTGTGGCTCACATCTTCCTCTGGTTTTACGTCCAGAAACGGATTAAACAACTTCTATGAGTTGAGGATCGGCTTCCCATCCAGTTTTCTTATAAAACTGGCAAACAGGGTCGTTTACAGTCAGATTCCCAAGACTATAACGCTGTTTCTCTTTACTGAATAACTCCCATAACTCTAAAAGAATACGTTGAACTTTCCCACAAGGATGCGTCTCAAGAGTCTCACGGATGTTATCCAGAGACTCCTTACTCAGTCCATCCTTTATGCATTTGATTTTATCTTCTCGATTTATGGATAAATATCCAAGATTTTTACAGCTTGTGTCGCAGTTACATCTCGCACACTTATGACAGACTTCCATTCTCTTAGCTCTCCTCTTCTTTGAGTAAGAACTTCTTCCTAATCCTGGTAAACGTTTAATTAATGAATCATTCAACTCACCTGCTAAACGTACCTTAGCTTCGATGATCCATCGAATATGCTCTGGAAGACCTAAAGATGTTAGTGCCCTCATTCTTTCGAGTCTGCACTTGTAAATCTTTCTGAGTACATCTTGGGGTAGAGTAGGGAAATAATTTTTCAGTGCTGCAAGACTTGCCTCCATCTCTGAAAGAGAAAGAAAAATTATCAAAGAAAAAACAAAAACACACAAAGAACACAATAACACACAAACAGAGAAAAACTAGCTAAAAAGAGAAAAACTTGGGTTGCCTCCCAAGAAGCGCTTAATTTATAGTCGTTAGCTTGACTGTTGAGAAACGCCTTAAGTCGGGTCTGAAAGCGCGATAGTGGATTTCTGTTGAGGTTCTCCACCATCCATGTAAACTTTGAGTCGTTGACCATTGACTTTGAATCGACGATCTGCACTTTGAATTTCAACAGCACCATGTGGAAACACTTGAACAACTGTGAAGGGCCCAGACCATCTAGAGCGTAGCTTACCTGGAAACAAACGTAATCTTGAATTAAACAAAAGAACCTTCTGTCCTGGAGTGAAATACTTGTTTAAGATCCGTTGATCATGCCACTTTTTGGTGCGTTCTTTATACAGCTTAGCATTTTCATATGCACCATGACGAAGTTCATCCATCTCATTGAGTTGCAATCTTCGTAGAGCTCCTGATGCTCCTATGTCGAAATTCAACTTTTTGATAGCCCAGTATGCATGATGCTCTAGTTCAACGGGTAAGTGACATGCCTTTCCGAATACCATCTTGTATGGAGACATCCCAATCGGTGTTTTGAATGCTGTTCTGTAGGCCCATAATGCATCATCAAGCTTTTTCGATCAGTCTTTTCGAGATGCACTTACCGTCTTTTCCAAAATCCATTTCAGTTCCCGATTTGAGATTTCAGCTTGTCCATTGGTTTGCGGGTGGTATGCTGTAGCAACTTTGTGTTTGACTCCATATTTGACTAGAAGAGCATCAAGATACCTATTGCAAAAATGCTTCCCTTCATCGCTGATGATTGCTCTAGGGGTTCCAAATCTGGTGAAGATATTTCTACGCAGAAAATTCACCACTACTTTGGAGTCATTGGTTGGTACAGCAATGGCTTCAACCCATTTTGACACATAATTCACGGCCACCAGAATATAGAGATTCTTGAAAGACGGTGGAAATGGTCCCATGAAATCGATACCCCAAACATCGAACAACTCCACTTCCAAAATGTTGTTTAAGGGCATCTCATGCCTTCGCGAAATGTTACCTGTGCGTTGGCATTGATCGCATGCAGCAACATACGATTGAGCATCTTTAAAAATGGTGGGCCAATAGTATCCGGATTGAGAATTTTGCCTGCAGTTCGATTAGCCCCAAAATGTCCACCATAATCAGAAGAATGACAATGGTGGAGAATATCTTGTGCTTCATCTTTTGAGACGCATCGTCGAAGGATCTGATCTGGACATAACTTGTACAAGAACGGCTCATCCCAATAGTAATGTTTTACGTCTGCTAAGAATTTCTTCTTTTGCTGCCATGAAATATCAGGTGGATAAACTTTGTGAGAAAGAAAATTAACAAAATCAGCATACCATGGAACATTGCTTGCATCCAGAACAAAGAGCTGTTCATCAGGGAAAGTCTCTTTAATGTCTATGTCAAGATCCTCTTTATCCCCTCGTTGCTCTAGTCTAGAAAGATAGTCGGCCACCACATTTTCACTTCCCTTCTTATCTCGAATCTCTAAATCAAACTCTTGTAATAGAAGGACCCATCGGATCAGGCGTGGTTTTGCATCTTTCTTCTCCAGAAGGTACTTGATGGCTGAGTGATCCGTGTATACAATGACTTTGGAACCGATCAAGTACGGTCGAAATTTGTCGAATGCGAAGACTACAGCTAGAAGCTCTTTCTCAGTGGTAGCATAATTGACCTGTGCATCGGTTAGTGTACGGCTAGCGTAATAAATGGTATGAAAAATCTTACCAATACGTTGTCCTAGCACGGCTCCAATGGCATAATCACTAGCATCACACATTAGCTCGAACGGCAAAGCCCAATCAGGTGCAATAACGACTGGGGCTGTCACAAGGGCCTTTTTCAGTATCTCAAATGCCTCTTTACATGCATTATCGAAGTGGAATGAAACACCCTTCTCGAGTAAATTGCATAATGGCTTTGTGATCTTCGAGAAGTCCTTGATAAATCTTCTGTAAAACCCTGCATGCCCTAAGAAACTTCGAATGCCTTTGACAGATGTTGGTGGTGGCAGCTTCTCAATTGCCTCAATCTTGGCTCTATCAACCTCGATGCCTTTAGCTGAAACTTTATGACCTAAAACGATCCCTTCTTGTACCATGAAATGGCATTTCTCCCAGTTAAGAATCAGATTTGTCTCTTCGCATCTTTTCAGTACTTGTGCTAAGTTATCCAAACAAGAATCAAATGATGAGCCAAATACTGAAAAATCATCCATAAATACCTCAATGAAGCGTTCCACCATATCTGAAAAAATTGACATCATACACCGTTGGAAGGTGGCGGGTGCATTGCATAGACCAAAACGGCATTCTCCGAAACGCGAACGTTCCATATGGGCATGTGAATGTAGTCTTTTCTTGATCCTCAGGTGCTATAGAAATCTGATTGTAACCAGAATAACCGTCTAGGAAACAGTAGTAAGGGTGACCTGCTAACCTGTCGAGCATTTGATCGATGAAAGGTAAAGGGAAATGATCTTTCCTGGTCGCCTTATTTAGTTTCCTATAGTCAATGCACACTCTCCATCCGGTTACTGTTCGTGTTGGAATCAGCTCATTGTTTTCATTGGTGACCACTGTCATGCCTCCTTTCTTTGGTACCACTTGCACCGGGCTTACCCACATGCTGTCTGAAATAGGATAAATGATACCTGCATCCAAAAGTTTAAGTACCTCTGCTCGGACAACCTCCTTCATGTTTGGATTTAAACGTCGTTGGTGCTCGATGGATGGCCGGTACTTATCCTCCATGAGAATTTTGTGTTGGCATATAGATGGGCTGATTCCTTTAATGTCTGCGATCGACCATCCAATAGCCATCTTGTGTTCTCGTAGTACTCTCAATAGATTTTCCTCTTGTTCTCTACTTAGAGAAGATGAAATAATGACAGGTAGTGTAGATGAGGTACCTAAGAATGCGTACTTGAGATGAACTGGCAGTGGCTTGAGCTCCAACTCTGGTGGTTTTTCTGTTGATGGTACCGGTTGTCTCTTACTTGCTCCAAGTTCCTCGAAAGGTCGTCTGAAAAATATGGGAGATGAAGCTTCCAGTTGGTTAACACATTCTGTGATGTTCGGACTTTCTGAGTTTGGTGCTCCATGTAGGCAAGCTTCAAGTGGATCTTTTG
The DNA here is from genome assembly GCA_022984855.1 of Dimocarpus longan. Lineage (NCBI taxonomy): Eukaryota > Viridiplantae > Streptophyta > Magnoliopsida > Sapindales > Sapindaceae > Dimocarpus > Dimocarpus longan. The sequence continues at coordinate 6,676,948 of CM041023.1, read as the reverse complement.
GAGTGATGGTTTGATGTATTCCTTTTATACATTCATCCACCACATCTACCCTCAAACAGTTGTCAACATCATGTGGATGTTTGAGAGCTTTCAGCACATTGAATGTCACCTCTTCATCTTGAACTCTGAGTATGAGTTGACCTTTCTGTACATCAATAAGGGTTCTCCCCGTTGCTAGGAATGGTCTACCCAAGATGATGGGTATTTCTTGATCTTCCTCCATGTCTAGCACAATGAAATCCGCAGGAAATATGAATTTATCTACTTTTACCAGTACATCTTCTATAATTCCCCTTGGATATTTGATTGAACGATCAGCTAACTGCAACGATACTGTAGTGGGTTTTGCTTCTCCAAAGCCGAGTTTCTTGAAAACGGAGAATGGCATTAGGTTGATGCTTGCACCGAGATCACATAATGCTTTTTCAAAGAATGAATCACCAATGGTGCAAGGAATTGTAAAGCTCCCCGGATCTTTGAGTTTGGGTGGTAGCTTTTTCTGCAAGATTGCACTGCATTCTTCGGTCAAAGCTACCGTTTCATGCTCTTCCAGCTTCCTTTTATTTGAGAGGATTTCTTTCATGAACTTCACATAGCTGGGCATTTGTTCCAGAGCATCTGCAAAAGGAATATTAATTTGCAGCTTCTTAAAAACTTCCAGAAATTTAGAAAATTGTTTTTCTAATTTCTGTTTCTGAAATCTCTGAGGGAAGGGTAATGGTGGTTTGTATGGTGGCGGATTGTCTGGGAACAACTTTGACTTTGGCTTCTCTGCTTCTTGTTGTTCAACCATCACTTCTTCTTCTTTCTCGTCTGCTCTTTTGACAGGTTCTTTCAGCATTTTACCGCTTCGTAACGTGACAGCCTTCAGCTGCTCCCTAGGATTGGTCTCTGTGTTGCTTGGTAGGGATCCTTGAGGTCTTGCAGTCAGCAAATTCGAGATTTGACCCATTTGTACCTCCAGATTTCGAATGGAAGCTGCTTGATTCTGGAGCGTGGTGTCTGTTCTCGTCATAAATTGAGTAGTGCTTACGGTGAGCTGAGCAAGTGCTTCTTCAAGCGACGGTTTGTTGGTCTGTTGCTGTTGAGGTGGTGGCGGATATGACTGTCTGGGTTGATCATTGTTTTTCCATGAAAAGTTGGGATGGTTTCTCCATCCTGGGTTATATGTGTTGGAGTACGGATTATTTTGCTGTCTGTTGCCCACAAAAAATGCTTGATCTGTCTGGTTTTCATCGCATTGTCCGTTAGAATGGTCCCCTCCACAAAAATCACAGGATGCTGATTGAGTATGAATTGCATTTGCTGTCAAGTTTCCGAGTTGCTTGGCTAATGTCTCGACCTGAGTGGAAAGTCTGGTTAAGACATCATTTTCTTGTATTCCGAAAACTTTTTTCGGAACTGCTCTTTCTGATGGCCATTGATAGGCATTTGCAGCCATTTCTTCTAGTAAATCCCAAGCGGCTTGATGGGGTTTCCCCAAAAGTGCTCCACCAGCTGCGGCATCTACTAATGTTCTCGTGGAACTCCCCAAACCATTGTAGAATGTGTGTAGCTGCAACCAGTTAGCAACTCCATGATGTGGGCACCGTCTTAGCAGATCCTTGAATCTTTCCCACGTTTCGTACAATGATTCTCCCTCAAGCTGTCTGAAGGTGGCAATCTCGGTTCGCAGCCTCGCAGTCTTGGCTGGTGGAAAGAATTTGGCCAGGAATTTTTGTGCCAAGATGTCCCATGTAGTAATACTTCCTGATGGCAACGAGTTGAGCCAGCTTTTGGCTTTGTCTCGAAGAGAGAATGGGAACAATCTCAATCGGATGGCGTCATCAGTAACACCATTATGTTTGAAGGTATCACAGATCTCCAAAAAGTTGTCAATGTGGGCATTTGCATCATCGTTCGGAGCCCCACTGAACTGGTTGTTTTGAACCATCTGGATGATTGCCGGCTTAATCTCAAAGTTGTTGGCAGCAATAGTTGGTCGCCGTATCGCCGAAGTATTACCCACTGTGGGTAGAGCATAATCTCGTAATGCTCGAATTTCGGCATCTATTGGTACAATATTCTGTGTGTTGTTTGATCCCTCAGCCATATCCATGAGTGCAGTACTAGCAGCCTTTCTTGTTTCTTTCCTGTTCTTACGGCAAGTTCTCTCTATTTCTGGGTCAAATGGTAACACTTCGCCCCCAGACTTTCTCATACACCATAAAACTCACAAGTAATAAAGCAAACAAAATAAAATAAATGAATAAATAAATGACCAAATTAAAAATTGAGTTACGTAGTATTAGTATTAATTGAAACAAACAATCCCCGGCAACGGCGCCAAAAACTTGTTGTGCAAAATCGCAAGTGAACGAGCCGAACAAGTAATAAAGTAATGAGAGAAGTATCGTCCCACGAGGATTGTTGTTAATTAATGCCCAAAATTAAAATAACTCAACTTTTATTTGATAGATGAAATTTGGGTAAATGAGTTGCAAACTATGAGTAAATTTAATTGCAATTGTAAATAAATGAAAATTAATTCAATGAATAAAAATTCTAAGATTATGATTTCACCATAACTAATCTGTTCCTCCCCTTTGTTCTTTTTAACAAAAATTAACTATCCAGTTGCTAGTCGAGATTCCCTGAATTATTCACATAGCCCCTCCCGAGGTCTAAGGAAAATACCCTATAAAGATTAACTGCTATGTTCCCATGCAAGTCAAAACATTAAAGGATTCATTAAGATTTATGGATCTCTTTTATAGACTACACAAACCATGCAGGTATATTCCTATCCTACATGTAATTTATGACATTAAATATAATGAACTAGACACATAAATCAGCTTCCGCTATCATTATGATTAACAATTCAACTAAATAGTGGCCAATTATTTAGAAGCATTAAGAACAATATTAAATGCATCACCCAAGATAGAAAATCATTAATTGAATTGAACAAAGGTTTGGAACATCAAAGTTAGGCTACATCATAATCTTAGAAAACAAATCTACTCCATAATAGAATTTACAAAAACTAGAAAATTAAACATAACAGGAGATAGGAAAACTTAGTGGATTGAAGCTTCACCGTAGAATTTCTTCCTCTGCTTTGCTCCTCCTCTCCAAGCTCTCTCTCTCTTTCTCTAAACTACTTATTGTTTTGGTTTGTGATGGAATGCTTAGAATGGTGATTCTAAGGCCTATTTATAGGCCAAATTCACCTCCAATTACATCATCGATTGCATCATCGTTTCCTGATTTTCCACCATTTTGCATCATCGCTTACATCATCTTTCACCTACCCCATTCAAAGTCAACTTTCAAATTGCATCATTGCTTACATCATCGTTCACCTACCTCATTCAAAGTCAACTTTAATATTACATCATTGCTTACATCATAATTTTGATTACATCATTCCTTACATAAGCATGACATAATATTTATTTCTAGAATACTCGATCTTTAAATTGCGATAATCTTTTTGATGCGATTTCTGATTCGAGTAATTCTTGAGGCGATGAACTGCTTCGAATGAAATTCATGATCTTGTCTCGAGCGAAAGCATTTGGTGGGGTCCACATACGATTTTCACAAACTTTATTCTGAAAATGAAAAATACAAAATGATGAAATAATGTACTTAATAATAATAAAAACATCAAGAATTAAACAAGAATTCAAGTTTAAAAAGATAAGATAACTCTATAAAAATAGAGTTATCACACCCCCAAACTTAAGATTTTGCTTGTCCTCAAGTAAAACTAAAAATAACAACCTAAGTTAAAAACACAGAAAATAAAAACACAATCCATTTTCGTAGGTAAACACGATGGCATTGAGCGTATGCCACAAGCCTTTAAACCCCTAGGTGTCCCTAGTAGGAGGAGTTGTGTCTCCTGAGGGTTTACCAGCAACGATACCCACAAACGTTAAAAGATTCCACCCATAACTTATCAACATCTCACTAAATACAAATTAACAGAAGTCTCATACATGTATGATCTTGTATCAGGACTAAGGATAAGTCACTAATGATCTAAAACATAATCATCAACAATCTCACACCACTTTCAAAGCAATTTCATTTCAAAACATCATATTCACATGTTATGGACTTATTTCGCTTCGACTCTAATTCTCACAAGATATCTCTCATAACCCTCATGAATCCTAAAGCAAACACTCATGCAATCATATGTGATAGAGGTTATGTAAAGGCATAGCAAGCGTCATTTACATCACATATGAATATAGACGTTTAAAAGAACCGCACTTTCAAGTGAATAGATCTCATGATTGGAATCGAATACTAAGAACGTAGATAGAGCATGATGACAGACTTCAACTCTCAAATTGGACTTCCTTTTGAAGATCAATAGGCTTTATTAAAGATTGTATTTGGGCTATGGTTAATTGACATGTAAGAAATTTTAAGGTACAGGTTCAACAAGAACATATAATCATACCAAAGTACTTCATTTATTCTCTTTACTTCATCACAACTTCTCTTTTTTTTTTTTTTTTTTTTTTTTTTCAACATTTTTTTTTTTTTTTTTTTTTTAGAAACACATTGTGTAAATGTTAACACTTCAATTCTCTTCTCCTCTCTTACTTCATTGCATGATCCCAAACTTCATGAGGTATGACTAAATTTAAAGGCTCAATAGGGTCATTTAATAACGGTAAACAGAGAAAAATATTTAAAGTGTTTGGCTTCAAAGGTTTTATGATGTGTCTCAATTTAAAGTAGGAAAGTAGGCTTTTGTAGAGTAGAACTGACCTATATTACTTCTAAGAAGTCGATCCAATTTTCAAATCAAAGCAGCTCATGTTATCTACAATAATGATTTGTTCTCAGTATTCAATGCAAAACCTATAGAGATCATCTATTAAGAACAAAGTGAAGAGTGTTTAAGAGTAGAAACAAATAAATCTCTCAAAATGAAACGTTTAAAAGGCTCAAATCCTTACCAAGGATAATCTCCACTAATAGTCCACAGTTCATGTAAACATAATATTTATCCACTCAATTAACTAAGATCATGACATTCAAAAGTCTCAAATCATGCAAAGATGTTCATGACTATTCCTTAGTAACGATATTCAACCAAAAACATGCATTAAGACTCCATTAATAAATACAAAGTAAGTAGTCGACTTGTTAGGGCAGAAAGAAAAATAATAAAACAAATAATGAAAATCTTTTTGCTTTTTTTTTTTTTTTTTTTTTTTTTTTAAATGAAAACAAAGATGCGTCTCAAGAGCACAAAAGTACTCTTTACTCTGCCATCTTTTAGTTTCAACTCGGACCAGCTTTTGAATCTTATGGTTTTAATAATAGCAAACTCTACCCCCAAACTTATTTGAGACAGTGTCCCCAATGTCTAGTAAGATAAAAAGAAGAAAAACTTAAATGGAAATGCTATTAATAAAACCATAGGATAAGAAAGTTACAACCGGAGATTAAGATCCAGTGCACGCTTCTTGCTACCGCTTGATTCAGGAGCCCAAACCACCTGTGACATGATTGGATCAACTTCGGGTACAAAGTCTTGCAGTTGGTCAATCAGTTCATCAGCACTAGAAGCTGAGACTAGAATACGCCGGTTTGCTTGAGTCATAAAACCCTGTTCCACAGCATGATCAAGAAAAGCCAATAAACCATCATAAAAACCGTTAGTGTTAAGCAAACCTAATGGCTTTTTGTGAATGTTGTAATGGGCCCAGGATGCAATGTTGAAGATTTCTTCAAATGTTTCCAAACCACCAGGTAACGCGATAAAGGCATCAGCATTGAGTAATATGTACGCCATTCGTCCGTGTATACTTATAACCTGAAACTCATTACCTATGCTCGTACCGATGATGTCTTTCCTTTCAGCCAAAGGCTTTACTGCGACACCGAGGGTTTGCCTACCTCCAACAGTTGCAGTTACTGCGACAGAGCCCCTCAGTCCTAAACTGCCTCCTCCATACACCAAATCTATTTTTCGGGTAGCTAAAGCCGTACCAAGTTCAGCAGCTGCTTTTGAATATTGTGTACTCATACAAGACTTTGGGCTACAAAAAACACAGATGTTTTTGAATTTACTGCTCGAGGACTCTGCCATTTTTTTTTTTTTTTTTTAAGAGAAAACGAATTATTTGTTATCAGTCATAAACACTTATTTAAAGAAGATGAAAGAGTAAAAGAACAGTTTTACGATGCTACACAGTATTGGTCAGAGGGAAAAGGAAATGTTAAGTGTAGAAATGTCAAAAAGAAAGCACAATCTTCGAGAAAAATAAATAAATAAATAAAACAAGCCGCTACAAATACAAAATTCAAAAAGTTCGGCGACGAAACGTCAAAAAGTAAACACAAACATCGAAAAAGTAAACACAAACGTCAAAAAGTAAACACAGACATCGAAAAATTTTGAAAATAGCTGCTAAAAATAAAAATGTTCGGTGATGAAACGTCAAAAGTAAACACACTTATCAAGAAAGCTTGAAACGACCTAAAAATCCAAAAGGACGGGTAAGGAAAAGTAAACACAATTATCAAAAAAAATTTGAAACAGACTGCTAAACAAAGAAAAAAAATGATGCTACAGTAGTTGTGATTGTGGCTCACATCTTCCTCTGGTTTTACGTCCAGAAACGGATTAAACAACTTCTATGAGTTGAGGATCGGCTTCCCATCCAGTTTTCTTATAAACTGGCAAACAGGGTCGTTTACAGTCAGATTCCCAAGACTATAACGCTGTTTCTCTTTACTGAATAACTCCCATAACTCTAAAAGAATACGTTGAACTTTCCCACAAGGATGCGTCTCAAGAGTCTCACGGATGTTATCCAGAGACTCCTTACTCAGTCCATCCTTTATGCATTTGATTTTATCTTCTCGATTTATGGATAAATATCCAAGATTTTTACAGCTTGTGTCGCAGTTACATCTCGCACACTTATGACAGACTTCCATTCTCTTAGCTCTCCTCTTCTTTGAGTAAGAACTTCTTCCTAATCCTGGTAAACGTTTAATTAATGAATCATTCAACTCACCTGCTAAACGTACCTTAGCTTCGATGATCCATCGAATATGCTCTGGAAGACCTAAAGATGTTAGTGCCCTCATTCTTTCGAGTCTGCACTTGTAAATCTTTCTGAGTACATCTTGGGGTAGAGTAGGGAAATAATTTTTCAGTGCTGCAAGACTTGCCTCCATCTCTGAAAGAGAAAGAAAAATTATCAAAGAAAAAACAAAAACACACAAAGAACACAATAACACACAAACAGAGAAAAACTAGCTAAAAAGAGAAAAACTTGGGTTGCCTCCCAAGAAGCGCTTAATTTATAGTCGTTAGCTTGACTGTTGAGAAACGCCTTAAGTCGGGTCTGAAAGCGCGATAGTGGATTTCTGTTGAGGTTCTCCACCATCCATGTAAACTTTGAGTCGTTGACCATTGACTTTGAATCGACGATCTGCACTTTGAATTTCAACAGCACCATGTGGAAACACTTGAACAACTGTGAAGGGCCCAGACCATCTAGAGCGTAGCTTACCTGGAAACAAACGTAATCTTGAATTAAACAAAAGAACCTTCTGTCCTGGAGTGAAATACTTGTTTAAGATCCGTTGATCATGCCACTTTTTGGTGCGTTCTTTATACAGCTTAGCATTTTCATATGCACCATGACGAAGTTCATCCATCTCATTGAGTTGCAATCTTCGTAGAGCTCCTGATGCTCCTATGTCGAAATTCAACTTTTTGATAGCCCAGTATGCATGATGCTCTAGTTCAACGGGTAAGTGACATGCCTTTCCGAATACCATCTTGTATGGAGACATCCCAATCGGTGTTTTGAATGCTGTTCTGTAGGCCCATAATGCATCATCAAGCTTTTTCGACCAGTCTTTTCGAGATGCACTTACCGTCTTTTCCAAAATCCATTTCAGTTCCCGATTTGAGATTTCAGCTTGTCCATTGGTTTGCGGGTGGTATGCTGTAGCAACTTTGTGTTTGACTCCATATTTGACTAGAAGAGCATCAAGATACCTATTGCAAAAATGCTTCCCTTCATCGCTGATGATTGCTCTAGGGGTTCCAAATCTGGTGAAGATATTTCTACGCAGAAAATTCACCACTACTTTGGAGTCATTGGTTGGTACAGCAATGGCTTCAACCCATTTTGACACATAATCCACGGCCACCAGAATATAGAGATTCTTGAAAGACGGTGGAAATGGTCCCATGAAATCGATACCCCAAACATCGAACAACTCCACTTCCAAAATGTTGTTTAAGGGCATCTCATGCCTTCGCGAAATGTTACCTGTGCGTTGGCATTGATCGCATGCAGCAACATACGATTGAGCATCTTTAAAAATGGTGGGCCAATAGTATCCGGATTGGAGAATTTTGCCTGCAGTTCGATTAGCCCCAAAATGTCCACCATAATCAGAAGAATGACAATGGTGGAGAATATCTTGTGCTTCATCTTTTGAGACGCATCGTCGAAGGATCTGATCTGGACATAACTTGTACAAGAACGGCTCATCCCAATAGTAATGTTTTACGTCTGCTAAGAATTTCTTCTTTTGCTGCCATGAAATATCAGGTGGATAAACTTTGTGAGAAAGAAAATTAACAAAATCAGCATACCATGGAACATTGCTTGCATCCAGAACAAAGAGCTATTCATCAGGGAAAGTCTCTTTAATGTCTATGTCAAGATCCTCTTTATCCCCTCGTTGCTCTAGTCTAGAAAGATAGTCGGCCACCACATTTTCACTTCCCTTCTTATCTCGAATCTCTAAATCAAACTCTTGTAATAGAAGGACCCATCGGATCAGGCGTGGTTTTGCATCTTTCTTCTCCAGAAGGTACTTGATGGCTGAGTGATCCGTGTATACAATGACTTTGGAACCGATCAAGTACGGTCGAAATTTGTCGAATGCGAAGACTACAGCTAGAAGCTCTTTCTCAGTGGTAGCATAATTGACCTGTGCATCGGTTAGTGTACGGCTAGCGTAATAAATGGTATGAAAAATCTTACCAATACGTTGTCCTAGCACGGCTCCAATGGCATAATCACTAGCATCACACATTAGCTCGAACGGCAAAGCCCAATCAGGTGCAATAACGACTGGGGCTGTCACAAGGGCCTTTTTCAGTATCTCAAATGCCTCTTTACATGCATTATCGAAGTGGAATGAAACACCCTTCTCGAGTAAATTGCATAATGGCTTTGTGATCTTCGAGAAGTCCTTGATAAATCTTCTGTAAAACCCTGCATGCCCTAAGAAACTTCGAATGCCTTTGACAGATGTTGGTGGTGGCAGCTTCTCAATTGCCTCAATCTTGGCTCTATCAACCTCGATGCCTTTAGCTGAAACTTTATGACCTAAAACGATCCCTTCTTGTACCATGAAATGGCATTTCTCCCAGTTAAGAATCAGATTTGTCTCTTCGCATCTTTTCAGTACTTGTGCTAAGTTATCCAAACAAGAATCAAATGATGAGCCAAATACTGAAAAATCATCCATAAATACCTCAATGAAGCGTTCCACCATATCTGAAAAAATTGACATCATACACCGTTGGAAGGTGGCGGGTGCATTGCATAGACCAAACGGCATTCTCCGAAACGCGAACGTTCCATATGGGCATGTGAATGTAGTCTTTTCTTGATCCTCAGGTGCTATAGAAATCTGATTGTAACCAGAATAACCGTCTAGGAAACAGTAGTAAGGGTGACCTGCTAACCTGTCGAGCATTTGATCGATGAAAGGTAAAGGGAAATGATCTTTCCTGGTCGCCTTATTTAGTTTCCTATAGTCAATGCACACTCTCCATCCGGTTACTGTTCGTGTTGGAATCAGCTCATTGTTTTCATTGGTGACCACTGTCATGCCTCCTTTCTTTGGTACCACTTGCACCGGGCTTACCCACATGCTGTCTGAAATAGGATAAATGATACCTGCATCCAAAAGTTTAAGTACCTCTGCTCGGACAACCTCCTTCATGTTTGGATTTAAACGTCGTTGGTGCTCGATGGATGGCCGGTACTTATCCTCCATGAGAATTTTGTGTTGGCATATAGATGGGCTGATTCCTTTAATGTCTGCGATCGACCATCCAATAGCCATCTTGTGTTCTCGTAGTACTCTCAATAGATTTTCCTCTTGTTCTCTACTTAGAGAAGATGAAATAATGACAGGTAGTGTAGATGAGGTACCTAAGAATGCGTACTTGAGATGAACTGGCAGTGGCTTGAGCTCCAACTCTGGTGGTTTTTCTGTTGATGGTACCGGTTGTCTCTTACTTGCTCCAAGTTCCTCGAAAGGTCGTCTGAAAAATATGGGAGATGAAGCTTCCAGTTGGTTAACACATTCTGTGATGTTCGGACTTTCTGAGTTTGGTGCTCCATGTAGGCAAGCTTCAAGTGGATCTTTTGGAGTGATGGTTTGATGTATTCCTTTTATACATTCATCCACCACATCTACCCTCAAACAGTTGTCAACATCATGTGGATGTTTGAGAGCTTTCAGCACATTGAATGTCACCTCTTCATCTTGAACTCTGAGTATGAGTTGACCTTTCTGTACATCAATAAGGGTTCTCCCCGTTGCTAGGAATGGTCTACCCAAGATGATGGGTATTTCTTGATCTTCCTCCATGTCTAGCACAATGAAATCCGCAGGAAATATGAATTTATCTACTTTTACCAGTACATCTTCTATAATTCCCCTTGGATATTTGATTGAACGATCAGCTAGCTGCAACGATACTGTAGTGGGTTTTGCTTCTCCAAAGCCGAGTTTCTTGAAAACGGAGAATGGCATTAGGTTGATGCTTGCACCGAGATCACATAATGCTTTTTCAAAGAATGAATCACCAATGGTGCAAGGAATTGTAAAGCTCCCCGGATCTTTGAGTTTGGGTGGTAGCTTTTTCTGCAAGATTGCACTGCATTCTTCGGTCAAAGCTACCGTTTCATGCTCTTCCAGCTTCCTTTTATTTGAGAGGATTTCTTTCATGAACTTCACATAGCTGGGCATTTGTTCCAGAGCATCTGCAAAAGGAATATTAATTTGCAGCTTCTTAAAAACTTCCAGAAATTTAGAAAATTGTTTTTCTAATTTCTGTTTCTGAAATCTCTGAGGGAAGGGTAATGGTGGTTTGTATGGTGGCGGATTGTCTGGGAACAACTTTGACTTTGGCTTCTCTGCTTCTTGTTGTTCAACCATCACTTCTTCTTCTTTCTCGTCTGCTCTTTTGACAAGTTCTTTCAGCATTTTACCGCTTCGTAACGTGACAGCCTTCAGCTGCTCCCTAGGATTGGTCTCTGTGTTGCTTGGTAGGGATCCTTGAGGTCTTGCAGTCAGCAAATTCGAGATTTGACCCATTTGTACCTCCAGATTTCGAATGGAAGCTGCTTGATTCTGGAGCGTGGTGTCTGTTCTCGTCATAAATTGAGTAGTGCTTACGGTGAGCTGAGCAAGTGCTTCTTCAAGCGACGGTTTGTTGGTCTGTTGCTGTTGAGGTGGTGGCGGATATGACTGTCTGGGTTGATCATTGTTTTTCCATGAAAAGTTGGGATGGTTTCTCCATCCTGGGTTATATGTGTTGGAGTACGGATTATTTTGCTGTCTGTTGCCCACAAAAAATGCTTGATCTGTCTGGTTTTCATCGCATTGTCCGTTAGAATGGTCCCCTCCACAAAAATCACAGGATGCTGATTGAGTATGAATTGCATTTGCTGTCAAGTTTCCGAGTTGCTTGGCTAATGTCTCGACCTGAGTGGAAAGTCTGGTTAAGACATCATTTTCTTGTATTCCGAAAACTTTTTTCGGAACTGCTCTTTCTGATGGCCATTGATAGGCATTTGCAGCCATTTCTTCTAGTAAATCCCAAGCGGCTTGATGGGGTTTCCCCAAAAGTGTTCCACCAGCTGCGGCATCTACTAATGTTCTCGTGGAACTCCCCAAACCATTGTAGAATGTGTGTAGCTGCAACCAGTTAGCAACTCCATGATGTGGGCACCGTCTTAGCAGATCCTTGAATCTTTCCCACGTTTCGTACAATGATTCTCCCTCAAGCTGTCTGAAGGTGGCAATCTCGGTTCGCAGCCTCGCAGTCTTGGCTGGTGGAAAGAATTTGGCCAGGAATTTTTGTGCCAAGATGTCCCATGTAGTAATACTTCCTGATGGCAACGAGTTGAGCCAGCTTTTGGCTTTGTCTCGAAGAGAGAATGGGAACAATCTCAATCGGATGGCGTCATCAGTAACACCATTATGTTTGAAGGTATCACAGATCTCCAAAAAGTTGTCAATGTGGGCATTTGCATCATCGTTCGGAGCCCCACTGAACTGGTTGTTTTGAACCATCTGGATGATTGCCGGCTTAATCTCAAAGTTGTTGGCAGCAATAGTTGGTCGCCGTATCGCCGAAGTATTACCCACTGTGGGTAGAGCATAATCTCGTAATGCTCGAATTTCGGCATCTATTGGTACAATATTCTGTGTGTTGTTTGATCCCTCAGCCATATCCATGAGTGCAGTACTAGCAGCCTTTCTTGTTTCTTTCCTGTTCTTACGGCAAGTTCTCTCTATTTCTGGGTCAAATGGTAACACTTCGCCCCCAGACTTTCTCATACACCATAAAACTCACAAGTAATAAAGCAAACAAAATAAAATAAATGAATAAATAAATGACCAAATTAAAAATTGAGTTACGTAGTATTAGTATTAATTGAAACAAACAATCCCCGGCAACGGCGCCAAAAACTTGTTGTGCAAAATCGCAAGTGAACGAGCCGAACAAGTAATAAAGTAATGAGAGAAGTATCGTCCCACGAGGATTGTTGTTAATTAATGCCCAAAATTAAAATAACTCAACTTTTATTTGATAGATGAAATTTGGGTAAATGAGTTGCAAACTATGAGTAAATTTAATTGCAATTGTAAATAAATGAAAATTAATTCAATGAATAAAAATTCTAAGATTATGATTTCACCATAACTAATCTGTTCCTCCCCTTTGTTCTTTTTAACAAAAATTAACTATCCAGTTGCTAGTCGAGATTCCCTGAATTATTCACATAGCCCCTCCCGAGGTCTAAGGAAAATACCCTATAAAGATTAACTGCTATGTTCCCATGCAAGTCAAAACATTAAAGGATTCATTAAGATTTATGGATCTCTTTTATAGACTACACAAACCATGCAGGTATATTCCTATCCTACATGTAATTTATGACATTAAATATAATGAACTAGACACATAAATCAGCTTCCGCTATCATTATGATTAACAATTCAACTAAATAGTGGCCAATTATTTAGAAGCATTAAGAACAATATTAAATGCATCACCCAAGATAGAAAATCATTAATTGAATTGAACAAAGGTTTGGAACATCAAAGTTAGGCTACATCATAATCTTAGAAAACAAATCTACTCCATAATAGAATTTACAAAAACTAGAAAATTAAACATAACAGAAGATAGGAAAACTTAGTGGATTGAAGCTTCACCGTAGAATTTCTTCCTCTGCTTTGCTCCTCCTCTCCAAGCTCTCTCTCTCTCTTTCTCTAAACTACTTATTGTTTTGGTTTGTGATGGAATGCTTAGAATGGTGATTCTAAGGCCTATTTATAGGCCAAATTCACCTCCAATTACATCATCGATTGCATCATCGTTTCCTGATTTTCCACCATTTTGCATCATCGCTTACATCATCTTTCACCTACCCCATTCAAAGTCAACTTTCAAATTGCATCATTGCTTACATCATCGTTCACCTACCTCATTCAAAGTCAACTTTAATATTACATCATTGCTTACATCATAATTTTGATTACATCATTCCTTACATAAGCATGACATAATATTTATTTCTAGAATACTCGATCTTTAAATTGCGATAATCTTTTTGATGCGATTTCTGATTCGAGTAATTCTTGAGGCGATGAACTGCTTCGAATGAAATTCATGATCTTGTCTCGAGCGAAAGCATTTGGTGGGGTCCACATACGATTTTCACAAACTTTATTCTGAAAATGAAAAATACAAAATGATGAAATAATGTACTTAATAATAATAAAAACATCAAGAATTAAACAAGAATTCAAGTTTAAAAAGATAAGATAACTCTATAAAAATAGAGTTATCAGAAAGAACATGAACTAAAACATATTACAACTATATATTTGTCTTATGTTTGCACCAAATATAAATGACATTATAACCTAATTTAAGTGGGACATCTGACTTTAAAGTATAATTAATCTTCATATAAGGAAGTGCTAAAATTCATGTTATTTACACTTTGAAAACTACCTTCATCATCAGCATTAAGGAAGTAATGAAAAATGTTTATCCAATTTGAGTTTCTTCAAACATTATGCAGAAAGATGTTGGAATATCAGGATTAAGACTTGCGGGCAAACATCAAACATCGTCAATGTATCCAATTAGGATTTTCTTTTGCCAGAATTATGATCCCTCATGAGTTTTAATGCATGTTCCAATTCATTTGAGCTTTAAATAGAACGCAAACTCTCATTTCGGCATGAACTTTTACTTGAGCAAATATAGACAGCTGTCTTGTTCATAATTAAAAATTAAGTGTTATATGCTAAATGATTTTTGCAACCAATCGTAGCATGCAATTGTGCGTCTCATCGTGATTCCTTAAATTTCCAACTTAGTTTTTCTTTCATGTACTGTTTCGTATTAGTAATACCTTAGTTGAAATTAACAACATAATAATAATAGTGATAATAACAATAATAATAATAATAACCCCATCTGTCTCCTCTCTCTATATATACCATGCATTTAAAATGACAAGAAGTTCCCTATATAATAGCAGATTGTTTTTGAACACCCAAACTATATAACAGTTGAATCAACTAGGCATAATCGGATAAATATTCTACCTTCATACAAATAATCATAATCGAGAAACATACATGCATGATAGAAGGAAACACGGTACTAGTTCCTTGTCTTTAAATTGATACGTAGATTTGGTACACGTTTCTTTCTTGTCCTTAAACCGTAAAACCTCAAACGCACGTAATGCTTTGTTATAGCAACCCAAATGAGCAGTTTCTTAGTTTCATCATTTATTTTTGTAATCATTTTATTCTGACAGTAGCTAGACATGCCAACTACTTTTACAAACACAAATAACACAGAGTCAAATTTGAACTGAAATTTTGAAACAAGAAACAAATCTGATGTTAAAAGGCAACACTTCACTTTCCGGATGGACGTCTACAGGATCCTAGTCATCACCACCTTTGTCATCATCAACGTCGTCTTCACCACCTTTGTCATCATCATCGTCCTTATCACCAGAAACAGTGAATCCAAGCTTCGTACCCCCAATCTTCATCACCGCCTGTTGGTGCTGGTGGGGCTTTCCCTTCATCGTCCTCGGCCGTTACTATGGAGAAACCGAGGAGGAGGTAAGTCCATACAAATCAATAGATAATAACGCAGCATGGAATAATTACTCACCTGGATAGAACAAACTAATCATTTATGTAGAATTAAGGTTTTATGCATGTTAATCCATTATTGGAACATAAGACTTTAGAAACAACTCACCTGAGTTTGTAAGGAGGATGAGAGCAAAGAAGAGCGCAAAAATCTGGACGGATTTGAGAGATTTGGCCATGTTTAATTGCTATTAATTGCTTGTATATATAATCTTAATGGGAATGGTATTAGAGCTATTTATAGTACGGCTTTGCTTCTCTTGACGTTTAATTTATGATTGAAGAATTAATTAACTAATTGATTTGACGTCGATATAACAACAAGATCTTCTTTGATGTTGTTAAATAACTTAAGATTCCCAAATTGGAATTCCCAAATTAAAATCTTTTTATCTTAATGTCGTAATTTATTTGATATTGTGAAGACCGCGAAAATATTTATGGTCCACATGCAAATGTGAAGACCACGAAATTATTAAGTGCACCCAAATTCTGCAGGAATGAAACTAAAAGGGTTAAGAATTAATTTGAAATAATTTTTTGTTTTCTTTTTCTTTTTTAGTAAGTAAATTAATTTTTAGTAAGTAAATTAAATGGCTTGATCATGTTCCTCTGTCTCATAGAAGTCCTATAAACAAATAAGCCGTGTGAAAGTCCAGTAGCTAGCCCTTCTCTTTCAAAATATTAACCATTAATTTCCATCCAACTACCATCATGGAATAATGTTGTCTCTCTGCAAATGAACAACGCACTTCTAACACTACTAATTTCAGCGACCGAATATGTGTGACATTGTGGTTTCGCTACCAAACAAGTCAATTAAATATTGATCTTTTTGCATTCTAAATTTATCGGGCTTGTCATTATAATTCTCTGATACCTGAATTAATTAACACACAAGTTTAACAATCAGGGCTTGCCAATCCCATAACACCTATGCATGCAAACTCCTAATGTCATGACCCGACCCTGGGCCGTGACAGAATCGTAATTATTAAGTGATAGAAAATTTCAATTTGATGCCGTAAAGTTTTTGAAATTTTTAACTTTTAAAACTAAAAAAAAAAAATTTCTGTTTTGGACACTCCAAAGTACCTAAATAAAACTTTATGAATAATGAAATAAAAATTTTCAAAACACTCTAGAATAATCCCTGTGAAAACCATTCCCACAGATATATGAGCACCTGTTAGGAATCATGTATTCATAGTAAATAATAAAATCATGAGCTCTACTCAAAGGCATACCCCCGAATCGTGACACCTAAAGTCCTCGTGATCCGCACATCAATTCAAGTTATGATGAAGAAACATTGTTAAATCATGAAAAGAGCCAAATATATATATATATATATATATATATATATACATATATATAGTTTTTATAATTAGGTATACTTAATTTTAAAAGGTTAGGACCAACCAATCAAATTCATCCATTGTATTCTCTTTTTTAAAATAAATTATCTCTCCTATTTAATTCAAATGTAATTGATGAATTTGCTTGGTTGATTCTTAATTTTTAAAATTAGATATATCTTATTATAAAAATATTATATATGTATATATATACATAATCAAGTGATCTCAATCATGAATCTTCTGAACTCCCATTCAATCATTTAAATTTTGCCACCATGATGGGGTAAAACATGGCCCAGTTCATTGATGGGTTCTACATGAAAAGCTTAAAACTCTGGTCGTGCTTGTGTGGGCCGGGCCTGATTAATTTTGAATTTAAATAATATTATGGTCATGACGGTACCTTGCAACATAAATTTTCGGATACACCAGGCTAGTTACCTAAAAATAAAAACGTTGAATCTTAACATCTCCAATTTAACAACCCCAGCATAGGCAGCATTTCATCATATTTTTTTTGGTACTGCGATTGATTTCAAATTACTATCTCTTGGAATGAATTTCAAGGCCACACAACCATCACTACCTAATAGCAGCCCACGAGAACGATACCGGTAAGCAAAGAAAAACAAGTTCCAAAAAGACATGATGGCAAATCCAATCCTTCAATTATTGAAGGATGAGATCAAAATTGAACGAATTTATTAATTGAAACATCCTAACTAAACATTTTAATTTAATCTCTAGAATACGAGTTAGTCACTTCATGTGCTTAATATTTATATAATTTCTCAATTTTAAAGCTCTTGCATGTCAACATGACAAGTGATTAGAAGTTGATCAAATGATAAGTATTGCTCATGTTTTCTTATTATATATCACCATAAGAAAGAGTGGAAACAGAACTTATAATAACACATGTTGTATAAAGATATATTTTTAAATATATTAATTTGTTGTAGTTCTATTTATATGATATATCACGCCTAGGTGGTCAAATCCTTATTTGAACAAAAAATCCAATCCTTATAAGGTTTATTGACATAATTGAATTAGCATGAAACAAGATAAATAGCTCAAAAAACACAGTCACTATAAGGACAACGTTTGTAATCGTATTTAAAAATAACGCGGATTGAAACATATTACAACTATATTTCTCTCTTATGTTTGCGCCAAACACAGATGTCATCATAACCTAATTTAAGTGCAACTTCTGATCTTAAAGTACAATTAATCTTCATGGTAGGAACTGGTAAAATTCATGTTATTGACACATTTGAAAACTACCTTCATCATCAGCAACAAGTAAAGGAAAACAAAATTCATGTAATATCAAATTCAAGTTTGCTGTTAAACTTTCTTAACTCATTGACAAACATATATTTAAAACAAAAAGAAGGAGAAAACTGTAATTCTAGAGTTATCAAAATTTAACATTCACATTAACTTATTTAATTATTAATAATTTTTTCTTCAAGCATCCATCCCTAACTTGAAATTACCATGCAGACAGATGTGGCAACAGCAAACAAAGTCTGGACTTAGGGCGAACATCAAACATGGTCAATGGATCCCAATCAGGATTCTCTTTTGTTAGAAATTTGATCCCTTATGAGTTTTAATGCATTTTACAATTTGTCAGAGCTATTGACAAAAACTCTTTTTATGACATGACCTTTTACGTGAGCAAATATAGATAGCTTTTCTTATTCATAATTAAAAAGTACATGTAGCACACTATATATGATTTTTGCAACCAAGAATAGCATCCAACCGTGCGTCTCGTCATGAACCTTTAGGACACAATGGAAGCTAGTTGTCCGCTCATATGAAATTGGTTTTATATGTCGATAAGAAAATTTTTTCCTTAAATTTTCAAGTTTGCTTTTTTCTCATGTAGTATTTTGTATTAGTAATACCTCTGTTCAAATTAAAATAATAATAATAATAACAATCAAAACCTCTGTGTGTCTCCTCTCCATATATAGACCTTGCATTTGAAACGACAAGAAGTTGCCTATACAATAGTAGATTGTTTTTGAACAGTCGAAATATTGTCGCTTGAATCACCTGGGCATAATCGGATAGATATTATATCTTCATACAAATAATCATAATTGGAAATAATAATTAAATAAATATATGATAGAAGAAATTTCTTGTCATTTAGTAGATTTGTACACATTTCTTCCATGTCCTTGAAACATCAAAACACATGCACGTAATGCTTTGTTATAGCAACCCGAAGGAGTGTGTCTCCAGGTTTCATCACTTATTTTTGTTATCATTTATTTTGACGACTGTAGCTAGCCATACCAACTACTTTTACAGACCTAAATAACACAAACCATCAAATTTGAACTGCAAATTTGGAACACGGAACACATCTGATTGTTAAAAGGCAACGCATCACTTTCTGGAGAGAGGTCCGGGGGATCCTAGTCATCACCACCTTTGCCATCATCACTGTCATCATCACGGTCCTTGTCGTCATCACCACCTTTGCCATCATCACCGTCCTTGTCGTCATCACCGTCCTTATCACCAGAAACAGTGAATCCAAGCTCCGCACCCCCATCGTCATCACCACCTTTGTCATCATCATCGTCCTTATCACCAGAAACAGTGAATCCAAGCTCCACACCCCCATCACTGTCACCGCCTGCTGGTGCTGGTGGGGCTTTCCCCTCATCGTCCTCGTCAGCAACTATGGAGAAACCGAGGAGATCAGGTCATACAAATCGATAGATAATAAGGCAGCATGGAATAATTAGTCACGTGGATAGAACAAACTAACCACTTCTGTGGAAATTAAGCTTGTGCATGTTAATCTATCATTATAACATAAGACATTAGAACAACTCACCTGAGTTTGTGAGGAGGATGAGAGCGAAGAAGAGCGCAAAAATCTGGACGGATTTGAGGGATTTGGCCATGTTTAATTGCTATTAATTGCTTGAATATATGATGTTAATGGGAATGTTATTAGAGCTATTTATAGTATGGCTTTGCTTCTCTTGATGTTTCATTTGTGATTGAAGTATTAATTAAATTGATTCAATGGCGATAAAACAACCAACGATATCTTTTTCAATATTGTTAAATAAATTAACTGTGGATTCCAAAATTGAAATCTTCTTATCTTAACTTCATAATTTATTTGATCTTGTGAGAACCATGAAAGCAATTGTGGTCCATATGCAAATGATGAATTTAATTAAATGCCCCCCAATTCAATAGGAATATTAATGAAACGAAAACAGTTAAGAATTAAAATGAAATATTGTTCTCTCTTTTTTTTTAATAAGTAAAATGGCTGGATCCTGTTCCTGTTTTCTCGTGGAAGTCCTGTAAACAAATGAGCCATGTGATAGTCCAGTACCTAGACGTTCTCTTTCAAATGATAAACCAATAATTTCCATCCAACTACCATCATGGACCAGCGTTATCTCTGTGCACATGAACGACGCACTTCTAACAACAAAACTGATCGCAGTTACAGAATATGTGAGACTTGTTTCGTAACGGAAACAAGTAAATTAAATATTGCTCTTTCAGAATTTCAAAATTTTGGGTTCCACCCTGCAATCTTGTCATTGTAATTATGTGAAGAGAGGATCAAAATCCCATGAAGTCTATGCAGTGCAAAGTAGTGGTGGACATTTTGAACCCAACCTGAGTAATCCAATGACTTTTGGTCAGGTTGGGTCAGGTTACAATCTTTAAAATACCCCACTCGGATTGGATTCAAAAAACCCGATTTTTTCTCGGGTTGGATTGGGTCAGACGAGTAATCCGATAAACCAACCTAAACCCAAGACTATATAAAAAATAATAATAATAATGCATGCGCTAGCCGCAGTTGCCATTTCTCGTACATCTTCTCTAAGTTTTCTTCACTCTCCATTTCTCTCCACGCTGCACAACCTCCTTCACGGCACTCCTCTAGTCTCCGACCTCCACAGCCTCTAGTCGCTAACCAATTGTCTCCATTCTCCGCATATCAATTCAACTTAACAGAGTATGATAAAAAAATCATGTTAAATTATGAACAGAGCAAATATCTATATATATATATATAAATATATTAAATCAAGTAACCTCAACCACAGATCTTCTAAACTCTCATTCCATCATTTAAATTTTATTACCAACAACATAGGTCAATTCATTAATTGGTTCTACATGAAAAGCTTAAAAATCTGATCATACATGTGCGGGGTTGATTAATTTGGAGTTTAAATAACAGGCTAGTTACCTATAAAGGAAGCAGCAAACCGGTCCAAGTACATAAAACCTCAAACCAGCTCGAAGATCCAGAACAAATTAAAACAACAGTACACCTATAGAAAATTAAAAATATTGATTCATGACATCTCCAATTTACTAACTATATATATACATGATCTCGACCACGAAAAACCCCATTCCATACATTAAATTTTTATAACCAAGATAGGGTAAAACTTGGGTCAGTTCAGCGATGGGTTCTCCATGAAAAGCTTAAAACTCCAAGCATGCCTGTAGGGGGTTGATTAAATTGGAGTTTAAATACTATTATGGGCTCTGACGGCACCTCACAATATAAATTTCCACATACACCTGGCCAATTTCCTGAAAAGGAAGTAGCAAACTGGTCTGGGTGCATAAAAGCTCAAACCAGCTATAAGATCCAGAAGGGATTAAAACAATAGTATACCAGTGGAAATTTAAAATATTGATTCATGACATCTCCAATTTACTAACACCAATTAATACCATGATTCAAAATTTAACTATTCTTCTTATATTTAAATAATCACAGCATACTAAATGAGTTTGGATTTTTTCAGACAAAAAGGTGTGGTTGCTGGCAATGGATGGATGGAGGAGGTGTTCAGATCATGTTGAACAGCATGTGCTTCCGTAACATCGAATTCAACTACTGGAGGAAGAAAATCAAAAGCTGCTGAAAGAAAATTGTATGTTGGAACCAATATTTCAAAGGGCGAAAGGGGCCTCGCCGAGGCGAGCCGAGGCAATCGCCTTGAGGCAAACAAGGTGGTACCTCAATCCAAATGAGGAAAAAAAAAAAATAAGTAAAATAAAACTCTAACTTGAAGTGTTCATTGAGGAGGAGATATTTTAGATTTGAGTGGTGAAGATAATTTTATTTTTTATCATTATATATATATATATATATATATATAAACAATAAAACCTCACCCCACTAACTTAATTTCTTTTACTTAAAAAATATATATATCTTTTATTATTATATATAATTTATTATTATTATATATATAAACTATAAAACTCATCCTACTAACTTATTTTTTATTTTTTATAATTACGTATGTAAATTATAAGTTTCCACCGTACTAATATATTTTTTATGTATTTTTATCAATATATATATAAACCTCACCACACTAACTTTTTTCTTTTAAACTCCCACTAACTTATTTTTAAATTTTTTATCATTTTATATATATAAACTATAAAAATCTCACCCCACTAACTCAGTATTTATTATTTTTTTTTTTCATTATTTTTTTAAACTCCCACCCCATTAATTTTTTATCATTATATATATATAAACTATAAAAAAACTTACCCCACTAACTTAGTTTCTATTATTTTTTTCATTTTACTTCCACTCTTCACTCCTAAATCCCACCATTGACATAACTTGCATTCACTTACCTTTCAGGCTCTCACTGTAACAAATCAACCCGCCTCTCGAGGGCTTGCCAGTTGATCCGCCCAGTGACCTACCCAACTACGAGCTACGATCTACAATCTGCCCAGCCTCGAGCTGCAACTTACCCTAGCAGGTATTGTCCCCCTCTCCTATGGGGTTTTTTTCGCCTCTCACACCCGTTCGAACCCATGATCTAAGGGCTAAATACATGGAGAATGCAGGGTGTGTATCATTTAAGCTATTAGCTAAAATGATACACACCCTACATTCTATATGTATTTAGCTCTAGATCATGGGTTCGAGCGGGTGTGGAAGGCAAAGAAAACCTCATTGGAGAGGGGAACAATACCTGTCAAGGTAGGTCGTAGCTCGAGGCTGGACAGATCGTAACTCACAACTAGGCAAGCTACTGACCGGATCAGCTGGTGAGCCCCCGAGAGGCGAGCTGATTCATTACATAAAAATGCGCATTCTTATGTAACAGATCAACTTGCCTCTTGGAGGCTCACCAACTAATCTAGTTAACTCATATGGTACATACCATGCATCCCTTATGTATTTAGTCCCTAGATCATGGGTTTGAACGAGTGTAGGAGGCAAAAAAAATCCCATGGGGGAGGGGGCAATACCTGCCAAGATAGGTCACAGCTCGAGGCTTGACAGATCACAACATGAAGGTGGGCAGATCGCAGCTCGCAGCTAGGGATACCACTAGCCGGATCAACTGGCGAGCCCCCGATAGGTGGGCTAATCCGTTACACTCACTTTGTCACTCACAACTACCGTCACTCCTATCACAGTTCATCTTTCTAGTTTCTTCTCATATTCACTTAGCACCACCGACTATATCAATCCTCCTTTCTAGTTTCTTCTATATTTAGTTTTACTCTCTCTACTCTCTGTCTCTTAAAACCAGTGCTTGACTACTTCTAAAACTAGTGTTTGCTTAGGATATTCTTAAGCTGTGTGTGTGTGTGTGTGTGTGTGTGTGTGTGTGTGTGTGTGTGTTTTTGTATGTTTGTGTGTTTTATGTGTGTGTTTTTTTGGTGTAGTAAACTTTTCTAAACCTCAATTCTAAAACTGGTGTATTTGTGTGTGTGTGTGTGTGTGTTTTTTTTTTTTTTTTTTTTTTTTTGCGTTTGTATGTTTTTGGTGTGTTTTTTTGGGTGTGGTAATCTGCTCTAAACTTTATTTTATTTTATTTTATTTATGTAATAAATGATCTAAACCGTGTCTGGGCACCTCATCTAAAGGCAGCCAGAGGCGGTCGCCTTACTTTCCAAAGGCGGGTTTTTCCAACTGCTCTACCTTATATATGCGCCTTGAGGCGCTTTAGCAACCAAGACGACAAGGCAGAGCCTCAAGGCGCCACATCGTCTCGCCTTTCAAAATTTTGGTTGGAACATATAGCAAATTTGTTGAAACCTCATTTTCATGGGTTAGAAAACAAGATAAATAAAATGGAAGGTGATTTATATAATGAAATTTTTAGAGTAGTTGGGTGGACGAGGGAGTGAGTGAGTGAGTTAGAGAGAAAGTTGAGAATGAACAGAAGGGACGGAAAGGTTATGCAATGGAAAATTAAAAATTATGAATTAAGTCACGATAATTTTACTATAATGATCTAGCTCTAATTATGAATAATGTCAATTGGTTTTTCAATATTAATAATGTAGAAATCTATTGTCCTACATGAAAAGCTTAAAAATCCAACACATGTGTGGGGTTGATTAATTTAGAGTTTAAATACTATTATGGGTCATGACGGTACTTCACAGTATAGATTTCCACATACACAAGGCCAATTACTAATAAAGGAAGCAGCAAACCAATCCAAGTGCATAAAACCTCACGCTAGCTAGAAGATCCAAAACAAATTAAAACAATAGTACATCGGTACAAAATTAAAAATATTGATTCATGACATCTCCAATTTATATATATATAAGGTGCATTTTAGCATACATTTAGGGTATGTATACACTTGATAAAAAAATGTGTGATTACACTCTGAAATGTGTAATTGTAATTTATTATATATAATTACAACTAAATATGTGTGATTATATTTAGTAATGTGATCACGTTCATCGCATTTACTGATTGTAATCACACATGTTTAGTTATAATTATATATAACAAATCATGATTACATATTTTAAAATGCAATTATGCATCTTTTTTGTTAAGTGTATATATATACCAAATGTATCCAAATGGACCCCTATATATATATATATATATATATATATATACGTGTATGTTCGCGCGT
Source organism: Dimocarpus longan (assembly GCA_022984855.1). Lineage (NCBI taxonomy): Eukaryota > Viridiplantae > Streptophyta > Magnoliopsida > Sapindales > Sapindaceae > Dimocarpus > Dimocarpus longan. The sequence continues at coordinate 6,652,137 of CM041023.1, read as the reverse complement.
GTGTGTGGGCACATATATATATATATATATATATATATATATATATATATATACAGAACTTCTATAGTCAGTGTCTCCTAACTTTTTAAAGTTAGGATGAACTGATCACGTTCATCGCATTTATTTCAATGATCTAGCTCTGCTTATGAATAATGTCAATTGGCTTTTCAACATTAATAATGTAGAAATCTATTGTTCTACATGAAAAGCTTAAAAATCCAACACATGTGTGGGGTTGATTAATTTGGAGTTTAAATACTATTATGGGTCATGACAGTACTTCACAGTATAGATTTCCACATACACCAGGCCAATTACTAATAAACGAAGCAGTAAACCAATCCAAGTGCAGAAAACCTCAAGCCAGCTAGAAGATCCAAAACAAATTAAAACAATAGTACACCGATAGAAAATTAAAAATATTGATTCATAACATCTCCAATTTATATATATATGAGGTGCATTTTAGCATACATTTAGGGTATGTATATACCTGATAAAAAAAATGTGTGATTACATTCTAAAATGTGTAATTGTAATTTATTATATATAGTTACAACTAAATATGTGTTATTATATTACGTAATGTGATCACGTTCATCGCATTTACTGATTGTAATCGCACATGTTTAGTTAAAATTATATATAAAAAATCATGATTACATATTTTAAAATGCAATTATGCATCTTTTTTGTTAAGTGTATATATATACCATATGTATCCAAAGGGACCCCCATATATGTATACATGTATGTGCGTGTGCATGTGTGGGCGCATATATATTCTATAATCAATGTCTCCTAACATTTTAAAGTTATGATGAATTGATCACGTTCATCGCATTTACTTCAATGGTCTAGCTCTGCTTATGAATAATGTCAATTGGCTTTTCAACATTAATAATGTAGAAGTCTATTGTTCCACATGAAAAGCTTAAAAATCCAACACATGTGTGGGGTTGATTAATTTAGAGTTTAAATATTATTATGGGTCATGACGGTACTTCACAGTATAGATTTCCACGTACACCAGGCCAATTACTAATAAAGGAAGCAGCAGACCAATCCAAGTGCATAAAACCTCAAGCCAGCTAGAAGATCCAAAACAAATTAAAACAATAGTACACCTATAGAAAATTAAAAATATTGATTCATGACATCTCCAATTTATATATATATATATATATATATATATATATATATGAGGTGCATTTTAGCATATATTTAGGGTATGTATACACTTGATAAAAAAATGTGTGATTACATTCTAAAATGTATAATTGTAATTTATTATATATAGTTACAGCTAAATATGTGTGATTATATTCAGTAATGTGATCACGTTCACATTTACTAATTGTAATCGCACATATTTAATTATAATCATATATAACAAATCATGATTACATATTTTAAAATACAATTATGCATCTTTTTTGTTAAGTGTATATATATACCAGATGTATTCAAAGGGACCCCTGTATATATATACGTGTATGTGCGTGTGTGTGTGTGGGCACATATATAAATATATATATACAGAACTTCTATAGTCAGTGTCTCTTAACTTTTTAAAGTTGGGACGAATTGATCAAATTCATTCATTCTATTTGAATTAAATATGGACAAAAAATTGTTTTAGGAAAGATCATGTAATGAATGAATTTGATTAATTCGTCCTTACTTTTAAAGTTATGAAACACGGACTATAGAAATTCTATACAAATATATATGGTGTTTTTATAATCAATACCTCCTAACTTTAAAAAGTTAGGACGAACAAATCAAAGTCATCTATTGTATTTGAATTAAATAAGAGAGAGAATTTATTTTAAACGAGATAATGTAATGGATGATTGTGTAATTATAACTAATTTAAATATCATCATTGCCGTTACATTATCTCACAATTTAACTGATGGACCCACGAGAAAGAAGCAAAATGAATTCAGGTGCATAAAACCTCATACTAAAACTGGAACATTCAAAACTAATTAGAACTGCAGTATACCACTAGGATATTAAAACGTTGTATCTTAACATCTCTAATATAATAACCTAAGCAGCGGCAACATTTCGTAATAACTTTTGTGGGTGCTGCAATTGATGTCGGATTCCATTCCAAAGCCATCCAACCATCATTAATTAATAATAGTCCACGGGAACAACCAATCAATAAAGAAAGACAAATTCTAAACGAATATGACAGCAACTCCTCTGCTTCAATTATTGGTCCAACAGATCAAAATTGAAAGAATTTATTTGATCGAAACAATATTACAAAATATTTTAATTTAAACTCCAGAATACAAGGCAGTCACTTCATGTGCCTCATAATGTATACTTTACCTACATTCAAAGTTCTTGGATGTCAACTTGGAAAAAAAGAAGTTCATCATATCATAAGAATATCACATGTTTAGTGGTTAGTTATGCTTACATGACCAAGAGAAAGACTGTGGTAAGAAAACTTGTAATCATAAACACGGTTTGACTATATTACTGATTAAATAACATTACCCAACAATTACAATCATTAGATTAATTTCTCATCGAAGATATTTATGTGGTAGTTTCTTTTGTTTTATTTTATTTTATTTTATATATCAGGCTTTGGTGATCGAATCCTTATTTTAACAAAAAATCACTTCCGACCATGTTCATCCACAAAGTTGACTTTGCATGAAAAAACATAAATAACTGAAAAAACACTACAAGTATTTCTGAAGATAACAATTGTAATCCTACCAGATAAAGGAAACTAAAACATGCTACAACTATATATCCTCTTTTACATTAAGAGCTATATACCCTCCTTGGTTATGGTCAAACACAACTAACATTATAACCTAATTTATGTACAACATTCAAGACAAAAATATATTCTTTTATAATAAAAAGTGATAAAATTCAAGTCTCAGAGATGGAAGCCACTCCATCTCAGAGAGATGGAGTAGTCCATCTCCATCCATCTCTGATAGAGCAGATGCCAATTTTGTTCAATAAAAATAAAACATGTTTCCAATCTTTCTTATTTAAGCTCAAAAATCATGAACAAGCAATATGTTTTCACTGATTTTCACTTTCAAAATATAATAGAAAGCATTTGTACAATACTTAAATCTCAATAAATGAACACAGACTTCAACAATTTATTAAAAACATTAGCACAGTAAATTTCTTCCAACCTCTTCTCTTTTCAATGATATTGCAATTCGTCAAGGTTGCTGATCCACATCAAACGGTAACTCTTACAGCGAGTTAGAACTCAAACAAGGCCAAATTGAATTTCACGACACAAGCAACAAAACATAAACTAATGGAGTATTTTAGCCAGTGTTTTCTTCGAAAAATCACTGGAAGAATGTTTATTAAGATGAAAAAATTTAAACTCAGTGCATTTAGAAACAGAAAAATTATCACAGTTAAATGAAATGGGGAGAAAATAATGAGCATGCCTTGTAAGATCCACTTCAATGAGAAGCAGCAAGGCCAATCAGGGCAAAAACATCAATAAATATAAGCAAAAGAAGCAACTTTCAAGCTTCAGAGCGTGACTTGACAATAAAATTCTGGCGACTGATAGGATTCATCACAACAGGAGGCCCAGCAACACGAGGCCATGCTTGGAACTTCTTGTCAGTTTCTTCGTACCATTCCTGGTTTGAAACCGTGCCCGGGGTGGTACCTAATCACCAATCAATGCAATGTTCACATGCACAAACTGATGAAAACAAAGGCATAAAAAGGTAGATTACAAATGACTTACCTCCAAATAATTTCTTATCAGAAATCATAGTGTCACAAGCATAAGCAACGGCAAAAGTTGCTGCCACAGATCCGATGATGTACTTAGCTGCCATGTTGAAACTGTAACTATAAAGCATATACGTCAGACAATCAGATAAGAAAAAGACTGCATAAACATGGATAGCAGCAGTGCAATGTTCATTTCTCTTGCAAAGTTAATGCAACCATATTTCACATTGTCTGATTTTCAAAAGTAGCTAGATAGTACAAAATAGGTCACTGAAGGGTGGATTAAAGCAAAATGAGTTGCTTCAATATTATTGATAATATCATTTCTATAGTCCACTTATAACTTTATAATGGTTTAAACTATAATTTAGGTAATATAATGGGAAATACATTTAAGGAAACCACCACTAAAAATATTGGTTCTCAGGTCCTCTTCTAAACTTGCTCATTTAATTAGCAGTATATTTTACTTAAACATGGTACAAAAGTAATTTTAGTGTTTTAGGTATATTTTTTTAAACCTAAGCACTAAATACAAGAGACAGTAGTGGAATTAGAACAAGCCACACATTTAGGTCAGACAATTGTTCTCTAGACCTAACACCACACACAAAGAAAACAGCTGTCTCTTTTCTTTTCTTTTCCTTTCCTTCTTTTCCAGTTTAAGATGCCTACAAACTACGTACACTAATGGAAGCAAAATTTTGAAGATCTTTGGTGCTTCAAGAAACTATGTGATTCAACTTCTCTGAAGATATTTGGATTATATGAGCTGAGAACATTCAATTCTAGGCATAGTTTTACAAAGCATTTTGAGGCAGTGCCTCAACTGCCTTGAGCCGAAGGCATGTCAAGGCAACCACCTCATCCTTGTCCAGCATGGCATCCACCCCAACGCCTCAAGCCCACCCACAATCATCATCGTTGTCAGCCAAAAAACACATTTTCTAGGAATCCCCAGCGATGTTTGAAGGTTTTCAAGGAATGCCGGAAGAGAAAACACACTATCGACGATCCTTGAAGGCAAATCTAAGCTCAATCCGGCAACATCAGCCTGAATTGAAGGTTTCCAATGAATATCGGCAAGTCTCCGACGATTTGTAGAGCTTTCTAGTGGGTCACTGGTAAGGGAAGATGATTTGTTATGGGTCACCAGTGTTAGATGTGGTGGCAGCGAAAAGAAGTGGGAGGGTGCTGCTGCGGTATTAGGGTTTACTAAGGGAGTGGGAGGCTGGCTACTGTGAGTGTGGATGCTGTGAGAGATTAAGGTTTCCTTAGCTGAAGTGTTAAATACATACATATAGAAAAAATTATAAATAACCCCCAACTTTTGACAAAAATCCAATCAGACCTCTGATTAGAAAAATAAATAAAAAATCTGCAGAATCATATACATAAATATAATTAAAATAAATAAATAAATAAATAAACCAACTTTATGAAATTTTTTATCATTTCGAATTAAGGCAGCCGCCTCGATCACCCCAAGGCAACCGCCTAGTCTCGCCTTCCGCCTTTTAAAACCTTGACTCAAGGTATGATCCTAAACACCCTATCCATATACATGGACGTCGGTTATGTATCTTGCCAATTAGTTTGGGATTTTCCATTTGAACAATCCCTACAATTGGTATCACATATGATTGACAATATGAATCCTAATTGGCGATACTAGTCACAAGTTGTCAACAACAATAAAGGTAAGTGGAATGAAATATAGACTAGATTGGAAGAGTTAGATCATTAAAAGAAACTAAAACAGAAGGGAGGAGGAAAGATAGAAATAGATGTAACTTCCTTTCTTGTTTACTTTCTTTGCACATGCTCATTGAAACTGATTTCAGATACAAGAAACCACAAATAAAAATCCTAACCTATCATTGTCATTTTCTAATAAGTAGAAATATAATTGACCACTATGGATACATTACCAATAGAAATACACAGAGACTATTGAAAATAATATTACAAGACACTACTCCAGGGCCTAAGAGAAAAAAGGAAAACAAAATAGAGATGATGAATTATTGAGTTAGCATATTCTGTTATAAAGCACAGAATGAATTAACAAAGCAGACAATAAATTGCAAGTAGTGCAGGCAGGCATGGAAGAACTCGACATGGTTATGCGAATAGGCAACAAGAATGAATGTATTACATGCGAACAGACATGTTTAATATGCGGAAATTCTAGCATATTTTAATTGAGAGTAACAGAGAAGCTAAAAACTTAAGTACATAGGACAATTACTTATACAGGCCAAAAAATTGTAAAGTCAATCAAATGGAAGGGAAAATAAAAGCAGAAATTGATAGTCTTGGAAAGTCAGTCAGCCAAAGGCATATTAGGCCACATGACACCACTGATGCAGATTCAATCAATGCAATAAAGCCATACACATGATTTCCAGGGGGAATCGCACAACTCCATTTGCACGAAATAATTTTATCGAAAAGAAAAAACCCCATGCTTTAATTGTTTCACATATCTGTTGGGATTACAAAGAAAGCTAAACTGTATGCCTATAAATAACGCTGTACGATCCCTACGCAAAGTATATTTTTTAACAGTGTCAAAATCTATTTTCAAGACTATAACTTACGAGGAAAATAAAAAGCTACAATTGATTGTAATGAGTAACAGCTGATCTTCAATGCAGTCCTAAATATCCAAACATCAATAACACAAAAATAACCCAGATAATATATCATAGAAGATGAGAAAGACACACAACCCAGATGCGAAACAACAAGCTATGAAGGACTTGGGAGGCATAGATGAATCGAAGCAAAACCTAGATGCGAAAGACCCAGAAAAATTTAAAAGAACTCAGGTTTATTGAAAACAGACCTCGGTTTTGTTGATCGGCGATGAAGAGAGATAGACGGAGATGTTCTGGTGGTCGGTGATAGTGCGGCGCCGATGGAGAGAGAGAGGTGCAGTCGAGCACAGGAACGGCGTCGAGGTAGATTCGAGAGAGAGAGAGAGAATCGTGAGAGTTGAGAAAGTTGAGAAGTTGGGGTTTTTCTAAAAGGAAACGGGTAGGGGTATATAAAGAACGGGTATTTTTTGGGTCTGATAAAGACCCTCAACTAAGAACATCTTCTACCCGTTATTATACGAGTTTTTCATAGTATTCCAAAACTAGCTACTTGCGACTTGACCGGCGAGCAGCAAGTACACAGTTTGACTGTCGGTCAACGATCAAACCGTTGACCCACGGTCAAATCAGGTCAAATTTGTAAAAAATAAAATTTAATAATTTTTTATAGGATTAAAATATAATCATATGACCATAAAAACCCTAAAAATCTATCTCATGCAATCTCCAAGGCCATTTTAACACAATTACATAACCTAAAAATTTCGACGGCATAACCACTATTTTTTTTTCAATTCCACCTGTAATATACCAATATAACAACACCAGAAAAACTTTTATACGGCAAACATTCTAGACACCAAGCAAATAGCAACCCTAAACAATATACCTAAAGAATACATTTTTCCATCAACGTGACAAATGTGCAAACTTAATACACATGTCATCTCATACGAAATTGAAACATCCAGTACAAATGTACAATAATTTAAACATTTATGTAACAAATTTACATTACCCTAAACAAATATAATTTGTAAAATTCATCAATATTCAATCATCAATTCATCATCCAGCCCCAAACAAATACATGTGAAAAATAATAACATAAAAGAGTGGTGAAAGAAAAACAAAAAACAAAAAATCAAAATGAAAAAAAAAATTACCAAGTTGACTCAGAACTCAGAAGAACAGAGCAGATCCGGACAGAGACAGTGACGAAGACGGCGATCGCGATGGACGGAGTGACGAACGACGACGAGAAGACAGCGCACCAACCGGCAACGGCGAGCAGAAACAGAAATGCAGAGGTCGGGTCGGCAGCAGAAACGCAGAACAGATCCGGACAGAGACGGTGACGAAGACGGCGATCGCGATGGACGGAGTGACGAACACGGTGACGAACGGAGTGACGAACAGATCGGCAGCAGAAACGCAGAGGTCGGGATCGGCAGCGCTGCAGCAGAAAGCCAGAAACGCGAGGCAGAAATGAAGAAACACATATCTGCTTTATAGGTGACGCCAAAACGACGCCGTTTTTGGCCCAAAAAAATGAAAAAAAAATGGCCGGGTAGTCCGAGTCCGAGTTGGGCCGAGTCGATCCGAGTTGGGCCGAGTCGGCCCGAGTCGGACCGAGTTGGGCCCGAGTTGAGCCGATTTTAAACAATAGCCAAGTTTTGCCGCCAATCTGGAGGTTCTCGGCTCGGAACCCGGCCGAGTGGCGATAACTCGACCAACTCGACCGATTTTTTAATCAATGGTTTTTCATATCCAAATTTTTTAAGGATCTTTTGAAATGCGGTTCGGATTTATTTCCGAATCATATTATTACGGGTAAGAATCAGGTCAGAAGACTCTGTCCATTTTGCCAACTTTATCTATCAACGTGTAGGTTTGTTATGTCCATATTCGTAATTGTAAAACATTGACATCAATTGGGCTCAACGTTACATAAATTATAAAATAACCTTATGATTATTTTAACTTTTATTTTATTGCTTTAAAATAATACTTTTTTATAGTAAATTTTTAAAATAAATTTAAAATTATAAATTAAAAAAAAAATCTGATATTATGCTCAAATGGATCTTATTGTTCATAGAGATCAGATGAAAAAGATCATTTCCACCTTAACAGATGAAAAAAATCCGTCGATTTGATAGAATAAAACATCTGTTTTATCTATTTGATTTGAGGAAGAGAACCTCCTCCACTCAAATCTAGTGGAGAAGGTCATCCCCTTCCACCCAAACCCAACAAGTCATCCTCCTCGCCTTGGTGGGAGGAGATGACTCCTTTTTTTTCTTCCTTTTTTTTTTATCTTTTTGTTTTTTTTTTTAATATTTTTTTAAAAATTAATATTTTTATTGTTGAATAATTAGTGACCATATTTTTTGCAAAAAGAAAATCAATTAAAATTTTGCTCTCAATTGAAAAGATGCATATACCCTTCAACCATTAGAAGTTAGCATACTACTACTAACATTAGGAGCTTGTACAATTTCAATAAAAATAAAAAAATAAAAAAACTCCTATAACTGTGTTTAAAGTCAAGGGTATTCATGCAATTTACTTCACACAAAAAAAAAACAAAAAACCAAAATTACCAATTGTATTTTATTATATCTTATTACAATGAAATATGTCTAATTACAACTAAATATGATTGCTTGTTGTAAGAGTAGTCAAACATATTTAGTTATAATTAGATTTAATAAATACATAATCAGATATAATAAAGTACAATCAGTAATTTTAAAATACAATAAGTTATTAGTAGATATCAAGTGTATTAATATCTAAGTGTACCATAGAACGTGTCAATATGTGTATATAAATATATTTATACATATATATATATATTTCTTTTCTCTTCAATGTGCACTGATATAATAAATATAGTGTCTCAATTATCAACCACTATATTTACTTACTTTAATATTTATTAACTTAATCGACAATCATTTATGTTTAATCAATGGTTCATCTACAATACACTGACTAAATTAATTTCAATACACACTAAGGTGAAAATTATTATTATTATTATTATTCTCTAGTAAAGACTTATAGAAAATTTTATTTTAGAACCATTAACTGCGACCATATTTTTAGTAAGTCTCTTTATTATGTGGTGTCCACTAAAATAAAATGTTGTAAATTATAGTCATAAAATAAAATTTTCAAAATGTCTTTATTGAAGATAATAATTCTTTTAACAATGGCATACATCCTACTATAAAACCTTATTAGTTTTTCTTTTTAATTACAATCTCTTATGATCCTGAAGACATGAAATTAAAACATTTTGTTTATGTGATACAGATTACATTACAAAAAGCCGAAGCTGGATTTTGTTGTGCCTAAAAGTAACACAAAGGCCTCAAGCCCAAAAGAGGCCCAATAGACCTGATAGGCCCAAGAAAAGTATAAGCCCAATTGGATTCTGCTATCATGAAGCCCTAAATAATTGCCACATTGGCAAAGCATTCGCTGAGGCCAAAAACTCGAGTAACAAGCGATGCAGCAACTACGGACAAAGAGCTCATAGAAGGACAGCTCGCCCTAGCAGCTCGCATAATATAGAAGCAGAAAATTTTCTTATTTGACAAGATTCAGGTAACATGATATTCCTGCAACAAGGAAATGTCCAAAATTGCAATTGGATTCGGTATCAATGTATTTAATGTAGATTGAATAAAATAGGGAGGAAATCTTAATATTTCCTATATTCTAGCAATCTAATTTTATGTAAACAAGAACTTTGACACTATATAAAAGGTCCTTTATATATGCAAAAGAACATGATTCAACACATAACCCTAGCAGGAACTCTGCTACAATTTTGCCCTCCTCAAAAATAGTAATACAATCGTTGATGTAAACTTCATCATTTATAGTTGAACCACGTTATAACCTGTGTCTCTTCTCTCTTTTATCTTCTCTACTTACCTTTCATTTCATATTCATGTATTCAATTTTATCCAAGTCTCACATACTTATTAAATCCGCTGCTAGCCAATTTTATTAGTTAACATTGGCACAAGAAGGAAAGTCTATTCTCCTAATTTTTTTCTTATGTACACCCCATATTTTACATATATTCAAAATTTCAGTGTACCCTTAAATTAAATTAGAACATTTTATTAAAAAGTATTATTATTTTTAACATTTTATTTATACTATTTAGATTAAATTTAAAAATTAAAATAATATAAAAACTTATATCGAAATGTTGAATGAGTTCCCAAGCCTAAATCCAAATTAATGGAGGAGCCTCCTCCCTCTAATACCCAAAAGATGGAGGAGCCGCTGCCTCCATATAAACTAAATGGCCAAATCTGGGGAGGCTCAGGTCTGCCTTTTATTTTCTTTTTTTTTTTAATTATTTTTTTGGGTTTAAATTAGTTTATAATTTAATTGTTTATAATGTTATCTTAAAATTAAAAGAAAGGGCATAATTATCTAAACGGAAAACATATATATATATATATATATATATATGTAGTTGGTAATGTGTTTGGTGTTGTTATAGACACTTAAGATAAATATGTAGTTGGTAATGTGTTTGGTGTTGTTATAGACACTTAAGATAACATATACATGTTAAATACTACTTACCGTATAATATATATATATATATATATATATATATATATATAACAAGACAATTTTCAGATAAAAAAGAGAGATAGGATTTGAATCAGGAACCTCTAAGTTTTAATACCATATTAGTTATCAATATACCCAAAAGTTTAAATGGAAAGAATACCCAATTATAATAGTTAAAACTTGAGATTATGATACGTTAACAGATGTAATTACAAAATATGTTTTGATAAAAAAATTTAGTAAGATAAACATACAATAAGGGATTTACATACAAATTCGAAGGGGTGCAAGCATCGACACTTTATTCAAAATTGCTATGGTGATCTATTATTGGACTCACCAAATGAATAAGATATTTCATTCAATAGAGTCTTATAATGGGTGTACCAAATGAGTAAAGATTCTCTATAAAAAAAATTTTAAAATTTTTTTTAATAATCTAATGACACATCAACATTTAAAAAAGTGGATTATCAAGATTGTTAAATTTTTTCTCTCATACATCACTCAAACTTAAGTTCTTCTTATGAAAAGATTAGCATTATGTTAACATTAACAGAGAATCCTTGTTTATACCAAATAAGCTGTACTGACTTTATTTATTGATTGATAACCTTACTCAATTAGTAAGTTAGTCAAACCTTTAAATAATATATAAGGGCAAAATCCAAAAGATTGATGATATTTTTGCACATCCAATAATCCTACGTGCATATTTTCGAAAAAGAAAAGAAAATCGTATGAGTACTCCTGTTATATGTACCCAATTATTATTATTTTTTTAATATTATAATTTGTTAGCACACCTACATTATTAAAAATGTCTTTTCCTTTAAGTTTTAGTAAACTAATGTAAACTAATAAATTACAAATTAATTAAAATAAAATAAAAACCATCGAAGAGGCCCAGCTCCACCCAATACATCTCCTTCGTTCTTTTATTGTATTTGATTTTGATTTTTATATTTTTATACTTTATATTTTTTATTATTGAAACCGGCCCAAATGATAATCAAAATCACGCGGGGTATGACATTACTGATGCAACCTAGAGACCAGCTCCCATACAGAAGATAAGAACCCATATATGATGGAAGAGCAGTTCACACAAAAGTAAGAGGACAATCAGTTATATTATAAGAACAGAGTGTCGAACCATAGTCTTTCTAAGAGATCATAGTGGGTCAGCAGTACTTACCACTGCACTGTAGCCTGCTTGACTATTTTATTTTTATTTTAACTTTAAATTTAATTATTTTCTATTTTTAAGAAAAATATATAACAGTTTCTAATATTTTTTAAATGTAATAATCACCATTAAATTTTCAATCAATAAATACTTAATATTTCAATCAAACAATACAATACAAGTTCTAAATATTAATTATTGTATTATTACGATTTATGAGGTGCATTTACAGTTATTTCAATCATTTAATAATTTTGTTTGAGAGTAACATGACAAATTTAGAAGGGTGTAAATATCATAGCAACCAAAGCCTCAATTGAGGTATGATTTAAGGCCAAATTGGTCTCTGGCATCATTCGCAAAATTAGCCCCACTTTGAAATAAGCTGTAAAAATCCCCCAAATTCCTAAAATATCCCTAATTAATACATAACAAAAGTGTTGAAGAAAATATATGAAATTGTAAAATAAGTTAGTTTGACATAAACTGAATTGAACACATTTATGGTATGAGATGATATTTATTTGGAGAAAAAAAATCAAATTTTATATTGGAAAAAAAACAAATGTTGTCACTATTAGAAAAGTTAAAAAATATATTTTAAAAAAATTTGTACGTCCCAATACATATATGCATCAAGTCAACCTAACCTAATGCTTTGGATAAACCTTCCAATATGCACAATAGTTGTGTTTTGGTCATATCTTACACCATACTTATCTAGTTAATACGATTCTTGATTTGTCAAAAGAGCTCTACAATTTATTTATCAAATTCAACATGTTGATGGTCAAATTTAGAAATCAATGCGAAAATTTTGGAATAGGAAAGTGAGACTTTATGTTGCTTCCTAAACTTGACCATAAAAACATTGAAATTACAAAATTATTATGAGATATTAAATTATAGACCTACAAATCATTTTTTCAATGCATAAAAATTTGCATTAATAAGTGTATATCAAGATCTAACTAAATACGAGTATTGTATATATTGAAAAGTTTTCATGCATATGCATGAAATTTATTTATAGGTAGCAATATCACCACACTTTACGTTTATGTGATCGAATCGACTTGAATGTGATTAATTAATTAGTTTGGTTGTTAGCTTTAAGCATGTGACAATTTTCAAAGCTTGTTCAGAATAGTTTTATGTACTATACCCAATTCGTTGTGTATTTTTGAATGAATAATGTAAATTGATAACCGGGATAGGAATTGAAAAGGAATTATTAAGTTGCAAAGGCAAAAGCATGCATGGTGCACCCACATTGGTTTCCAGTAAAACTTCAAGCTACCTCTTTAGCTAAGAAGTTTACATCTTATTATCTTATTATGACAGAAAAAGATTGCCCCCTTGCAGAAGGAAACCGATCTCATGGCTTCTCCTCTCTGTTGACATGTAAAGGGCAATGCAATGGGAATACTGCTTTGCTATTCTGCCTAGTAGCTAACGGGGAGAAATTACCAATATCTTGTAAGGGTGATCGTTTTGGGGCCACAAGGTTGCTGCTGCAAGTGTATGCTTTTCTTCTTCCTTCGTGTAACACCTCTCTCTGCTTGGTGCCGCCACTGTCATTCTCCTTCAATCGACAGATTAATACCCGTTTCTCCATTTCATTCTGGGATTCCCGGGCAGGAGGTGATGAAATTTTGGCCCTTGATGCTCCTGTATCTTGCTTTTTCCTCAACCATTCGATCTCCTTTTGAAGCATGCTCAGCTGCGCTTGTAGTTCATTCACCTTGGTTTCAGAAGAGAGAGCTTTTTGTCTCCATTCTTGCACCTAATTAAAAAGCAATATAACATCTAAGTTGATTAAAACAATCTCTCAGAAAAATGAATAACATGAACAAGTTCTGACCACTACGAAAAGTAAATGAAAACGTCTACTTATGTTCGTCTTCTTTCTCAAACTTGCCAATCCATTCGGTTGGGTGGTCATTACTTGATGATTTCAGCAAAAGACAGTTTCATGATCCAAAATAACTTAAATTCAAATATACTTAGCAGGAAAACATTATACCAAATCATTGGAATTGTTTGTTGTAGGTAGTAGAGAATTCTAGATGACCAATGACTATGAGAGACTAACAAAAGAAATGAATAGCAATTGGTTTAAGATCTTACAGCAGAGCACAAGGATTGAATCTGGTAGTCTGAATCGAGAGCACGATCTTCCCAAAAGTCTCGAGAAGCCTGCAATTCCTCCATCTCATCTCTCACCTGCCCCAGCATCTCTTGCATTTGAGACCACTGTTCTGTCTCAGTCCGAACTTGCTCTACAATCCTCTTCACTATAGCCTTGCAATGTCCTGAACAAACTTTTTCTTCTGGGGACATTGCCTCCTGAAAGAAACATTTTTGTCAAACTCTACAATAATTCCTTCCCGCAAATTTTAAATATCTACTAATAGTTGTTCTTGACCTACATTATGTAGTAATGGCATCATCTGTCGTGATTGTCTTTGCTACTATGTTGAAAAAGGAATATCAGTCCAGAATGTGTACATGTAACTTTCTAATTTATTGTGTCATAATATATTAACTGTCTTTGGATCAGCAGCCGACATTAGACACTGGAAATTTACCCCAAACCGTCCAATGTAGGTGAATAAGATCAGCAAAGTCAGAGCGTCGAGAACATCCACTTTGACCAGAGTTGTGAACGAGAATGAAACTCGTTGCTGTGTTCAGGCTCCGGGATCAGCCCAACAACTTCGAACAGTGGGAATTCGCCTCAATTTTAGTCATTTTATTGTGAATGTTATAGAATACTTACTAATCACTATGCCAAATTTAAACATCTATATTCTATAGGTATTAGAAAAGTATAAACTTAAATGCAACCCCATTGCTCTTACCCTATGTGATTGTCTTATTGACAATGAAGACATATCAGGGAACTGAATTGGCTTGGAAGTGGAGGCAGAAGTGCTGGTAGAGAGCATTGACCCATATTCCTCCTCCATTCTCTCTAACAACATCCCCTTGGACAAACCTTCCATTTTTCTTCTCAGAATCTCCACCTGCACATAATTCTTTGTGAGAGAATACCAACTTCTAGTAATAATTTGAAAATTAGATTATTAGAATCCAAGCAGATGCTAATCTAAGCTGAATAATATATAGATTAATCCTTACATGGCAGTTTTCATTGGAAACAACAGTGTCATCGACTCTGGAAGTTGATTTGATGGACAAGCTTGCTTCTGCCATCTCTCTAATCTCTTTGACACAACTCTCATCATCCTTCACTAGGCGTTGTCGAAAAAAAGAGCTTTTAACCTCTGAAGTCCTAACTCCTGATCTTCTTTGCAACTTGTCCAGTTTCTCTACCAAATACTGTATCTCTTCTTCCAATACCATGCTCACATTCTCTCCTTCACTAATCTTATTCCTCCCCTACAAACAAAGCTCAATCACTTAGAACAAAACCAATCAAATGAACAATACATTCCTGTTCAAAAACGAAATATACGAAACTTGACTTCCTCATTTAAAAGGGAAATGAAAAGAAAATCGAGTGACAGAGAGAGAAGACTTACAGAAACCAGAGTTTGAATAGCAGATCTCAGGATCTTCTCAACCTGAACCCTCCTCCTCTCCATCTTCTTAAAAGCAACTTCTCTTTCTATCCTCAAAAGATTACACTCAGCTCTCAACATCTCAGCCTGAAATCTCCACTTCTCTTCCTCCACCACCACAGCTGAAGGAGCCTCACTCTCCTCCTCCACCACCACTCTCCCTCTCCTCTCCTCCTCATACCCGCCTGCATTCAACAGCACAACGGGAACAGGAACAACCCCTCTTGAGAATTCCCTCTCTTGATCAAACAAAGCCTCAAGCTTCCCCTTCCTCTGCCTAACAAAACTAGTCTTGGATGGCTTCTTCCTCGGTCTCCGGGGCAACTGCAGGATTCTAGGCGTTGGTGGCGCTTGTGGGTATTGCCATTTCGGCCTCCTTGTTCCTGTCATTGCCGACATTTCCTCAACCAAGTTTATATCTTTCTTCTTACTTTCAAAACACTAACTCCAGTCTACACAACAAGTTTCTGCTTTTTTTTTTCTCTATTTAAATTTGGAAAAAAGTAGACTTCTATACGTGGGTAGAGAGAAAGTGATTGTTTAGACTTCAAATTGTACTTTTTCAAGATGTCTGAATGAAGATACCAGAAGGGTTGTCTGTATGTATCAGAAAATCAACCAACTACAGTTGTTGGTTTGAAATTGCAAAAATTAAAAAAAAAAATACAGTTTTTTTTTAATTTGTGAGGGACAGATTTGATTGGTTAGACAATAAAGGATTACAAGACAAGAAACACTCAGAGAGAGAGAGAGAGAGAGAGAGAGAGAGAGAGAGAGAGTGATAGGCGTGCAACCTCGTTAAGAGGAAGGAACAGAGATTTCAAATGAAAGCTGCTTGTGTTGCATTGTGTTGTGTTGTGTTCTCTTCTGTTACTGCAAAAATTTATTTTCCTGGTCATTGTTTTGATTTTGTGTTCCTTCTTTTATAGAAAACAGGGAAGAGTATCTCAGCTTTAGTTTTCCTTTTATTTATAAATTATCAAACAATTTAAAATCTATCCTATATAGATCATTTTTAAAAATTTTTCTTTAGAGTAAAACAAATTACCTAATATATATACATGCAAGTAAATAAGTACAGGGTGCTTATTTCAAATAATAATAATAAGTGTAAAGTGTTGATATTATTATCCAAAATTATGATTTACACACCCAGATTTTATTATAAATGCTTATTACAAAAGTAACCAAAAACAAAATGGTTATTTTAGACAACCAAATTAAAATAAATTAATTAAAATACTTTCCATATCTATTAATTTTTCTTAATATGTTTAAACTCTAATTCAGGATCTACATAAATAAATCCAAATATTTTCCATACTCATCAATTTATTATAATATATTAAACCCTAATTTAAAATTTTACTATAGTAGAAGTACATGGCTATCACATTTTTTTCTGAGAGAGAGTTAAAAAACAAAAAGAAATTAGACACTAAAGTCGGAAGAACTTGCTTTGTTATTGTTTAATTGGTTACAAAAGCATTAATCATTGAGTAATACTAGATTTTTTAAATATTTTATCTAAATTTATATTTAAATGATGTGATATATGAGTTGTCAATATTTTTTAAATCAAAAGATGATGTAATAGTTAATATGATCTTAATAACTCACATGTTATATTATTTGGGTATAAATTTGGATAAAAATTTTAAGAAGTATAGCATTATTCTTAATCATTATAATGAATAATAAAAAATAATAATAATATAGTAAATTGATAAATATACTAATTTTAAAAAATATTTAATTTTTTCTTTGTAGTTTAATTTAGGATTGATATTTCAATAATGTAAAATATATATATATACACACTTGCATTCGCATTGGTTAATCAATTTTGACTAACGAGTATACTATATAAAAGTCTTGTGAACTAAAATAACGGTAAAATTGATGATTCAAAACTTACAAATTAATTTTGAAAGATATGATTAATTAGGATTAAGATTTTCTATAAAACAAAGAAAAATATATGAGAAAAAGGTTTTTTTTTTTTTTTTTTATAGTGTACAGAGTTGTTTAAACTAAAATGGGGATATACTAATAGTTTAATTGGGTGTTTTTAGTAAATAAATGAATTTATTTTGAGTAAAGTTGGCTTTAAAATTTTTAATGATGGGTATAATTATAATTTTGAGTGTATAACTCATGTTTTTGGATAGTAATAAATCCACCAATAAGTATAATAGATCTCGTAGCTTGGATAGTATCTTGTTGGTAGAAGCACTATCTTCTGTGTTTTAACAAGACACAGGTTGGACACCCGATGCTATCTCTCATCCTGACTAAATAAATTATGAGTTTCTTTCACCTTTGTATGGATCGTTCTTCTATTTATATATAGCTGATTCATTTCGTATAGAAGTTAATCCATGGACCGTGTCATTAGAGTACTTTTTCATTTGATCGTAGTTGTCCTTTATATCAGTTTTAGAATTATATATATGTAACAGATCTCAAATTTTATTAGGAATGATACTTGATCGTGACAAGGGTGGGTCATATTATTAAATTGGACATGGGAGGGAGAAGCAGCCAAAAATGGGAAAATGAAACAGTTTATGATAAATGAACATCATACAAAGATGGCAAGAATCCCTGCAACACTAACCAACTGACTGACTGACTGATGCATATAGGAGAGCCATTTCATTTAAAACTCACCGCTCTCCAATTTTTTCTTATCACCTTTGCAGCTGTGCATAGACTCCAGCCAAGGAATTTTGAATCTGCCCAATTATTAATATAGATGTCTACTCAACCGTTTATTTTATTATAATATTCACCATATTCAATTCAGTAACGAATTTTGGTAAGAAATTAAAATTATAAAGTTCATGGAGACCCCTTCACTAGAGGGAGTTGTATTCTAAGTTGTATCATTAGCTGTTGATTTGTTAAGTTTCAATAAATTCAAGACTTAATCAATATCAGACTTACGAGAAAAGAAAAAATCAATGGTGTAAGAGATCATTTTTCAAAATTTTAATTTAGATTCTTAAAAAATGTCGGTGGTTCACTATTCACCATAGACATACATCAACATTACATAGCAATTTACACACATATCTAATTATTTGTATAAAATTGAATGATTTTTTTTTTTCAATATCATCTATAATATAATCATTTAAATAATATTATTATTAAATTGAACTAGAACTCTTTATTACTAGACCACATAAATGGTGGTACAATTTAATGGTTGCAGAGGTGCTTGTATTACAGTGGGCCCATTTTAACATTAAGGATTTTTTTTTTTACCTTATAATAAATTATGTAAAACAATTTAAAAAGAGAGTAAACTTTTAATTTTTAAATAAAAAATATAATCTCACACTTTCTAATTTTTTTTCCCAAAATCTGAGTCCTAAATTGAGTTTTTTTTTTTTCCAAAATTTGGATATTAATAATCTTTTGCCAGAAAAATAATTCCAAAATGAAAGGAAACCTTTGAATTTTATAATTTCCAAAAGTATAGATCATAGAGGCTTTTGAAATGATGTTTTTGAAGGTAAGTAACGTTAAAAGGGAGTGAGTGTCACAAAAAACCAAGGGGGTTGGTGACTGGCCGACCCAGTGTCTATTTTAACGTCACACTTGGACTTGGAACTGTTGGTGGAATATCAATTCTCATTTATTTATTAAACACCAATCAAAAAGCTCCGTGCCGTTAAAGTTGATGAATTGGTTATTAATTGCTCAACAATAAACAATTCAATAAAATTGTATGAAAATTAATTGATTAATTAAATAAGAAACCACGTATGGACTGACTAACTCATTCTTGTTCGGCTTCCTCTGGTGGTTCTGTGTTTTGAGATTCTTTGTCTCGAAATTGAGGTTGGTTTTTAAGATTTTCAAAGAAGCTTTGTGTTGGAAACATTAATATTTAATAATGAGAGACTGAGTGAAACATGCTGCATGTTTAACCCAGTACGGCTAATTAAGGGACCACTTGCTTTTACCAGAACAGAAGGTTTTTGCTTACGATAAAGTTTTATTTTATTAATCATTATAAACAGTCACTTTGTAATCAAGGTTTTGGTTCTCTCATTGGCATTTGTATTTTTTTTTTTCTTTTGAAAATCCGAAAACTTCATTACCAACGAACCCAAACTTGAGATCTACAAACGTACTAACCTAAGAGCCAACCCAGTTTAAGACGACCAACTTTAACTCAAAAACATTAGAAACGGTTCTCAAGAGGAATCAGTTAAGAAGATCGAAGGGAAACCAAGCAAGTCTCAAACAAGAGAGCGAACAAGTGGCTAAGGATCCAGTCAACCACCAACTAACTAAAATACAAGATATAGCAAAGAACATAAACAAATAGAAAATTAGTAGCCCCCAAAATACACTATACATTACAATCTTCAAAACTCAATAGTTTGCTATTGAAGGACAACTTCTAGACATCATGACAAGGTATCTCAAACGGGAATCCATCCCTACAATAATCTAATCTCTATCATTGACTTAAAAAGCATCCGTATAAGGCCATAAGACCAAGATTGTAACGCCAAATCCAGTATCACTCCAAAAAGCAACTCCATCGTCGATCAGGAGGAGGCTAAGGCTACTTATTTTCCCAATCACCTGCAAAAAATAATACCACCAGAACAAATCGAGTTTTTAAAGCTGGATCCAGTTTAAAACCTGGACCTAGCCTCCTAAAAACAAATTAGAATCACAAGTGAGAAGCCCTAGAAGAAGGAGATGGCAATTATCGGAAGGGGAAAGGAATATGAAAACTCTGAAAATAACCTAGACCTTGCAGGAGAATGATCCAGACGAATCTGGGAGAGCTCATTCTATAAAGCTCTCCCTTACTAGAGGGAGAAAGAACTTTCTCTGGCATTTGTATTATTGTTACGCATATGGTTAGTAGCCATCAAATGAAATTATTCACGCAGTTGAAAATGTGAAGGCATAAAATACTTTCCATCTTTTCAATTCTTCTCTTTAGAGAGAAATCTAGAGGGAGAAACTGTAGAAACTTCCATTTTTTAGGTTGATTGGGGTCTTTTAGCAGAGTTCCCCACTTCTTTTTCCTCTTCTCAGTTTCTGACTTTCTTCATCTAAAGAGTTATTTGTTTTTTAACTTGAAGATTGAACAACATTGAAATTTACTAAAGATTGAATAGTGACTGAAATCTGAACATGATTTTTTTTTTTTTACTTCTGAATATATTATAAACTTGTTTATCTTTTAAAATTAAAATTGTCTGAAAACTAATAATTTAATATTTATATCATTTCTACTATTTGTTGTTATGTAATTTTAATTAATTTAATACAAATAACTGAAAATAAATAATTTGATAAATTCTAAAATATTTTTATGTACATATTAATAATATTTTATTCATGATTAAAATATGATTAAAAATATAGTAACATTAATTATATGTATATATGTAAATATATTAATATATTTAAAAAATCAACTAGAAAAAAATATTTAAATTGTAAATTAAAATGCAATAGTTTAATTCCAAGAAAATTGGGATAAAATATATTTAAGTTTTTTTTTTAAATATATTTTTTGTAAGTACCAAGAAAAAAAAAGAAAAGAAAATTTGAGGAGTACAAAATTAAGATAAATTTAGAAATATATTATTTTAAAAATGATAGGCTTGGAATAAATCTTTTACATATTATTTTAAAAGTGATTTGTAATTGAGTAAAAAGTCAAGATTTCTAATTTTTTTTGTTTTCAATTGTTTTATGTATATGGTTGTTTCTTTGTATTCCTAAATTTGGTTGGGTATTTGGTATTTGTAATCTGAATATGCACAAATTTGGATGGTTGTTAATGAATATTCAATATATTTCAATAAAAAAAATATAGAGGTTAGTCCATCTATTTGACAATCTTAGAATTGCAAATGAAGTTGGATTCCATGAAAGAACTGCAAATCAACCAAAAACAAAAAACTCTGAATCAATCGCAACAAACGCGTCACTAACAACAGACCCGTCACCAACAACAGACCTATCAATAGCCATTAGATTTAACGGTGACATAATTGAAGATGACATAATCTGCGAAGCCGATGGTGATGCCACCACTGTAGAAATCTTATTCTCCATTTTCTTTCCTTTTTCCTCACTATCCCACTTCCCAAACAACAATTTTCGGCTCCAATGCAACAAGATGGTGGAAATATGATAGTTGTTGTAGCTCTTGCTCATTGTTGAGATCGATAAGGAAGAGGAAATGAGATTGAAAGTAATAGGGGAGAGAGAGAGAGAATTGGTTTAGGGTTTTTAATTATTTTTTATATTTTTATATAATTCATTTTATTTATTTTTTTAAGAATAGTTTTAAGACATTTTAATATTATTTTTTCATTTTTTATTTTTATATTTTAATTAATATTATTTTAATTAATTTTTCATTGCACTTCCTTTTTCGTCTCTAGAATCAAATGATCAACATTTTCAACTTAATAGATTCAGTCTCAGTCAGGGATATTGTTGTCCTTTCACTTGTTAATATTATTTTTAAGTAAGAATAATATTACTTGTTAATATTCTTTCAGAAGATCTTGCCAACTTGTTGATAAGATTACCATACCAAAACAACTTATAATAACGGTAGGCATTATCATTATGTATAACTAACTTGTATTTTAATATATGATATGTTATTTAAAGTGCTATATTATTGTAATTAGATAGACCTGAAATATTATTATTATCCCCATGACTAATATTTATTTGGAAAAGTCAAAATAAATAAAGTAATTTCTATATAATCAAATTGAATTTTACAATGTATGTACATAGTGAATGAAGTCAAAATTATTAGTCTTCTCGAAGGCTCCTTCTCTAAAGAGTGGAAAAAGCTCTTTTGCCCTTAGAGAGAGAGCTTTCATGGAAGCATTTCCCAACTAGATCCGGGTAGTTTTTTGGTGTTCTGTCACTCCTCTCCTTCTTCGATCCTCGTTACTTTCTTCTTGTTCTAGTTTCTCGTCGATGTCCCTTTGGTTTTTTGGGGTTTAGGATTGGATCCAGTTGTTAACTGGATTCGGCTTTAAAAATCCGAATGTTTTGGTTTTGTTTGTGTATCTTTTAGGTGGTAGGTGAAAATTAGTGAATACATGCCTCTTTAGCGGTTAAAGGCAGTGATGGATACTGAAGATCTTTATCTAGATTCAAGCATTGCAATCACATATCTTTTGGTGCTTCAAGGAAGATTTCATATTTAGGAAGAAGATCTAATTATTGTAGGTGTCCCCCTTCTGATGCGTCTTATTCTATCTTTTAATAATCATCCTTTGTTGCTGCCTTTTAGGTTCTGGAGATTGTGCTATATAGTTTATTTTGAGAGCTACTGATTTTCATTCATGTTATTATTCTTTATTGAAGTTGTGCTTAGTTATTGTGGTTGGTTGGTTTCAGTATTGTCTGACCATTCCTATATATGGGAACCTCTTGGTATTCCAATTGGGCTTCACTGCTTGATCATTTGATTGAGACAAGCTCTAATGTTATTACGCTTTTTTGGTAGCCCCAAACTTAGTTAACTTTAGGGTTGTAATCTTGTGGTTCCCAAATTTGAGATAATTTCTATAATATCTAGTATTAAAAATACATATGTATATATATATATATATATATATGAAGTCAAAATTAGGTTTTATATTAAAATGGGTATATTTAGCAAATTAAGTAAAATTAAAGGATTATTTATACCCATAAATTTTATTTAAAAAAAAAAAAAGAACCCACGTATTTGTTAATCACCCTCTTTATGACTCTAATAACAATACTCTTAAAATAATAAATCTATAATTTGGTCACTTAACTCTTAAACTCTACAAATATATAATCCGTCTATTATTAGCTTTAAAAGAAAATCTTGAACTTTGTCTTTATTTATTTAAACTTAGTGGATAGATAAAGCACCAGTTTAAGAGATAAAATCTAAAATCTAAGTCATCTTATCATACAAGTTTAATTATATGTAGATATGAGAGGTTAGCTGAATGGTTAAGGTTTGTGATCTACTCATACAGAATTTGGAGTTCGAATCTTCTTGTGGGTATACCTATGTAGCTAAAGATTATAAATTTTCGCTTTTTAAAGCTTATAAGAAAGAAGACTTCGGTTTCAAACTCGATTTTTTATTTCTCAAGGATTGTAGATTTGGTGACACCTTCAATTTTGAACTCAAATTTACTAAGTGAGTTTGGCATATTTATAGATTATCGAAAACAAAGTACATTATCGAATAAAAATTAGATATCTACTTAATTGCATTACAAAGAATACAATTAATATTGTAATTCAAATTGTCAAAATTCAAATTATAAAATTTTATACAAATGGGTTGAGTGGAGAGGTGATTATAATTCAGAACAATTTCTACAAACAAATAATTAACAACCTCAAGTTGTAGTATTTATTTAAAATAAAATTGACAAAATATTTTGCTCGAGAGAGTTGAACTACGATTTTCGCTGTCTGTAAGATGTGTACTTTTTTTAACAATCGAAAAATGTACTTAATCATATTAATAATATCACTGATTCCATATCATACTATGCAAATTGCATGCCCAAGTATCCAAGTTAATGTTTAGTACATAAATAAATACACAAAAAGATAATATATAAGAAGTAAAGGACACGTTTGTCTTGTATAGACTGTAGCTTATGTCTTTGTTTTGTCTTCTTCATTCTTAAATATACCTCCAAATTCAAATTGTTAAGAATCTAAGTAATTACTTGATAATAGTAATATATGAGTTTGACCATCTATGCAAGCCAGAAAAGTTGTAATTGTTTATGTATCTCTTTGGACATGAAGAATCAATTTTGTTTCTCCAGAATTCCAATTTGTTTTCACTGTCATTGGTTCTGTGACATTGATTTTATCAAAAATTTCAAATTTAATATTAATGTTCAGCCTTTTCTTTTTTAATAGAAAGGTTTTTGGAGAAGGATGGCAGAATCTGTGTCATTTACTATATAGAAACTTATACAAGTTGAATTTCATGATGTACATATTGCTAATTGCTTCTTTTCTTCATATTTTAAAACTTTTATAACAATTTAGGTTTATATATATATAAAACAAAAACTTACAACTTCATTAATGTGAATGAATGGAAGAACAATTTTTTATGTGTGAATTTAATTAAATAAGGGGTTATTTATTTTTTTATTAGAAGATTAAATAATTTTGAATATTACTAGAGACTAAATAGTGACTGAAATCTAAAACCTAGAAAATATGTTTGTTTTTTTCTTATAATATTTAAATATATATGATGATTTTTTTTTTAAAAAAAAAAAAAAAAAAGAGAAAAACTTCTAAAAACAAATATTTTATGTTTATATCTTTATAACTAGTACTTGTTACGTACTTCTATTTTAAATTATGTACGTAGTAAAAAAATTCATTTAATAAATCCTAATCAAATTTATCTATATACTTCTGATTTTACATAAATGTATTTTTTATTGATAATTATAAATATATATTATTCTAAACAATAAATAGTTTAACAAAATATTAAGTTCACATAGCATATATACTCTTTTTAAATTATAAAATATATGTTGTTAAAATTGCTATACAAATACAAAGATTCAAGTAAGTGATAATACTATGAAAAATGATAATTTATAGGATATTAATAAATATAAAACTATAAATATGTATATTTTAGAATGATTGTTATGGAAGAAAATATTTTAATTAACATTAAGTGATTAGATATATATTAAGTGATAAGTTCTGAATTTCTAACTTTTTATTTATAATAATTTTAAGTTATTTGACCTCTTAAAAAAAAATGAAAATGATTCAATTAATTTAAATCAGGCCCATTGGATAATAAGTTGAAAAACCAAACAACCTTAAGTATTTATTTTGAATCAAAATTTTTAAAAATAAATGTGACGAGGTCCCTAGTTTTTTTTTTGGTTACTTTGACTAAAACATTTGTTCCTTTTCTTTGTATATAAGTAGAAACTTGGAGTGTGGGAAAGTAGTATAAACAAAATTACGAATCTATATAACAATCAAGAGTATAATTTTATTTCTTAATATTCATACTTTTGTACTTAAAAGTGACACATAATTAAAAAAAAAAAAATACATTGAATGTATTTAGTATTTGTATAATTATTCCATTAAAAAATATTGATATAATTATTTAGTATGCATTAATTTGTTTTTAAGGAAAAATGTGATTTTTTTTCCCTTTTTTTTTCTTTTTGGAAAACACAATATGGAAAGTTTTTGTATTATGAATTAAATTTGATATTTTGAAGATTCAAGATACACTTGTTAGCAGGGCCGGTTCAATGTGAAGGCAAGTGAGGTAATTAATTGCCTAAACTTACTTTATTAAGGCCTCATATATAAATATATACATATATATGTATATATGTTACGGAACACATCACATTACAATATAATTCTCATATATACTAACTTAAAAATATCCACTTATATAGCAAATATTCTTAAACATTTTTTAATATTGATTATTCAAATTTAATTTAAGAATTACAAGTTTTTTTAAGAGAACAAAATCTAAAAAATTAAGCCATAACTCCAATTCATAATGTTTAGATTTTTCATAATATAAATAGGATTAAATTATATTTATAATATTTTGTTATAAATAGTAGTAATAAAATAGTAGATAGAAGCCCTAAATTTACATTGACCTCTAAAACCCCAAACCATGTGGAGCCGACCCAGCTTGTTAGAGATATATATATATATATATGTGTGTGTGTGTGTGTGTGTACGTCTGTATGTATGTATTCTTTCAAAATGAAAACAACCACAGATGTTTAAGGTTTTAATATTTGAAAAACAAAACAAATAAAATAAAATAAAATGAATAACAAATAAAATATGTGTATTAGTAATGAATCAAATATGTTTGAAGTAAAATATATCTTTTTGATTATTAAAATATTTGAATTTGATTTTTTTTTTTTTTTTTTATGGGAGAGAGATTAAATTTATAAAAAATTAATTACATATTGTGTTTTAGAATAAATGTAAGACTTGAACCCTTAATTTTATTTTATATTTTTTTAAAAAATATATATTCAACCACTCGTATCAAGGGATGATGTGGAAACATAAGGAGAACCTACCAATAGAATGATTAATATTATATCTTGTTCCATATCTATATTTGAAACTAACAAGTGTTCAAAAACATGTTTCCCTTCTTTATTATTTCTTTGTCGCTAAATTCTCAAATAGTTATCTAAACTTTTGATTTTACTCTACTTTCCCAAAGATTTATATTAAAATTATTTTTTCTAGGGTAGAAGTCTGACCTAGTCTCCGTTAACCTTCGACCTGGTCTTTTTCGTGAAGCTATCATTTATCAAAATCACATGCTGTGTGCACATTTAATTTGCTCCGGGTCACAGCAAGTGTGTTAAGAGTTTAAATTAAAGGAAAATTTCATTGTCATCCTTACGCTTTGAAAAAATATCAAATTTTTAACTATATTTTGAAAATATATCAAATCTTTCCTAAAGTTTTCAAAAATATCAAATTAATCCCTTCAGTCAATCAAATAAAGCTCAAAACAAATGACCATCATTGTGGGTAGGGGTAATTATCATTTCAAATTGCAACCCAAAATCTTGACACTTGTGTGAATGTGATAATTTGTCCCTGAAGTCAGTCATATTTTAGGATTGTTTTCAAAAGTTATGCAATGAATAGAAACTATGGGCAGTAGCCAGAGCTAGTAGCATGGGTGATTATAATGATTCATTAGAGTCACCTAAAAAATGAATATTATATTCATTTGGCGGGTTAATGGAGAGCCTGTGAAGAAATGGACTGGATATGTGTTTTATGAACATATCAAGTCAGACCACATTACCAATAACATGTCTGAAGGCTTCAATAGTTGGGTGAAAGAAGATGAGGGAAAAACCAATTCTTAGTCTGTTTGAGCATTTGAGAAGGAGGTTGAATGTGAAATAATGTGAAAAATATAGTAAGATCAAGAAGATGAAAGATTCCATCACACTATATACAAGAATTGTGTTGAACAATTATGATCAGAAACAAGAAAGCTAATAGTAGTGCATGAGAGAGGAGAATGGTATGAAACCATTGAAGGTAGCACAGCAAAATATTGAAGAAAGTTTGTGATTGTAGGCATTGGCAACTAGGTGGCCTACCATGTAAGCATGTCATGACGATTTTGATGTATCGAAGGGAGAAACCAGAAGATCATGTAAACTAGTACTATTTAAAAGAAAAAACGAAATTGACTTATAGTGGTTGTATCAGCCCTATACCAAATGAGTTTAGGTGGCCTAAGTTCCCAACCGAGCCAATTGAACCTCCACAAAAAGGGGTTAAAATTGGGCAGCCCAAGGAGGCAAGTAGAAGGGCTATAGATGAGTTATATACTACTGATTGTTGGATGTTCGTATTGCAAACTGTGTTCCATGTTTGTAATTGTACCACATGTTACTGTCACTTTTCTTATCATTTTATTCTCATTTGCATGGGCAGGTGGTCCACACCCTGTTGATATCAGATTTTGTTTTTTTAATTCAATAACAAAACATCATGCGTCCAATATTACAGCTCACTTAGTATTTTATTCTCATTTGAATAAGCAGACAATCCACATAATGTTGATTTCACATTTTTTTTAAAAAAAAATTAATTCAACAACAAAACATCATACAACCAACATTATAGGTCATTTGTTACATTTAATATCATCTCCATGCATATACCAATAAAAAATGTGTGAATGTATACAACAAGCTTCAGCCAACATATCTTTTTTTGGGCATTGTCGTACTTTGCATTGAGTAAAACATAATGTTTGTAGTCGTCTAAATAAGTATATGTTGCAGATGATTTGGAAACCTCAGTTGATGCAACTTCATTTATACTTTCCCATTCTTCATTATCTGGAGTCCACCATTGAAAAAATTTACATGTATCGCATAGAAAAAATAAACTTCAAGGATTCTCATCGTCTCGAACACTCCAAAACATTTTTCTACCATTCCCACAATTGCATAACCTATTTTTCACTTTTATCTAACTGTTTTTTTGCATTTGAATTGCTTGATGATGCCATAAATATATCTACCTGAAATTTTATGGGTAAGAGAAAATATTATGGACAGGGGAAAATTAATAGATGGAATAGATGTACCTGAAATTTTTAAATGAAATTTTAAGAAAAAATGAGAGCAGAAAACCGTACAAAAACAAAAAACTAAGGCGTAAATAACTTCAGAAAACCACAAACAGGAGTGAATAACAGATGAAACACACACACACATATACATTATTGTTGATCAATGGTCATATGTTGATTAACGGTAACTTTCCGACAAAATAATTTTTTTTTTTTTTAAATCTATACAGGTTTAAAAAAAATATATTAAAGGATAAAAATACAATTTCACCATTCTGAGCATCCACAACCAATACTGTCAGACGTCATTCCAATAAAAAAATTAAATATTTTAAAAAAGGGTATTTTCACCCTAAAGTATTAATTCAAAGGTCATAGGCCATTTTCATCATATAACATTATAATATTTAACTTTAAATAAGGGCAAAACGATCTTTCTATTCATTTTAATTGAGAACAAGAGAAAAAGAGTCTTTTGATGTTGTTCATTTGATTTGACCATCAGTTGCTCGATAGGAAATACTAATTTGATGTGTTTTGAAAAATTTATAAGAGTTTTGATACATTTTTAATATATAGTTTAAAATTTGACATTTTTTTTAAATATAGAGATGAAATTGAAACTTGCATTTAAATTAATCCAATTATGGTAAATTTGTTTAGCGTAGCAACTTCATGAAATTGATTTTATTAAATAAATAACCCACTAACATAAAATTATTCAGATACGCACGAAACAATTTAAACAAAACGATATATATTATTACTGTAAAATATCATCGGTGTATATTTTGTCATGTGATGTTGATGGGGTAGGTAGTACTCGTCCAAACGTGTACGACTGTCAATTACCAGCGTGTTCCCTGCCGATTTCATCGATGTGTTGCTCCCGGTATGTTGCTGCGTACGATTATTTCGAGAGCACCACCAAAATAAAAAGTTGATAACCCCACACTGAAATTCAAGTACTATGGAATGGATAAAAAAAAAAAAGAAAAAAAAAAAAACTTTTAAACCGTGGCATCATGCCAGACTAAAGTAAACCGATTAGTTTTCGTGTTATTTTTAATTTTAAAAAAATCATTTAATTTTATGATATAATTAAACTATAATAAAATAGTATGCTTTGATCCAATTTATAATTCAAGTTTATTAATTCAAACTAACTATAAACCAAATACTTTCAAAACATATATTTATTTTATCATTGATACTTAATCCAGAAGATAGTTAAGACTGATAGGAATATATTTATTTTATCATTGATACTTAATCCAGAAGATAGTTAAGATCGATAGGAATATAGTTTTGGAGTATGGTCTAAAAAATAGTTTTGAGTGGGGTGACAACTTACACGTGTGAAATTGAGATTTTGGGGGGGGGGGGGGGGGGGGGGGGGGGGGGGCGAAAGGCGGGGCGGGGCGGCGACGACGGGGATGGCGATGGGGGAGTTTGAACCTATGACTTGCTTGGATGGAGGATGCAGTTTTATTACTGTCCTGACCCTATTTTGTGCTATACAAATTGTATAACCCATGACTTGCTTGGATGGAGGATGCGGCTTTATCACTCTACTGACCCCATTTCATCTAATCTTAATTCAGAATGTCCAAATTAAATTTAAATTCAAAAATCTGAATTAGATTGCAGCAATTCAAACTTATTTCTAGATCAACCGATATGACATGATCTAAAGTAAAGCTGTCCTAATTGCTTCTATTTTTTACAAAACCAATTTCTAGATCAATCAAGTTTGGTCAGACGTCGTTTAAAGAAAATAATTGCCTATATATTTAACAAAACCGAAATTTGGTTCTAAATCAAAACTTCACTTAATTGAACCATGATCAACCCTAAAACATACGCTTATAAGAGCTACTTCTCTTTCTCTCGTCGCATGTACCCATTCATGTCCATAACGCTTAAATGATGTCGTTGCTACACTGATTGATGATCCACCGATGGATAATGCTAGACTTTTTTTTTTTTTAAAAATAAATTTTTATATAAATAACGTGATAAGATGATTTATAGCAACCCTATTAATTATATAATGATGTATTGATGGTGTAGTAGTTATAAATAAGTTGTCACATCATTTGGATAAGAAATTTAGATAAAATTTTGGATAGTATATCATATGTTATATAAGTATTTTATAACTAGACAACAAATTACAATGTTAAAACTTAATTACTATATGTGGTATTAAACATAACTTGATTGGTCAGACTTAAGTTAATGATGTTAGTTTCACTCGCAAATGAGCAAACCTGCGGATTTTCATCAGTAAAAGGCAAATGTGGATTTTATTAAATAGGTTCATAAGAATTCGAGTTCAGGTTTTGACACCCGTAAACACGTAATATACATATATATTAATTATTTTCTTTTTAATTAGTGCGTACTGATATAATAAATTCACTGTTTTAGTTATCAATCGTTAGATTCACTTGTTTTGATTTAGTCAACAATTATTTATACTTAATCAATGGTCTTGATATGATGCACTAAGTTAATTAATTTTAATGCGCGCTAAGGTGAAACTTATCCTATATTTATCATTTTTTTCAAGAAACTATGCTCACAACGATGTATTTTATTACATTGAAAAAAATTTGCACTTGCAACCACGGGTTGGCATCTGACATTCAATTATGTTGAATTAATTGAAATTTTTTTTTCTATTTTAAATTTATCATGTTAGAATTTATGGCACATTTGTTTATATATAATCAGAATGACTTGAAATTATAATGATCTAGAATTAGACTGAAAACATATTTAAGTTTGTTTCAAATTACAAAAAGCTTCCACTCTACAGAGTTAATTTTAATGGTTGCAAGAAATTTACACAAAATGGCCAAAGTGCACTCAACAATTATTTAAAATGAATTTG
Source organism: Dimocarpus longan (assembly GCA_022984855.1). NCBI lineage: Eukaryota > Viridiplantae > Streptophyta > Magnoliopsida > Sapindales > Sapindaceae > Dimocarpus > Dimocarpus longan. The sequence continues at coordinate 6,620,306 of CM041023.1, read as the reverse complement.
ATATATTTTTTTTAAAGAAAATGAATTAAAAAAAATAGAACTCCACTATTTATCTCTAAGATAAATGGTGAATATCCATATTTAAAAAAAAAAAAATCTAAAGGAAATAAAACTAAAAAAATATATATAATTTAGAAATCTAATGGTACGTTTATTTATATATAAGCAAAATGACTTAAAATTGAAATGATCCAAAATTTGATTGACTTAAAATTAGATTAGTATATCAGAATCAGAATAAATTGTTTACTTCAATTGTTAGAATCGAAATCAGAATTAGCAGTATTTCTATTAAGATATTTATTTTGATTTGGAATCAGAATGAATTAATTACAAGTTATAAAAATATCATTAATAAAAATTTTATACTCCATAAGTATTTGCTTCCGAAAAAAAAAAAAAAAACCTATGGTACCATTAAGATTTTGTCAATTGCAAAAGAAGCATTGGGTATCTTTTTGTAAAATTATATTTAAGATGTAGTATCATTTTTTTGTCATGTCCTACCATGTAACTTGTCATAATAGGTTAAAAGAAAAAAACTTTTTTTAGCAATATTATTATAAGTATACTATGTATCGATATTGTATATCAAGTCATGATTTATATATATATAATAATATATTGTTTATAATAAAAGACCCTTTAAATTGAAAAAGGGAGTGAGAATGGAAATTTTAAGTGGCATGAGAGGACCACAAATCTAAATTCATGTAAGATCTATAATTTTATTCTTTTTACTGATTTATTTTATAACAAGTAGATACCAACAATCATTTTCATTCTCTAATCCCTAAGTAAATGCATCATAAAAATTAATAAGTGAAATCTCCATAATCCATAAGTGAAAATCAAAAGAATTAAAAAACTGAGGAAAAAAGAAAAGAGATCTAAAAGCAAGTTAAATCTTCTCTAAAAAAAAAAAAAAGGTTAAATCTCCACCATCCGTTAAGATTAGATCTCCACCCATTTTTCATCTCCAACCATCTAGTTGGAGATAGAGATCTCATCTCCAACAATCAAAGATGAACATCTCTAACAATGGAGACCTAAACTTTTGTGGTTGCGATTGGGGTCATAGTGGATGAGATCTTTATTGCCCAATAGAGATAGAGATTTGGTGGAGATCCTTTTATTATTTTCTTCTTTTATGTTTTAACTGTAAATCTATCGTTGGACAATGGAGATCTACAAGAATTGTAAATGTTTTTATTTTCCATTAAAAAAAAAGATTTAATTTCTAATTTGATCTCTACCGTCTAGATGAACATCGAAGATTTGGTGAGTTTTGTGTAATTTGAAAATAAACTTAAAATTGTTTGTAAATTACTTGAATGCAACGCGCCTCTTTATGGGAGTAGAGTGATTATCTTCAGTGCATCCACATGATTGAATTTATTAGAATTGGCTATTGGATTTCTGATACTACACCTTCTTCGCGTGATAAGAGAAAAGATAACAGAGTATGTTCATAGACATCTAATAAAAAATCATACTTGGTGTAAATTTAGTGTTTGTATTTAAAATTTAAACTTACTATCTCAATCAGTAATTTTGCAAAAGCTATATTATTTTGACCAATAAACCACAGCTTGCTATGCAGTTCTATCATTTGCTTGTCCGTGTTAAGACGTGTAAAGACTCGTAATATAAAAAAATTAATTTAAAAAAATTAAAAAAAAAAAAAAACTTTCATGCTCCTCTTTGTATAAGTGTTAGTTTTGTATATGTTCAAAATTTAACTAGAATCAACTATTGTACAAAGTAGATGTTCGATGATAGATCCAATTGACTTTTTAAACAGTTTTATATTGGATTTATCGTTAAACATCTACTTCGTACAATAATTGATTTTAGTTGAATTTTGTAAAGTATAAATGTTTGTTTTCGTTTTATCATAATGACTGATGTTGTTTATGGGAGTCTCACATTCTAAAGACACATTTTAATATAACTCTAAATTTTAGAATTTTGCTCTAAACAAATCATTCTTATAGAAATGGTTTTTTTTTTTTTTTTTTAAAAAAATTATTTTATAAGCATACCGCTTCTCCTATTCTAATTTCTGACATGTATATCTCAGCTAAGCAAATTGGGGGCCTATATCTGTGTCCTATTGCCACACCTATTTGAGGCCCCAACTGCCCCAACATCAGTTGCATACTTGCTTTTAGCTCCATTTTGTTGTGAAAATTGTGATACTACAGCCAAAAAGTCTCAGAAAATTGGAGACTGTGTAGTGCCTATGACTTGCATAATATTTGACATAGCTAGCCAAGGGGTGGGGAAATATATATCTGTCACAATCTAATTTGTTTCTTTTCCCCTAATTAATATAAACCATGTCTTTTTGAAGCTTGTGAGTATTGGAAATTCAAATAAAGTCTTTAGTTTTCAAGAAAATTTTCCTTGGAACGTTTAATTGACGTATCATACTAATATTAGTATGACCTTTCAATAATAACGTAACATGTGATATAATTTTTTAAATTAAATTTTCCCATAAATGAGATGAGGAAAAACATTAACATTAATTTTTTTTTTTTTTATAATAAATATATATCACGTGTTACGTAATTGTTGAAATATCATATAAGCATCAAAATGATATATTAACTAAACGCTCTACCAAAGATTTTCTAGTTTCGTGCTAGTCGATCCTAAAATTATGCAAAATGTTAATAGTCATACAAAATTTGGCAATCAATCAAGGAAAACTTAAAAGACAACACACACTCCAGGCTGGTGCTTCCGGTGGCCTACCAGGAAACAACTATAACCATAACCCCAAATTCCAGTCAAGATAAAGTAACACACGTGGCAAAAACCCATTTGCCCCATCACTTCTATGGATAAGGAAATGGATGATGGCATCTTCTAACAATTACTCTCACTCAGGCTCTACCATTTGTCCCACTATCTAATGATATACTAATTGACCCTCACTCAATCACACTTGTGCATGTGACACATTGCAATAAGAAAAAGAAAAAAAAAAAAAAAATTGCAGGGATGGCTTCAACTTCAATGGCAATGGCAGCAGCCTCACTACTGCCTAGCTCAACCACAAGCTTGGCCAAAAATGCAACCACAAGTGGGAAAAGATCAGGGCTGGTGGTTGTTGCCAAGGCCTCAACTGGAGAGGGAGAGAAACCCAATTTGGAAATGAAGAGTAAGGAAGAGAGCAATGGGAGGAGGGAGTTGGTGTTTATTGGAGCTGCAATGGCTGCTTGCTCCATTGCAAAAGCTGCCATGGCTGATGAGCCCAAACGAGGGACCCCAGAAGCTAAGAAAAAGTATGCCCCAATTTGTGTCACAATGCCTACAGCTAGGATCTGTCGCAAGTGAGAATTCATCAATTTTTCATGCTTTTGAGAATTGATGTAAAACTTATATCTCAACTTTGTACCCTTTTTTATTGTGAAAATCCTGTCTATTTTGTTATATTTCTCTTAGTGATCCCTTTTTTAACAACTACTCTCTCTTTTGTCAATTTCACTAATCTAATCCCTATATCCAATTGGCAAATTTGTTTGATGGAATTTGTTGTTCAATGTCATGATTACTAGCTTCCAGTATCATGCAGTTAAATTAGCATGATTATAAAGATTTTACAAGCTTAAACCTAAACATAGATCCAAGGCATCATCATGCATGGAAGGTTGTGTGCTTTTTCGTATATGCAACAATATATTTTCACTTAATCATTGTGATAAGAAAATCATATCAAGTTTAGTTAGAAAAGAAGATTTCAAAATAAATTATATGATGTGTTTCTTGAAAGTAAATGAAACTTCGTTGATTTCCATTTGGGAATATATATTATTGCCATTGAGCCAAGCCAAATGCCTTCAAAACAAGTATCATTTTATATGTTAAAACAGCTTCAAATTGACACAATTGAAAAAAATCATAACTGGTATTCTGGTAATCCAGAGAAAATGAGTCCCTTAGTGATATCATACATGGCTTATGAGGATATTTAAGGTTATAAGATTATGCTTGATAAGCAACAATTTTTAATTATGGAGTCATAACAATGATGTTGGTGTGAACCACTAAGTTTGAGAGAGCAACCTCATATGATTTGAAAACATGATATTTCGATATTGTTTTGATAAGTAACTATTCCACAAGAGATTTGTGGTCATCAATCTGCCTTTTGTTATAAGATCTAGGTCATATGGTACTATTTGGTTCAGAGTTGATAAATATGTCTATAATAGAACGATGAAATGGCTATGAATGAAGACAAACCAGTTTATTAGTTGTCAACCCTCATTGAACAAATTGTCAAAGGAAAAAATCTGAGTGATTACAGATTCCAGTAAAATTGTCCAAACGCGATTAGACTTATCAAATTGGTCAACAGAACATCCTTTTTGGGTGAAAATTCATCCTGCTAGTTGGAGTAATGCAACCTTTTAGTTTATCAAATTACAGTACTGAACAACCCCAGATGGACCTACTTTGCAACTGTCTGATAACTTTACAGAACAGAATCGAGTAAGAAGGAAATTCCATTAATTGCTCATTTGAAAATTACAGATAGCATGCAGCAACAAGGGGGTATCTCATTGATTTCTACAATTTCTTGGAAGCTTTGGTCGATTTTTTATAACTAGTTTAAACATGCAGAGTTTTGAAGAACTATACTGCAGAGTTTGAACACAAAGCAATTGGAATTGAAACGGACGTCAAAATTTCTAGTGCAATCAAAATCAACACCTGAAATATCAAAAACTCTTATGTTTCATGTTTGATAAATATATAGCTTCTACTCATGTTAAAGAAATTCTGTAAAAGTTCTACTTAAGAAAAACTGTTTGAAACTTCACTAACACGCATTTTGCTTGTCCTTTCTATGAGCGAATGCGTATCTGCATCCATCTCAACATCGTCTTTCTTCATACGCTCTGCAACTATAAGGGGCATTTTACCAGCTTTCGTGTAAGTTCTTAGCAGTGAATTATAGATCTCAGTAGTGACATGACCAGCACTTCGAAGAACAATCAACAACTGCTCCGCCCCTTCGACATTTCCTTGCTCTTCAAGTTTCTTGAATACTTCTTTAACCAACCTTGTGTCGGGATCCCATTTTTTAACACTACCAATAGCTTTCTTAAAAGAATCTAGAACCTTTTCCATATGCTTCTGTTTCAAATAACCCCATGTAAGAATCTCCCAGGTAGTGTAACATGGCTTGATGCCTTTCTGCACCATCCCATTGTAAAAGTTTTCAGCCATTTCCATCTGGCCTCTGTTGATATAAGCTGCGAGAAGTATATTAGGAACCCTAGCATCCCGAGTCCCTGTAACAGACTCCCATTCATTGTAGAGATTCTCAGCTACTTTGAACTGTCCAAGTTTCACAAGCGAAGAAATCATACAAGTATACTCAGCGTCATTTAATTTCGGGAAGCATGATTTCATCTTCTTCCAGATTCGATGAACTTCATCCTTATTTCCCATGTTGGTGTGCAAACTAAGAAGTGACGAATAAGCAACTCGATTTTTTCGAGAAGTCATTTTTTCCATCTCCTTCAAAGTAGGTGCCGCTTTTTCAGGAAGTTTCAATTTTATGTACAAGTTGGTCAATGTACTATACGTTACCCAGTCAGGAACTATTTTTGCCTTCTTCAGCTGAAGAAATACCTTCTCTGCAGTGTCAACATCATCTTGTGAGGCGCATACAGTTAACCATAGATTGTAAGTAACAACATCAGGCGAAGTGTTTTTCTTCAATTCCCTAATCATTCCTGGAACCTTGTCTAGTTGTCCACTGGATATATACAAGTTCAACATGTGGTTGTAAGGAAGAACATTATTCAAGTACCCACATTCTGACATTTTCTCCATCAGAGCCTCAGCCTTGGCGGACAACTTGTTCTGGACATAGGTGTGAAGAAGAGCTGAACAGGTGGCTTCTCCTCTCATTTTTTCAGGAAGATCCTCAAAAAACTTTTCTGCACTAGGTAAACCACGAACCTTTCCAATCAAGTCTAAGTGGACAGCATAATCACCAGGTAACAGCTTGATGTCCCGCTGTATGGTCATCCACTCACATATCTGCACGAAAAATCACATTCATTTTAATGAAGGAGACGACACAACTTCATATTATTAAGAGAAGATAACTCGTGTTCTTGTCCATATATAATTTGCAAGTCACCATTCACGAAACCCTAAGAACATATTGCTGATCTTGTCATATATTGACCTATTCTTGGGTGCCATTTGCGTTTTATAAAGATAATGGAAATACTGAATAATAATAATAACCAAGTTTGATTACAAAAACAGAAGCCGAAATCATACGCACCTCGATTGCGTGTTTGTAGCGCTTGAGCTTGCGGAGCTCTCTGACAATACGATTCAGTTCGTACTTGCGGACCAAGTGCCCTTCTTCTTTCCATTTCCGTATGGTAATCACTGCGCTGCGTTTTGTGTACACCAAGCTGAGAAGTCTTCGCCCCAGCGTGTCTCGACCGCCGCCTCCACTTTTCTCGACGCCGCTGGCTGGTACCGTCGCCGCTTTAGTCGATAAAAGGCGGGTGGCGGCAGCGGTGGATGCGCGGATTGAGCGGAGCACCATCATTGCTGCAGCACTATCACTGGGTTTGAAAGCCCAGCGGCAGTCTCGGTGAAATTATTTGATCAACTTCACTGGGCTCGAAATCATGAACCAAAGCCCAACATCGTTTTAGGTCCAAAATTCCTTGCGACAGCTTTCAAACAAAGGAAGCGAGTGCCAAATATACGTACGCGCAGCGCAAATTTATGTCCAAGCTACCAGGCTTCCTCCGCTCGCGAAAATTTGCTTGACTGACCAGGCAGGCACTGTACTCTATTTACTCTGATCTCATCCCAAACAGCTCTTCAAATATTCGAAAAAAAAAAAGAAAAATCCGAAGCTTGAATCAATAGCAGGTGGTTCCAGCTCCAGCAGGCGGACGTCGTGGTGGTTGGTGACAAGGCCATCGGAAAATCTAGCCTCATAGCAGCGGCCGCCTCCGAGTCGTTCGGGAGAAGGTTCCAACGGTGCATCCTCCGACGCGTCTCCCTCCCGATTTCTATCCGGATCGCGTCCCTTCCAGGTACACATACGCAGTAAACACGCGTACTCATACGTATGCGTACGCGTATTGTATTTTCGTATATTATCTAAATTACAGGATATGCTCTTCGATGATTTGAGATCTGATAAAATTAGCAACTCATGTTGATAATTTGTGAGGATCATAGTAGGAAATGTACATTGCCTTGGTTTGGATATTTACACTTTGACCTAGACGCATATGAAAGTGCATTATAATTTACTGTCTTGTAACTTTGTCAATTCTAGCTTGGAGAGTAGAGGTGGTAAGCTCAATGAAGAATTGAAGAGAGCCAATGCAGTGGTGCTGACATACGCGTGTAATCAAATCAACCAATGACTCTTTCTCGTTAAGAGTTCTTATTGGCTTACCAAGCTTCGTCGTTTAGAGGTTCTGTACCCTGCCTTCTGATGTGAATATACATATATATATATATATATATATATACACACACATGTATATCCTACGGATAGGTATTTGCATTGTTGTTAACTGATGTAATTTTTTTGTCTGTTGTGTTATTGTAAATGGTAGATTAAGGTGCCCGATATTGTGGCCAGGTGAAAGCTAGATTTACAGGACAAACATCACACAACTAACCTAGAGGAAATTAAATAGAGGAAATGTCACTGCATAACCTCTTTAATTATTGCATTAATAATTTTGTTTCATTTCAGTAAAGTTAATAATTGAATTTTAATATATATTTTTTTACACAAATACCCTTAATAACTCTTTTCTCTCTCTCATTTCTCTTTCTCTTTATTCTTCAGATCTTCAAATCTACAAATTAATTGTTCAAAGCTTTTCTCTTTTTTCTCTTTTTCTCTCTTCTAAGTTTCGTCTTCACAGCCACCATCCACCATCCATCTTTATTCTCTCATGCACTACGAATCAATTTGTCCCTCACTATCCAACCACTTCCATTCTTTGCAGCCACCATCCATCTTCATCTTCTTCTTCACACCATTCATCTTCATCTTCTACAATACAAGTAATGTATATTATATTTTCAACACTTATTTTTCAGTTGTTATTAGCTATTCTGGTTAACTATGCTGATATTGAGCTGTAGGAATTGACTTTAGGGTTTAAAAACTTAGTATTTCTTCATATGTTGTTGCAAACGCCACACTGTATGATATTATTAATGCAAGTTATCTTGGTGTGATTAGTGATGATATGACTTAGTAAAAAAATCAAAGAGGAAAACACTAATCATGCGAAGATAACTTGCATTATTAACATAAATCAATTTGATGTGACTAGTGATGACATGAGTTTAGGGAAAAAAAGAAAAAGAAAAAATAGTAGCGAAAACACTAGTCACACTAAAGTGACGAGTGTTAATAATACTAGTTACCTCGGTGTGAGTAGTGGGGCCATGATTTGATGGAAAAAAATTAGTAGCGAAAACACTAGTCACACCAAGGTGACGAGTGTTAATAATGCTAATTACCTCGATGTGAGTAGTGGTGTCATGACTTGATAGAAAAAAATCAATAGTAAAAACACTAGTCACACCAAGATGACTTGCGTTATTAATGCATATCACCTTAGCGTGACTATTAGTGTTATATTATGACCATTCATTAGGTAGTTTAATTACTTAATTTATCAAAGTATGAGTAATGATATATTGTTAGTCTTGATTTGGAGCTTAATTACTAAATTCGACCATTTTTTTATGTACAGTGATATGGACGAAACTAGAATTATAGTCACCCATGGTGGACAATGGATTGGTTCTAAGTATGAGGGTGGTGAATCAGAAATAGCTTTTGTTTCGATGAAGGCGACGCTTGACGACTTAAAAAGGATCATTAAGGATATTGTTCGAGTTGATACAACAAAGAGTACATTTGACTTACACATATTGGTGGAGACTCCCGGTAGGCCTGCCATACCAAAATTAAAAACTGATAAAGCTGTGTCTTTCTGGCTACAGGAGAAAAATCCTGAAGTTTACATAAGTGTTGTTCCAAAACAAACAAATGACTGTGTGAGAGATAAGGGAAATGTTCAGTTACCAATCCAACAACAAATTCAACCACCAATCCATTTACAGTTTCCACTCCAACCACAATTCCAAAAACCAATCCAACCGCAAATCCAATTACCAAGCCAACCATACATCCAATTAATAAACCAACCACAACATCAAAGTTTTGTTCAATTAGTTTCTCAATTCAAGTCCGTTTCCTCAAGCAATGAAGTTTCACTCCATAAGGACCATACCATTGAAGATGAATGTGAAGACATAGATGAAGATGAAGATGATGATGATGATGATGATGATGATGGTGACGATGATCATGATGATAAAGAAAAAGAAGATAATGTTGATTCATGCGGTGAATATAACTTAAATGACAGTGAGTATAATCCTTTTACAAAACATTGGTTGGATGACATTGATTCAGATGAGTTTTCTGATTACTATCGTCCAGCTAAAAGTATTCCTATAGTCACTAATATTTTCACAGGAGATGAAGGAAGTCGACATGCAATTATGGCAGAAGATTTATGTGGCAATGATGATAGTGGTGGTGGATTTAGTGATGATATTTGTGATGAGGATTGTAATAAAAACAATGATAATGTTCGACATGGCCATGTTAGGGATGATGGTGCTGGGTGTTCCTTTCAAGAACTTCATGATGATAATAACAGGCAAGAAAGAGTAAGTAGCGAATGGCGCATCCCTGGAATAGATATTTCTGCATTTCGTACAGTCGCCACTGAAGAGTCAAAAAGAGAAGACCATCATTTCTTCAGAGGGAAAATATTTGCTTCGAAGCGTGATATGGGTAAAGCTGTAAAAATATATGCACTTAAGGAGAATTTTCGTATAAAAGTCAAGAAATCAAATAACATCCGTTATGATGTTAGGTGCAAGGATGAGAACTGTAAATTTAAACTTGTAGCAATCAAAACCAAGATTGGAGACCAATGGGAGGTGAGAAAATTTGAAAAACAACATTGTTGTTCATTTGATGGTGTACCACCACTAGGGCGAAACATCATTGTTCTACCACCATCATGGCGTCCACAGGTTGACAGGCCTAGAAAGAAAAGGATTCCATTTGCTGGCGAGAATACCATAAAGGGTTTGAAATGCTCCCACTGTGGGCAAAGAGGCTACGATCGACAAAATTATCGAAATCCACATCCATCTCAATGCCCTCATACAAACAATAGTGAAGGTTCCGTTAACCAAGTAAGAAGATGATGAAAGTGTCAAACCTGCCACTAACCAGGACACAATAGCAAGACTTGTAACAATGCTCCTCAACCCATTGTATCATAACAGTCTCAAACATAACCTTGTATTTTGTTTGTTGAAGTATCGTTGCTTTCATTTATAACACTTGCAAAACTGAGAAGGTACTTACTGTAATATTGTACTTGTTTGTAGACTTGTGTTCAATGATCTTTTTATTAAATAAAGTCACTATATAAAGACTTTGTTTCAAAACAGTGACCCAACCATTAGCCACACCAAGATAGCTAGTATTATTAACGTTCTTCACTTTGGTGTGATTAGTGTTTTGGCTACTAGTTTTGTTTTCAGTTTTTCCAGTAACCCATGGCACCATTAGTCACACCGAGGTAACTAAAATTATTAACGCTCGAGTATATTGATGTGACTAGTATTTTTGACTACTGATTTTTTTTCTATACTTATGGCATCACTAATCACACCGAGGTAACATATGTTATTAGCACTCGTCATCTTGGTGTAACTAGTGTTTTAACTACTGGTTTTTTGCATCAGGTCATTGCACCACTAGTCACACCGAGGTAACAGATGTTATTAACGCTCGTTATCTAGGTGTGACTAGTATTTTAGTTACTGGTTTATCGCATCAAGTCATGGCACCACTAGTCACACCGAAGTAACAGGCGTTATTAACACTCGTCACTTTGGTGTGACTAGTGTTTTAGCTACTGGTTTTTTCTATCAAGTCATGACATCACTAGTCACACGAGGTAACAGACGTTATTAACACTCGTCATCTTGGTGTGACTAGTGTTTTAGCTAGTCGTTTTTCCCATAAAGTCAAGGCACCACTAGTCATATCGAGGTAACAGACGTTATTAACACTCGTCATCTTCGTGTGACTAGTATTTTAGTTATTGGTTTTTCCCGTCAAGTCATGACATCACTAGTCACATCGAGGTAACAGACGTTATTAGCACTTGTCATCTTGGTGTGACTAGCGTTTTGCCTATTGATTTTTCGTATCAACTCATGGCACCACTAGTCATACCGAGGTAACAGACATTATTAACACTCGTCATTTTGGTGTGATTAGGTGTTGTGGCTACTGATTTTTTGCATCAAGTCATGACACCACTAGTCACACCGAGATAACAGACGTTATTAACACCCGTTATCTTGATGTGATTAGCGCTTTGGCTACTGGTTTTTCGCATCAAGTCATGATACCACTAGTCACACCGAGGTAACAGGCGTTATTAACACTCGTTATTTTGGTGTGACTAGTGTTTTGACTACTCGTTGGCACTACTAGTTACACCGAGGTAACAGACGTTATTAACACTCGTAATCCTGGTATGACTAGTGTTTTGGCTATTGATTTTTTCTATCAAGTTATGGCACCACTAGTCACACCGAGGTAACAGGCGTTATTAACACTCGTCATTTTTGTATGACTAATGTTTTGGCTACTGGTTTTTAACATCAAGTTATGGCACCACTAGTCACACCGAGGTAACAGACGTTATTAAAACTCATCATCTTGGTGTGACTAGTGTTTTAACTATTAGTTTTTCCCATCAAGTCAAGACACCACTAGTCATACCAAGGTAACAAGTGTTATTAACACTCGTCATTTTGGTGTGATTAGTGTTTTTGCTATTGATTTTTCCCATCAAGTCATGACACTATTAGTCACATCGAGGTAACATACGTTATTAAAACTCATCATCTTGGTGTGACTAGTGTTTTAGCTACTGATTTTTCCCATCAAGTCAAGGCACTACTAGTCACATCGAGGTAACAGGCGTTATCAACACTCGTCATCATGGTGTGACTAGTGTTTTGGTTATTGGTTTTTTGCATTAAGTCATGACACCATTAGTCACACCAAGGTAACTGGCTTTATTAGCACTCGTCATTTTGGTGTGACTAGTATTTTAGCTACTGGTTTTTACCATGAAGTCATGGCACCACTAGTCACACCGAGGTAACAGGCGTTATTAACACTCGTCATCTTAGTGTGACTAGTGTTTTAGCTATTGATTTTTCCCATCAAGTCATGACACCACTAGTCACATCGAGGTAACAGACATTATTAGCACTCGTCATCTTTGTGTGACTAGTATTTTAGCTACTGATTTTTCTCATCAAGGCACCACTAGTCACACCGAGGTAACATGCTTTATTAACACTTGTCATCTTGGTGTGACTAGTGTTTTGGCTATTAATTTTTTGCATCAAGTCATGACACCACTAGTCACATCGAGGTAACAGGCGTTATTAACACCCGTCATCTTGGTGTGACTAGTGTTTTAGCTACTGGTTTTTGGCATCAAGTCATGACATCACTAGTCATACCGAGGTAACAGACGTTATTAACACTCGTCATCTTAGTGTGACTAGTGTTTTGACTATTGGTTTTTTGCATCAAGTCATAATACCATTAGTCACACCGAGGTAACAGGCTTTATTAGCACTCGTCATCTTGGTGTCTGATTTTTCGCATCAAGTAATGGCATCAATAGTCACACGAGGTAACAGATGTTATTAACACTTGTCAACTTTGTGTGACTAGTGTTTTGACTACTGGTTTTTCGCTTCAAATCATGGCACCACTTGTTACACCGAGGTAACAGGTGCTATTAACACTCGTCATCATGGTGTGACTCGTGTTTTGGCTACAGGTTTTTCACATCAAGTCATGATGCCACTAGTCACACCGAGGTAATAGGCATTATTAACACTCGTCATCTTGGTGTGACTAGTGTTTTAGCTACTGGTTTTTCCCATCAAGTCATGACATAACTAGTCTTACCGAGGTAATAGGCTTTACTAACACTTGTTATCTTGATGTGACTAGTGTTTTGGCTATTGGTTTTTCGCATCAAGTCATGGCACCAATAGTCACACCGAGGTAACAGATGTTATTAACACTCGTCATCTTTGTGTGACTGGTGTTTTGGCTACTGGTTTTTCGCTTCAAGTCATGGCACCACTAGTCACACCGAGGTAACAGGTGTTATTAACACTCGTCATCATGGTGTGACTCGTGTTTTGGCTACAGCTTTTTCGCATAAAGTCATGACACCACTAGTCACACCAAGGTAATAGGCATTATTAACACTCGTCATCTTAGTGTGACTAGTGTTTTAACTATTAGTTATTCCCATCAAGTCATAGCATAACTAGTCTCATCGACGTAACAGGCTTTATTAACACTTGTCATCTTGGTGTGACTAGTGTTTTAGCTATTGGTTTTTCGCATCAAGTCATGACACCACTAGTCACACCGAGGTAACAGGCGTTATTAACCCTCGTCATCTTGGCGTGACTAATATTTTGGCTACTGATTTTTCGCATCATGTCATGACACCACTAGTCACACCGAGGTAATATGTGTTAGTAACACGCGTGATCTTGGTGTGATTAGTGTTTTTGCTATTGGCTTTTCGCATCAAGTCGTGGCACCACTAATCACACCAAGGTAACAGGCGTTATTAACACTCGTCATCTTGGTGTGACTAGTGTTTTGACTACTGGTTTTTAGCATCAAGTCATGACACCACTAGTCACACCGAGGTAACAGACGTTATTAACACTCGTCATCTTGGTGTAACTTGTGTTTTGACTACTAGTTTTTCGCATCAAGTCATGACACCACTAGTCACACCGAGGTAACAGGCGTTATTAACCCTCGTCATCTTGGCGTGACTAATATTTTGGCTACTGGTTTTTCGCATCATGTCATGACACCACTAGTCACACCGAGGTAATATGTGTTAGTAACACGCGTGATCTTGGTGTGATTAATGGTTTTGCTATTGGCTTTTCGCATCAAGTCATGACACCACTAATCACATCAAGGTAACAGGCGTTATTAACACTCGTTATCTTGGTGTGACTAGTGTTTTGGCTACTGGTTTTTAGCATCAAGTTATGACACCACTAGTCACACCGAGGTAATAGGCGTTATTAACACTCGTCATCTTGGTGTGACTTGTGTTTTGACTACTAGTTTTTCGCATCAAGTCATGACACTACTAATCACACCGAGGTAACAAACGTTATTAAAACTCGTCATCTTGGTGTGACTAATGTCTTAGCTACTGGTTTTTCCTATCAAGTCGTGGCACCACTAGTCACATCGAGATAACATGCGTTATTAAAATTCATCATCTTGGTGTGAATACTGTTTTAGCTACTAGTTTTTCCCATCATGTCAAGGCACGACTAGTCACACTGAGGTAACATACGTAATTAACACTCGTAATCTTAGTATAACTAATGTTTTAGCTACTGATTTTTCCTATCAAGTAATGGCACCACTAGTCATACCGAGGTAACAGTCGTTATTAACACTCGTCATTTTGGTGTGACTAGTGTTTTAGCTACTGATTTTTCCTATCAAGTCATGGCACCATTAGTTACACCGAGGTAAAAAGCATTACTAATACTCGTCATCTTGGTGTGATTTGTGTTTTAGTTACTGGTTTTTCCCATCAAGTCATGGCATCACTAGTCACACCGAGGTAACAGACGTTTTTAACACTCGTCACCTTGGTGTGATTAGTGTTTTAACTACTTGTTTTTCGCATCAACTTATGACACCACTAATCACACCGAGGTAACAGATGTTATTAATACTCGTCATCTTAGTGTGTTTAAGATTTTGGCTACTGGTTTTTCCCATCAAGTCATTGCACCACTAGTCACATCGAGGTAACATGTGTTATTAACATTCGTCATCTTGATGTGAATAATATTTTAGCTACTGGTTTTTCGATTCAGGTTATGGCACCACTAGTCACATCGATGTAATAGGTGTTATTAACACTCGTCATCATAGTGTGACGTGTGATTTGGCTACTGGTTTTTCACATCAAGTCATGGCACCACTAGTCACACCGAGGTAACAGACATTATTAACACTCGTTATCTTGGTGTAACTAATGTTTTAGCTACTGGTTTTGCCACACCAAGACATGCCACCACTAGTCACACCAAGTGTGACGAGTATGATTCACACTCGTCACACTTGGTGTGACTAGTGTATTGGCTTCTTGTTTTGTCACACCATTACATGACACCACTAGTCACATCAAGTGTGACGAGTGTAATCACACTCGTTACACTTGGTGTGACTAGTGAATTAGCTTCTGGTTTTGTCCACCAAGACATAGCACCACTAGTCACACCAAGTGTGACGAGTATGATTCACACTCGTCACACCTGGTATGACTAGTGAATTGGCTTCTGGTTTTGTCACACCAAGACATGACACCACTAGTCACACAAAGTGTGACGAGTATGATTCACACTCGTCACATCTGGTGTGACTAGTGAATTGACTTCTGATTTTGTCGCACCAAGACATGGCACCACTGGTTACACCAAGTGTGACCGGTATGATTCACACTCGTCACACTTGGTGTGACTAGTGTATTCGCTTATCGTTTTCTCACACCAAGACATGATACCACTAGTCACACCAAGTGTGACGAGTATTATTCACACTCGTCACACCTGGTGTGACTAGTGAATTGACTTCTGATTTTGTCACACCAATACATGACACCACTAGTCACACCAAGTATGACCAGTATGATTCACACTCGTCACACTTGGTGTGACTAGTGTATTCGTTTCTATTTTTGTTCCATCTCGATATGGCACCACTAGTCACTCCAAATGTAATCAGTATGATTCACACTCGTCACACTTGGTGTGACTAGTGTATTCGCTTATGTTTTTATTCCATCTCGACATGACACCACTAATCACACCAAGTATGACCAGTATGATTCACACTCGTCACACTTTGTGTGACTAATGTATTCGCTTATGTTTTTATTCCACCTAGACATGGTACCGCTAGTCCCTACATTGTGGGTCACTATTTTCAAACAAAACCTTTATATAGTCTCTCTTTAATAAAAATATCACTAAGCACAAAGACACAATCAAGTATAATGTTACAGAAAGTATCTTACTGGTTTTGCAATTTGTTACAAACAAAAGCAACTGTACTTAAACAAACAAAATACAAGGTTATGATTCATATTGTTCTGGTACAGTGGGTCGGGGAGTGTTGTTACAAGTCTTGCTATTGTGTCCTAGTTGGTGGCAGGTTCGACACTTTCGTCGCCTTCTTACTTGAGTAACGGAGCCTTCACTATTGTTCGTAGGGGGGTATTGACATCTTGATGGATTACAACAGTTTTGTCGATAGTGGCCTTTTTGCCTATAGTGAGAGCATTTCAAAACCCTTCTGATATTCTGACCAGTAGATGGAATCTTTTTCTTTCTAGGCCTGCCAGTTTACGGACGCCATGGTGGTGGTAGAACAATTATGTTTCGTATGTGTTTTGGAACTGTCCATTCATCCGGGTTAAGAACTGGGAAGATAACGCTGGCATATGCAGCCAATAAATTGGATGTTTTATAACACTCGTCAATGTAAGGAATGAATGACCTATTATAATACCTGTAGCACGAAAAAAAAATAATAGTTAAACTTTTATTCTACAGTTAGATCAAATGTCATCAACATATATGGCCTACCTTAACATCGTAAGTGCATGCGAACATGGTAAAAGATCCATCTGAAATGCCACACAAGTACACGTACGTTCAATTAGATTCACAACTATTTTCCTACTCCCATCCTGCACCGTATACCTGGTATCATCGATTGGTGTGATCGTATAAGTTTGTGAGTCTGTATTATACTCTGTAATTTTCTTCTCTGCCCATTCTGTTATCTCTTGTGACATTTTTTCTGCATTCTTCCGTCGGTCATAAAACTATCTTTGCATCATACCTCTAATATACTCGACCAAAGTCGTTATTGGATATTAGCGGGCTTTAACCAAGCATGCATTTATGCATTCAGTAATATTGGAAGTCAAAATGCAGTAACACCTTACTGCATCTATTTGGTCCAAGTTCGATTAATTCTTTATGTGCCTTTGGGTGTATTTTTCTAAGGTCTTCCATCATGGCTCAAAACTTAGATTGATGATAACACCTTGATACACGATGGAATAATCCAATCACAGTATTATTTTTATATGAATTTTTCACATTTTGTGTCATGTGATACATGCAAAGGCCATGATGTGCATCAGAGTACACTTTTTCCATGGCAACTTTGATTCCAAAATGCCGATCAGATATGAACATGCAATTCTCTGGACACCTAATTACATTCCTCAACTTCGACAAGAACCATGACCATGATTTTTCATCTTCAACATCCCCAAACCCAAATGCTAATGGATATACTTGCTCGTTGCCATCTTTACATGCCTTAATGAACATAATCCCACCAAATTTCCCTTTCAAATGTGTTCCACCAATGGCAATAACTGGTCTAATCATTCTACGAAACCCAGAAATACTAACACCATAAGCAATAAACATGTACATAAACTGGTTATTGTCATTTGTCTCAATGTTTGTGATTGTACTTGGGTTAGCTAACTCCAACTGATAACAATACGCAGGCAACTGTTCAAATGACAACTTTGCTGACCCAAACACATTTTCTTCAACATGATCTTTGGCTCTCCGACATTGATTATATGGCAAGTTAACTCCATAATTAACTTGCATTTCTGCTATAATTTCTTTAGGTTTCATGCTTTGACCACTTACTTGCAATTTTACAGTGATAAGGTCTCCAATCAATTTTGCACTCACTTTTCTGCACCGTCGATGTATAGTATCAAGCAAACAACAATGTTGTTTTTGAAATTTTCGCACCTCCCATTGGTCTCCAATCTTGGTTTTGATGGCAACAATCTGAAATTTACAATTCTCATTCTTGCATCTAATGTCATAACGGATATTGTTCGATTTCTTGACATTTCTACGAAAACCCTCCTTCAAGGCATACATTTCTATAGCTTTACCTATATCACGCTTTGAAGGAAATATTTTCCCTCTGAAAAAATGAAAGTCTTCTCTTATTGGCGATTGTACAAAATGTGGAAAGATCTATTCCAAGAATTCGTCATTCACTAGTTACTTTTTGTTGCGTGTTATTATCATCATTAGCTTGATGGGAACACCCAACACCATCATTCCTAACATGGCCATGTCGAACATTATCATTATCTATATTACAATCCTCATCACGAACATCATAACTAAATCCACCACCACTGTCACCATTGCCACCTAAATCTTCAGCCAAAACTGCATGTCAACTTCCTCCATCTCTCGTGAAAATATTAATGGGTATAAGAATACTTTTAACTGGACGGTAGCATTCAGAAAACTCGTTTGAATCAATGTCATCCAACTCATATTCTGTAGAAGGATTACATTGATTGTCATTTAAGTTATACTCACCATGTGAATCAATATTATCTGCTTTCTCTTTATCATCATGATCATTGTAATCATCATCATCATCATCATCTTCATCTTCATCTATGTTTTCACATTCATTTTCAATGGTACGGTCTTCATGTACTGAAACTTGG
This sequence comes from Dimocarpus longan, assembly GCA_022984855.1. Lineage (NCBI taxonomy): Eukaryota > Viridiplantae > Streptophyta > Magnoliopsida > Sapindales > Sapindaceae > Dimocarpus > Dimocarpus longan. The sequence goes on along the minus strand of CM041023.1, from coordinate 6,601,494 downwards.
TTGCTTAAGGAAACAGACTTGAATTGAGAAACCAATTTAACAAAACTTTGGCATTATAGCTGATCTATTAATTTGATGTGTGGTTGGCTTAATAATTGGATTTGTGGTTGGATTGGTAGTTGGAACTGCGGTAGGATTGGCACCTGTAACTGGATTGGTGGTTGAATTTGTTGTTGGATTGGTAATTGAAAATTTCTGTCATCTCTCACACAGTCATTTATTTTTTTTTTTGGAACAACAGTTATGTAAACTTCAAGATTTTTCTCCTGTAGCAAAAAAGATACAGCTTTATCAGTTGTTAATTTTGGTATGACAGGCCTACCAGAAGTCTCCACCAATATATGTAAGTCAAATGTACTATTTATTGTATCAACTCGAACAACATCTTCAATGATCTTTTTTAAGTCATCAAGCGTTGCCTTCATCGAAACAAAAGCTATCTCTGATTCACCACCCTCATACTTATAACCAATCCATTGTCCATCATGGGTGACTATAATTCTAGTTTCGTCCATATCACTGTAAACAAATAAATGATCGACTTTAGTAATTAAGCTCCAAATCAAGACTAGCAATATATCGTTACTTATACTTTGATAAAATTAAGTAATTAAGCTACCCAATAAATGCTCATAATATGACACTAATAGTCACGCCGAGGTGCAATGCATTAATAACGCAAGTCATCTTGCCGTCACTACTGTTTTAGCTACTAGTTTTTTTTTTTTTCTATCAAAATATGGTATCACTAGTCACACCAATAGTGACGAGTATTATTAATACTCGTCACTATTGATGTGACTAGTGTTTTAGCTATTGGTTTTTTTTCATCAAGTCATGATACCACTACTCACACCGAGGTAACACACTAAGATAACTAGTATTAATAATACTGGAGTATATTGGTATGACTAGTATTTTTTCATCAAGTTATAACACTACTACTCACACCGAGGTAACTAGTATTAATAATACTGAAGTATATTGGTGTGACTAATATTTTGACTACTAGTTTTTTTTTTTTCTTTCCATCAACACATCGCACTACTAGTCACACCGAGGTAACTAGTATTATTAACGCTTGTCACTATTGGTGTGACTAGTGTTTTGGTTACTAGTTATTTTTCAAGTCATGGCACCACTACTCACACCGAGGTAACTAATATAAATAACACACTTGATTATATTGGTGTAATTAGTATTTTGGCTACTGATTTTTCTTTTCCATCTCTTATCGCACCACTAGTCACACCGAGGTAACTAGTGTTATTAACGTTCGTCACATTTGGTATGACTAGTGGTGTCATGCCTTGGTGGAACAAAATCAGAATCCAATACACTAGTCACACCAATAGTGACGAGTATGAATCATACTCGTCACACTTGTTGTGACTAGTGGTGCCATGTATTCGTGGAACAAAACTAGAAGCCAATACACTAGTCACACCAATAGTGACAAGTGTGATTCACACTCGTCACTATTGGTGTGACTAGTGTATTGGCTTCTGGTTTTGTTCCTTCAAGACATGACACTACTAGTCACAACAAGTGTGACAAGTATGATTCACACTCGTCACTATTAGTGTGACTAGTGTATGGCTTCTGGTTTTGTTCCACCAAGACATGATACCACTAGTCACACCAAATGTGACGAGTATGATTCACACTCGTCACTATTGGTGTGACTAGTGTATTGGCTTCTGGTTTTATTCCACCAAGACGTGACACCACTAGTCATACCAAGTGTGACGAGTATGATTCACACTCATTAATATTGGTGTCACACTCGTCACTATTGGTGTGACTAGTGTATTGGCTTCTGGTTTTGTTCCACCAAGACATGGCACCACTAGTCACACCAATAGTAACGAGTGTGAATCACACTCGTCACTATTGGTGTGACTAGTGTATTGGCTTCTGGTTTTGTTCCACCAAAACATGACACCACTAGTCATACCAAGTGTGACGAGTATGATTCACACTCGTCACTATTGGTGTGACTAATGTATTGGCTTCTGGTTTTGTTCCATTGGTGTGACTAATAACATTATTAACATTATAAAACCTAAAACCACTTCCTACAACTCAATATCACCATAGTTAACCACAATAATAAATAATAACTGAAAAACAAGTGTACAAAAGTTAAGATACATTACCCGTAATATAGAAGATGAAGATGGATGGTGGCTAGTACAGAAGCGAATAAAGATGGATGGTGTCTGTGTAGTCGAAAATGTGAAGAGAGACCAAAAGAGAAAACAGAGAAAAGTAGATCGGTAGAATAAAGAAATGAAGGAGGAGGAGAAAGTGAAGAAGAAGCAGGAGTTGTTAGAGAAATGAAGGAGGAGGCGACAGTGAAGAAGAAGCAGGGGCTGCCAGACAAATGAAGGAGAAAGAGAAAGTGAAGAAGAAGTAGAGGCTGTCAGAGAAATGAATGAGGAGGAGAAAGTAAAGAAGAAGCAGGGCTGCCAGAGAAATGAATGAGGAGGGGGCGGCAAAAAAATAAGAAAATGAAGAAGAAGAAGGGGCTGTCGGCGGTAAAAACTAAGAGAGAGAGAGAAAACTTTGAAATGAGTTATTAAGGGTATTTGTGTCCAAAAAAGAAGGGGTTGGAACACAAATATTAAGTTTATTCAAATGGAATAAAAATGTTTATTCAATAGTTTAAAGTGACTTGGGTTGATATTTCCTCCAAAACATATCTAGGAAGCTATATAAAAACCATACATGGTCAAGCTATCCTTAATTGTAAAACACGAAATGACTTTGAAGAAAAAGAAAGGATCAAACATATAATGCCACAGCAAACAATAACGATATCGAATAGAAGATTTTTCAAGAAAGTACCAACGTTTAAAGAGATTTAAATAACTGTCATAAACTACAATTTCTCCAATGTTTGGATTCTGATACCACTTACAAATGTCCTATATCATCGTGATATTTCGATATGGCATTGGATGGAGGTTTAGGATTCAATCCATAACGCTTTCACACAAACTAAGTTAAATTCATGAACAAGGAATATTAAAAATTTGCTAAGTGTATACTGGAGAGCCTAATTCTATAAATCTATGGTAGTATCAGCTCCTAATATATATATATATATTTCATAAGGAAATAATTCAAGCTTTACATACACTTTTATTTATTTTTTTTCATAGTTTGTTTGTTTGTTTGTTTTTTCCTCTCTCTAATTCAGAAGCAATAGTAGCAATATGACCCTCAAAACTTTGTTTCCTACTCTGCAATTGTCACAGCAACTAAAGAAACATTGGAGATCATTATGGACATAACATATTGCACTAATAAATAATAGTCTGTTGACTATTATTTTTTAAAACAGGTTATGATTATTTTAAGATATGTTAATTTTTATTTTTAATATAAATAAAATTATATTTTAATTAAAAATGGAACAGTTTTGAGGATGGCAATTCTTTTGCTCCACTAATGTCATATTCAAGACCAGTGAACCCAAACTCAAGTGGCTGTGGTTTGTTGGTCAGGGACTGGAAGCCTTCGAACTACTGGGCCTAAAATTTGTCGAATCAACTCAGTACCTTGGATCCCTTTTTATGGCTCATGCATTGGGCATTTTATGGCTCATGCATTCCGTTATGTGGAAGTGGAATATCTCAGTCATCGGAACAACAGATGGAAGAGGAGTGGACCCACCAGACATTAACAAGAAAATCCTCAAATCAAATGTATTTCACACATAAAACTTATATTTTAATTTTTTTTTGTTAAAAAACTTATGCTTTGATAATATAATTTTAGACTTAAAAAATATAGATAATTTATACACTTGTGACACATAAAAAAAAAGTTATATTAAAAAAGTGTATTGGGAGAATGTATTTAGGGTTCCCCTAATTTTAATTATAAATTTTTCCATGAAAAAATTAACTTTAAATGGTTGAAAATTAGTAGAAACGCGGGAAAAATTTAGTTGGGAGATAATTTATTTAGACTTGACTATTTTATTGGTTAGATAACTTTACTTAACAATTATAATCATTTAATTGACTTTAATGTAATTAATGGGTAGGATAGTCAAACTCAATTTATAAATCTGACGTGAGATTGGAGATTTAGATAATCTAGGATTTATAAATAATTGGAATCCTAATTGATAATAAAAGTCCTTTACGTGATAGATTTTCCAAAACAAAAAAGGCAATATTCCACTAGCAGAAACACGCGTAAAAACGTCATTGGAAGCTACATTCATAAATCCTGGTTGAGACTGGAGATTAGATAATCCAGGATTTACAAACGATATGGAATCCTAACTGTTTGAGGACTGGTGTCTGGGCTTTATATAAATACTATTCTTCATCCATTAGAAGAGCTCCTGTTTACAACACACAATGCCGCCTATGTGTTCTATTATCGCTTTTTCTAGCCTCTCTGAAGACAAACAGCAATCAAAATCAACAATGTTGTCCCCAAGATCATCTGTGAAAAGATTTGAAGACAAACAGCAATCAAAATCAACAATGTTGTCCCCGAGATCTGTTCCAAGAAATAATCTTTTCACGCGACTCATGAAGAAGTTGATGAGTCCGAGCGATTCCAAGAAGAAGAACTCGAGAACGGAACAAGTAGCAAGAGGATGCGTAGCCATCTACGTGGGTGAAGAGCGCAAGAGATACCAAGTTCCACTCACTTATCTCTCATTGCCAACGTTTCAAGAACTCATCAAGCGTTCAAACGACGACGATGCTTTTGATGTTAAAATAGACGGACCCATTACGGTTGCTTGCGCAACTCAGGCATTCGATCGGTTACTCAAGATCGCCAAGAAGACCGCATCTTAGATTGAAGACTACACGGAGTAGAATCTTCAGTTCTGTTCATGGCTGTCCACGGTCGGTATAGATGGTGTGCTTGTAATGTTTGTATACTTGACATGCAGCCGCTAGCGTATTGTTAGTAAACTTTTTGGTTTTTTTTTTTTATTATACATGCATGTAAGTTTAAAAGATGAAACCATGTAAAATTCTTCTGTTCGTTTATGATTATTCTAATAATGCTTTCATTCTATTAATCAAGACTTAGTCTAGAGTTTTTGTTTGTTGACAATCTTGTTTGATTAAGGTACTTGTTGCTTTGGCTATGGTATGATATCAAATTATCAATCTACCGTCAAATATACTTGCTATCAAAAATTATCTGAATCTCCGATCTCAAAGAGGCCTCCATGTTGGAGGTCCGTGGCCTCAATCACCGAATGGCCCCCTCTTGCACTGGCATAGAGGCCGTTAGCCTCTGTTGTGGAGGTTGGCGGCCTCAATTGTTATGAATGGACAAGGCCAACGACCTCCTCATATTCAAATAGGAGGAGGCCAGCCTCATCCCTACATTGGAGGCTGTGACCTCCTCCTTTTATTCGGGAGGAGATCAGTCTCCTCCTCCGTCAATGTTGGGATGAGCAGTGATGGCAACAGCCAGTTTTAGAGAGGTTGATTTGGAGTTCAGCTTTAGATTTGATAAGAATTGAGGATATTTTTTATTAAAGATATTTTAGTAATAATTTAATAATAAGTGGTTAATTTGGGAAATTAATGTGTATTTATAATATAAAAGTCTTTTTTTAAGATATAAACAAAAAATTTTAATTTTTTAAAATAAGATATTTTTTTATCTTAAATTAAGATATAAGATAGAAAAAAAGAAATAAAATCACCTAAATTTAAATTTTGGTGGAAAATAAGCGTTGTCAGGAGAAATCAAACAACCCCTTAAATAAATGTTGAATCCCTGATGCTCCCCATTTTCGTCAGAAACAAAGACGACACCAATATCTATAGTGAGAATATCCACCGAGTTATCTATAGGTACAATGACTGCAATTTCGAACATCTGCGGCAAGAATTGAGTTCCATAGATGGACTCCGGGAATCAGTGAAATTCATTCCAAAAGAATTGTCATTACACGCCTTCGCCATCTGAGGAGGTGCTACAATCATGATTTGCTCTCCATCCACCCACATATCGTAGTAGAAACCCAACTGTGGAGTGTGGAGGGTAGCAATGTTCTCCGTTGTTTCTATGCAAACAGATATTCCTTTCTCACCAAAGGAGCAGGAGTAGTAAGAACATTCCAAATTCTTCATTCAGATACAAGAACCAACATATTACTTAATTAAAATGAGATATTTGTTGGGCTTTTTGGTTGGTTGGGTGGTTGCAGTAAGCAGGAAAGCTAAGTGTGCATATATTTTGAAGTAAATACATAAAGCCCAATGGGGTTAAACTTGATGTAAGGGAAGTAACTTTTAGGTTATGTAGCACAATGCCCCTAGGTTAACAGTCAACCTTAGTAAGATGAATGGTAGTTTCGTCAATTTGTAAAGCAAATTAAAAATTAAATAATTAAATAAAAATTTTCTAATGGATTTGAAAAAAAAAATAAAAATAAATAAATATTTTAATCGGATCTTCATCGTTCATCTTAAGAATGACGGTAAAGATTAAGTTGAAAAAAGAATTATAAAATCAAATAAAAATTAAAAAACAGCATTTTCATTCCTAAGATCTCTCAATCTCCTCTCTTTTACCTGCTGCCACTCTCCTCACTCTCCTTTCTTTACCGATTTCTTTTCCCTTTTTTTCCTTCTCTCTCACATCAACATCTGGCCATCACTTTCTTTTCCCATTCTTTTCCTCTTCATCATCTCAGTTCATCTAGGTTTGACCGAGATGAATCTTCATCTGGGTTCGTCAATTTAAACCCAAATAATTTTTGAACCTTTGATTTTTCTTTTTCTTTTTTCCAATCTTTATGGGTTTGACAAACATTTTGGTTTCAATCTCTATTTTTTTTTTCAATTTTTGTTGTTGATTTTTTTCAATTTCTATCGTTCAAGATCTTTATTAATGATTTCAACGTAGTGGGTTAGACGACAAACCCAGTGGTTTGTGGTTGTTCAGTGGCTGATGATTGATGATTTTTTTTTTTCTTTTGGGGAGATTAATACTAATTGTTAATAATTGTGTTGATGATTGATGATAGGGTTAATGTTGGATTTTTTTTTTTTTTTTATTTGAGGTTGATGATAACCGAGTTTTCAGGATTGGAAATCCAGAATTTTTGGGTTTTCAGTGCTAAAAACCTTGAAAATCTAGGTTCTTTTGGGTTTTCAATGGGGATAGAGAAGAATAGAGAGGGAAGAAGAAAAAGAAAGAGGTGGCGATTGGCAACGGTGGTCTAGTGGAATCTATAGTTAGTGTGTTGAAGGTTGATGAAAATGGTCAATGGCTGGTGGTCATTTTGGTCATTTCACTCAAATAAGTGGGGACATTTTGATCATTTCATTGAAATATTTGGTCAAGCATCATTTTTAACACTAGTTGATTGTTAACTAGGGAGTATGGTGTTACGAAAACCTTAATGTTAAGGTGCTTGCATTAAGTTTAACCTCAAGGGGGTTTTATGTATTTACTTCATATATTTTACTTTGCTAATGTGGTCCTCTTGTGCCTGACACGAGACACTTTTCAACATCTTGATAGTGGTTTCACACGTTTGTTGTTTTGTTTGGTAGGTTTGGAATCTATTAGATGTGTTAGAATGTGTCTTGCTTGAGTCCTTGTAAGGCCTCTTTGTGATCTTTGGTTTGCCCTCTGATTTAGTGTTATGTTTCATATTAGCGAATTTGCCTTTTAATAGAATGTCTTTAAGAGATAATTTTTTTTTTTTCCTCTAATTATCTCTCAAATTTATATTTCATGGAATGAAATATGTTACATACAAATTGATGTTCTCGAAAATTGGAATATAAGATAAACCAGTGCATGTGTAATTAGCTTATGAATAAGGGAAACATGTTCATAGATATGGTCTTCTTGTTACTTCTTACCGTTACTATCATTAAATCAAAATGATCAAAGTACCCTTGTAGTTTGCAATGACCACAATCTAAGATAATTAGGGTTTTTTATCGTATAAAACTATAAAAGGTTTCACCTAAAAAAAAAATAGAATATGGGCCACGCCCATTTCTTGTTAGAAGCCCACCTCATTACAAGTCAGGATCCAAGACCCGACTAATCCCAAACCCGAGTCACCTAGGGTTAGGGTTTTGCCCCCATATATAGATATATTGAGACACTCGACATCGTGATTTGAATCTGAGGTGAAGAGAGAAAAAAATGGTGAAGTTCCTGAAGCCAAACAAGGCGGTGATCCTGCTGCAAGGGCGGTACGCAGGGCGGAAGGCAGTGATCGTGAAGTCGTTCGACGACGGGACACGTGAGCGCCCCTACGGACACTGTTTGGTTGCGGGGATAAAGAAGTACCCGAGCAAGGTTATCAGGAAGGACTCGGCGAAGAAGACAGCGAAGAAGTCACGCGTGAAGTCGTTCATCAAGGTGGTCAACTACCAGCACCTGATGCCGACTCGCTACACGCTGGATGTCGACTTGAAGGACGTGGTGACGGGCGATGCTCTGCAGAGCAAGGACAAGAAGGTGACCGCCGCCAAGGAGACCAAGAAGAGGCTCGAGGAGAGGTTCAAGACTGGCAAGAATCGCTGGTTCTTTACCAAGCTCAGGTTTTGATTTTTTTTTTTTTTTAATAAATATTTCCTTTGATTTTGATGGTTTATTGTATTCTGGTGTGTCTTGTCTTATCAACTTGAGAGCTAGTTTTATTTATATTTCAATGATAATGATTTCTAGGATGATATTTTCTATATACATTCTTAATATTTGATCAATTATTGGAATTGGTAGGAGATTCTGCATTTTTTTATTGTTTTTGTGGCTAAAGATGTAAAATTTAGCTAAAAATGGTTCTTACTTGAAACTTTTTCCAAGTTTTTATCATTTAAAAATGATGAATAAACAATAATAAGTCTATCGAAATTTATCATTTAAGAATGGGATAAGCTATCCAACTCAATGGAAATTTGCACGAAATTGTCAAACTAAATCGAGAGAGATGCCATAATTTGTGATTGGTGACTGAGAGAACACAATCTGTCATGTTAAATGGACGGTGGAGGTCTAATTGGATCTCCATTTATTCAGGAGGTGCAATGGAGATCTTGTCCATCGCCATCATGATGAGGGCGATAGAGATTTTCATTGCCACGACGAGGAGGAGGCGAGGTGGCCAAAGTTTACAGATAGAGATTGGATTGGATCTTTACTAACTACTCCCATGACTAGAAATCAGGAAGAACACTCCTCATTTATGCTAGTAAAATACACATGATGGAACTCTTAACTCCTTGTCCAGATGTGGAAAGGGAGGTGCACTTCTAAACGTGAAGTAAGAAGAAATACACATACCAAAATTCGTAAATCTGTCTTACGGAATAACTTTTCAAATTGATCGTCAAACATTTTTTAAAATGACAAATTCTATTACACCTTGATCACCATTCAAAGTAAAATTGTGTAGGAAAAATGAAGAATTACATGATTGCACATCTTTTCCTAACACAGATAGTTGTGTGATTTTTTATCCACTTTAATAGTAGGGATTGAAGTCCTACCAAGCATGTTTTCCAAGTTTATGTAGATAGTTTTTTTCTATATTATGAGAGTAAATGTCTCCCATTATGAGGTAGGTGGTCTCCTTATAAGTAGAACGTAAGTAGTGATTGATTTTAATAGATCTCTAATATAGTTATGGTCAGTTTAAAAAAAAAAGGTTAATAAAAAACAATCATGTAGCCTATAACATATCAAATACAATGACAACAAATCGCAGAGAGCTGTCACAACCATCAGCTATGCAGTTACTACAAGTCCAAGATCGATTCCTTCATGTTCAATTTAAAAGGCTTGATTGCTGCACTTGTGAGACAACGTTGCTTACAGTAGACAACAATATTCAAACCCCTCACGTAGGGAAGACGTCTATATATATTTTTTTAACTAGAATTATGTATGGAAAAAGTGAAATTCCATAATTTCCAATTAAAATCTATAACGAATGCTAATTTCATATATATTATTTTAACTCGAATCTATTTAATAATGTATTGTTTTTCTGTTGCACAATAATGTAAGTTTTTAAAATACTATATGATGATGGCAATGGAGGTTTTGGAATCTCTAATTATCCTTCCTTGCACTTTCCGTTATATATGAACAAATTGTAGAAAAAATAAAAATGCTTGCACCTAGCATGTTCATGATTATATTAAAAAGTATTGAAGTTTTAAGCCATGGTATATATATTATATAAATCAAAATGGTAACCACACTATATTTGAATCACCAAACTTTTCATTTTGATATTAAAATTTCTACAAAGTCTATACTGCAAACTAGTAGAAAATGAAGTTATAACAGAGCAATTTTTATATAATGAGTAATTCATATTTATATCATACGGTTATCAAATTATGGAATATTCATTTATTATGTTACTGATATTTCCATTGATATCAATATTTTTATCTATAATTGTACGTTGTTGTAATATCTCAAGGCTAGTCCAAGGACATAAAGTAGCTAACCAAACAAGATGAAAGTGCCTATCCAACAGCAAGGATAGCAGGAATCTTCCTCCCCCATAGCCTTTTTACATGTTATTAGTTAGATTATTTTAAACTCAAATAAAAATAAGTTGGATTGTGGGGAGCTCAAATCAGGAAGCTAAATTAAAGCTTGGGTAGCCCTTTTGTAATGTTTAGTCCACATAAATTTTATGGCTTGGTAGTCAACACCAGGCTCCCAGGCAGCAGCCAAACAAAATAATAAGGCTGCATGTTGTTAGATGGTTGTGCTGTTGTTTATTGCATAAACATAAACAAATCGTTTAGATAAAATTGAACAATTCCTAGCCACCTTTTTGAACCATTCATATCAGTCCTGTATTGCACCAAAACACAAAACTATCTTATAAGAATATTGCAACCCAACCTTAAAAGTAAATACTTAAAACATTGTGTCTTCTATCCAGATTCCATCACGTTGTAAATTCTATAATCAATAAGTCACATGTTATGAAAATTGTTTCTATAGTGAGCTACTTGGACACAGTCTGCAAACTTAATGCTAAAATAAATTCCAACATAACAGTATTTCATAGTGAGCTAATGAGCACTGTACTAACAAGTCAGTGAGTTGAGTTCGGATTACATTGATGAAGAAATGAAGATCTTAGCATTAGACTACAAGACAAGATAACTATTTATGTGCATAGTCTCGTTAAGTCATCTATTCTGTAGATTTCCTAGTAAGCCACTCTTGCTTTGCACTCTCCGCTAAGTCCTTCCATTTCTGCAAGAGTTGATGAATTTTGGATATGATGCATTCTCACTGTTACTGAAAACTGGCTTCGTATTGGTACAATAAATCTATCTATGACAAGGAACAAGGATCTTATCAGATTTATCAAAATCTAGGAACTTCCCTAAAGTAATATACTTATAATGGAGTACAAACAATTTACAGCACCAACTGCTGATGATGCTTTGGCATGAATAGCGAATTAGTGAGCAAGGAAGCCTAAGCAAACAAGAAGTTAGGAGATCTTTTCATGAAAGATAAAGAGTATGCAAACGAAAATAAACATCAAGCATATGCACAAGTTACAGACACTATAAGATGTAATGACAGTTCATGCATTGTAACATTTTAATTACACAACTAGATGACATAATTAGCACAAATATTATAAAGTTCATTTTCTATCCTTCAGGAGTTTTGACACCCTGTTTAAAATATAAGAGATTTGAAATGGTGCACTCACTCTGTTTAAACAGTAGATTGCTCCTTCAGCTGGGATCCTTCAGATTTTAGCAGTGCAATTGATCGCTGCCATCCTATCTTCTGCTGTTTTCTGGCTAACTTGATTTGCTTCCTTCCTTGTCACATCTTCATCAAGTTCAACATTCCATATCTTCAGTTTCTCTTGCAACATATCTGGATTTTCTCCTTCTGGATTCTTTGTTTTGGTAGGTTGCAAATTAACCGATACTGCACAACCCTCCTCACCAGCTGCTTTCAACACTGATTTCCTGTTACTGTGAATTTCCACAGTAAGAACATCTATCGGTGCTGGAACTTCAATATTTGGAGGCAAGTCCTCCATATAGCCCTTCAAATCATGTGCACTCAAAAGTGAAGTAATAACAGCATCTTCTGAAGCATTTATGTTCTCTGTTTGTTCCTGCTTTTCTTTGTTTATCCTATCTGCAATAGCTACCTCAGCACAGTAATTCGGTGAGGTAGCTGGATGTTCACAAGACACTCCACCATTCTCTTCACCAACTTCTTGAACAGCTCTCATCTTGTGATTCTCTGTTTGATCATTAACTTCCTCCTCGGCTTCATTGACAATCATATCACCATGTCCTTTGCTCTTCTTGACTTCATCATTACCATGCACATGAACCTCCATGCTTGGGTCCAGTTTCTCCACCTTATCATTCTCTCTCCTGCTAAGCAACTTTGAGCTGTTCATATTTGAAGTTCTTGGTTTGTTTTTCTTTAAACTCACAGATCTTTTAACTAATTTAGCATAGACTACACTTATGGAGTCATCTGACTCAATTGAATTTCTCGCTTCACCATCATTACTACAGGATCCCATACTTTTAAACTCAGAATTGGGTCCTGGTTGCATCGCTTGTGCTTCTAACTTCTCAGCAGCTTCTCTTGCTATTTCTGCAAGAGATTTACATTCATCCTGCTCTTTGTCAAAATTCTGTTTGACAGGTTCTTCTGCAGCACAGTTTTCATCAGCTATTACCTTATTATGAGAGCAAGGAAGCACATTGGAATCCATTCTTGTAACCAAGTCCTTAACTTCAGTACCATTTTTATGCAATTTTGAGTTCCCTCTTTTTCCTACCTTCTTTGACGTGTTCTTCTTACCGTTCACCGCCTCTTTAGCATCACCAGCCTCACATGTTTCCTTCGGCAACATAATAGTACTGACCTTATGCCCACCCAATCCCCCAGCTTTCTCTTTGGAAGAGGATTCTGCTTTCAAGATGAAAGCTTCAGCGGGCATAATTTCAAGCTGAAACCGCTCCTTCCTTAAATCCAGCTCCTCCTTGTCGCCATCATCATACAAAATACTGTGCAGCCTCTTTTTGTCATCAAAAGCTTTGATATGCCCAATGAACCATTTTCGTGAGTCCGGCCAATAAACCTTGATTCTTTTGCCAACAATTCTACCATCATCACCCTCATCCAAATCTACCATCCGGAAAGAAGGCTTCTTTCTTGGGCGAAGCCTTGGTGAACTTCTCTCTTGAGATGACATATATGCCAGAACTATTTCTCCATCCGCACCCCTCTTCCTCTTGATAGGAGTTCCAATGTTCTCTTCATTCTCCATCACAGCTTTTGTGTTTGCAACCTCCTCTTCCATGATAATCTTAAACAAGTCGGATTTTCTCTTCTTTGCCACTGAATGCTCTCCCTTCAATGTACAATTTGAATATGTAGCTACATGAAGTTCTTTCCTATCAACCTGAAACCCACCTGCTGACTGACTTGTTTGTGCTGTAGATATCTCTCCCTTGTATCTACCACCAGTTAGCTTCCTATCTATCTCATCTTTTATAGCTCCTATTGTCATATCATCATCAACTGTGACTTCCACTACTTCAGTTTTATGTCCTGTACCTTTTTGCAGAGTAACAGATTCCGATCTCTTCCTATTGACATTTTCAGCCATCTCTCTTCAGCTGTACATAAAAACTGGAATGTTTAAACCATACACTCTTTCAAAGCAAATATTGTCAAGAGATCCCCAACAGAGAGTACCAGACCAGAAGGAACAAAACACCTGCAACAATTATGAAATGCACAGAAGATTATACGAAACTCCTTAAGTCATAACATATAAGTCCTCCATACTCACTCATTTATTTAAGAAAATAAAGAGCTTGAAAGAGTTCAAGTTCACAGAACTCAAAACATAACCTAGATAGTCAAATAGAGCATTCGCTGCAGATGACTATTTATTAAACTGAGTTAAAATAAGTGCATTCAAGGAACTTCAAACAACAAAGCTGAAGTGCTGTATCTCCCAATTAGCAGCCAACATTTTTTATGGATTAATAAAATGTTAATTGTTAAACTACATATCACATTGCTACCTATTAATTTGTTCAACCTAGTAAACTGCTGATTGTAATGTTAAATTGTTTGAGCGAGTCTCAACGCTCGAGTTTTGCTAAATCATATGCTGCCGGGCAGCTTAACAACTCATCTATAAACAAACAAAATAAAGGCATGATCCAATGCAAGCATTCGACGGAAGTATAACTTACAAACCAAAATATTCAACTTAGTAGACAATCCATCAACAACATATGACACTCAATGATCCTTAACCACACAAAAAATATTTCGCTGCAAAAATCATGAGACATGAGGAATCAAATGATACTACTATAATGGAAAAAATAATAAAACAACTAGAGTTGAATGCTACCGTCAGAACTGAAAACTCATCATCTTAAAAGCCAAGAACACTACATGCAACACCAAATTCAGAACAGACATGAAGAAACAAACAATGGATACATAAAATAAACAAAAAAAAAAAAAAAATCAACTTAAAAGCCAAACAGAAACTAAACCATTTGCATTAATATGTGGTACCAGAGAACCCCAAGTCCTAACACATGAAACATTTAAGACCAAAAAATAATCAACTTAAAATAAAGAAAACCCAGAAGGCAGAGCAACTAACCTGCAATGCCCTCAAGTGATTTCTTCAAGTAAAAATCAACTTATTTATTTATTTATTTATATGATCAAAACAACAACAAAACTGAAAAGACCATACTAGATGTGTTACTACTTGAAGACCACGAAACACAAATAATGCAGCATTAAAAAAAAAAAAAAAAAGGTGAGACGGACATGTGACAGTTGAGATGTGTCTCGAAGAGTGTGGTAGTTTTGGACTTTTGCTGGGAATTGGGTTTGATAGGTTCTGCTGCAACTTGGCAGTCCTGTGGCCCAGAAAATTAAAGTTGACTTATCGTGATATATTGACATTACGTGATATTTCAATACTCATATACTATATCATGTTATAATTGAAAGCACATATTAACCTCATTATAGTACACCATGTAAGATTTTCTCAAAATAAAAAAAAAAAAAATCAAGAATACATCAAATATCATTACGATTGTTTAGTTCCCTTGGATAAGATTAGACTAAAAAAAAATTCAAACTAAGAGTACTGATAATTGCACCCATTTACAATTATACATGCACCCTTTTGGTAAATACCCCCAACAAATGTTTAAAATGAAAAAATATATATATATACAAATATATAATACAACGAAATTAAAAATAAATAATATTTCTTATATTAAATGGGCTATAATTATAAATTATATTTTTTAACAAGTTTAAATATGGCATATTTGTAAAAGAGGTGTAGATATAGTGAAACTCTTCAAAATAAATAAATACATCACTGTTAAGCCGTACACACCTCTTTTGCGCCCGGCTCATTTGGAAGACCCCAAGGTTTTTTAAAAAATATCAATAACGTTATCAGTGTCGGTCGGGCCTTCGAATTTATGGGTACATCGGAAATAATTTCGGTATATTGGTTTGATATTTAGTCAAAAATTAAAAAATTGATTGAGATTGACTTTTAAAGTTTAATTTTTTAATAATAAAACTTTAAACTAAACTAAAAGAACTAATAATATATTAAATATTTTAACATAAAATTGATATATTTATAAGTAATTATAATATAAATAGAGTGTATATACATGATAGTCTTTGGCATTGTAGAAATAATGAAATATATATATATATATATATTTTTTATGTTGCATTTTCACTCTTGTACACAGAGAAAGTTAAATATATACTTCCTTTGTAGTTAATACATACTTAGAAAGTCTTCATAGAAGCAGAAATCAATGCCAAAATGAATTCATCGGTGATTCAAACACAAAAGGCATATTTCTTCTTGATTTATACAATAACTTTGCCATGAAAAAGTGCTTGCATAATTCTGAATGTATCTATTAATATACCACTTGTATGTTGCTTCATCTCTTCCAATTGATCCATAAATTGGGTAATTTAGATTTATCTAAGTTGGTGAATATTGTTGTTTGGTTTGCATTGAAATTTCATATGGTGTTTGTGGTGAAGAATGGTCAAATATATTATAGCCTTCATAACTATCATAATGTTGAACATTAGGACCTGACCCTCATCCTAATCTTGACTGTGAATTATTAAAAAATTGTGTTAGGTATAATATTCATTGAAGAGAAAGTCACAATTTGAAAATCAAATATAGAAGTATTCACAATTTAAAAATCACAAACATACATAAAATGTAATATACATTGAATTATTTTAACTAAAAATGTTAGGAAAAAAAAAAAAAACTAAAAATTATAGAACTTTATTGAAAAAAATGAAGGCATGCTAGGGGGTAGAGAGTGGAAAGTGATTTTAGAGCTGCTGACATTTGACGGTAAGAGTGGCTCGAAGAGAATCTGGAGATTTGTGATAAGACTTTTACTTTTGTTTTTTTTTTTAACAAAATTACTATAATACCTTTATAATGTAAATTATCTTTTTTTAAACCTTATTAATAGTAATCGTGATAAGTGAAAATATAAAATATAATTTTAACCTATTTATTATAATTATAAAATTACATTTAAAATTTAAAATGACATTTAGTTCCTATTAAAATATTATCATGTTATATTAAGTAACTTATTTTTAAAATTAAAATTTTAATAATACAAACAAATATCGATCTAAATTTTAATAAAATGTTATATAAAATTACACTAATTAGTGTTTGATGGAGGAGATCCATATATGTTTTATCTTTTAAAAAGTTTTAAAATTTATTTTTAAAAAAAATAATAAAATATTTTATTATTTTATTATTAGGATAATACTAAAATCCCACCATTGTTTGATGGAATCGCTAAGGAACCCTTTATAGTTTGGCATAATCTCATTTTTCCCTTTTTGTTAACTCTATTACTAAAAAGTGTGTCCTAACAATGACATTACGCAAAAAGATGATCTTGCCCCTCCCTCATGTTGATAGACAAAAAATTGTTAAAAAAATTTTTAAAATAATTAATTAAAAAAATCCAATCGTCAAAAACCCAAGGTTTTCGAGGATTGAAAACCCATTTTCTGGGTTCCTAGCAATTTGAAATCCAAATTTTTATAAGTTTCCAAATCTTAGAAACCCAAATTTTATTGGTTTACTTGAAACTAATCTCCAATAAAAACATCAAACAGATTAACACAGAAACATAAATATTTAATCACTACAAACATAAAACATCATCACAAGACACCAAACACAATTACAACAAAGCATTTATTCAAAATCTCATTGAAAACAAAACAAACACAGAATCATGATTTTCATCCGGCCACCACCACCTTCAAATTATCTTTCCTATAAAATGTCTGGCACTATCTATCCAATTTCATCTGGGTTTGATCAAACGTAAATGAAAATATGGGTTCTGACATACCTAGATTTTCATTTGTTCGATTTGAACCCAAATTTTTATCTAGGTTTAATTTGAACTCAAATTTTATTTGGGTTCGAATTGAACCAAAATTTTCATCTGGATTCGAAATCAAATCCTAACACGATTGTTTGGGTTAGATTTCGAACCTAGACATAACCATCTGGGTTTGAAGTCCAACACAGATGAAAGCCTGGGTTCGAAATTGAACCCAAATGTTCTATTCTAATGGGGTTTGAGAAAGAGAAGAAGAAAGAAGAAAAGTTATTTCGATTATTTTTATAAATTATAAGGAGTCCTTAGCAATTTTTTTAAGTCAGAGGTTTTTTTTTGCTATTATATCAAACTACAAGGAGGAAATTAGATTTATCCTTTATTATTATGTTTTCATCTTCTTCATGGAAGTCACTTTACAATATTGAAGGTATTTTAGACATTTACCCTAAAATAATAATCAACTGTTACAGTTAACAGAAGTCAACTTAATGACCATAGAGCTTGGTGTAATGAAAAGTATATGTGTATCTGCTTCGTTTTATATATATTTCAGCAAATCCAATTTTCGCAGAAAACTTAATTAAAAGATTAAAGAAATACATAAAGTGAGAAAACATTCCTTTCCAAGGAATATACATATACCTATGGACAACAATTTCACGTTTAGACACATGGCACTGGGCAAAATTTTTCACGTTTGGGATAAAATGATAAAAGAATTTACAGTTGTCACCACCCAATTCAAAGCACTCCTCAACAAAGCCCCAATCACAAAAATTAATACTAAGTAAAACATTGAAGAAATCTTCAATTCTTCATCAAACATCTACAAGATAATCGGCATCTACGACACTCATTTACTACCTAAACAACTACTTACCATCCTCTTTTGATGGATTCTTTCACTTTCTCTTCTCCGTGTAATCATCTAATCACATATTAACAACATGTGAAATCAAACAATCCACGTAAATAACCACCCATGAGAGAAATGTTGACCATTCATTAATGGCAACGCCCATATGTCTAAAACTTCCTTAAGTAGATAAAAGTAGCCCAAACACAAACATCCTTCAAAAACCACAATTTCAAAATAGTAACCTTCATAAGCTATATCTAGAACCGAAACTTGACAGAAGTTTTCACCCTTTGTATCAAATGACTAGATGCAGCTTTTGCTATCTTCTTAACTACATCTCCAAATCCCATCACCCAATTCAAAGCACCACCAACAAGAACCCTGATGTCAATAACAAAGTAGTTATAATAAAGAGGTGAATCCTCAATCCTCCTCTAAGAATTAGCTTTCAAACTATAAACGGTTACTTCAATGAAATTTTTTCTATCAAAGTTTAGGAGTGTAACCCACTTATAGTCATTAGTAGTAACATCATAACCACACCCATCAAAGACATATAGAAATAAATCAAAGTTGTCAAGAGGTAGATAAAAATAAGTACTGTAAATCCAATAATTTCGTTTCCCTGACCATAATTTTAATGGTCAAGCTTAACAAGAAAAAGTAGAAAAACCATTTTACCACTCATGAGCCTATAAAATTACCTTTTTATCCCCATGAAATGGAATGTGATAAAAATGCCCCTAATTTAATTTATAATTTTAACTTTATTAAAGATAAAAACAAAATATTTTGAAATAAAATTAAACTTAAAAATAAAAAGAAACAAAAAAAGTGCCTAATTAAACTTAATAGAAGAAAAAAAAAATTGTTCCAAACTATTTTTGAACAAATATGTTTAGTGAAATTATCCAAATATTCCTAAAATATTGTAAATCTATCAATTTCGTCTATCTAACCACAATTTTAATGGTCAAACTTAACAAAAAATACAGAAAGATAATTTATTACTCATGAACCTGTAAAATTATCTTATTGCACTCCTGAAATAGAATGTGACAAAAATGCTCAAAATTTAATTTATACTTATAACTTTTAAAAAAGAAAAACAATTTGCGCGGAAACAAAGGTAAACTTAAAAAGGATGAAAAAAGTGTCAAAGTAACCTTAATAAAATAAAATAATGTTCTAGATCATTTTTGAATAATCTAGAATCAAGCTTCATAAATTAAGCTTTTGTTTTGGATCTTTTAAACACTCTTTTGAAGCTTGAGAATCCAACAAACTACGATGTCTATAGAAGTTTTAAACATTATGGATGTTAACTCTCTGCACAGTCTTCCTTTTATATATAGTATGCTATAAATAGGGTTTCTTTTTATTATGTTTATTTATTTAATTACTTTCTTCTAAATATAAAATGTTTAACATAATTTGTATGATAACTTGAAATTTTATTAATCTATAAAAAAGTATTGAATCTTCATTATTTGTCTTCTAATTAAACAAAATGTATTATAAATACAGTTAAACTTATAAGTATTATCTATGACATCATGTATATATAGTTTAAGTGAAAAAAATATAGTTAATACAATAGTTACACAAGAACATCTACTCGATATAAATTATAAATAATAATAATTATCTATTTTCATATTTAAATTTACTCAATTAAAAAAAAAAAGAAAATAAATTTAAGCACGTGTCTTTCACATGCAGTCGGACCTAATGTTAAAATAATATGTAGAGTCAAACACTAAATACTTACATTTTTTTTGGCTAGATGGTTAATATAAATTTGAAGATTAGTCAAGATCAAAAGATGTTTGATTGTGATACGGCTTGAAAAACGGCTCCCATACAGGAGAGTGCATTCCATACATAAGTAGGGAGAAGGCCCACATAAGGTAGAATGACAACTCATATACTTTTATACAATGGAAGAAACTCTTATTTGGTATAGAACTTGTAGCTTGAAGTCATAAGGGTCAATAGGTCGATTAACGATCCCACTAACCAACTAATACTTGCATAATTTTTACTTCTTAAAGCATACTATATTTTAATTATTTTTATTTAATTTTTCAGTCAATAAATTTTATTTAAATAAAGTTGAAATATTTCTTTTTTCAATTGTTTCAAAGCTTGAAGTTTAGGATTAACAAAAAAGGTAAATCCATGAATTTAGGTGTAATTATAGCAAAATGAAACTTTTATCAAAATTACACAAACAACCCTATTGACAATGGTATCGATTAACTTTCAATAGCTTAAGGGTAAAAATATCTTTCAACATAAAAAATAATAATAATAATAATTAATTGACAATAACAACAATTTTTAATAAAATGAGATAAATTAAAAATATTTTTTCAAAGAAAAACAAAAACCCATCACCAATGGAGATTGACCAGAATTTGCTTCTCTGATGGAGCAGATCTGCTCCATCGAAGGAGGAGAACATCTAGACAAAGGAGACGATCTCCTCCATTTCATCTTGCAGAGGAGACAATACAATCTCCTTCGATGGAGCAAATTACATCTACTCTTCTGCTCAATCCGGTAAAGGAGATCTTCTCATCTACCAGATCAACGGGAGGAGATTTTTCGCCAAGATCTCCATCTGATCATCACTTCGATCAAATGACCATTTGATCATCGTTTTAATCCATTAGTGATGATGATCAACTAGACTGATCATCACCACAATTTTTTGAAAACTTTATTATTCTTTTAATATAAATTATTAATTTTAAAAATAATAATAATTATTATTATTTTTAATGTAAATTATTGATTTTAATATAAGGGTATTGTTGCATTTCATGTTAAAGTGATAGTCAAGAGTTAAAGAGTTCACTTAAGCCAACTTCTAGTAAGACACGTTTGTGCAATTACAATGAAAATTCTCTTCTAGCTGCAATCATACCTAAACTTGCGGAGTATAGTTTGCCCAAAAATAAATTACGTGACCTAGTCAACTCTCAATCTTATCAAATTTGCATGCAAAGTCTTTACTATTAAACTCTCTACAATTAAATTGTCTAGAATTATTTATTAATAAATGAGAAAATGCTTCTGATACAAGAACACCAAAAAGGTTACGTGCGAAACATTGATATTCTTCATTCACAGAATATTCTAGCCAAAATTATGAAGGCAAAAAATCCTTAGAATCCATCAATGTTTACTGGACCATAATCAACAGATACTGGTAAGCATCCCAAAAATCTTAATGAAAACCAGTAAGAAGCTGACATGACATAAACCATGATAATGACAAGAACAATCAAAAAGGTGTTTGTAAGCAACTAGATAAGCATGGCCATCTAAATCCAAAATAAATATCATATATATTGTCAAACAGCACATTTTAAGCTATTGAACAGCAATTAGACACATTTCTCTCTAATGAAAAGGGCCTGTAAGCCAAATTGCAATATGTACAACCACAAATTTTTGTGGTCCATAAAAACCAACTTTTCCAACTCATTTTTTTCCTCCTGCAACTACGTAACAAAACACATTCTCACCGTAGCTAATGACGCTTGCGACCACCACCACTCTAAATCCCTACCTAAATGAGTAAATTGATTCAAAAAATAAAAATAAATTTCAGGTACTAAACAATAATCGAACAATTTTTCTGCTCTTTGGCACGACATTAGTCTTTCGGATAACTTTTGCATCATTTATCCTCATTGGCTAGTTGTAACGATCCATCCCTCATCAACGTCAAGCTCAGACTATTGAATCTTTCCCGCGAATATTGCCTTGATGCCTTTCTCCAATCTGTACCAGCCTTCATCATTGCAGCAAACTCCTCATAACTTATCCGGCCATCCTGTAAGACAATGGACACAAGATTGAAATTTGCCTTGGTAATCAAAATATAAATTAGGATGCCAAAAACACAGGTTTTCAAATCAGAACTTCAGTGAGAACTGCAGTAAACATTTGGCCATAGGGTCACTTGCTAGCTGGGTTAATGTTAATTTTAATCTATATTAAGTGTATATAGTGTAAATATGCTTACCTTGTCTGTGTCAACGTCATGCATAATAGCACTGATAACTTCTTCACTACTAGTGTCAACTTCATCATTCAAGGCTTCTCGAAGCTCTTCAATCTCTATGTAACCGCTCTCATTTCGATCAAAGAATGAAAAAGCTTTATGCAGATGCTCATCGTTGCCCATCTTTTTAAGGTGAACTGAAACCGCAACAAACTCTCCATAATTCAAACTTCCATCGCCATCAACATCAGCCTGTAGAAACAAGGTTTCAATCATTCACTTCAAGTGAAAAATGTTAAAATTGTGATTTATATCAATCTCCATACCACAGTTCAAAATTTGCTTCAAATTCCATATTGGTTTCTCTCTTTTTTCACTCCCTTACTTTTTTCCACTTTTAAGACCATATTTTAAAATTTATTATCCAATCCATGAGTCAGCTAAGGCCAGAACAGCACTTACAGCATTCATTAGGATTTGAAGATCCGCTTCAGGAATATGTTGGCCAACCTTTTGCAGCCCAACTCTAAGCTCTTCAAGATTAATCTTGCCTCTCTTGCCAGTGTCCATACTTTCAAATGTCTCTTTAATGCCAGCAACCTCCTCCACAGACAAATGCTCAGCTATCACCTGCATGTAGAAACTTTCAGTCATCAAAATGGAAGTCACAGAGATTTGATGGGCTAGTTGTCATCATCATCATCATTTCAAGCCTTGAAAACATTTTCCTTCAATATTACAGAAAAGCAGGCAGGAACTTAGATTATTACCCTTAACGCTCTTTTTTTCAGCTTGTTCATTACAGAAAATTGCTTGAGCCTTGCTTTCACGGTCTCACCCAATGGAACATTTGGAGCCTTCTTGGCATGTTGTATCCAAGGATGCTCTGCATACAAGAAAAAAATAGTTATTTTAATGTCTCAACATAAATAAACCATTTTATAGTAATGTCACAGAATATTACCAAGCACTTGCTCAGCAGTAAGCCTCTGCTGTGGATCAGGATTAAGCATCTTTTTCACAAGATCTTTTGCATTATCAGACACCTTAGGCCACGGATCTCTCTTAAAATCGATTGCTGAACGAATAATTGCCTGTGCTACCCCTTGCTCAGTTTCTGCATTAGGAACATTCAAAGTTTTAGGCAAAGCAAGTGCCGATACATAATAGAAATATCAAATGCATTGAAGTGTGTGTGTGTGTCTGTGTTTACATGTGAAGATCTAAATCGTGTAAAATGGTTAAGAACCAGAATCAGTGAAATGGGGATATCATAATGTACTCCCTTTTACTTTATAAACTCTAAAACAAACACTACATCGACAGTCCCTAAAACCCACATGCTCTCCAAAAGAATGATATACAACATATAAGACATCCCCCAGTTGCCAAACAAATCATGAAAGTATTAACCTGCCCAGAAAGGTGGGACACCACAAAGCAGAATATACAGGATAACTCCAGCACTCCAGACATCAACCTCTGGACCGTAATTGCGTCTTAGAACCTCTGGTGCCATGTAATAGGGACTCCCCACTATCTCATTAAAGCGCTCACCTGTTACAAGAGCAACCTTCAGGTAAATATATTTAACGTAAAAGGTATAAAGATAACATTATATTCTGACACTAAATTCACAGAAAAAAACTGAAATTCACATACACACAATTGCAACTGTATAGCTCATTACCCGGTTTAAAGAAGACTGACAACCCAAAGTCAATTGCCTTTAAGGAGGAAGTTTCCTTCTTATTTGCAAACAGAAAATTCTCAGGTTTGAGATCACGATGCATGACTCCATTTTTATGACATTCCTGCAATGGAAGTAGTACAAGGTAACTACTAAAATTATTATAAAATAATATGATCACTGAATATTTCGTATAATAAATAGAATTAAATGCAACACAGTAATAATATGATCCAAAATACACATACGTACACATTTGTGCATGAGAAAGAGTGAGACATGTTACATGGGGTCCAGGCATTCAGCACATGGTATGAAAACCTTAGGTGTCACATTAAACAAACAAAAATTCTCCATTGCAATGAATCTTAATATGTTTAAGTAGCAATCTACTTACATTGCAAAAAGAAAAAGAAAAACCAATAAAACAGTTGAGCAGACCCCTGGCAAGGTGTATACTAGACAAAGAAAAGCCGAAAAAAAGGGAGAACAAAATAGCTGGAACTTGTAATGGAAACTATCTTTCTAAGATTTACAAATTGAACAATGTCCATCTGGACCATCTCTCCACACAAGACTTGGATATCATACTTGCCACAAATCTACAAAGTAAATGAACTCAGTAACCATATCAAGAACTAATTAAAGCATCAAATGATATGTCACTCACTGTAAATCCAATTTAAGGCCATAAAGCAATAGCAATTTAAAACGGAGATAAACCTGAACAACTTCAACAATGGTGCGCATAACAGCAGCAGCAGCCCTCTCGGTGTAATGGCCCCGGGCAACAATCCTGTCAAACAACTCTCCTCCTTCACACAACTCCATCACAATGTGGACAGCACTATCATCCTCATAAGTGTCCTTCAAAGTCACAATATTTGGATGCTTAGGCAAATGCTTCATGATCTCCACCTCCCTCCTCACATCCTCTATATCCACAGAAGTCCTGAGTTTCTTCTTAGAAATAGACTTGCAGGCAAACTTATCACCGCTTTCACATTCAGTACACAAATATGTCACACCAAACTCTCCACGGCCAAGCTCACGGCCCAGATCATACCGGAGGGAGATATTGTGACCAGTGGGTGCTTTCAGGACACTAAGCTTGGTTGCAGCTCCAGATCCATTAGTCACTGCATAACTATCACCATAAAAAGGATTTTGTTTGCTCTTCTTCTCTCCTGACTTCTTCTGAGATGGGGAATCAGGTCTTGCACAGCAATTCCCCATGATGAACTAATCAAAATTTGCCCTTTCTCTGCGCGAGCACACACACAAAAACCTGATGTGAAAAAATTGAAACTTGAAACAACCCAGAATCTAAAAACCAATAAAAACAACAAAATATACAAAAAGAAACAAAACCCAGATAAGATTCTCAATGGAGACCAACTCAATCAAAGAAAAAACTGGTTTTTACAAGAAAAGATGCAAACTTTTTGATGAATTCAAATAAGAACAAATTATATATAAAACCCAGAAAAAACAAGAAGCTAAAAAATGAAAATGGTAGAATGAAAAAAAGACCCACCTGAGAGTTGAAGCAAGTCTGAAGACCGAGAAGCCAAGAACCCAGACGGGGTTTGTGAAGAGGAAGCGCTTTTGGGTTCAAATTCGGAAGCAAAGAAAGAGAAAATGACTATGAAATGAATGTGAGAAACGAAGGTGATAAAAAAGGCACAGAGAGAGAGAGAGAGAGAGAGAGAGGGAGAGAGTCAAAAGGGGTTAATGTTGTTTTGCAAGTCTGAGGGGAGAGTTTGAAGACATCTGGAGGAAATCGTTTTCTTAGGATTCAACGTTGGAAGGAGACAGAAGAACAACCCTTCAGTCTTCCTCTCTATTTCCTTCCTAACTAAAATAAATGCACCCTCACGTGTCACCCAATTACGTCACGAGTGGTGATCGATTTCTTAAATATTTTTTATCCAGATTAATACTTAAATAATTTAATATTTTAATTAATAAAATATCGATAATTTATATATAAATTTAGATATAATATTTAAAAAGTTGGCCATTATATATATTCTTATTATTTTATGTTTTTATTAATTCTAATTCTACCTAATTAATTAATTTCATATTTCCTTTGGGGGAAAAAATTAATTCTCTTGATAAAATATAAAATTGTTTAAAATTTTTATGTAACTTTTCATTGTCGATAAATAAAGAATTTTTTTTGCAGGAATATATGTATATATATAAAGAAATACAAATATTATTCAAGTCTATGCTGTCAAAATTACTCATCTTTTGTTTTTTGTTATTTCTGTTTTTCTAAACCAAAATTCAGGATTTTTAATGTGAAATTCAGTTTATCTATACAAAAATAAAACATTCAAAGACAAAAGGGCAAAAAATAATAATAATAAAATTAGAATTTCATGAAAAAAGAAAAGAAAAGAAAAAAAAAAAAGAGAAAAGCACTTGACCTTACACCATTCACCAACCTAATTCAGTAGAGTAAATTGAGGGAAATGAAATACATTAATATTTTATATATATATATGTATATGTATATATGTCTATATGATTGTATAATTATTCTTCCACCTTTGAATAAATAAATAATGCTAGACCTTTAAAAAAAAATTATTCAAATCCATTTAAAAAAAAATTATCTAAATCTATATCGAAATGATGTGGTATATAAATTATCAAGATCTTATAAATTATAAGATAATATAATAATAAATAAAATTTTAATAATTCATATATTATATCTTAGATATAAATTTTATTAAATTTTTTGAAAATCTAACCTTACTTTTTATAAATATAGATTTATCCGAGCTATAGAATATTTTCATTTTGGTGGTCAAACCCAAGTGCATTAGGTGGGTCATGGAGTCATACTCATAAACCAGTCAAATCTTGCAGCTTCCTATGGAATTTTTTGTGTGGGATTCTGTCAAGTTAGGGCTCCATTATTTTACTTTTATTCTGACCAACCCCTTTTTGAATTTTTTTATTTGTCGGTTTTAATTAATTTGGATCAAAGAAAAAGCAAGTGAACGCAGTTTTTGTAACTGAGTTTGCCTTTTAACAGTCAAAAGCATCATAATAATTATATCATTAATTGGGATGGACAACTGTTTTGTGCAATCATCTCCAACAGATATCAAGAGAAATAATGTACAGAGGATAAGGTTTATGATTATAAAAAATAGTTAATACTGTACTACACCTTGGATTAGATCTAGATCCCAACTTTATATTCTCTATGAAATTGAATCTTGGACTTATATAAGATTAAATTTTATGTGATATGGGATCCTATTTTTGTTAAAAAAAAAAAAATTTAAAAAAAATTGTTGTTATGAAGTTTTTAGTTATTAAATGAATCTAACAATCGAAAATATTTTATATATTTTTTAATTATTTTATATAAAACAAACTAAAATGCGATCTCCTTACATTTGTCAAATCTATCAAGCTATTGAAACTTCAATATGTAAATTTTAACTAAGTCAAGGATCCAACATCAATGTGTAACTTCCAATAGGTAAAGGATACACAATGGTCTACCATGTTATACATGGTATTAAAGCAAACTTGATTGTAGAATGCAAATTATTTGGCTTTCACTAAAATGAAGGATGCAAGAGGGCAAGTTTGTGTCACTTTTTATCTCTAACCAAAAAGTTTGTGTACCATGATATAAGTTTTAAGTGTTTCTAATTATGCATGGATTAGTCTATATCAATTTAATTTTTTTTTTCTAAATGCTATCTATCTTAACTTAAAAATTTGACTTAAGAATTGTTACATTCATTTATTTGTTAGGTCTTGACTGTTGTTATCTAACTTTTTTTTTTTTCTCTAATTTCCATCGTGTAATTAGAATAAATAAACAGATGGATGTTAAAATCATATATTTTAAGATGATTTAAATTTATGAATAAAAGATGTTGCTATAATACACATAGCTTACTTGATGGATGAATGTGTTAAACATCTCGACAAAAAAGAAAGAAACCTAGTTTACAACTTCATTTTAAATTAATTTAAAAATTTAGATGTAATTTAAATAAAATCACATTCAAAAGAATTTAAGGATGGTACTAGATAAATAACTTTTATCAACTTTTTCGAAGAAGCGAAAAAGCACATACATAATATGTAAGCTCCTTCCTCTATATATATTTTATTTTATTGAATCTATCAGCAAGATTAATGGCATAATTATATTGATCGAAAACAGTAACTTCAATGTTTCTCCATCAATTTTCTCTCAATATAAAGGTAAAAAAAAGCAAATGGATAATATTAAGCAACGGTTATTATTTGATAATTACAGATATATTTTTATATTATATTAAACTTGTAATTTAAGTCGAATAATCATTAAAAACTTCTTAGACGTTGGTTGTAAAAAAATGAATGAAATTGCTCATTATTCATTCATGAGCCAGGTTAGATTTAAGGATGTGATTGTTCAGAAAATAACCAAACATCAAAACTGCCTCAGCAGCATCATGGAACTCATTGTCAATATAGAATTCCATTATTGCAATAAAAATAATTAAAAAAAAAAAAGTTGGAGTACTTGCATTCTACTAGAGACAAAATTTTGACTCGATCTTAAAAGAGAGCCAAAATTCCAAAACTGAGAAATTTTTTTCCTTTGAATTCTAAAATTGCGTCCTAATTTTTGAAATATGATTTCTTTGCTTAAATAACCCTTTTTGTCAAAAGTTGTATGTTACTTTACGCAAATGAGCTCTTTAAATTAAATAAATTTAGATTCGGTAGCATAGTTGATAGTTATTTTGTTATTATTATTATTTTCCATTTCCTAACTAATCCTCTTTTAGCAGTCAAGTCATTTTGGCTCTATTAAAAGTTGAACAATTGACCAAATCCAATCACATAATAGTACCTCTGTTAAGAGTTAAGACAGCCACTCCACAAGGCAATCCTAGATTGAATTCAAAATTTTGAGGTTAATAATTATTCGGGTCTAATATGTTTCCATCCAAATTTAAATTACTTTTTAAAATTTACTTTGATGATGAGAGTATCATCACTATCTACTGATATCAATCAGTATCGATATTTGACTAAATATTTATTTTCATAAACAGAAAACATTTACTTTTATAATAAAACTAAAAAAAAAAAAAAATTCTCACGTATGCTCGTAAAATATGTAGAATGAGACTTAAATCCCTAACACTAAAATAAATGGGAAGATACATTTTCACCAAGCAACAAAAATCTATAATCAAAAGTTGATATGGTTTATAAAGAATATCAACTGTCTGTTAATTAGTATTAGTATGGTAAAACATTTTCTAAATGAAGAAAGAAATTAAACAGATCATTATCATACAATCTAACAGAAATAGACATCCATTTTGAAAACAATTTTAATGGAAGTTCAAACTGGCTTAGATATATTTCTTTCTTATAATATACTTGAAGACCTGAGTTACAACCAAAGTTTGTGGTGGTTGGCACAGCCTAAGATTATATTAGAAGCAAATCCAGCTACTTATCAAACTAGTGAAAATTGATTCTCACACGTATTAAATGTAATCAAGCATCGATCAAATAGGTTCGAGATCGAAAAAAAAATGTTATAATGAACAAGCATCATGCAATCAATTGCTAGTACTATGACTACCATCTTTGGTAATTCATGTCATATTCATCTAAAGTACATCAAATTATCACTACAATGTTTGAGATAGTGAAAGGATAGTATAATGTATAGCACCAATGGTATAAAATTCTTTAGAAGTTTCATTCAAAACCATCCTTCTCAAAATGATTTTTGAGGTCTCAAAACGATTTCGAGACAAGCCTTAGGATAATATGATAAGAAGCAAGACTAACAACTAATAGGGACTTATTTTTTGAGTTCTAGTAACAAGTAAAATTGTCAATTTGATTTGCTTTTAAAAGTGCTTACTATAAGCTAGCGCAACTTCAGGGTTCAATGGGAATTTCCGGCGTTTGTAAGAGAGACTGTGGAACTGCAGCTTTTGGAGATTCTATTGCTGTGGTAGTAGCTGGAGCTGGTTCCGATATATCATCAGGTCCATCTATGGCTGGCTTTATGACAGCATAAAATAATACGTTGTAGAAAACGGTCAAGATAATGAGGATAATGGCTGTACTAGAGAGAAAAGTTCCTGAGAATATGTCATTGTCTGGCATTTCTGCTTGTGTTAGATCATCTCTTGTAAGCTTCACATCTTGAGCTGCAATTAGTTGAAGAGAAAAACATGTCATGTATGTACAAAACCAATCACCATAAATGAAAATTTCGGGTGATTCATTAACCTTCATGATAGTCTATTTCACATTTGAAGACTTGTCATCAACAGCTACAAATGAACTTTTATTATAAAATGATAATTCACAATACAAAAATTTGCCTTGTTATTGCAGATATAGAATAAACTGAGCTATTATTCGTATTTATATCTCTACTCCCTCCATCTTGTGTTAATGCACGAGTATAAACCTTGACAGAACCTACCTATTATGTTCAAACTTTCAAGTTTTCAGATTCAAAGATAAATGTAAAAAGTATGATTCATAGTACTTAAATATGAATAAAAGAACACGAGAATACAGAGAAGTTCGTTGTAACTCAAAAGTCATACCTATCATATCTAAAACAATTTGTTTAGTGAATTATGTAAATGCTTCCTGGCATAGCATAATCAGTTTCTATGTATAATGATCAATTAGTGTTCCAATTAGCAAGTACTAGAAGGATAAGCATTAACAAATTTCCAAATCCTTCTAAAAAATTTGACAAATATCAGTAATGCCACACCGCAAAAGGATTGTTTTGTCCATAAAAGAACATAAGCAGGACGAATATTGATAATTTGACGAGGTAACACGAAGCCCAGGAAGAACGTCAAACGCAATGACCACTGAAAAAGCAATAATCTCTCAAATCATATAGGAGTTGCTTTTATCATTTTAAATGTAAAGAAGCTAATTATCTACCAGACATCAATTATAACTAAAAAATGTTTATTAAAACAGTCGTTACAAGTACACTGAGATTGCATCTGAACTTAAACTTTCTCCTTTTAATTTGCCCTCTCATGCACCAAACCTTGAATATTCACTACAATAGTTAAGAACACCCCAGCTTCATTTCAGAACCAGTTGTCCCATAATTTACAGCACTACAGCAACTAAAAGCTCGATTCAATTTGATATGAAACTGAGCAGAATTTTGCAGCAAATGCAAAAGGCTTGGTCTAAAGGAACTATAACAATTTCCAAATTTATACAAAATGTGAAAAATAATTGGACAATTGATAACGTATTGGATCACATTCAAATATTTGATGTTTTTAGGCACCACAATCAGTCTTAGAGTCTATCTAGAGAGTTTCACAGAAATTGAAACACAAAATCATCATGGAATACAATCTCAATATCATCAATAGAATATCATTAAATCATTGTACCAAAGTGAGTGGAACCAATTATATAGGACAAAACAAATGAAGAGAAGCACTCAAACACATATGCATATGTAAACATGTGTAATTGTATAATTAAGTGGATAATGAGAGACAGAGAGAAAGTGAGAATGACCCCTTATCTTAGGAGAGCTGACTTGCTTCTTGGAGAGGGTTTTGAGCTGCTGGTCAAGCTTTTGAAGGGCTTGTTTGGCCTCATCTGGGTCAATCTCGAACTGCTGTGAGTCCCTTTCTGCTGCATAAACAACACAGGAAGATGGGTTGGTCCTTTTCTTGATACCGTCATCAGAACCACCATGTACAAGGAAGTGAGAGATGGTTGTTTTGGGGTTGTTAGTGATCGAATTCAAAGAGAGTTGTGCAAGTGAGTGAGAGTTTAAAGACAGCATTGGAGTGTTGTTTGTGAGTTTGTCTTAAAGTTAAAACCACAGCCACTTCAAATGTTTAACGATAAAACCTGAATGTCGAGGTGGTGTTTGGTGACTGATGTGGGACTATTCCAGCTTGGAATATACATCTATCGTTGTACCAAAAACGCGGGGTAAAGACTCTATCCTCTCCTAGCTCACGAAATCATACTCCTTCCAATTCGTTCGGGTGATAATGGTTTGAGTCGTACTATACAGTTTATGAATGTGTGAGGGGTAGTGATCTCCTTTTATCATTGAAGATTTGATTTTTTATTATATATAAGAGTAAATATTTAGATCATATAAATATTGATTAATTACAGCATATCCTTATAAATATTTTATTTATTTGGTGTCAACTTGAAAAGAACATCGGAGAAAGAAACATTGTATTGATTTTTAATTACCATCAGATTAAAAAGTTTAAGTTGATAAAAAATACTCAATTATAATATTTAATATTTAAGGTTGATACGTGATATATTTTTTCATTTATAAGGTAGACAGATGATAAATATTGAATATATACTAAAATCTCCTATCGTTATAGTATATGTAATAAAAATTCGAGATAAATAGGTGGACAGATGACAAATATAAAATACATGCTAAACACCTTCTATCGTTATAACATGTGTAATAAGAATTCGATATAAATGAGAAAGAGACGATTTGAATTGATGACATCTAAGCTCTGTAACCATGTTAATTATCACCAAATTCAAAAATTTAGTTATTATCAAACTCAAAAGCTTAAAGTTGATAGAAAATAGTCAAACTGTAATATTTTCGCGTAATTTTTTCTATTTTTAATAAGTTGAATTTCAAATTCAATCCCAAATGTGGATGGTGAGGCCACATCCAATTTTTTTTACTTTGTAGTAGGAATCTCTCCATGCCTCGGAAGAATAATTCATCAAATTTTATTAATAGTTTTTTATGTAAACACGTCAATAGACTGTTGCACAATCTAGTGTTAGTTATCTTATGTTCAATTTAAATCTATTCACTATTCATACAAATCCTATCCAACAGTGAAATAAAAAGAAAATAATTCTGTATCGAGGACATTTTTTTTGGAGTTGTACCAGGCACCAGATTTTGATCCTCAATTAACGTTGACATTAAATCACATTACAGTTACGCTAGTCTTACGAACTTGTATTACATTCAATAAAATTCACACTCTGTCACTAAGAGTGACAACAATGATACCCTTCTCGTCAATGATCTCTCTCATTTTAATGATAATATGCAATGAAGTAAAATATGTATGTTAGCAGGGCCGGTTCAATGTGAAGGCAAGTGAGGTAATTAATTTGATATTTTGAAGATTCAAAATACACTTGTTAGCAAGTGAGGTTATTTTGAACACAAAATCAAAATAAACAGTCAAACTGTAAGATTCAAGATACACTTGTTAGCAAGTGAGGTAATTAATTTGATATTTTGAAGATTCAAGATTCAAGATTGAATAGAAACAATCTCTTCTAGCCAATTTTCTATCCATCTCTTCTTCAAAATCCAAAGCTACTTGTCCTACATCACCATCCATATCCTTAGACACTAGTAAAGGCAAGACACACTTGTCATTCTGCTTTTGATTGTAACAAGTGGCTTTATTATTTTGACTATATATTGCATCTAACTTGTGTAAATGATGACTCCAATGAAAACAATTCTTCCTCCTCTCATTTCTTTTGTCTCCTGTATTTAATTTTGCTTGATATCTAGTTTTGCTTGAATTATATTGTTTCTACTTCTCCATCTAGTTTCTATTTATATTTACGATACGTTATTAGCACAATATCGTACAAATAAAAGGGATATCTAGAAAAATAACTTAATTATTATTTTTATTTTTATTTCATTTGATTTCTCCCATTTAACTATTTTTGTGAGTATACCTTTATGGTTGCCTATATACTGGATCCTCCAAATTAGAAAATAAATTCAGTGTTTATTTCCAATGGCTTTTAATTACGTGACGTTTTACTTGAGAGATGCATATAAAACTGAAGTTTAAAAATTTGAATCCAATAAGAAAGTAAAAATTTTGATTTCAAATTTAACAAGGATCGAAAAGTTTCAAATTAATTTCCAATCAGAAACTAGAAGTTTTAAATTTTAACCCAATCGAGAACTTGAAGTTCTAAATATGAAATTTATTGAATCCGAACCCGAAAATCTAAACTTATTGAATCCAAAGGAAATGCAGAATAATGAGTCAAACATCACCGGCTGTTCGACTGTACTTGTAAGTTTTAGCGGCAAGCATAAGAGTATAGTTGAGGAGTTAGTTTTACCAACGTATACGGAAGGGGCGAACCTGTACACCAAGTTCTTAGTTCTAGATACAAGATCAGCGTACAACTTAATCATGGGTCAACCTTGGATCTATGAAGTGAGGGTATTTTAATTCAGCGTATCATCAGTCCATGAGATTTCTTACCAAATAGGGGTTAAAGAGATTAAGGGCCAACAACAGCTGTCACGCGAATGTTACTAGAACAACTTTAAAGGGAAGATAGGAACCTTGTAGCAGTTACAACATGGTACGAAAGGAGTCAAGCTAGACTATCCATAGACAGAAGCGCTCGACGACGTTTCGATAGTGAAAGGACCCGACCTAACTCCTCTCTCGAGTTTGGGAGGATCCCTTAAAAACCAGAATCCTTCTCATTTAAATCTGTAATCTAATGAAAATCGTTTAGAAAAATCATAGTAAATTTCATAATTTCTTTATAAATATAAATTAAACAAATTAAAAAACTTTACATTTCTCGTGTTGAATCCATGTACTGAATATATAAAATATATTCATAAAATATATGAAAAAAATATTTCGTTTCCAAAACTATTCTCGAAACGTATTTATAAAATCTGGTTAATTAAAATTAATATACACTGATGTAAAATCTTACTACTTAGAAAATATTATTAATGCATTTTGTCATCATCATATGACCTTTCTCACGATATACACTATTCTATATGAATTTACGACGAATATCTAAAAAAAAAAATTATAAAAGAGTGAGTGCTAACATCCAGTAAATAGATATAACTTTTCTAAAATATTTCTATTAAAACTAAACATATTATTGATAATAATAAATAATTCTTATATCATAATAAAACTATAACTTCTATATAAATTATTTCTATAATAATATAATTTGTAATAATTTTCTAGAATCCCTTTATATAAATCTAATTTTCTGTATAATAAATCTGTAACTTCTATATAAATTATTTCTATAATAATATAATTTGTAATAATTTTCTGGAATCCCTTTATATAAATCTGATTTTCTGTAAATCTCTATTTGTGTTGATCAAACTCAGTATATAACATTTTTAAATATGAAAATCTATATAAACTAGTATTCAAGAAAATCTGTCATACGTGATGGAGATACTCGACACACATGCAAAACGAAGGATAACATCTATCATACACATGCTAGGCGATTCTTTCGGACTTATATACATGAAGCCTACTTGACTGTTGAGAGGAGGGTACAGTTTTGGTATTCTTAAAATCTCATTGCATTCGTTTCTTAACTCAAATAATTTTTATATGCAAATTTGTATTATTTGATTTCTAAATAAAAATACAATTATCAATAATAACTATTCTAAAATCAAATCATAAATCATAATATATAATTAATAAATCAATTAACTAATTTTCTTTTAATAACAAATAAATAAATAAAAGTTGAAATCTAAATAATTTAAAATAATTCAATTTAACTGAAATAAACATTCCAAGAAATTAATTATTTAATAAATAATTCATTTATAATAATCCATAAATAACAAAATCTAAAAATATAGATTACTATGAACATTTAATTCAATTTAAATAAAAACAATCTACTTACATAACTTCTTTACTCAAATTTAGCTCTAAAATAGGTTTCCATCTGTTTCTTTATAATCCTGAGTTCATCCTAAAATTATATAAAACTGAATTTAGAACTTATGGAAAAATTAACTAATTTTCTGGATTCTAAATCCCTTTAAAATAAAATAATTTATCTGAATAAATCAGATTCCCGAATATTTCGTTTGCCCATCCAGAACGTTTTTCCTCTTTCTCTTATTTTCCTTATTCTTTTTTCTTCTTTTCTAGCCAGTTTCTATCCTCAATCTTTCTTTTGATTGTACTAATCCAATGACAGTTTCAAACACTTACTTCCATGCCTAAATTGCTTATCATGCTTAAAAGTGAGACGCCTATCTCAATTCAATTAAAAAAATGCTACTCATATATGAGGTTGTCATGTCTTTGTGTTCTCTTTAATATATATATATGTATATATGTATATTGTTTCTGTTTTTCAATTTGTACATGATATTCATTTTGGTCTTATTCTCAACATAACTTACTTCATTCTTTGTCTTATGTGCTAAGAGCATCTCTAATGCAAGTATGGATTGTGAAAAAATGGAGTGCCACATAGGATAAATTGACAGAGTGTTAAAATTAAACTTTCCAATGCAAACTTCTATAACCACTATCAAGCTGACGTGACAAAAAAAAAAATAGAGGCTGTCAACCTCAATGTCTATTTCTAGAGAGTCTCATTGACAGTCATGTCAATAATAAATAATTGAAACTTCCATAAAATAATATTTTATAATAATTTGCTTTAATGATATATTATTCTTTGACTATTCATCATTGAAATGAATAGAATAGTATTGGAGAGCCTTTTTAGACTTAAATGTCTATCAATTCATATTTATGTCACATAGAATGTACATTTCCTTGACATTAATGATATGTCCATTTTTTTTAAAAGACAATCTACATTTGCATTGAAAATGCTCTAAGCCTATATTTTTCTTTTATTTCTATCTCTCTCAGCCACTAACTCCACTAACTCATTTTATTATAATAAACTTACCACAATTCTCTTTTTTTGGTCAGCCACTTACCAAGTTTCAATTTCAATATCAACATTTTTTTTTTTTTTTTCAAAATCCATGGCCCGTTTGTCTCTTACAATTTTAGACATTTCTTTTGCATTTTGAGAGTCATTAATATAACTTACTTAACTATATTCCACTTAAAATTTGGGCTTCAAATAATCTCTCGAGTTCATTAGGATTCAAACCTTATAGATAGACCTTCACTTCACAAATTATAGGTGTAAATAGAATAGGCACTAAAGCCTAAGTTGAGAACCAAAAAAATTTTCTCATAGATAACCATGATCGCTTTGCATGGTGACATGCCAAAATAATGGGGATGAACCCTGAGATTATTACACACAGGCTCAATGTTAACCCCTCTTATATTCTTATTAAGCAAAAATAGTGTCGCACTAGAAAGGAACCACATCATCAATGAAGAAGTCAAGAAACGAATCGACATAGGATTAATTAGGGAAGTATAGTACCCTAATTGGTTGGCAAATATTGTGATAGTAAAGAAGAAAATTGGAAAGTGGAAGGTCTGCATCAGCTTTACAAACTTGAATAAGACATGTCCCAATGATTCATTTCCTCTTCCTCACATCAGCATGATGGTTGACGTAACAACTAGGTACGAGCTCTTGAGTTTTATGGACGTTTTCTGAAGATACAACCATATCCTCCCATGTATTCAGACGACTAGGAAAAGACCTCCTTTATAACAAAATGCGACATATACTGTCATAAGGTAATGTCATTTGGATTAAAGAATGTTGAGGCTAATTATCAGCGTCTGATGAACAGGTGTTCCAAGACAAGCTAGGAAAACCATGGAGGTTTATATCGATGACAATTGGTGAAGTCCTTAATCGCAAAGGACTACTTGAAGTATCTCAAATAGGCATTTGACATCCTCAAAAAGTATAACACAATGTTAAACCCTACAAAGTGCTCATTCAAGGTGTTGTTTGAAAAATTCTTGGGTTTTATCATAAACCAATAGGGTATAAAAGTCAATCCCGACTAGCTCAAATTGATCATTACAATCAAATCTCTGAAGTGCAAAAAGGATGTGCAGAAGTTGATCAGTCAACTAGTAGCTCTGAGTTAATTCATCCTAAAAGTGTCTTAGTGATACTAGCCTTTCTTCAACACCTTTAGAAAGAATAGGAATTTCAAGTGGACGCTTAAATGTGAAAAAGCTTTCCAGTAGCTCAAGAGGTACCTTCAAACCCCCTACTACTGTTGAAGCTAAAAAACAAGGAGTTGTTATACATCTATTTAACGATCACCTCTATAACTGTAAGCACCATTTCAATAAGTGAAGAGGATGGAAAGCAAAGTCCGATTTACTATGTTGGCCAAACGTTCCTCGATCAAAGACTAGGTACAGCCAGTTGGAGAAGCTTGCCTTAGCATTAATAATGGTAGCTCACAAGCTAAGGTCGTACTTCTAATGTCATCCAATTGTGGTCTGTATCAACTTCATCAAAGAACGTGCTACATTAGCTAGAACTATCTAGTCAACTTACTAAGTAGGTAATGGAACTCATTGAGCATGACATCTCTTACTAACCTCGGACAGTAATCAAGTCTCAAGCTTTAGTGAATTTTATCGTAAATTTCACTCCAAATGAATAGGTTTAGATGGAGAAGGAACTACTAACAATCACGAAAGGGTTAATTGACGGAGGTGGATCATGAAAGTAGACAGAACAAGTAATAAAAAAGATAGCGAGTTGGGATTGTGCTGATATTCTCAAAAGAAGATGTACTTCTACAAGCAGTGAGGTGCGACTTCAAAACTATTAATAACGAAATGGAGTACGAAGCTTTAATCACCAGAATGATGATCACTTATAGGATATGGATCACTAAGATTATAGAACAGTGTCACTTTTGGCTAGTGGTAAATCAGTTCAAAATGGTCTATCAGGTTAAAGACTCCAAGATGAACGCATATTTAGCAAAAATTAAGGAAATAAGTCAAAAGTATTAGAAGTTCATCATCCAGCATATCCCATAATCAAAGAACGCTCACGCTAATGCTTTAATTAGCTTGGGATTGGTGATCGACGAAAAAAAGGGTTTGGACACCCCTTTGTACATCTCTACTAGTCAGCGGTCTAAAGAGATAAAAAAGAAGTAACACTGGTGATCAATAGAAAAAATGATTTGTTTTCTCATTAAAGAGGTTGTGAGTTGGCAGATGTTGTAACACGTTTTGAGATGTACAAAGAAAAGGATTCATGGGCAGCAGAACGACAGTTCAGAGATTCCTTCATTAAACCTTAGATCGAGGATCAAGTAAATGCATCTCTTGATCCCAACAATAATAACTCTCCCACCAACACTCTCTTTCCACCAATAAAAAGAAAAGAGTCATCAGAAGGAAAGAGATCTCATTGTTTTGTTATCTCTACTGTTATTCTGCCAAAAGCTTCCAGGCTCTTAAGCTCTCAAATTCCAAATTTCTCAAGTACTTATTTCCAGTAACATAGTTACCCCAACCCACATGCATAACTACTTTTGCACCCTGAGGCTCTCACCTAATCATTCGACCACTAGATCCAATAGCCTGCATTTGCTAACTTATCGAACGACATCACTACAATTGCTAGTCGTACATTTCTATCTTGCTTTTTATTTACTTTATATTTTATTTATTAATTTGAGTGTCAAAGTGTTTTTGGCCAGTATCACTTCGGCGTCAAGATCATACTCGCTCTATTTATTCTACTTTTACGGGTTGCTAGAACCTTTGAAACTGACCATCAAGTCCTACCCCTATGTCAACAATTGTAGATCGACTCTCTACAACTATCTAATAGCAAAAGCTGATAGAAGGAGACAATATCACGAGAAAGAAAATGAGCGAATCGGCCAAACCAACTCGTCGCACAGAAGGAATGACACTAGCCTAAAGGAGATAAGGTGAACTCTTTCACTAAGAAGCAAGAAGTGTCTGTGTCCCGTGACAAATACGGTTGATACATTATATTTCGGGTGAGTCGTCATATAGTCGCTAAAGGATTGACACATATTAAAAGCAATATTCAATGTAACTTGTTTAGCACACCTAATCACACCTACTTGTATCATTAATCACATAAGTAGTTTAATCTCTTTAATAACATTAGGATTAGTTAACGCGACTAGAGATAAAACATGCTTGACAACAAACATAACACGTGATGCAACAAGCACTTAAGTTTCTCTGCTTGAACACCCTTCCTCCATGTTTATAAATGGAAGAACTGTTTACTCTCAAAGGTTTGATAACTTTATTCTCTCTTTAAATTATTATTGACCCGTCTCTAAACTTATTATTGACTTAAGCGCCAAGGTATAATGCTGATTACTAGCTGACACTTATGATGTGTTTATTCGTCTTGCTATTGATCGATGAGACACCGACATACTCCAAGCCACATAGCCAACCATCCGTCCGCTACCTTTCCATCTCATCTCACCAATCATTAAAGCATCTACATTAGCATTTGATTAGTCAAACTTTGACCATTGTAGTCCCAAATTTTGATGTCAGCAGTGCAGAACATGGTACTTCATTTGTCAAATAAGATTGTTTGAAATGGATTAGGATTTTCTTCTTAACTTAGCTGTTTTCCCATCATTTTTTTCTCTTATTTTTTTTAAGCATGTGATTGATTGATGGTAAGGTAATAATGTGAACGGGTAGTTAGTGCAGTTGGTTAAAACGCCAACTACCCCCTACTATAATGATAGGGTTCGACACCCACCTTCTATCAATTTCATTCCCCTCTTCCATCTTAATAAAAAAAAAAGGAGAGATGATAATTAAGGTAATAATGAAAACAATTGTATCTTAATCACCCACATTGATTCATTGTAATGCTTATACATATTGATGCCATGTAAAGTGAGGATAAAATATGTTTTGAAATTCTGTAACGACTAATTTTTAAGTCTGTCGTTAATTGATAAAGACATTTAATGAGTTCTAGACAACTATAAATAGGCATTTAGTTATCCATTATAAATACAAGATTTTTTTTCAACACTTATGGTCTCTAAAAACTCCAATAAAAGTCCATTGAAGCTTATTTATGTATGTATGTATGTTAATTGAGTTGATCACATTCTTAGCTTTCAAAATCCAATTGTATAGTCTGTTGAAATAAGCTCTTATTTTATAAGTTTCCTACCTACTCTCATGGGAGTTTCTCTTGTAAACTCATTCAGTTGCATTAAAAATAAGTGAAAATAGTGAAATTCTTTACTTTGGGTGATTAAAATGATTAAAAGGATATTATCTTAGTAAGATTGGTGTAGTGTCTCTATTGATATTGATTTGTGACTCTAGTAAAGACTATTGATTAGTGAAAAGACTCGAGTTTGGTGAAGTGGATATTGACAAATGTGATGGCCAAATATATTGGTGCTCATTCTCTGTATTCTATCTCATTATTTGCTATTCCATTTGGTTGTTACTATTGTTTAATTTAAATTCATTATGAATCATTGCATTTTCAAGTGTTGAATTTTTAGAAACCTAATTTTTCTCTCCAACCTATTGAGAATAGAAGTAAATAAGACTATTCCTGTCATACTTGACCTGTTGCTATCACTACTTGACTCTTCAAATTTTACAATTTATTTAATCAGTATGAATAAATATATTGACAT
Organism: Dimocarpus longan; assembly: GCA_022984855.1. Classification (NCBI taxonomy): domain Eukaryota; kingdom Viridiplantae; phylum Streptophyta; class Magnoliopsida; order Sapindales; family Sapindaceae; genus Dimocarpus; species Dimocarpus longan. The sequence goes on along the minus strand of CM041023.1, from coordinate 6,559,965 downwards.
GTACTATGTTGTATATTATATACTTGAATCAGTAGAAAGAATTAATAATAGCCATGAAGTGAGCACTGACCCTTAAAAAAGTGAAGGAATTGTGTTAAGTATTATCATAACACTTACAAGAATTAAAAGTAGAAAAAACAAAAGAGAAATGATATCATCAAAGATTTTTTTAGGTTTATTATATTTATATTTTTTATTTTCATGCTCAAACGTGTTAGGGTTAATTAATAGATCCTTATTTTTATGTTGGACATCATTATTGGCATACAATCATATAAAATATCTCTCCATATTTTAGTTTTTATCCCAATTCATTTTAGGTTTAATTTGATATAATGTAATAAATTAATGTTAAGTAATCACTATTTATTTCAATTTTTTTTATAAAACATATCCCACAATATGATATATATATATAATGAGTAATGTAATTTTTCCAAAATTTTGATCAAAATTCGTTATTAAATTACAAGACATGTGAATTGTCAACATCTATCTATAATATACTAATAACTCACATGTCACATTATTTGAACATAAATTTTAATAAAAAAATCGAGAGATCTAGCATTAGTCATATATATATATATACATATCTTTCTTTTTTTTTTTAATAAAATGTTTTGGACATCATTGTAAATGAATAATATAACGCATTGAATGATTTGGTTTGTGGCAAATGAACTACCAAATCATATAGGATGCACTAGTAGACAAAAGAATTTACATCAAATAATTTTGGTTATCATATTCAGCAGAAAGCTTTAAAAGAAAACATAGTAAAAGAAGGATCACCTCTTCTACATTATTATGAAAATAAATTTTCAAACTACACAGTTATATTAAATTGTACGAAATCGAGGTTGCTTATATTAAGCTTTTCGCATCCACTTTGTATTAGAACATGAATCATATTTCTAGACAATAACTCTTAAACGTTAGAAACAAAACTCATAATAAATTATTATATTTGGTTATTAATACCACAAAATATAACATTAAACTCTGGGTGTTGCAAACTTACGGTATTAATTTAATAATAACATTATATTCATTTTATGGTTAGTGGATCCAAACAGATTTGGGAAATTAATATATAAATAAATCTGGCACATTGCAAACAAAGTAATCAGTAATTGCATTGAAATTTATACAAATAAAGAAACATTAAGGGGGGTGTATCCAATCTAAACTTTTAATGACTTTTATAGAGTTTAAAAGTTTGTGTGTATTCAATATAGACTTTTAAAGACTCTGCAAAAGTCATCCGGTATTCAATATAGACTTTTAAAGAGTTTTATAAAGTCTATAAAAGTTAAGGTGTATTCAATCAAAACTTTTTAAGAGTTTATAAAAGTTATGAGGTATTTAAAATATCAATGACTTTTATAGAATTTAAAATTTTAATGACTTTTGTAGACTTTTATGTTAAATTTATAATAATGAAGCTCCATAAATTCTCCTCCACTCCTCTTCAAAACTTTTGTAGACTTTTGTTTTTGACTATAGAAGTAAACCTCACCATTACTTTTATATTTGAATCTCCCATAAATAAAACTATTTCACTTATTTTAAAAATACACACACACATACATATATATTTCACTCCTATTTTATTGTGAATTATAATGGTCAATATTTTCTTTCTATGTTCAAATTGTTAGCTTTTTAAATCTTATTAAACTCATTCTTTTCCAAAGGACACTAATTTATTATTTTGTAAAAAATTTAAAATTTGGATCAAAATTGAGGCGTTAGATCTTGGCAAAATAAATTAAAAAAATATTATAATTTATATTTATATAAAAACAATACAAAAAAAATATTTAGATGAATATTGATCTAAATTATCTTATTATTCTTATAATAAACAATACAACTATTATTAATAATTATATTGTAAGCTAACAGTTTAGTATTTCTTATGTATAAATGATGAAAATAGAATTCATAATGTATAAATAAAAAATCTGATTACTTCATTGATGAAATTAATCAATATAATCTTTATTTTTTATATTACAAAATAAAAAGAAAAACTTCTATTTCAATTAAAAGAGGAAAATAAATTAATATTTGATGATTTTTTAGCTAGTAATTAATTAAGAAAATTAAAATTTTAAATTTAATTATATTTATACTTGTGATTTTTTTTTTCAATTTTTATGCATATTACTTTTGATTATTTAATATTTGGGATATGATAATCAATTTTAATATTTGTAAAATATTATAAAATTAATCAGTTTGAATTTTGTAAAATATTAATTTTGATAGTTGTTTTCCACCTGTTTATTTACATTATGTCAAAAGAAAAATATTTTCATTGAGATGAAAAATATAACTTATAAAGTGTATAATTTGTACAAGTTTGTTAAAGGAATGTATTTTTATTTTAGAAGTAAATTAAAATTTATAAAAGTTTATTAATATCTATGAATCTTTTTCATCTTAAGCATCATTACTAGTTAATGTAGACGACGATTTCAACTTATTTTTTGAAACTTAAGAACAAAAAAGAGAGCATGTTAATGAATGAAAGACTATTATAACTGCTAATAAGTGGAACAATATTGAGATTATTAACAATAACGGACATTAAAGATTTTATTTTTCATAAAAGATATAAATTAAATCATAAAATACTTGAAATATTTGATATTTTGATTATCTGTTTATGTAGTTGAGATGACTATACTTTTCTTATTATTATTTTGTAATAGACTATACTTATATTTTATGTATCATATTTTTTAATCAATTATCGACATGATGAATATAATTTTACTAACTTATAAAGTAAATATTATATTAATTAATGAAAGTCTATTGGAAGTCTATGAAAGTTTTTTATATTATTTTTTTTAGAAGTCTATAACAATCTATACAAGTTAATGAAAGTTTTTTAAAAAGAATTTATAAAAGTCTCTAAAAGTTTTTCATAAATTTGTAAAGTCATTAAAAGTTTATGAAATTCTATAAAAGTCATTCACTAAAAAAAGTCTATAAAAGTTTTTTATAGTTATAATTGAATACACCCCCCTAAGAATTAAAAAAAAAAGAAAGAAGAGAAGAGAACCCAAATCAGTTGCCATAAAACATGTCAATGTTTTATTTTTTTCAAAAACTTTATTTTAATCCCCACAATTTTGAAAAATATCAATTTTTTACATTTTTTTTAAAATTATTATTTTTATCTCTAATTTTTTAAAACTCTTCAAATACGTTCAAACAGTCAGTCATTCAACTGACAATTAACATTAACAGAATGTATAAAAATATATTTATAAGGGATGACTATTAGTGACATGTAAATTATCAGATTATTCGTATATAATAATAAATTTATAAGTTAATTTTTTAAAATAATTTTGAATTTAAGTTATTAAATTATAATTTAAAATGTTTAAAGTCATCGTCGTTAATCGTAAGTTGACTAAATATTTGAATGTTTTTGAAGAATTTTAAAAAAATTAGGGTTAAAAGGAACTGTTTTTAAAAATATTTTAAAATTTTAATATTTTTAAAAATCACAGCATTTACAATGAAGTTTTCAAAAAAGAAAATAAATAAATAAATAACATATTTTATAGAAACGAAATATTGAGTTGTTAATTTGGAATCCTAAAAGCACAAATAAAAAGCCAAAAAACCGAAAGAGAGAGAGAGAGAGGAGACATGAAGAAATCGGGTGCAGCAGAGAAGAAGCGGGTTCGAAGATCTTCATTAGCCGTACAAAACGGCACCAGAGATCCCAACTCCGATACCCCTCCTAGGGTTTGCTCTCTTTACCAGTTTTTTATTTTCCTGTTGGTGATCTAGGGTTTGTTTGTCTGTATTTCATTTCTAAAAGTACACCATTCAAGGTTATTAATTTCTGGATATTTTGTATTAAAAACTGTTTTTTAATGATTATTTTTGTATTTTGTATGTGGGTTTGGTTTCTTTTGTCTAGACAGGTAGAATTTGATGTTATTTGATTAGTTTTCATATAAAAGAAACTACCTTTAGCATGTTTGTTTCCATCTTCATCGGTTTGGTGTATTGTGAAGCATGTTTAGTGGTTAAATGTAAGTATTATGTTCTTTATAGGTTTAAAAAATGGCCTTAGATAAACTTATTGGCCACCAGTGTCTTTAATTGATGTGAGACTGCAGCTTAATCCAATGCGGGGTATGAAATGGCTATACAATGAGTGAACTAAGTTCTCCTGGGGAAGAGTACGATCGGTCTCTGGATAATATTTGTTTTTGTTCTAGAGAAGGGGCTTTTGGTTTTGTTGGAGACGTCTAGATTGGTATTAGCATAATGCTTGACGGATTGATTGTTGATTGGCAGTCTGCACATCGATGGAGAAGGCTTGATATCTATGGTGGTTATAAAACCTGAAACGTCATTATGAATTTTCATGTGATTTCTTGAATTGCAAATTTAGGAGGTGGTTCTTGCATTCCCAGATTGACATCTGATTGCATTGTGTTTATGCTTTTATTAGCATATTCTCTGTTCCTGTCTGGGATGGACCTGATTGTTGTAGTTAACCACTGTTTTTTCTTTAATTGATTGATATCTCACTTACTCGCTGAAGATTTATGTCAAGCGAATTGATAGCATACACTTTCTTATTTGGATGTCCTTATGCTGACAAATTTATATTTCTGATCATAGTAGTGGAATTTGTTTTTGTTCTTTTTTTTTTATCAAGCTTTAAAATCTCTGAATAAATACATATTTTCTTAATTTTCTGTAGAAACAAGCTGCCAAGACGGATGTTTTTCAGTTGTTTGCTGAAAAGGTGAGAGACCATAAGGATTTGGTTTCTAGGTGGGCCGTACTACAAGAAACAAGAGTTGAATATTTCAGAGGGAAGGATTTTGTAAGCTTTTTGAAACATCATCCAGAGCTTAAAGAAATCCTGGAATCAGATAAGAATTTAGAAACTGAAGAAATTGCCAATGCTCTATTAAGAAAGAATCTTTTGGTCCGCTGTGATCGTGTGGTGAAAACTGTTCGTCCTGGAAAGAGAAAGTTATCTACCTGGCCAGCACATTTAGAGATCTTTGCTGTAAGTCAGCTTTGAATATAAGACTGAAATATGTGACCAGTGACTTCATTTGTCTTACAGTTTGGTCCTGACCTCTTGGACTTCGATTCTGTGTGATCTTTTGATGCCATCTTTATACAATTATACTTTATGCTGTATTCGAATATGAAATCACTTTAAAGCAATTACTTTTGGCATGGTTTAGATCTAATGTCCTGGGATTGTCCTTTTATGGTCTCTAATGTATCCTATAGTTATAGAAAAAAGTACTATTAGTGTGTTTGGTCTCCAACAAATGTTTAATGGTTTTAGCTAGGCATTTTTTGGGACTCAACTTAGGAATCTTTTGAGCTTTTTGTGAATAAATGGATATGGAACCTTTTGAAAATTTTTTAACTTGCATCTTTCATGACTTGGAAAACTCTTTTTCATTAGCATGTGCCTTTTGTATGTTTTTGATGGAACTATACTTCTCCATTTGTGTTTTCTCTTGATTGTGTACCTTTGTTATTCTGTCGTGCTTAACTTTTCCATATAAATATCAAGATATGTAACTTCCTTTTATTATATTTTGAAATAAGATACTGTAATTTTCATGAGGGGAAATCTAATTTACTTTATTATCATAAAACTGAAAATGCATACTCCTATTTAAAATGCAACTAATGGGATGATAAAAGAAATGTACTTGATTGAAACAATTGAAGTTTTTGAACTTACAGATTTTTGGTGATATTTATTATATTTCAAATAGCACAGAAAAGGCTCAGTTAATTTGTTCTTACTTAATGTGTCAGTCTAGTTGTTGTTTTCCTTGTTTTACTGATACTATGGTTGCTTTGCAGGATCAAGTATTTTCTGAAAATGATGCCTTTTTTGCTTGGACATTTGTAAAACGGCGACCCTTGTGGCAAACACTTCTCTCATTTTTCTGGCCTGTGTTGACTCTAGCAATTTGCTTGTTTCCTGTTTATCCACATCGGTGCAAGCTCTTAATACTCTATTCATGTGCTGGGATTCTGCTGCTCATTCTCTCCTTGCTTTTGTGTAAGTTCTAGAGTCTCATTATTTCTTTTGACCTTATATATCCTTTTTGTATAGATATTGAATCTCGTTTAATTATATATTTGCTTACTTCGGTTGACATTTTTGAAAATAGTATCAGAATTTATTGAAAAATGAATTATTTTTCCATTTGTTTTTTGGTTAAGAAAGCAGGACATATTGAAAATTCTACTTAGATAATGTATCAATTCTTATGTAGTTTTTCATGGTTGTGGGTGCTACTGTAAAGTATGTATCAGCATCTCATTGGTGACTTCTTAAATCAGCCATGCTTTTTATTCCAAGTTAAATGCCACAATGTATGTTTTTTCAAACCTGCTATGTTGGACATCAGTCTATGTGGCATCTTTTCCTTTTAAAAAATAAAATAAAATTAGCTTTCATATTGCTGGTAAAACAGAATAAAACTCCATAGCTTTATTGCCTTTGGAAGATCAAGGTGGTGCATTGAAACTCCAGATCTACACTAGCCATGTATGGTAGAGTTTAGATCTAAATATTTTACACTGTTTGGTAACTGATATTCTAACCGAAAAACAGTTTGTGCAATTTGATGTACAATAAAGAGTGAAATGATCTCATCCTAAACTGTACAATGTTAGTTCTCTGTTCTCTCCTATCAAAACATTTTAGTGTGCTATCCCACCTAAGATCTTCATGTTATCAAATTCAGTGAATTTGTTGATAAGATCTATTAAGCACCAATTTAAATTCATGTACAAGGTTCTTGAAGCCCCCGGAGTTGAGGATGTTACATCTTTGCTTTGCACCCTCTCTTTCTGTCACTCTCACACTTGTTATTTAGTAAACCTCCTCCTTCTTTTACATTCTGTGTTGAACTTTGGCTTCTTTTACATATATAATAACTACATGATATAGCTTTAAGATTGTTAAGAGATTGTATGAGTTATTTGAGATTAAGGTAGTCAAACTGCTACTTTTTAGAGCAAGCTGTATGGTTCTAGTTGAACGCTTTTTAGTTGCAAATGGATGCATTTCAAGGATATTTAGTGTAATAGTGAGGAGTTAGATGCTCTATGATGAACTGTCTTGCATTAAGATGACAAAATGAAGGTGAATAGAAGCAGATTGTTGCATAGCTTGTGAACCCACAGGTCATCTCTATGCTTTTTAATTTTATGCATCTTGTCCTTTTGATTAACTTCTAGCAAATGACTTTAGTTTGATGCAGGAGAAGGGACAGATATATGGGATTGGGATTGGATTAAAAAAGTATTGTCTTTGTCTGGTGCAACATGTAATTGAGTTGAATAGGATTTAGGTTGTCTTGTGATCTTTAAACAAAATAAATTGAAACTATTAAAAGTTATTTTACATAAAGTACAATTTATAAATAATATAAAATATGTGAATAAATAACTAACACAATTTTATTCTGTGTAGATAATTTTAAATAATTTTATTTTATTGAAGAAATGATTTGATTCAACATTAAAGTCAATCCAATGTCACAACAAATGATGCCATAGGAATTTAGTGACTTTGATAGAGTGGTACACCATATGGAATGCTTCACCGACAACCTATCCTTCTATGATCCAGTTCAGGGAAGGAATGTCAGTATCAATTCTGAGTCTATTGTATGTACTATGAGTATCGTCCATGTGCCCTTTGGTTAACTGGGGCAATTTAGCTAGCAAGATTGGCTAATTGCTATCCCTAGTTGGGATGAGGCTTAACTTAGTTATTGGGTTTTGCGCCTAAGTGTCAAACAAAACAATTTTTGTTATGTTGAAGTTCAACTTCTTATGCACCTAATTACGAAAGCCAGAAGCATGCAGCTGTTCTGGTTATGTAACACATTGTCAGCTTGTTCTTTACTTCTTTTAGATATTTTAATCTGCTCTGATGCTTTGTTCCTATTAAAGAAATACTTGGATGCCTTCTCATCTACATCTTTTGGATGGCTTCTCTGTGCACCTGCAAGTGTATGGCTGTAGAACTGTTAGAGAATTGCCAGAGGTAGTGCTGTGTAAATTTTGGGAAGCAAGTGATCTATGTATGAGCTAGTTTTATCTCTTTTAGACTGTACAAGCTTTCTATCTCTTTTTTGTCTGTCTAGGTACTGTTTATAAGCAATTAAGAAAAATTGAAATGTTAAATCAGCAAATAGATGGTTTTATAATTCTTAAATATGTAACTGGAATTAATTATGCAAACTAGAATAGGATTTAACGAGGCTGACACAATGATTACATACCCCCTTTTTAGAAAATTGGCGGTACAGATAATTGAAGTTGTCACCTGTTTAGTGTTTCAAGCATTTTATATAGCATTTAGCGTCATATATGTGTGTGTGTGTGTGTGGTGCTTGACTACAGTAATCATGTCGCGAAGAAATATATTATATTTTTAACTATTAATATTTTGGATTGGTATTGTCTTATTTTACCCTTTGAACCTTTTAATTTGTAGTGAGAGCTACAATATTTGGAGCTTTATATATTATTCTTGGAAGGCGTGTTTGGTTTTTCCCTAATATCCTTGCTGAGGAAGCAACATTGGGAGAATTATTCCGCTTCTGGCCTAAGAAAGATGAAGAAGAGCGACCAAAGTGGACGGCAAGACTTTTCTATGCTATAGTGGCTGTACTGGTCATTCTGTTGCTAAGGCATCATGCCCCTGATGAAGCTGCTAGAGCCAGGTTGGTCTTCAGATCCTCAAATTATTTTTCTTGTAGGAACTAGGAATGTTGCTTGCTTTTGCAAAATGTTTAGTTGTTTGATTATTTCCAGGAAAAAGATATAAGTGGGAAAATATTGAATTTGATCACTTTGGATCCTTTATCAGTTCTATTACGGCCTTTTTTGGTTTACCTGGTATTATGAGATATTGAGCTTACCATAGCGTGAATAGCTGACTGATGGTGGAGAGAGTCTTAATTTTTGAATTACTACTTAACCATGGTAATATATATATATATAGGGCCTGGGGTATACATTCATTTGACAAAAAGTGGGCGTGATTGCATTTTAAGATGTGTGATTATAATTTATTATATTTGATTACAACTAAACATGTATTATTACAATCAGTAAATATGATCATATTTACTAATTGTAATCACACATATTTAGTTGTAATTACGTATGATAAATTACAATCATACATTTTAAAATGCAATCACGTATTTTCTTTTTAATCAAGTGTATGCATATCCCAGATGTGTATCTAAGGGGACCTATATTGTAATCACACATATCTGAGGGGACCTATATATATACAAACTTTTAAAATGATAACTCCTTTATTTTAAAAAGTAAGGATCAACTAATTAAATTCATCCATTGCATTTGAATTAAATAGGAGAGAGAATGTAATGGATGAATTTGATTTAGTTGGTCCTTAACTTTTAAAGTAAGAGAGTCCTTATTTTAAAAGCACCTACGCGCGTGCGCATATATATATATATATATCTGAAGGCATAGTGGAACCAACTGTAGCATGATGATGTGGCGTGCTTGCTCTCTCTGTTTCTCTCTCACTCACACAGAGACACATCCTTTTCAATTATAAGGAGGTTTGTCCATCATTTGGGTCACTAGACAATATCTGGGTCCTTGTTAGACCTTTCAATCTATGCAAAGTCTGGTTGGACCACAGAACTTTGTGCAGGTGGCCCAAAGTTGAGATGAGAGAGTTGAACTCAAGGTCTCTAACATCTGAGGAGTGGTTCCAACTCTGCTTTGCTTTGGAGTTACTACCCCACATAATTTAGAAGTATGTAAAAAGTATTATACATGCATGGGTGTAATGTAACGTGTTAAATTCACTTTTGCAGATATCAGAAGCGGGTGTCAAACATAATTGATGATGTTCTTGAGTGGACTCCAACTATGGCTCTGTCTGGTATGATGGACAACAAACAGCAAAATGTGTTTAACACCACCGAATCCAATGACAACTTTACAGACGGGAACAAAGCAGGTTCAGATAATGTGGTTCCACCTGATACAGGTGCAGAAACCATCTCAGAACAGCCTGAGGATGAGATAATTGGAAATATAGAAGACAATGATCTACATCAAGAACAACAACAACATGACAATATATGATCAAATATACCGCCTATTGCGTAGCAAGCAGATGTAATCGTCTTCATTTTTTTTTTTTTTCATGAGTTTTAACTTAATTTTGAGTGTAAAACTATCCACAATCATAATAAAGCCGTTTGTTTATTAAAATCTGTTCTCTGTTGACAGAATATGTAAAAATAGATTATAGTTACAGTGGTTACTCTGAAAGGATTATTTTTGATAATCCACTTTCCTCTATATTTATCAAATACTAGCGTAACTGATTCAAATCATGCTATTGTGACATTGGTGATCAGTCTCAGGACAGATTCATATTACATGACACAATATCTGTAGCTAAAAAGGTAGTTAAACCTTTCATGCACTAATTTTTTCTATAACATGTGACAGTTCCATTGTTGATAAAGTTGCTCTGAGTTCTTGGACAATGCCCGAACCAGAAACCAATGGATTTCAATTGAGCTAAAAAAATTCAAGAGTTACTAATGAATATCTTAACTAGGGATGATCACTGATCATGTTCGTGCAGTTTTACATAAATTTACACCAATATTTGCGAAAATTGTTTACAACAACACCTACGTCCAGATCCGTAAAATTTTGCGGGTTTTGTAAATCCATACCCGCCATGAACCTGTAAAATATATTTTAAAATTTTAAAAATTCAATTTATAATCAAATAATATTGTAAAATAAAACCAAATAACTGAAATTTTAATTATTCTTAAATCCTAAGGACAATAACAAAATAAAATACAATTAAACTTTATATTCCGATTTTTAATATCATAAATTTAACAAGTTTAAATTCTAACAGCATAAATTCCAAAGCTTCACTGTAAATTTAATATCTAATTTCCAAGTGCAATATAATAAATCGAACAAAATATACAATTCCCTCTAACTTTAACTTAGTACACTTCGTATCAACTTATCATTTAAAAGAAAATGATTTCCCCTATCATTACGTTTGACCGTTAGAAATTAGGGTTGATCGTAAAAAAAATAAATAAATGAAAAAGACAAAATTATCCTTTATTTAAATAAATAAAAAATGATTCAAATATTAAAACATAATATAAAAATAATAAAAAAATGATGACCACTGTCAATCTAATCAAATTGGACGGTGAAGATCAATTAAAAAATTTAAAATTAAATTAAAAAACTGATTTTTCTGTTAAAAAAAAAAAATTGAATGGTAGAGGTCTAAATTGGATCTCCATTAATCCATGGAGAGATTCAACAACGGGGAAAGATGACTCACCTTTCTCTACCGTGACATCTCTTTCTTTGAGATGGAGATGTTGAATCAATGGAGATCTAAATTAGATCTTTACTGTCTATTAGCTCTAGATCTTCACACTCATTTTCTTTAAAATAATAATAATAATAATAAAACAGATTTTTTTTTTATCTTTTTTAAATTAATGATATATTTTTTTATCTCTATAGTCCGCATCAAAATAGTCGGTGGAGATCAACATTACATCTCTCTCATTTTTTGTCATATCATCGAAAAAAGTGAGACATAGCAGATCCATGTCCGGACTTGTCTTTACTTGAACACCCCCAATGACATTAAAATGAATTAGAAAAAACACCACATTCAAGTACAAAAACGGTAAAACCTTATGTTCACTTCCAACATAAACAGGTTTCGACTAAAAAGGACTAGGAATCTAGGAATACTGTTTGATTGTTTAAAGTTCCTCCACAAACTAGTTCTACCTAAAAGTTTATCAACATTATCTCTGTACAATAAAAAAAGACGGAGCGATGATAGAAAGATGCAGCCATGGACTTGAAAGAAGCCGCAAGGGCTGTCGTCGGTCTCTTCAATCCATACAAAAAGAGAACAAAGCCAAGAATGATTTGCCGCCTAGCAATGAATTGCCAACAGTGGTCGCCAGATAACCGTATAAGTTACCCTTCTCTATTATGTATTGGTGATATAGATTTGATCCTCCATCCTGGCACCCACCTTGCCTGCTAAGGGTTCACTGAATTGCAAGTGGCCTCTGTGAAGCCTGGTTTGAAGAGATGCTTCCCCATTGCTGACCTGAACAATCTCCATCCTCCCCTCTACCATCCAAGTGTGAATGGTATGTTGATGCCTGCACTGTGCCATGATTCTGGTAGTAGCCACTGCCATTTGCATTTACTTGAGCTTCATGTGTGTCATGTGACTGGGACCCCCTTACATCTTGTTGACTGGTGGAAGAATTCCAGGTTTCGGCAGAGTCATATGGCAAGGGTTCAGAACCTGATGAACTGCCAGACTGAGACGATTGGGCTCGCTGTGAACCTCTGCCCTTCTCCTCGCCAGTGTCCTTGGAAGAATCAGCATCAGTTTTCTTTGCAAAGCGTCCACCACTACCCCTGGCCCTTCTCATAGCATGCCGGTGCCGAGACTCATGAAGATATGGCTGTAGAAGATGTTGAAAAATCAACAATCTGATACAAAATGAATTGTAAATTGCGAGCATACTGACATACTGGATTGAAACAGTAAAAAACAGATCATGGTGGCACATGAATCTACAATTATTTTTCCACTGTCAAAAGTCACTTGTGGGTGCAATATGCAATACAAGATTGAAAGCTGCATCAAATAGAATACAATTGGATGATGCTGCTCCATGCATCCAATGCAAAAAATCTTTCTCAACAAAATTCCCAACACTAAAAGAAACCAAATATCTACCTTCCTGACTTTTATCAGCTTCCTTTGAAGCTCTGCCTTGGCACGTGCTTGTCTTCGCCTCAGAATCCCCTGGTATTGTTTAGCATTCACATAAACAGGTTCTTGGGCCATCTCAAGGGGCAAAGGCATTCTAGCTTGAGGCATCCCAACAAACTGGGGATAACCCTGATCATTGCAAAAGATTATCAGACAGAAGAACCAAGGCTCAGAAATTGCATGCAATGATAATTCCTGATGCAAAGCACATCTCTAATGCAGTTTACAACCCTATCCCAACAGATTTTTCATAGACATAAACACAAAAAAAGTACAAGCAAAGGAAAGGAGAAAACAACAGCTGTTTTGCAATAGCTCATAGAGTTACACTACATCAGGTTGTCACTTCTAAATCAAGTCATTGGACTTAAGGAAAAAAAAAAATGACAAATGCATATGTTTTGCTAAACACAACAGGATTCCCCCGACCATTGAAACTTTCAAACATATCCACTTAACATAAAAAGTCTAGCATATAGTGTGTTCACTTTCAAAGCAAAATTAAGATATAAAAAAGATAAGACATAGGTATTTAACAATGAGACATAGGCATTTAACAATGAGATAGCCCTGTCTCAACAGCAGCTGTCGCAGACCTTTGTAGTTGCCCAAGTTTCAACATACCATGCCTTATATTAATCATGAATATCCTAATTATTAATTGCATCTTACCAAAACCCAACAAAGGATACGAAACACTTAAGCAACCACAACCTTGGACCAACAGCCAGATCAAATAAAATTAAAATCCGCCTAATAGACTTCCTACTTTGATAGCCACCCAGAGAAAACAAAAACGACAAAAACAAAAACAGCCTACTCTAGAAAACAGAGGGCTTACTCAGTTTCAAACCTGACATAGGTTTATACAATAACAATTGTATTTAGGAGTTCTCCAAAGTGCTAGTACAACAGAAATCACAATTCTGTGTAACGAACGTACAAAATTAAAGTGGATGCAACAAGTGCCAGTGTTTTCTAATGAGTTCAAATTTGAAACCTTTTTCTTCTTAAGAAAAATTTACACTGACATGTATATTAAGATGAAGTACATAATTTTGCAAAAACATACACTGGATGAAACTCATTAAAACTATGATTCATTTATAATAATGAACATAAAACAATGTCAATATAATATTGACTTCACAAATTAATTCACACTGATTATGTAGCAAATGTTTTCTGTAAAAGGAGAGAAAAAAGTCATTAATCATGTGATCAACAAGTAAGAATCAGGACGGCATCATAATTAAGAAGACATCACCTACCATTGGTTGATGTCCAAAGGTTGCCATCATTCCCCCATAATACGGATCCTGATACGGATTTGAAGCACAGGCCTGCTAACAATTTTCAAGAGAATAAGGAACCCTTTATGTTCCAAGGGTGTACAAGTACAAGTTTTCTATTTCTCTTTTTAATAAGAAACAATAAATTAATTAGTGAATTAGTTACTATATTATTATTAGCATGTAAGGCTGAAAGGCAATAAAAATTATCAAAGAATAGAAAGGAAGGTACTCACAATCGAATGACCCACAAGTTCCAGCGGTGGAGGCTGTGTGAAGTATTCATCACGCATTGTAGGAATAGCTGATCCACCACGCTGCAAATTTTGTTGCTCTTGTCCGCACTTCCCCCCTGACATTCAAAACAAGCTTTTATCTCAGTATTCCGACCAAACAAATAAAAAACCCATGAGGTTTAATTGCTGGCACCCAACTTAAAGGTCCAGTATTGTGGTTGAGAAGTATAAACGTCTCCCAACATTTTTAGGCAGCATGCACATTTAAAATTGAAGTGATCCAGACGAGCTTGATAATAAAAAGAGAAAAGAATGCTGTGTTGATGGAGGACAGCCAGAGAGATAATTCTTACACAGACTGGAATTGCAACAGCAGCTACAAAATTGATGAAGATGGCTTCTTAGGTGGGATATAGGGTTGATAAGGCTAAACCAATGGGGTGCAAATTCGACAGACTGATGAGATGAAGTGAACCTCAAAATGGAGTTCACAAAACGGGTTCGTGGGGATCTCCAGGTTTACAGAAACGAGAGAAAAAAAAAAATAGGCTTCTAACAAACTGTGTACAAGCCACTAGCCAACAAGCAGCTAATCAATGCATATAATTCATCTATATCACAAAGAGTGAAGTTGCGGTAGTAATTACATTCCATTAGGTACAAGTAACCGCGAAGACCTATATTCATGCAACCACGTATCTTATGAAAGCAAACATTAATAAATTCGGAAGTCTGTATGGAAAAGAAAAAGTATTTAGTAGAAAATTTCAAGGAAATGCAATACATTGTTAAATATCTATAATAATAGGATATTTACAAAAAGTAGAACATGCATAATGGGTACTGTGATTAAGATTAAATTTTGAAGCCTATGTAGCAATTTGGAAATTGAAAGTTATAATCAACAAATAAATGAATTCAAAGTTTTGAGAGTGATCATTCCGAAAGAGTCTTTTGCAGATAAAAAAACTTCAGAAGCCATAAAACAACTTGAACCTAAGTACAACAAATTAGATAAGCTGCAGCAGCTATCAATTCAAACAGAAAAAAATGGAAAATTAAGAAATTAAAACTTGATAATATATCAAATACTACAGTCACATATAAATATAATTTTATATTCTTATTCGTTTGGAAGCTCTGGCCTTTGGAGGACTGAATCAACAAAGATGCATTGGGACAACATAGGGGTTCAAATTCAATCTCAAGCAGCTATTTATTTCACACATTTTTCCAGACAACATACTAAATCCTCCATTGCCAGCATTAAGATCAGTAGCAGCTCATGCTTTGTAGTAGTTTCCATTGAGTTTGTGATGCTTTATCTTCTATTCTCAACATAATGTTGATGTAGTACGGATTCCAAGATTCAACTAAGTCTACAACACAACAATAATAGATGTATAAAACTTATCTATATTCTTCCAACCATCAACTTATCCCATTTATTTGTTAACATCTGTTACACCAAAATACTAGAAAATCGAATACTTCAATCACCTGGTCTTGAAGATGCTGTAGTCAGTGATTCTTTTTTAGCATCTTCTTCTTCGTCATTCACCCCACCATTAGACATTGACTGACCATCATTTGACTCAGAACCATTTGCGCCGTCCAATGAAGATGAATTAGATGCATTTCCACCGTTGACACCTGGCAAGACAGTGTTATATCCAACACCACGCCACCAAGGTTCAGCATAAACTGTGGCTGGTGGGATCACACGTGGATCAGGTTCCAGCTGATTTTCAGACTGAGACCGCATGCCTTCCAAAGACCTTCAGATGATAGTCAATCCTTGACTCCTTAATCAGACTAAATTTACAACTGCACTCAAACAGAGCCAAAAAAAACAAAACATTAGAAAACAAGCACACTAAATATATAATGTACGACAGAAGACCTCATAAACATAAAAACAGATATTTACATAAACCATTTTAGCACAAATATGTAGCCTTACCACTAGCTAGCGAAAAAAACAAAAGTAACAAAACACTACCATTCACCAGAGTTCAGATAATGGGTAAATACCTCCCAAAAACACTTAGCAATTCCAGCAAGATTATGTTTTATTGCAGAATAAACTTTTTAAAACATCAGTCATCCACAAACCTACAATCCAAATACATCCTAATACGGCTCAAAGGATCAAAATGGACCTTAAGTTAAGCAGATGACCAAAAACCCTTTCCCAAAAAATAGCTGAAAACTTCATTAACTATAACAATTGAGAAGTGACTGTGCTTTATTTACAACTAGGTCTACCTTTGCTGCTGCCTTCGTTTTAATGGCTGGTGGACTACTAGTTTACCCAATTTTTCAAGGTTTTAAGATGCGAAAGACGAGGTCACGAGGCAAGGTGGTCAAGGCACCCACTTGATTCAAAATGACAAAATAAAATCTTTTTTTTATTATGAAAAAAAAGTAGTATAGAAAATTATCCATAACATTGCACAAAATGGTGATAATCAATGTTTGAAACATAACTATCAAACCAAAAAGAACAAAACCAACAAAAATATTATCCTAATGACTACTATATATCGAATAAACTATCATTTGTGTCTAGTGGCCCTAAATATGGATCCAAGGTTTCATCCCCTCCATCATCATTTGTAATATCATCCTCTAAAAAGTCATCATTATATCTGATTCCTCTATCATCATCCTCATCACTAGTGTTCTCCTCCCACCCTAGTTCTTCATCCTCTTTTTGTATAGCCTTTCCTTTGTCTAAGAAATGATATAAAGTAATGAATCTCAAGTGAAGGAGGACATGTGTTGAGTGATGGAGAGGATTTAGTGAAGGAGATTCTAGGGTTTCTAGGGTTTTAGTGGAGGAGATGAAAAAAAAAAAAAAAAGAGAGAGAAAAAGGGGAAGTTGGCCTTTCTATTTTAGAAAGGGCTGACTACCCTTTATTATAGGTTTAAAAAAAAAATTAAAACATTTTAGTTATATAGTTATAAAGCTATATAACTAAAATGTTTTAATTTTTTTATATAGTTATAGGTTTAATAAAAAAATTAAAACATTTTCTGGTGACACAAATGTGTTGACTGCCTCACCACAGCCTCAACCTGAGTCACCTTGACTCGAACTTCAGGCGGCAGCCTAAGGCAGGTGGCCCTAGTGCGGAGTGAGGCACACGCCTTGAAGCACCAAAGCGGCGCTGAGGCGCCTCAATTCGAATTTAAAATTATGCCTGATTTTGTAATTTTTGCTAATATTTAAAATAGCCCTCTCTTTTGTTTTTTCCTCACAAAAACAAGTAACTGCAAATTATACCCAGACACTGTTTAGTTACTGGTAACCAGTAGCAAATACAAAGCGAGAAAAAAAAAAAAAAAAAGCCCAGAAATCCTGATAAAAAATTTCTTGCATTAGTTAACTTGTTCCACTTTCACTAAAAACACCTCCAAATGCCTCTCAATTTTTTCCACCTTATTTTTCCTCCGACCAGATACTGTGATTCAAATCCAACACAAATAGCTAAACTATAAAGACTACCAGAAAACAATCAAAATCATAAAAAAAAAAAAAAAAAAAATGACCAACATAATAAATCAAGCTAAGACCATAAATTCTTATGCTTTCCCTTGTGTTATTTATTCCACAGAAAAGAATAAAACTTCAAAATCGACTTAAAAACAACAAACCAAACACTCATATCAAGCTCAATTAAGTAACAATTCCATGCTATAAAACCACAAAAAACACACAATTCGACAAAAAGATTCTCAATCTCCACCCACCCACCACATTTTCTCGGCAACCAAACAGAATTCAGCCCCAAAAAAACCCAAAATCAAACACGAACAAGAAATCAACCACCCGAAACCCAAGCCAACAACACAACATGCATGCAAAGAATCGATGACGAAGACATGATATAAAGACGAATTCAAGCACAATTACGTAATCAGAATCAATAAAGTGACTTACTTGGTAGTTGTTGAGACAAAAAAAACGAAACCCTAGAAATTTGGGGGATTTTGAAGAGAGAGAGAGAGAGAGAAAGAGAGAGAGAGAGATCAAAAGGATTGTCAAGTAAGTTTCTCTTGCAAATCATCTCCTAAGAGAGACTATTGCTTTTTTATATTATCTATTTGTTAATTATTTTGTTGATTATTTTTATGGATAATAATTGATTAATTAATTAATTAAATTTTTTGTTTTTGATCTGAAAATGTGGGGTCTGATTTCGTCACTTTGCTGCTCTGATCCTCGTAGGTTCATGATGAGGGTGTTTGCGACACGTGGATGGTCGAATGTGGCTACTGGCTTGGCCGGCTTTTTACTTTTTTAAGCGCGAAAAATATTATTAATTGAATTCAATTAAGGGTTTTTCTTTTTTTTTTAAAAAAAAAAAAATTATAGAACTTCTTCATTGTTTCTTTTGTGAGCCTTAATGGTTTGAGTTTCATTAGTAATAAAAATGATTTTTACACAAAAATATTTATAAATAAATCCATTTCCGTTTCAAGATTTGAAAACTAAAACAAAAGAAAAAGAAAAAGAAAAAGAAAAACTTACAAGCGAAGTTGAAGAAGAGGAAAAGAATATAACTACATGAAAACTACATGAGAGAATAAATTTGCACACAAAATAAAAGACACGAAAACTCAATCAGAGAAAAAAAAATTGTAAATCAAATTGAAAGAAGAAAAAAACGCAAATGGACAAAAAGAAAAGACTAAAAATCTAAAACATACAGAGAAAAAGAGAGCAAACAAATTTTTTTAAAGAAAAAAAAAAGTATTAAAATTATTAATTTGGATTGAAGCTATTTGGCTTCGATCAAGGCTTAAGGTTTGAGATTTCTTGTTAGAAAAAAAAAATCATTTTTTTTTTTTACAAAATTAATTGAAAATATGCAAACCAAATCTATAAAGTTAAAAAATTAAAAAAAAATGATCTAATCACCAATGAAATTTGGTTTAATGAAAAGTTGCATTTGTTCAGAAAAATTTGAGAATAAATTGTGAAAAATGATGACTAGTGAGAAGAAGAGAAAAAAAAAAAAAGAGAGGAAAAAAGAACAAAAAGTGAGACAAAATAATAGATGAGTATAGAGTGTTTTAATATAATAAGGATATTTTTGATAGTTCACATATTTAGGTTCTATTTAAATTCAAACTAATAGTTTCACCATAAGGTGACTATAAATATTGTATTGATGTCATTTCCTACCATTGTCACCTTATAAATTAAAATTATAAAAAAGATTGAGTCAATTATGTTTTATAGGTTTACCAAATATTAGCCCAAAAATATAGATTTACTTTTTTTTTTCTTTTTTATTTTTTGGTGGGCAGTCTGAATATGGAAGGAAAATCCAATTAAAAAAAATGTAGATACTATATATTAATAGAGAGTTAATTCATGTGTCGTAAATTAAAGGTTAAAATGTAGATACTCTATATTAATAGAGACTTAATTCCCTCTATCTTTCAACCAGGAAACTAGTTTTGCTCTTGAAATGAGATGAATATATATATATATATATATATAATATTTTTATAAGCAAGTATATTTGATTTTAACCAATAACATTCGTTAATTGTATTTGAATTAAATATGAGAGAAAATTTATTTTAAGAGAGAGAATGTAATAGATGAATTTGATTGATTAGTTCTTACAATTAAGTATACTTTATTATAAAAGACATATATATATCGAGAAATTATAAGAAGGCTTATCATTTTAATTATTTTTCTATTTTTAATTTTTTTAATCTTTTATTTTTGTAGTTTGGTATATTAAAATCCAACTTTTTTTTTTCAATAATATATATAATTAGAATTTACGAGAAGGTTTCACTCTTTAATTTTTATTTTGTTTGAATTTTTTTAATATTTTACTTTTGTAGATTATTATATTAAAATCTAATTTTTATTCCAATAAGATTGCTTGATCCAGAAGATTGTGTGTGTATGTATATATAGACTAAATTACAATTTAACCTACTAGTTGAAAACTTATTGCAAACCTTTTAAGATTTAATACGATTTAACTTGTTACTGTTACGGCACATACGTTAAAGTTAACTAAGACAAAGACAAAACTATCTTTTCATTTTATTTTTAATTTTCTTTTAAAAATAAATTATAAAAACTTTAAAATAAATTAAATAAAATTTTCTTTATTTTTTTTTTCTTCTTCTTCTTTTGTTCTCTTCTTCTATCTTCTCTTTTCTTTTTCTTTGCATTCTCTTCTTCTTATTATTTTTCTTCTCTTTCTTCTTCTTTTTCTTCTTCTTCTTAACATGGGTTCAATTCTAACCTAGATGAATTTGGGTTCTGAAAGGTTCGTTCAAGAACCTAAATTCCGTCTACGTTTAAAACGAACCTAGATTCCATTTAGGGTTGATTCGAATTCATATGAAATCTGGGTTTTGGAATAAACCTAGATTTTATTTTTGAAAACCCAGATTTCATCTGGGTTCATTCTTAAACCTAGATTTCATCTGAGTCAATTTGATGTTAGTTGATTCATTTTTTTAGTTGGTTTGATTTTCATATGGGTTAATGATGGTTGGTTTGATTCATCTGGTTTCATTTTTCTGATGTTGGTTGGTTTTATTTTCAGGAGATTTTTGGTTATTGATTGTTGATGATTTGTTATTAATGATGCTTGTTATTGATGATGATTTTTTGGATGAGGAAGAAGAAGTGGATTTCTGGTGATGATTTGTTGATAATATTGGTGATTGATTGTTAATGAATTGACAATGTTGAAGGTTTTTTTTTTGTGGATTATAAAGATCCTTGGATCTTTTTTTTATTATTATTTTTTATTTTTAATTAACAAAGTTCTATGAATTTTTTTAAGTTTTATTTTCTTTTTATTTAATTTTTTTAATAAGGTCAATTAGGTTAACAAAATACATAAAGATATTTAGATATTTTTGACATAATTATATTGTTCACGATTAAGTCTAATGGAATCTTAAAACGGTGATAGATTACACTGTAATAGAACATAAGAAATGACTCTACCTGTGATAAATTTCCAACTAATAGGTAAAATTTAATAAACCAAACAATGATTAAGTATTATTCATTTTGAAGTTATTTTGAAAGGGCACACGAAGAGAGAGGGAAAACAGGAGAAAGTACCTAAAACGGTAAAAAGGCGAAATTACGCGTGAGATGGTAGAGGTCAACGACAGGGGATGATATCAGAAGTGCAGAGGTATGAGTGTGAAGAAAATAATAAAAAAAGGGAGGCCCACGTGACACGCACTTGACGGGCAAACTTCGGTATTTGCGTGGCTCCAAAGTGGGCACCACTTCATCAGTGCATTCACATAACATCATCTGCCACGTGTCCCAAACCCTTTTTATGTTTGTATTTTCCCTTTTTATTATTTTCTACAGAACAACTCAAATCAAACGAGATAAAAAATTAATGACAAATCAAACGAGATAAAAAATTAGCGATAAAACCCTGAGAATGACTTTTATACAAAAGGAATCAATCTATATATAAGTGAGGGAACAATCCAAATAAAGATAGGAAAAACCCACTAATTTTTTGATAGGAGGGGACATTAGATGTAGACTTATCTTTGCTAGAGACATTGGAGCTATTGTCTCAATCAACTAAACATAGTCCAAATTACACATTTTTCCTTATTTATGTAGTTTACTATTTACAGACTAGTAATTTTTAAAGAGTAGGAGGAATTAAAATTTGTAAGCACATCCCCCTCTTCTCTTTAACTATAGAACTGAAAGTTCCTTATATGCTAATATAAATATTGGTGCTGAGCCGAGTGTAATAAAGGTTTGAACTATTTTACTAATTGAATAATATTATTCATCAAAATAATCCTTAAATATTTTTCAATAATAACTTTTATAATCAATCTAAAGATTATTATTGAAAGATAACCTTATCTAATCAATAAATTAACAAAATCCCATAATAGATTTACTTACATATGTTCCATAACAAATTTGCTTACATCTGTCATCAATTATTGAAATTTATTTTTCTAATTTTGACTATCATATGTTGTTTTCAACTATTTTGTCTTGATCACAGATCTCAAAACTACAAAAATCTTTAACAGAATTGCAGTACGGTGAGCGTAGATCGTTTTTGCGTTTTCCCCACAAGTGATAGGTGTTGTTAGTAAGACCTCCGAATTATTTTATAAAAAAAAAAAAAATCTGAATTATGAACAGCCTCAATATATAGGAATAAAAAAAAAATAACGAAAAAGAAGGTGCCCTCGTTCAACGAAGGATTCAAAAGCAGTGGAGGTCACTTTCCTACCAACCTCAAATCAGCCGCCTTCTCCATTATAACTCTATTCTTTACAGCCATCATCCATCAAAACCATATAAAGAAATTTAGCTTTTAATCGATTGATTAACTTTGGAATTTGACATTTTTCTTTTACGCGAACCTTATTTCATGAAAATTAAAATTTTTATCTTTATATTAAAATCATTGCATATATATACACGAGAGATAATCCAAATATCCCTTTATAGTTTGATAAAATAGTTAGAATTTTCCCTTTTTTTAAGAAATCGTTAATATTCCCTCTTTTGATTTACAAAATAGATAAAAAAAAAAAAAAACCTTTGTAGTTTGTTAAAATATCAAAAAAAAAAAAAAAAAAACCCTACCGTTAATTTGAATATTAAAAGTCAACGGTTGATCATTGATATGAAAAGGTAAAACTATCTAAAAAAATGTTAAAAAACATTAATATTTAATGAAATGATAATTTAATATTTCAAAAATGAAAAAAAAAAAAAAATCTCCACCATCCGTATCTAAAATGGACAGTAATGATCAAAATTATTAAAAAATTTAAAAATATTAATAATTTTTTAAAAAAATTATGTCAATCGTCCATTAACATGATGTATGTTGAACATAATTCAAAGAAATTAAAAAAAAAAAAAACTTTTAACTTAAAAACACACACTTTCTCTCTACTTCTCACTCTCTCTTTTCTTCTTCTTTTTCTTCCTTTTTCTTTACTCTCCGACAATGGTCCTAAACCAGTCAAAAACCCAGTAGATCTATGGATTTTCGACGTCGAAAACCCAGAGATCTATAAGTTTTCAAGTAGGAAATCTAGAGATTTTTGGGTTTTCGCACCGGAAACCCATAAATCTATAGGTTTCGACGCGAAAAATATAATACCTGGGTTTTTGACGTTGGAACCCAAGTTTTTGGGTTTTCGATGCTAGAAACAAAGGATTTTCGGGTTTTTGGCGCGAAAACCAAGAAATCCTTAGTTTTTTGCACTAAAAACCCAGAAAGTTGTGTTATTATTAATTTTTTTTTTTTTTATGTTGCTATTGTATTGATGTTGTTGTTACAGTGTTGGGGGTTTTGGTATTTGCTATTAATGATAGCTTGATTGAATGGATGGTTGGATGAAGATGCTTAGAACCCAAATATTTTTGCATTAATTTCTACACCGAAAACCCAGAAGTCCTTGGGTTTTCGATGTTAGAAACCCGAAAAATTGTTTTTTTTTTTTTTTTATGTTGGTTTTGTATTGATGTTGTTGTTATAGTGTTGAGGGCTTTAGTGTTTGCTGTTGATGATAGTTTAGTTGAAGGGATGGTTGAATGGAGATATCTGGATTAGTTGAATTGATGATAGTGTTCTTAAGAACTAAGATGAAGTAAATCGAAGATCTCATTTTGTTTTTATTTGATTTTAGTGTATAAAAATTTTTTAATTATTTTTTTAATTTTTTATTTTAAATTAAGGGACAGTTTAGTCTTCTCGAGTATTGTAATGGTCAGAATCCATCTCTTAATAACAGAGTTAACAAAAAGGAAAAATTGGGATTTATAGAAACAATAAAAGGGTAATTAGCTATTACTTTATACTATAGGGGATAAATTGAGATTATCCCTATATGTTTATATATATCAATCATCGTAAAATAAACAAATATAATAATAAAAGTGACTGTCACTGTCGGCAGAGATAAATATCTAAACTCCAAACAGTATGATCAAACACGTAGCAAATTTCAATCAACAAGTCTTCGCTTGTCTAGTCGATGCTACAGGTACGTTTGACCTTCATTAATTGCAACGAAGCAGGTATGGAAAAAGTTGTAGATAAAATTATATTAAAACAATAAGATTTGATGATTGTCTTATCTACCCACTAGTATTATTATATATTATAATCCTGGATTTAGTTTATTAGCCGACACCTAATCGTCAATCTCATAAATCCAAATAACTAGAGAAAAACATTAAAAGAAAAAAAAAAAAAAAGGAAAAAGAGAAACTAATTGATTCTATTCAACCAAATTCAAAATAAGCCAGCATTGAAGTCAAACTCATCAAAGCCAACAAAATCTTCAATACGATACAGGTCATCAAAAACAAGCCCATCGTGATGAAGTTGATCAACAGTCGGGATCACACCCTGATGATCATGATCATGATCACGAGCAGCTGACGTCGAAGCTTCAGCTTTCTTCCTCCTCCTCTCCTCAAGCTTTCCTTCCACATTCTTCTTCAACTGCACCACCTTCGCTTCGTACTCCTTCAGCCACTCCTCCATTGCCTCATCCACGCTTTTCTCCCACCAAAACCCCGTTTTCTCTCCCTGCTGCTTCTTCGTTTCTTCCTCCAGTGAGATACTGGTCAAGAATAGAGTCAACAACCCCACAACTGTGGGGCTTTCATTCCCTTTTTGGAGATCACAAACACAGCTATTTTAGCGCCGTTTAACTCAGAGAGCTCACACGCTTTGTTGAACAAACCCATTCGGCGTTTCGTGAACGTCACTAAACGTTTCGATTCGTCCTCCACCTTCTGATCTCTAGTCTCCGACCATCTCGCTTTGTGGGGTTTGAAATATCCATGGCAATTGTAGAGAATGAGACAGATACTTTTGATCGCTTATTGTTTATTGCTTATATACAGTTTTTGCATGGTTTTCTGTTTTGTTATCAATTTAAGAACCAAACCGTGTCTCACTGGGATTGATTAATTATATAGTTTAATTCACACAATATATTTCCTTTCTAATTCTGATTTTGTGTTTTTGTTTTGTTAACTAATTTTTTTTTGATGTTTTGAAGTAATTTTTAATTATTATTACAGTCATGTTGGTAATCAATTATGAGTCATCTTAAAAGCAACATATGAATAATTTCCTAAAATTAGCGGTATCTTTAATTGATATTTATTAAATTCAAAAATGATTTATATAGTAAACAAATATGTGTGTGTGTGAGTCTATATGTACAAATTTGTTCGTGTGCATGTGTGTGTGTGTTTTACCTATGGGTTGATACTCACACCTTAATCAAATTCATAGGTTCATGAGAGTGTCCAGAAGTCAAAATGAAATACGAGTAATATGTTCTAAAAATAGTTTTATTGTTTGCAGATAGCATTGTTCTTTAATTTTAATAATAATTTTTTTCATTATCAATAATTTTGCCTAGGGTTATAATTTTTTAATATTTTTATTACAATAAACATAAAAGGTTCTATTAACAATTGTTAATGGACATAGAAATAGTTTCTTTGGTGGCATTATTGGAGTCAAAATGTATATTCAAATAATAACGAAAAAAAAATCTTAGTAGAATTATGTAATTACAATTTTATACTCTAAATAAGTATTATTAAAAGGAGAAAAAAAAAAGTGAGAATAGGGATGAATGTAACAGAATGCCTTTAATTTAATTTGTACAGATGAATGGTGATTGTAATTTGCATTGTTTTGGAAATTATTATGAGTGTTTTTAGGCTACCTTGAATGGGCTGGTAAAAACCCAATATTGTTGATAGAGGCCCAAGACAGTTTGAAACCCGAGACCCTCTAAGAAGAAAAAACTACACATTTGATTAAAGCACAACCCGTCTAGAGGTCCAGCTTATTAGACAAACAAAACACCTAAGAATCCAGTTCATCTGACATGCAACTTGCCAAATAGCCAGATCGCAAACTCAAGCTACATAATCAGCCCACAAAGCCAAACACAGGGGGACTTCGGATGTTCCAGCTCGTTTGACAAGCTGTCGAGTATTATGGTTTGCAGGTCGCCAGTCAACTAACAGTCAAAACCGTCAAGCCAATTACAGCCTAAGATGTGCCGTACACACCAATCCCGTAAAAAATGACAGCCTAGATTACAGTCTGGATTACACAGATCTTATCTAATCCACTTGGGCTAGCCACTTGAATTAGCTGCCTAAACAACATGCATTGACAGCTGTTAGATGAATTAAATGTAACTCAGACGCATTAAATACAATCTTAAAAGCATTAAATGTAATTATCATTATATTTTAACTTATTAGGCGCTATTGTAGCATATCTCCTCCTATAAATATGGGAAGATCCTCATTGTAAAAGGAAGTGTGCTGCTTACACCTTCAAAAATAGTGAGAGATAGTGGATGTAGGCAAAATATTAAGCCGAACCACTTAAAAATTTCCGTGTCTTCTGTTATTTTTCTGTCATTTCTTTGCCTTTTTTTTTTCTTCTGTATGTTCGTTCAATTCATATGATATTTGCAGTTTGGGTCTAGAAGAACCTAGTCGACTAATTCCCAACGTCGACAGAAATTCCTAAATATTATTATTGGTATTTAAGGCCTTATCTCTGTGTCCAAATAAGATTAATTAATTACATAGTTTAATTAAAATGTGATCTCCATAGTCCATTACATTAAGATTGACAGTGGAGATATTATTTTTTACTTATTAAAGTCCACCAATATTTTGATTTGAGTATTTAAATGGGAACTATATTTTGGCATAACAAAGGTTTAACTTGTTTTGTAGTAAGGCCCTTACGCATCAGTGAGTCATGTACGTATCCTCTCCAATTTTTAAAATTTTTGATAAAAAAAAAATTATAAAGGTAAACATAAAAAATAAATTTAAAATATCTAAAATTGACTGTTCGTTGATTTTTTAATTATTTTTTGAACTATCAAAATTTGAAATTTGAGAAGAAAACACTAGTCAAACACAATATCTAATTAATGTGAGTATCAGAAATTATAACATCGAACTAATTATCCATGTAGATTTAGGAAAGAAAACATGACTCAAATACATAATCTTATTTGTTTATGAGTCATATACTATTGAGTTAATTATATACATGCAAAATTGGGAAAAATAAAATGACTCAGAGGCACTTCATTGATATGAGAGTGAACGATGTAACAATGAAGTAACTAAATGTATGTAGATTTGGGGACGTAAACATGACTCAAACGCATGACTTTAAAAAGGTGTGATAAATATATCATTGAACTAATTATACATATAGTATATAAAGTTGATAGATATTGACCATTCTAACCATTAGTGTTAGGTAATTTTACAATTATATATTAGAAAATGAAAATGGATAATCCCAATTGCTCCCTTATAGTTTAAAGTAATCACTAATTACCTCCCTGTAGTTTCTCGAAATCCTATTTTACCCTTTCTATTAACTCTATTAATAAGAAAAAGATTCTAACCATCAAAGTATCCTAAAAGACTAAACCGTCCCTTAATTAAAAATAAAAAAATTAAAATTTTTTATGCAATAAAATTAAAAGAAAAAATATAAAAAAGTGGAGATCTAATCTCCAAATTGGATCTCTACTGTCATTTTTGATGGATGGTAGAGATTGGATCTCCGGTTACTGTATCCTTGTGTTTTTTTTAGCATGAAGAACACCATCATCATCTATTAACCAACCCAGATATCTTTACTCATAAAGAACATCATATCATCTATTAACCAACTCAAACAACTTCACTCATCTTTATTTAACCAAACTACCATCAACAGCAAACACCATCATCAACAAACCCCCCCAATATTGTAATAACAACATAAAAAAAAAAAAAAAACGCAACTTCTCGGGTCTCCAGCATCGAAAACCCAAAAGAGTCGTAAACCCAAGGATTTCTGGGTCTTTGCGCTAGAAACTTAGAAATCCTTAGGTTTTTGATACTAAAAACCCAAAGATTTCTGAGTTTTAGGCGTCGTAAACTTAGAAATCTCTAGTTTTCTGCGTTGAAAACCTAGAGATTTATGGGTTTTCGTGTCGAAAACCCAAAAATCTATAGGTTTTCAATGGAAACCCAGTTAGGTATTCGTCGATGAAGACCTTCCATCAACGGAGATCACTATTAAGAGAAGAAGAAGAAGAGAGAGAGGAAAGAGAGAGTGAGAAGTAAAGAGAGAAAATGTATTTAAATATTAAGTTTTATTTTTTATTTTATTTTATTATTTTTTTTTGAAGAAGAAGAAGAGAGGAAAGAGAGAGTGAGAAGTAAAGAGAGAAAATGTATTTAAATATTAAGTTTTATTTTTTATTTTTTTGGATTATATTTATCGTCCATCATATTGATGGATGGTGGACATAATTTTTAAATCAATTATTAATATTTTTTAATAGTTTTGATTATTACTGTTCATTTTAGAGACGAATGATGAATTTTTTTTTTATTTTTTTAAATATTAAATTATCATTTTATTAAATATTAATATTTTTTATATTTTATTTTACTTTAACAGTTTTGCCTTTCTACATAACAATTACTATTGACTTTTAAAGTCTAAACTGACGGTAGGTGGTTTTTTATTTTGATATTTTAATAAACTACGGGAGATTTATTTTGTAAATCAAAAGGGGAATATTAGTGATTTTTTAAAGCAAAGAGGGATTTTGACTATTTTATCAAACTAAAGGGGGGGGGGAGGGGGATTGGGATTATCCCAGATAAAAACTATCTTCATTCATTTAGTTATGGTTATGTTGACGTTAAAATCTGGTCAAGATCCCTAGTCAACGGGGTTCGTTTCGAGCCCAAGCTGCAGTCAACAGAAAATAAAAGAAAGGAGAGGCAGAGGAAGAAGAAGAAACCGAGAGAAGAAAAAAGCACACGGGATCTACGTGGTTCGACCAAGGGGAAGGCCTACGTCCACGGCGCCGGCTCCGGTGAGGGGTGTCAGTCACTGTTATTATTGTTTATTTTTGTTACAGTTGTAGAGAAAGAGAGTTGTAGAGAGAGAGAGAGAGGGAAAAAGGAAAACCATCCTCTTTTACTATGAAACTCACCCTTATTTATAGAGAGGGGGAGGTGCTACAGTAATGGGAAAACATTAAATACATATTACAATTTTCAAAGTCTTCTGTCAAAAAGTCTGAGTCTTCTGACACTACTTGTACTTTAGTAATTGAGTAAATCATGCTGCCACAGACTGGGAAGATTAAGCGTGTATGTCACGTTGTCTGCGAGCAGCTCTGGGTGGCCAACGAGCGAACAGGCTCTAGTAGGCAGCCGGGCGAGTAGCTTTAGCAAGCGGTCGGGAGAGCAGGCCCTAACGGGCGGCCGGGCAAGCAGGCCGACCGATCAACTCTAGCAAGCAGATGGGCGGATGGCCGAACGAGCAGGCCAGGCGAGCAGCTCTAGCGAGCCGTCGGGCGAGCAGGCCCTAGAGGACAGTCGGACGAGTAGGCCGACCGATCAGCTCTAGAGAGCAGATGGGCGGACGGTCGGGCAAGCAGCTTTAGCGAGCGATCGGGCGAGCAGGTCAAGCGATCAGCTCTAGCGGACGGTTGGACGGATGGTCGGGTGAGTAGCTCTAGCGAGCGGCTGGGCGAGCAGGCTGAGCGATCAGCCCTAGCGGGCGGCTGGGCGGACGACTGGACGAGCAGGCCAAGTGATCAGCCCTAGCAGGCTCATGGTTAACCAATTGGGTCATTTTCTTTAGGCTTTTACCAGCCTCTTTGGGGTAGCCCAAAAATACATATAACATAAGCCCCCCAATTCTCAGGGTGCTTTGCGGGTTGAGAGCTTGATCATGCTGGTAAAAGTTGGTACATATGATCTTGCAATATTGCTCTCTTCAAAATCCTTTTGCATTTGTCATGTTTCGAGCTCGAGTTCCTTGAGAGTAAGGAGGAATTCATGGTGAGGCCTATTGGGCATTTTCTTTATTTGAGTGTTGCCTTATGCTTCTATTCTGTCAAGTCATTGGATTTCCCTGTAGACTAAAAAATAGAGAATCAGTAATAATAAGCCTCTCAAGCTACACCCAGGAGATATTGGAACCCAACGACATAGCGAGAGTTGAGGAGGTCAGAACCTCAGCTGCGCTCACAGGGTCGTAACCCAAGCATATACAGCATAATAAACCTCTCAAACTGCGCTCACAAGGTCGGAACCTGAGCATTTACAGCGAGAGTTATGGAGATAGAAACCTCAGCTGCGCTCATAAGGTCAGAACCTGAGCATTTACAACATAATAAACCTCTCAAGCTGCGCTCACAAGGTCGGAACCTGAGCATTTACAGCGAGAGTTGTGGAGGTAGAAACCTCAGCTGTGCTCTAAGGGTCATAGCCCTAGCTGTACAACGTAATTTTTGGAGAGGCTGCCTTGGGAGTCGTCACTCGCGACAGTAGTAATCTGGACCCTAGTGGCTTTTAACCCCTCCAGGGGGACCCATAGGCGTAGGCAGGGTGTTGATGCTTGAGACTAGACTCCAATGGCCTTTAACCCCTCCAGGGGGACCCGTAAGCGTAGGCAAGGCGTTGATGCTCGAGACTGGACCCCAGTGGCCTTTAACCCCTCAAGGGGGGACTCGTAGGCGTAGGCAGGGCGTTGATGCTTGAGACTGGACCCCAGTGGCCTTTAACCTTGCCAGCGGGACCTGTAGGCGTAGGTAGGGCATTAATGCTCGAGACTGGACCCCAGTGGCCTTTAACCCCTCTAAGGGGACCCGTAAGCGTAGGCAGAGCGTTCGCGAACGAGTTTGATAAATTGCCACAACACAATATGATAATTTTACAATATTTATTGGCATTTACAAAATCGAAGTAAATACATATTCATTCATTTGCCAAATATAAGAGCGTACCCTTAAAGTAAGAGTCACCATGTATGTTGAGGAAAGCATTTGCAACTGATTCCGATTGCCTGATTGTTTCTGCAAGCTACTGCATTGAGTTTATTAGCGCCTCTTGCCGTTGATGGCAATCCTGGAGCCCCCACCCCCCCAGTCGTAAAGACTGCTGGAACTGGTTGGTGAGGGGCTGGAGGGAGCTTGCTTATAGCAGTGTTGCTTGCTTCTTGCTGTTGCGTCTGAGTGCCAGAACTTTCGCTTCTTCTTCCCCTTGCCATGGTGTTTAGAGAATAAGTTCTGTAAACTGCAGATGGGCTATTCCTGTAGCGCTAAAAATGTTGGCGTTAAAATCTGGTCAAGATCTCTAGTCAACGAGGTTCGTTTCGGGCCCAAGTTGCAGTTAACAGAAAACAAAAGAAAGGAGAGGCAGAGGAAGAAGAAGAAACAGAGAGAAGAAAAAAGCACACGGGATCTACGTGGTTCAGCCAAGGGGAAGGCCTACGTCTACGGCGTCGGCTCCGGTGAGGGGCAGCAGTCACTGTTATTATTGTTTATTTTTGTTACAATTGTAGAGAGAGAACAGTAGAGAGAGAGAGAGGGAAAAAGGAAAACCATCCTCTTTTACAATAAAACTCACCCCTACTTATAGAGAGAGGGAGGTGCTACAGTAATGAGAAAAATTAAATGCATATTATAATTTTCAAAGTTTTTTGTCAAAAAGTCTAAGTCTTCTGACACTACTTGTACTGTAGTAATTTAGTAAATTACACTGCCACAGACTGGGAAGATTTAGCGTGTATGTCACGTTGTTTGCGAGCAGCTCTGGGAGGCCAGTTGGCGAACAGACTCTAGCAGGCAGCCGGGCGAGTAGGCCGGGTGAGCAGCTCTAGCGAGCGACTAGGCGGGCGGCCAAGCGAGCAGGCCGGGCGAGCAGCTCTAGCGAGTAGATCAGGTCGTTTTCGGAGCAAGCAGCGACCAGACGAGCAGGCCGGGCAAGCAGCTCTAGTGAGCAGTCGGACGAGCAGGCCCTAGCGGGTGGCCGGACGAGCCCGTCGATCGATCACCTCTAGCGAGCAGATGGGCAGACGGTAGGGAGAGCAGGCCGGGCGAGCAGCTCTAGCAAGCGGTAGGGTGAGCAGGCCCTAGCGGGCGGCCGGGCGAGCAGCTCTAGCGAGTGACCGGGCGAGCAGGCCAAGCGATCAATTCTAGCGGGCGACTGGGCGGACGGTGGATGAGTAGGCCGAGCGAGCAGCTCTAGCGAGCGGTCGGGCGAGCAGACAGAGCGATTAGCCCTAGTTGGCGGCTGGGCGGACGGCCGCGTGAGCAGCTCTAGCGAGCAGGCCTATAAATCAGCCCTAGCAGGCTCATGGTTAACCAGTTGGATCATTTTCTTTGGGCTTTTACCAGCTCCTTTGGGGTAGTCCAAAAATACATATAACAGGTTATATTAAACCTTATGGGTGCAAATGCAATTCTTTCAAAAGAAAATCATCAGTAAATACGGATGGATGCATTTATATATATAATTAAGGTTTATATTTATATATATAGTAATTTTATCATCAATGTTTTCTAACTTTAAATGGTTAGGATGAATTAATTAAATTCATCCATTACATTTGAATTAAATCTGAGAGAGAATGCAATGAATGAATTTGATTGGTTCATCCTAGTTTTTTAAAGTTAAAAGACAGTAATAGTAGAAACATTATACATATAGTATACTTGTGATATCGATGCACTTGACAAAAAAAGAAAACTTGCATTCTAAAATTGATGATTATAATTTATTATATCTAATTATAATTAAGCATGCATGATTACAATTAGTAAATGTAGAATGTGTATGTGTGTTGTAATTAGATATGTGTTGACACTCAATTTTGATCAACCCAGTTCTCAAAGCCCAATGCTTGCGAAACAACAAGCTACAGATGAAACAAGTATTACCAAAATCAAAACAAACAGGACACAACTAGATTTTTACGTGGTTCGGCAAAACAAGGACCTACGTCCACGACAATTACCACCTTCTCTCTTTCGGAGTAATTGTATTTATTTCAATTTGTCATTTACACTGAATTTCATCTCCTATTTATAGTGGAGATGTTACAATTGAAATAGGTTTAAGAATCTTTCAGATAAAGTAAAAAATAATGTACATTAATTGAGATAATATATTCCAAGATGATATTTTCCGCGCATGTAGCAATTGCCAAGAATGTTGTGATTCGATTTGCATGAAAATAGGTAAGTTGGTTTCTTTCCTGATTTGAATTGATTCGCCTTCCAGAAGGTCAACTGGTCAACTCTAGCGAACAGCTTGTTCCGCGATCAGATATTGCACCAAACAGGCAGACTACTTTAGCGATCAGATGTGGTGTCGATGAGCAGACTGTTTCAACGATCAGGTGTTTCCACTATTGATCAGACGAGCAGTTTTAATTATCCTTTTGACTATCGAGTATACGGGAAGACCTCCTGATCGCGGCGATAACTTCTAAAGGGCATTTGTCGAGCAGTTTTTTGATCACGAGTAGATTATCTTTATGCTTTGTCAAACGGTCAAACCTTCTTATGGTCAATCTAAGCACTTAGCGATTTAAGACGATCAACCACATAATCTGGTGTGTTCGGATATACCGGTTACTGGATGGCTATATCCCTTCCTTTGACTTTTAACCATTTTGATTACGCTTTCTGGGCTTCTTCCTGTAAAACGATGCATTGGGCCTTATCCTTGGGTTTTTTTTTTTTCATTTTTATTCATAGACACCAAAATACCCATAACAATATGTTTAGTTGTAATAATCAATTTTAGAATATAAGCATTCAATTTTTTTTTTCAACTAACATGTTTGATTACAACTAAAAATGTTTAATTATAATTAGTAAATGTAGAACGCGTGTGTGTAGACACATTTGACAAAAAAAGACTACTTGTATTATGAAATTGATGTTTGTAATTTATTATATTTTTATTATATCTAAATATAACTATATATGTTTGATTACAATCAATAAATATTGTCTAACTCATTTAGTTATAATAAAATATAATAACTATATAATAAATTATAATCAATAATTTTGGAATGTAATCATTTTTTTTTTTATTAAGTTTATTGATATCATAGATATACTCAAGAGGACTCTATATATATATATATATATATATATATAAACTCTTATTTAACTAATTAGTTCTTATCTACTTAGTGCACACTGATATAACAAATTCAACGTATCAGTTATCAACGATCAAATTTACTTTTTTTTTTTCTTACTTTGACTAAGTCAAACAATTTATGCATAATCAATCGCCCACATCTAATGTATTAACTTAATTAATTTCAATGGACATTGAGGTGAAAATTATTATAAATGTATATATAAACTTTTATTATATATGAGTTCTTTTCCCTTTAACGCATTCTAATATAATAAAGTCAATGTCTCAATTATCAGTCATTATATTTACTTGCTTTCACTTACTTTCACTGAGTCAACAACCATTTATGCATAACCAATGACCTACATCTAATGTATTGACTTAATTAATTTTAATGCATAGTGAAAATTTATATACACACTAGTTAGTATAAACTTTCAAATGAAAATTAAGGTGACTTAATAGTAATTTTTCACATTGGCATCAATAAGGTTGTAGATTTAAGTTATTTCAACTTTCAAAATTATAATTTTCTTCTTTATAGTGGATCTAGTACAAACGTTAGCACTTTATCTCCACAAAAACCTAATACTAATCGCATCACTAGTTGTCTAAGTTACAAAAACATACAAATTAATAACTTATAGAGCATTTGGAACTATTTTTAAACTGATATTTTTGAAAACTATTTTTAAAAATGATGCTTTAAAAATGTAATGCGCTTGATAAGATTTCTTAAAATTTATTTTAAAAAACAAAAAATGGTGTAAATGTGTTTGATATTATTTTTAAAAATGAATAAAATAGTTGTTAGGGGGAAAAGTTTGATTTGTTTTAAAAATATGTTTTGAAAATGACGAAAAACATAAAAATGTTATAAAATTAAAATAAATAAATAAATAAAATCAATGGGTTAAAGAGAAATTTACCAGGGACTTGATATGAAATTTGAAAATGAAAGTTTGATAACAGCGAGAGAGAGACGAGAGAAAAATGATAAAAGAAACAAAAGCAATAAAGATGAAAATGAGAGCAGGAGAGAGAGATGAAAGATGGAACAAAAAAATCAATAAAGATAATGTATCTTCCTCCGAAGGCTTTACACATATATATACATTATGTGAAGTCGGTTATAACCGACTTAAACAAAATAAAAGATTATAATATTATAATATTATAATATAATCATCCAGAAGTTTCACAATACTCCCCCTTGGATGATTATATTATATTATAATATATTTAAAATTCCTATCAGTAAAAAAAACTCAAAATCTAAACAAAAGATATTTTATGATCTGCTGGATCAAAAATATTATAATCTTCTGGATTTAATAATATTTGGATGTGCTTAAAATGACTACCTCATTAAAAACCTTGTCAGGAAAACCCAGTGGGATAAAACCTGATCGAAGGGAAAAAGAGTGCAGTGCACATATGTCCACATTGATTTAATATTCTCCCCCTGAAAAATACTTCAGAATTAATTATGTAATTTACATACTCGACGCATCCCAATGCCATAAATCAATTTCTCGAATGTTGATGTTGGTAATGTTTTGGTGAATAAATCTGCGAGATTATCTGGGGAGCGGACTTGCTTAACATCAATCTGCTGGGTTTGTTGAAGCTCATGAGTATAAAAGAACTTTGGTGAGATATGTTTGGTTCTATCTCCTTTGATGTATCCTCCTCTGATTTGAGCAATATATGCAGCATTATCTTCATATATGATTGTGGGAGAACTTGAAGCAGTAGATAGTTCGCATGTACTCTGGATATGGTGAATAACAGATCTCAACCATATACATTCTCGGCTTGTTTCATGAAGTGCAAGAATTTCAGAATGGTTGGAGGATGTGGCAACCAAAGTCTGTTTTGTTGAGTGCCATGAAATTGCTGTATCATTATAAGTAAAAACATACCCGGTTTGTGAACGAGCCTTATGAGGATCTGAAAGATATCCAGCATCAGCATAACCAATCAAATCTGCACCACTATTAGATTTTGAATAGAATAACCCCAAATCTGTTGTTCCACGAAGATAACGAAAAATATGTTTGATACCATTCCAATGACGCCGTGTTGGTTCAGAACTGAACCTGGCCAACAAATTCACTGAAAAAGAAATATCAGGCCTAGTACATTGTGCTAAATATAATAAAGCACCAATTGCACTTAGATATGGTACTTTTGGACCAAGTATTTGTTCATCATCTTCTTTAGGTCGAAATGGATCCTTTTTAGGATCAAGAGATCGAAAACCGTTTTAGGATTTTTTCAATATATGCTGATTGATGGATAAGTACTCCGTATGATTTATGCTCGATTTCCAAGCCGAGACAATATTTCGTTTGTCCCAAATCTTTCATCTCAAATTCTCTTTTTAAATAGTCAGCAGTTTTTCGGAGCTCTTCAGGTGTTCCGATTAAATTCATATCATCAACATAAACTGCAACAATAGCAAATCCAGATTCTGTTTTCTTTATGAAAACACATGGGCATATAGGATTATTAATATATCCTTCATTTGTCAGGTATTTGCTAAGACGATTATACCACATTCGCCCAGATTGTTTTAATCCATACAAGGATCGTTGCAATTTAATTGAATAAACATTGTTGGCTTTTGATTTGTATGCTTCAGGCATTTTAAATCCTTCAGGAATTTTCATATAGATATCAGTATCAAGTGACCCATATAAATATGCTGTCACTACGTCCATAAGCCGCATTTCGAGTCCTTCTGAGACTGCTAAACTGATCAAGAATCTAAAAGTAATTGTATCCATCACTGGTGAATACGTCTCATCATAATCAATCCCTGGTCTCTGCGAGAAACCTTGTGCAACAAGCCTTGCTTTATGTCTTACAATTTCATTCTTTTCATTACGTTTCCGTACAAATACCCATTTGTATCCAACAGGTTTGACATTTTCAAGCGTTTGGACTACAGGTCCAAAGACTTTACGTTTGGCTAAGGAACTTAATTCTGCTTGAATTGCATTTTTCCATTCAGGCCAATCGTGTCTTTGTCTACATTCATTAACAGTATGTGGTTCATAATCATCGTTCATAACTTTCAAAGCTACTGTATATGAAAATATATCATCGATGATTATTTCATTACGATTCCACATACCTTCGGCACAATTGATTGAAATTTCTTGATTTTCAGAATTTCGTGGCTCATCAATTGTTTGTGCCTCTTTGGGGGTTTTAGTCTCTTCAGGGATTGACAACTCTTCTGGAGTTGATCTTTCAGAGATAATGGATTTTGTAGCTTGAGTATTATTTTCAAAAGAATCAGAATTTTTCATTCTCCGTTTTCGGGGAATACTATCTTTTGAGCCCATTGGT
Source organism: Dimocarpus longan (assembly GCA_022984855.1). Taxonomy (NCBI): domain Eukaryota; kingdom Viridiplantae; phylum Streptophyta; class Magnoliopsida; order Sapindales; family Sapindaceae; genus Dimocarpus; species Dimocarpus longan. The sequence continues at coordinate 6,522,117 of CM041023.1, read as the reverse complement.
CTACCACGCTTCTGACGTGCAGTAGTTGATTCATTTGCTGCGTTCTGATTACATTGTTCTACAGGAACAATTATTCTAGCTGGAGTATTGGCAGCTGGTATGTGTGATTTTGTCACTTTAGCAGCATCAGTAAATGCATCTGGCAACTGATTCGCAATCATCTGAAGATTAACTATTCTTCGTACCTCATTTTCACATTGGGTAGTACGAGGATCCAGATGAGATATTGTTGTCACATTCCATGATAGCTCATTTTTCTCTCCAATAGTTACATTTTTCTTGTGCTTCTCTTCAGGAGAAATTTTTCCTCCCCCTAATGGTGGGAAAGTTGTCTCGTCAAAATGACAATCTGCAAAACGAGCAGTAAAAAGATCACCTGTCAATGGTTCAAGATATCTGATAATTGAAGGTGAATTAAAACCAACATATATTCTCAAACGACGTTGGGGTCCCATTTTGGTTCTTTGAGGAGGAGCAATAGGGACTTGTACAGCACAACCAAAAATGCGTAAATGAGAAATGTCAGGTTGGTGCCCAAGTACAAGTTGTAATGGAGAGTACTGGTGATAAGCTGCAGGCCTAAGTCGAATCAATGTTGCTGCATGTAAAACAGCATGTCCCCAAGCAGAAACCGGTAATTTGGTTTGTAACAATAAAGTTCTAGCAATCACCTGGATACGTTTGATGAATGATTCTGCTAGACCATTCTGGGTATGTACATGTGGGACTGGATGTTCAACATCAATTCCGATTGATGTGCAATAATCATCAAATGTTTTTGATGTAAACTCACCAGCATTATCTAGTCGTATACTCTTGATTGGATAATCTGAAAATTGTGCTCGGAGTCTAATGATTTGAGCAAGCAATCTAGCAAAAGCAATGTTACGACTGGATAATAAACATACATGTGACCACCTTGCTGATGCATCAATTAATACCATAAAATAACGGAATGGTCCGCTGGACGGATGAATAGGTCCACATATATCTCCTTGTATTCTTTGCAGGAAAGATGGAGATTCAAAACCAACCTTAGAAATAGATGGTTTAATTACCAATTTTCCTTGTGAACAGACAGTGCATATATTGTCATTGGATAATAGAATCTTCAGGTTCTTTAATGGGTGCCCATGAGAATTTTCAATGATTCTACGCATCATCGTAGATCCTGGATGACCAAGACGGTCATGCCAAAGTCGAAATGTTATTGGTTTAAACAGCTTCTGGCTTGAAACTACATAAGTTTCAATTGATCTCATAATTGTATAATACAACCCAGATGAGAAAGCTCTGAGTTTTTCTACAATTAGCTTCTGGCCTGAGATAATTTTAGTGATGCATAAATATTCAATATTCTTCTCATTTGTAGTTTCAATATGATATCCGTTACTACGTATATCTTTGAAACTGAGTAGATTTCTTCTAGATCTACTAGAGTATAATGCATCATTTATATATAATTTAGTACAATTTGTCAATAAGATTATGGCTCTTCCAGAACCTTCAACCAGATCTACAGGACCTGATATAGTATTTACCTTGGCTTTGGCTACTGTCAAATTTGAGAAATATTTCTTATTCTGAAGAATAGTATGTGTTGTTGCACTGTCGACAATACATATATCTACACCTTCCTTTTTGAGAATAGATAATTCATCCATATCCGTCTTTCATCATATAAACCATATGTTAGTACATCATTGATAACAAAATATAAAGCAAAATAAGTTATCTTATTTCTGGAAGATTACAAAAATATGTACTAATATAATAAAAGTAAATATGACTATATTAACTAGGCAACTTTCTAATTGGTATGGATATCTCCATCACCAATTGAGTAATCCACTTTTTCATCCGCATTATCAAGAAAATCTGATAATTCCAGGCTTGTGATATCTTCAGGATCATCACCTTGATCTGCAAAATTTGTATCAATTTTCTTTTCTTTCCCCTTTACAGAGGCTTGATACAGATCAACCAAATGCTTAGTCGTACGACAGGTACGAGACCAGTGTCCAGACATACCACATCTGAAACAAACATCTTCATAATGTTTAGGGGTATGTTTCTCTACATTTTTGCCCTTGTTATGTTTAGCATTATAAACATTCCACTTTTGAGAGATGTTTTTCTGGTTTCGATTACTTGAAAATTTATACCCCCCACGACCATGATTACTACGTCCGCGTCCACGTCCACGTCCATGACCTTTACTTGTACTAGCATTTGCTTCTGGCAGTGCAACTGCGCCTGCTGGGCGGAGTTCATGATTTTTCATCAGAAGCTCATTATTTTGTTCTGCCACTAAAAGACATGAGATTAACTCAGAGTATTTTGTAAACCTGCGTTCTCTATATTGCTGCTGCAGGAGCACATTAGATGCATGGAAAGTAGTATATGTCTTTTCCAACAGATCTGCATCAGTCAGTATTTCACCACACAAGTTCAGCTGTGAGGTTATCTTAAACAGGACAGAATTATAATCAGCGACTGATTTGAAATCTTGGAGTCTTAAATTACTCCACTCATGCCGGGCTCTGGGGAGGACGACGGTTTTCTGATGGTCATACCTATCTTTTAGATTTGTCCACAGAGTCAGTGGATCTTTAATTGTGAGGTATTGAGTCTTCAGGCTCTCATGTAAATGGCGGCGGATAAAGATCATTGCAGTTGCTTTATCCTGTAGAGATGTTTCATTATTATCTCTAATTGTATCAGCTAAGCCTTTGGACTGCAGATACAGCTCTACATCAAGGATCCATGAAAGATAATTATTTCCTGATATATCCAGTAGAGCAAATTCTGGTTTTGCGATATTTGACATGACTATACACATAAAATATCACAATTAGTAACATAATCAAAATGATATATTTGAAACTTCAGGTTGCCAAAAATTTCATTTATATTTTTAGAACTTCAGGTCAAAAATAATAAGTTCAGGTTTTAACAATAAATTTTTAGAACTTCAGATTCCATTGATTAAAATCCAGAACTTCAGGTTCTAGTACATTATAAATTTGAGAGAATAAAATATATGAAATATAAAGATATAACAGAGATAACAAATCAATTAATTAATAATATATTGAGCCGGCATAGCCGTGCATGAAATATATAATAAAAATAATAATAACAGAGCTGCACATATAGTACGTAACAATAAGTAAATAAATAAAATTAAATAGTTAGATCTGTAATGCATGATAATAATAAGTGAGTCGGCAGAGCCGTACATTGTTTGAGTCGGCAGAGCCGTACATTGATTGAGTCGGCAGAGCCGTACATATATTGAGTCGGCAGAGCCGTACATATATTGAGTCGGCAGAGCCGTACATATATTGAGTCGGCAGAGCCGTACATTTATTGAGTCAGAATATCAAGAACTTCAGGTTCAAGATCGTGCTGATAACGTGTTATAAAATTAAAATAAATAAATAAATAAAATCAATGGGTTAAAGAGAAATTTACCAGGGACTTGATATGAAATTTGAAAATGAAAGTTTGATAACAGCGAGAGAGAGACGAGAGAAAAATGATAAAAGAAACAAAAGCAATAAAGATGAAAATGAGAGCAGGAGAGAGAGATGAAAGATGGAACAAAAAAATCAATAAAGATAATGTATCTTCCTCCGAAGGCTTTACACATATATATACATTATGTGAAGTCGGTTATAACCGACTTAAACAAAATAAAAGATTATAATATTATAATATTATAATATAATCATCCAGAAGTTTCACAATAAAAAAGAATTTTTTTTTTCACTTTTTTATTATCATTTTAAAAAATAATTAACCAAACACTTTCCACTCATTTTTTATTTTTGAAAATCAAAAACCATTTTAGAAAATGGATCCAACCAATACACCTTACGTGTCTGCAACATAGTAAAGGAGTTCCACAATACGTTCAAGAGATCTCCTTACATTTCGCGATGTGCCATTAAATAACTTCCACAACATACTTATTGAAGTTATAACTGTGGCTCCACAACATTAAGTAGCATGACTTATTTAAGCATGACTTATTTAAGTTATAAGTATGGTTTTATACAGCAAGTCTAACATTACAAGGGAAAGTTCTCAGGTACTGTGACTGGGAGATAGCAAAGATACAAAGGACTATAAGAGGGAGAGAGAGAGGAGCCTAGTCATCTGACAGCCCACAACTCATTAGTAAGTGGGGTTGGCAGCCTCCAATCAATCTTAAAAGAACATGGTGCCATCTGTATGTCTATGACTTGCACACTTCCATTCAGCAAGCATATACCAAAAAAAAATTGAATTATGTCAATGTGTGGCATAATATTAAAATAATTTAATATTATGGAAGGTAAACAAACATCATTTATTATTTCAAAATATAAAATAATTACAAGTGTAATTCATAAAAACAAGTTCTTTTAATTTATTCCATTAGGACACTAGTCATGATGACCCTTAAAATATAAGTTAGGCATGGTTGGATCCATCAAGTTTGATTTCGTTTTACATTATTTTATGATGATGTAAATTATATCGTAGTTTACTTCAATAAAATGAAAATGAAACTAAATATGATAAGAGAATTGACCAAATTTATGCAAATATAATGTTAGTTAAACGAGTTTAAGTATATAAAGAATTCGATTTTAATTGAAGTTGAATTTTGTTCATTGCTATTAATTTTTTCATAGGCAATGGTGCTGGGCTGGGTACATCTATGGGCTCGCCTATGACCTACAGAGGCCAATGGGTCAGGGCTAGGCCCATAAGGCTGCCCCACTAAATTATTAGCCCAATGATACTTCTAGTTGTTAAGCTTAGAATGTCAACAATTTTGAAGAAAATAACAAATCAAGGCTTGCGTTTGGTGAATATTGTGGTAGCTAGAATTGTTTGATGCCAATTGCTAAGAAGATCATTTATTTTTGGGATGAATTTTCATATTATTGTAATTATTAATAATATCTTCATTTTAATGATAGCAGAAATAATTTGGTTGGTAATTACACCTATTAGTATAGTTGAGGTCTCAAATTCAAATAACCCTCTCCTAATTTTTCTTTGAAAGAAATAATATCTTGATTTTAGTGATGTTTGAACCTGATAATTGTAGAAAACTTATCTGCGGGTACTAGATAGCTAGTTGATAAAGTGTTTTGCCATTGAACAGAAGTCTCGGGTGCAAGATTGGCTCGTGCTATCACGGGAAGGTGTTTGAATTATGTTTACAATAATAATTTGAAAAACATAAAAGAAAGCTTATTTATGTTACCCTTTTGAATTAATTTCAAGAATTGTCTATTTAAAATGTCAACAAATTAAGGTTACATTTATAATGCTTTAGGCCGCTCCAAAACTACGTCCACTCTCTGACCTTCATTCAAATTTGAGTATTTCATTCGCTGACTGGACTTACGAGCGTGAATGAAATTGTGTTACACAAAATAGTTTCCTAACCACTCACTAAAGGTAAGTGTATCATTTAGTGAGTCAGAAAATACTGTCACGCCTAGTTTAAAACCGACAAATAATGCCTCATAAATGAAAAGTGTTTTCACACTCAAAACACATGAGCTTAAAATGCTCAATCTTAGCTCCGAAGTTCAAAAGATTTTATTTAGCTAAGTGTAAACAAATGATTTTTCAAGAATACATAGGAGATGTTTCAACAATATTTTCATGAGTTTGAAACATCTCATACATACATACATATATATATATATATATATTTTCTCACATGAAAACCTTCTCATAAAAGAGTTATGTTCAGATCAGCCACCTTTTTAATGAAATCTTATGATTGATGAGATTGTTTTAATGAATGTCAAGAAAAATGAAATATATTTACAAAAACAAAATTTATATTTTTTTCAGCTTTGGAAACTATTTTTTTTAATACATATTTTAAGCTGAAAACATGAAAATGTAGGGCATCAAAAGAAATATTAAAGAAAAAGTAGTTTCCCAAACTGATAAAATATAATTTTTTTCATAAGTGTATATTGTTTTTCTTATCACCCACACAAAATATCTTATCAAAATTCATTAAATTTCACCAAGATATGAATGGTGTAAATATAAGAAGGGTTTGCACTTAACGATTTATACACAAAAAAAATACTAATGATGAAAAGTTCAATATACTTGTACATATGCTTCATTTAACACTTCTAAACCACTTCTAAACATATTTTTAACCCTTATTTAACCTAATCAACAAATATACAGGACATGTAACTAAATAAACAAAATACAGTGCTTTAATTTGATTTTTATTGATTAATTAAACTCATTAAAAACGAAACTCTACCTATAATCAACAAACATATCGACAATTGACAAAATAATAAAATGCCAACTTGAAAATATAGTGTGTGTATATAAGAGATATATGATCAGACTCATAAAATGTGATCAGAGTATTAAAGTAAATATTAAAGTGCAGATATTGAATCCTGAAGGGATCAGTCTAAAGAGCTACAGAAATCTGCTTTAATTTTATTCTACATCATACAAGGCAAACCTATTTTCGTTTATGCTTTGCTTTGCTTTGTGCATGGCCAGCCCAAAACCAAAGTTGTTTAGGACAAAAGCTGCCACTTGTTTTTCCAGAACTATCTTTGGTCTCTGATTCATTTTGATCCGTTCTTTATATTTACTAGTACACCAAAGAAAAAGGAAGACCCCCTGCCAATAATTCAGTGCCCTTTTGGAGGAAGGAAAATTGGTACATTATCTGTTTCTTCTAAAGCTTTTCACTGTTAGTTATCAGAATCCATTCTTTTTCTTGGTACAATAAATTTAAACTTCAGTAATTCTTATATGGGTAAAATATGTTACGGTGTAGAGTAGTTCGATTTTTTTATTTTTTTTAATGTAGACTTAGGTCACAACCAATATAATAGTTCAGGTTGACACCATGAATTTGATCATGATATCATACAAGACATTTTTTTTTTCTTTTGAAAGGATATCGTACAAGACATTTGAATTTTTATATATATAGTCTTTGTTGTATTCATGCATGTTTGTATTAAAAGATTATGTTAGGGATAACAAAAGGAATTTTCGTCAAATAAAGAGAGAATAATGTTTATCGTAAACAACCACTTAAAAGGAGCTTATATTCATAATTGATACTGCATGTCTTTATCTTTTCAAATTGACAAAATTGAACTTAGTGAATATCCTTTGCTCATAATATGTAAAAGAAAAAAAAAAGATACACAAATTTGAGGACTTTTATACAGAATATATTATATTGAGGAAAAAAGAAAATATGCTCAAAAAACAAATTAAAGCAGCCTTTAGTTGTGAATTATATATCATCTTTAGCTTTTTCTAATTTGCTCAAAGAGTTTATTAATTGGCAGAATATCCTTTGCACGAATTGTAATTAAAAGAGAAAGACAAAACAAAGATGAATTTATTTAAGTTAGTATCAACACAGAAGTCTCAAGTATCTGAAGTGGTACCATACAAAAAGTGCATGATACCGTCCCATTACTATTACATTGATTAGATTAGATTCATTAAAAACTTCATTTTATTATATCCTTTGGCAACTAATGTACAATACTTACTACATACACTCCTTAAACATATCGCAAGTTGGTTGAGATGCTTCAAAATTCACACATTAATGAGATACACGAATCTATACTTGCCATAAGAAACAGACTTACTATTGTGATATCATACTTTAAGATTATAAGAGAGTTTTAGATGAATTTTAAAATCACTCAAAATTCTCCATTTTTAATCCAAAGCATAGGAGAGGTCAATACTAAATTTGCACTTCTTTTATCTGCTATGTTATGTGTAAAATAAGGAAGGCAAACCTCCATTAATCTGTTTATGAATCTTGATTATGATAACTCCTCCTAAAAAAGCAAAAATGTGGAAAAAAAAAAGGAAAAGATAAAGGATCAATATTATGCTTTTGCATTTTATTCTTCTTTAATTTCTTTTGAACATGATTTTTTCCTGTCAAAGATACGTAAGACAAGGTTTTTCTAATTGATACTAATAGTGAACTTTGATGCACCAAAAAAGGAGCATCAAATGTAATTCAATGCTCTTTTAATTTGGAGGAAGAAAAAAATTGAATTCTTCTATATGGTATTATCTGTTTCTTTAAAGTATATTTCACTGTTAGATCTCAGAATCCAATCTTTTTCTTGGTATAATGGGTATAAACTTCAATAATGAATTGTACATTATCATCCATATGGTAACGTTATGGATTGGTGGTCCAAATATATGCATTTTATATAGACTTATAATTAGATTGTGCTATTAGTAGTCCAGATCGTATATATGTAAGATATTAAAGTCAGACTTATTTTTCAGATCACAAAAAGGGAAACGTTTGAATTTAAGATTTCTCCTATTCAAATTTGTATAAATTAATTATGTTTATTGGCTAACATGAGGAGTTTTTATTTTATCAAATAAAAAGAGAATATAATATCATTATAGATAACAAGTTAAAAGTAGCTAGCCTTATATTCACACTAGATACTGCTTGTCTTTAATCTTTTCAAATTGATACAAAGATCTAGTGAACTAACAGAATATCCTTTGCTCATAATATATATGTAAAATGATACACACAAAACTGAGGCCTTTATACAGAATATGTTGAGAAAAAAAAAAAGAAAAAGAAAATATACCCTGAAAATTAAATTAAAAGCAGCCTTCAGTTGTAAATTACATACATCTTTAGATTTTTCTAATTTGCTGAAAGAGTTTATTAATTGACTGAATATCCTTCACACGATTTATTAAAAGAGAAAGATAAACCAAAGATGAATTTATTTTAAGTTAGTATCAACATGCATGTACAGAAGTTTCAAGTATCTTAAGTGATTGATACCGAACAAAAAGTGCATGATACCTTCCCATTATTGACTTCATTTACACTATCAGAATATATACTTTAGATAATTGATATAAAAATACAAAAAAAAAAAAAAAAAAAAATTCAGCCAGTAGGTGTCAATTTATTTCATAACATAAAACCCTAATTAATTATTAAGAGGAACATAAAACCTCATTTTCTTGTGTTATATGTCAATGTCCTTAAATAGGAATATACTAAACCTATTCTTTATGCATATTGCAAACTACAAACAGCAAAATGGACGGACATTATGTATGGAAAGTGATCTATACCTACCATAAGAAACGAACTTATTATTGTCGGTTCTTAAAATTGTAAGATCGGTTTCGATGAAACTTAAATTTTCATAAATTTATAATTGATTTTTAATATTCTGATACATATGTAACAAGAAAGGTCAATACTAAATTTGCACTAGTTTAATGCCATGCAGTGTTTTCTGTAAATAAAGAAGGCAAAATCTCGATTAATTTGTTTATGAATCTTGGTTATGCATTATGATGAGCCTAATAAAAAAGCAAAAAATGTAAAAAAAGAAAAGATAAAGGATCTATATTATGCTTTTGTTTTTGTTTTTGTTTTTTCAATTTTTCTTTAATTTCCTTTTGAACATAATTTTTGCCCGTCAAAGATACGTAAGACATGGTTTTTTGTCTAGTACTTGATCTTCATTAAAATTGATGTATTGTGATAGGACTTTAAATGGGCCTAAAGAATCTAATTAAAGGGAAGCTTTTATGATTTATTATCAAATTCAGGATCATAATGACAATGCATGGTCACTCAATAAGTCAATTATATGTATTAACAAATATTAAATTAAGTAGAATGGTAATTATCAATACAACCAGTGACACGATATAAAATTAATGGGTTTGAGTTAGACTTTGTTGGGTTGATTTACTATCGGGTCAACAAGTTAAACTCATTATTGAACAATCTGTGTTTGAGTCGTATCCCTACCTCCTAACGTGTTAACCTATTTGATGCGACTAAAAACCAATTATTTAATTTTAATTTTATTTTGAACCAGCATTATATCATAATTGTTTGTTTCCATTTATTAACTGAGATTAGTTCATCTAATTATGTAATTAAATTATAAAAGTTTAAATTATTTCAAAATGTTAAATAGATAAATGCATTAATCAAATTGTTTATTATCCTAATAAATTAACAACTTAAATGGGTTTTATAGGGTAACTGGCTAATTTAATGGGTCATTTTTAGGTTTAAACTTGTGACACAATAAGTTTAACAGGTTGTATTTGGATTGAGCAAAAAAATAATAGTCATGTTTGAGTTCATATAATTATGACACAATAACTTATATCCCCACTCATAAATTTGGTTGTGTCAAGTATTGTATATCACTCATAATTTAAGTGATTAGTAGGTATCTCTTTCACATTTTTTACAAAAGTTTGAATTCCATCATTTTTAATGTTGATTTAACTAGTGATTTCAAATTATCTTCTAATTATATGAAAATTAATCTAAATATTCAAATGAAGATGTATTATTGTGCATCCACATGTCAATTTTAGATACGTATTAATCACAATCGAAAATTTAGATCTTGAAAAATTAGACCATAGTTATTATTTACAATCATATATTTAACTTATTTAAACACAATATACTTGAAAAACAAATCTTGAAACTAATTATTTTCAAAAAAAAAAAAAAAAACTTGAAACTAATTAAAGGTGCTGTTAAATTGACAGGTTTTTTGAGAATAATTGATATATATATATATATATATATATATATATATATATATATAGGGCAAATTGCACAAACCTCACCTGAGATTTGATGAAATTACACAAATATGATAACGTTTGGATAACTCATACTTTCACTATCTGAGGTTCCAAAACTTAACACAAACATTTCACTGTTGTTAATCAACTATTAGTCAACTTCTATTAAGTCAAAATTATCAAGGGTAAAATGGTCAATACATAGTTTATATATTTTAATTAACAAAATAATAATATATGTATTATTTTTAAATTTCATTAAAAATTATAAAAAAATATGAGAAGCTGTAGATGGTCTCTTCTCTCTACTCCACCGACCAGTTCTCTCTCTCTCTCTCTTTTTCTCCACTTGATCCCATAACTCCCATGGCTAGCATTGGAAAACCCCATTTGAAGGGGAACTGGACCGCTCTGGGGCAATGGTTGGCGTCTAACAGCACCACCTCTAACATATCAAGGAAAACGAGTTGGTTAAGGGGGATGAGGGTTGATAAAGTGAGGTGGGATATTGAGGCTGGTAGTGACGAGGCAAAAGGTGACCAGGTGGGGGAGAGGTCGGAGTAGTGGTAGGGGTGGAAGTGGGAGAGGAAGAAGGAGATGGTGGAGGTGGTGGGGAGGCGGAATATGTCCTCGAAGAAACAAATGTTGGGAAAAAGGGTAAAGGTGGAGTCTAGGGTTGCGTGTTTGGTGGGTGGAGATTTAGAAAAGGAGTCCATGAGAGTGGTGTAAACGGGCAAGTGTGGGCCGTTTGGGTCTACCGTGGAAACCGTTTAGCTCTCTATATATCCATATTTGGATCTAATATCCATATCTGGATCTATTCTCCACCCATAATTTTTCTTTAATTTTTTTTTTAAAAATTTTTAGTATTTATTTTAATTTTTAAATAAATCTTTGGTGGAATTGTTTTCTTTGTGGGGTTATTTTGGTTTGTTAAAGAAATGTTTATGTTTTTTGGTTTATTGCTAGAAAAATTTGATGTTTGGTTGCTAAGAAAATTGAAGGAAAAAGAAAAGAGCTTAGATGATTTTTTATTTTGTTAATTTTTAAAATACTTGAAAAAAATAATGGAGATGATGATGGATGAATAAGGAAGATGATGATGAATGCAGTTATGATTTGGGATGACATGATGATGAATTTCTGTAGGTGGTGATAAGGAAGATGAAAGATGAATTTTTATCTTTCTAATTAAATTATAAATATATATTTTATGGCTGATCCTCCCACTCTTGTCACTGTTTATGGGTATTTTCATCCTTACACAAGAAATGATCTTTACCATTTCTCTAAATTAACAGTTATTTGACGACAGAGGAGGTTTATACGGAGCTTTTGGAACCTCAGGTAGTGCGTGTGCAATTTCACCAAATCTCAGAGGAGGCTTGTGCAATTTTCCCTATATATATACACGCTAATTCATTTATCTTAGATAAGATTTGATATTGTACAAACCCATACTAATATTAATAAATCAATTAGACATATTAGTTTCAAATGCATATTACTTTTGTCACTACATTAAATCACAAACTGCTATAAATGATATTTTTTTTATTAAGTGAAAAAAAAAAACTCTAGTATCATAATGTTAAGTTGCTGAAGATACAAGAACAATTGGGAAACTAATTAAAATTGTAGTATATTGCTTTGAGTGAAACTAATTATTATGTACATTATTCAGTGGTGCGTCTAATAAGTGAAGAGGTGATACTGAACATTTTCTTGATACCAAGGAAAGTACTATAAGATAATAGCACTTGTCATAAAATTATTTGTATACATCTTAACTAATAGATTTGAAAAAAATATAATCCCAATTCTTCCTCTCCTTCCCTCTCTCTCTCCGTATAATTCTTAAAATTGTCATTAACAACATTACCAATCCACATAAATGGAAAATAAACCCTACTTTGACCCTAATGTTAACAAATTTCCAATGTAAGACCTCTTGCCTTACTAGAATAGACTTTACCAGTCGAATACCATACGTTTGCCAATTTCATCTAGTGAAAACTACCAAAGATAACCACAATAAAAGACGAAAATTCATTTATAGCCAAACATTTTTAAAAATTCATTTTTAACCTTTCAAGCAAACTAATTGCATGGTATACCCAAGTTACCCATTTTACCCCTAAGTCAAAGTTGACCCATATACCCTTATTTTGTAAAATTTAAAAAAAAAAGCCTAATGCAAAGTTACAAAACTACCCTCATATACATGAAACCCACAAAACACGATCACCCACCCAAATCAAATTTCCACTGGTTTCATCAGACCCTTATGACCTGTTTGCGGTCTGAGATCCCTTATGCCTTATCGCTCATTGTCGAGCTTGTCGCACCATTTCAGACTTTCGTCGGCCTCTTCAGACCGCCAATGAGCTTTTTCACCACCTCTATTGCCGAAGGTACACAACGAAACCCTCCATTTGATTGTTCGAATTTTATTTGTGAAATTTTGAGTTTTGATTTCATTTTTTCTTTGGATTAGTGTAATATGGTTAGATTAGGTTAGTTTTGGTTGGATTTGGATGAATTGAGCATGAGAATGAAGGTTTAAGTGGTGTGTGTCGTCGAGAAAGACGAACTATTGGGACCGAGTTTTTTGGTTACAAAAGGAAAAAATCGTGTTTTGTATAGCCATAAAACACGATTTTGGTGGAAGACCGGATTTATGGGTAAAGCCACAAAACACGATATTTCCTAAAAACCGTGTTTTGTGTCCATAAAATACGATTTTTAGAGAAGATCGTGTTTTATGACTACACTCATAACATTAGTCTTCCACCAAAACTGTGTTTTGTGGCTGCATAAGATACTATTTTTGGAAAAGATCGCGTTTTATGGGTTCACAGTTTTTTCAAAAATTATGTTTTAAGGTTAACCAAAACATGATTTTTAGAAAAGTCCGTGTTTTGTGGCTGCACCAATAAACCCAATCTTCCACCAAAACCGTGTTTTGTGGCTGCACAAAACACGGTTTTTGGAAAAGACTGTGTTTTGTGGTTGCACCCATAAAACACAGATTTTTCTAAAAATCGTGTTTTAGTCAATCTTAAAACATGATTTTTGGAAAGACTGTATTTTATAACTTGACCCATAAAATACGATCTTTTTCGAAAACCGTGTTTTATTTAGCTACAAAACATGATTTTTTGGAAAAAGTTTGTTTTAATTAAATTAATTAATATTGGTTTCGACAATAAGTTAATTAAATTTTAAATTTTAATTAAATTAGAAATAAATTAAATTTAATCTATTATTCTAATAATTAAAATAAAAATATTAAATAAATGTGACTAAAATTAATTAAAATAAAACAAGCAAATGAAACATAAATTAAAAATATAAAATAAGAAGAATAAATTAATTACAATTAAAATTTGATTTAATATAATCGTAATATGTTAATTTAATTTGTTAATTAAAATTAGATTTATAAATTAATGAAAAAAGGACAAAATAATAATTAAGTTTTATTAAAGTAAATAGTCAATTAAATTAATGTTATTCTAATTATTTTTATTTATTTTTTGTATAAATGCAGGTAAATTATAAATAGAGTTCATAGGTCATTCCTTCAGATATGTTGTTAAGTATACACTGTAGCTTTAAAGAGACTGTTGGTCTAAAAGCAGTTCTTAATAAAAGAGAACTCCTAAAACAGTTCCTAGGCGTGACTCCGTTTAGATATTTCATGGAAATATCCCAAAATCAATTGTTAATTTGCCCCTTGATTGTAACTATTCTTACTAGAGAGTTGGAAATTTGTTGTGCTAACCTTGATGAGATGTGATTTGAAATTAGAGGGCAATCATATAGGTTTAGAAAGCAGGAGTTTTTATTAGTAACAACGCTACGATTCAAGGATATCAATGTAAATACCATTAAGGCACGACAAAATGACAAGAATAGTCTCTATGGCGACTTTTCAAAGGAATTCCATTGTTAGTGAAAGCTATTGTCCTTATGATCAAGTCATGGACGAATGTAGATATCGACGACACGTTCAAGTTGGCTAATTTAGTCATAATGTTTCAATTATTGTATAGTCTAGATGAGAGCCAAAGGGTGAATAAGGCGTTATGGACCTTGATAGAGGATGCAGATGTGTGGAATGCATTCCTTTGAGGTACAATGACATATAATATATTGCTCGATCACCTCCGACAGGTGATTATTGAGGACCGACTTATAAATGGATGGACAGTTAACCTACATGGGTTTTTTTAAGCATTCTAGGTACAACACTTACTGTATGCTCATTTATTATTATTGAAAATTGTTTAGTTTATATATATATATATTTATATTGTAATGATATATTTGTTTTTTGTTTAATATGCATTATAGTGATGGTTTGTTGAAATGTTCCCATACTTGGACAACTAGGTAGGGAATAGAATAATAGGTGACATGAATTTGCTAAGGTTTAAGAATTGGGATTGTAATAAGAGAATTAGAAAGGATGCAGGAAATTGGAGGAATGCGCTTTACCTCGTAAGTGTTTATCCTTACATAAATTTGTTTCCATTTATTTACTATGTTTTGGTGTATATTAAATATATGTATGTATGTATTGTATCAAGAAGACTTCTTGTGGCCACCAACGATGAGAGAAAGACGAATTATTGGAGGTCATTCAACCTTTGACATTTTGTTGGAGAGAAAATATGGAAATACGGCGATGGAGGGGGTCAAGATGATCATAATGATGAGGGTTATAATGATGTTAAAAGTGATGTTGATGTTGAAGGTGATGCTGATATTAAGAGTGATGTTACTGATGATGAGCAGACAGTGGGTAAGAGAGAGTTGAATAGGGAAAAGGAAGATGAGGATAAAGAGAAGGAGTCGAGGACAAAAAGTGTGCATGATGTATGACTAAGGGGCAATTCGTCGCTTAGACCGTCTCACCCTCAGGTACAAATATGATATTATTATTTTATATATATTTTAAATTAGTTGTATATTATAATTTCTATCATATATATATATTTATTGATTTATTTATTTGCAGGAGCCTCAGACGAAGGTCGGTAAGATAATGAAGCTGTTGAAGCATATTGCAGGGATGCAGCAGACACATAATAGGTTGCTGCATAATATGGATAAAAGATTGAAAAGTGTTGAAGACCAGTTAAAAATTAGTAAGCCTGTGGATGATGATGTTGTTGAGAACTCTATCCGGGACCAGGATGACGACCTACACATCGATGACTTTAGACCAGAAAGAGATCATCACATTGATGACCAAGACTAGGAATAAGGCCACCACGAGCACATCCATGAGTCAGCATGCTAAGAGTCAGAGGGTGATTATGACATTAATGATTAGGGCAAGGACCCACCTATCAACATCTATGACTTAGGACCAGAGAGGGATCATCACATTATTGATCAGGATTAGGACCCGCCCATCAACATCCATGACTTAGGACCAAGGGGGGATCATCACGTTACTGACTAGGACTAGGACCTACCAATCCACATCTATAAGTCGAGGGGGATATTGACATTGGTAATGTTCAAGTAAACTTTGTATTTATTTGATATTTTAGTCTTACGTATTGATTTAAAAATCAAATCTAAAATTGTGAATTTCTTTAAATTATATGGAAGGGTTATCCATGAAGGAGGTAAGCAAAAGATTAAGCCATCGGCATCTTGCAGGACGCCATACACTAATCCTCTACAGTTGAAAAAGAAAAAGTTGAAGAAAGTGGCAATATAGGTGGCAGAGTGTAACAGATAACCCAGCTCGCTAGCCAGTTCACTGTTATAGCTCGACCTTGCCAGCTATCCGATCAATCGGCCTACCAACCAACTTGCAGCTGTAGCTCGACCTGCCATAGATAGGTACTGTTCTCTCCCCTAAAAGGTTTTACTGGCCTCCTATATCTACTCGAACCCGTGACTTAGAGGCTAAGTATATAGGGAATGTAGGATGTGTATCATTTGAGCTAGGTATATAGGGAGAGAACAGTACCTGTCCATGGTAGGTCGGGCTACAGCTACGAGTTGCGAGCTGGTTGGTTGGCCAATGGACCAAATAGCTGGCAGAGTCGAGCTACAACAGCGAGCTGGCTAGTGGGTCTGGCTATCTATTACACGGAGACCTTACTCGATATGTATATAATGTACAAAGCTGCTTCTTTGAAACGTCCGATATGGATAAAAAACATTATTACACTTTTTAACCTAATGTAATAAAATATCTTTTAATTTTTTTTTTCTTTAGGCACATTATTGATGGTTATCCAGTGCCATGCACCTTGGATATGCTTCGTACCATCAAGGATGTTAAACGAAGATTCATATTGATGGTTATTTGATTTGCCTACGGAAGAAAAGGAAATTTTGTGGGTGGTGGAACGAGATTAATGATTGTAGATACGCAGTCCACATGACAAACTTTTTTGTAAGTGCTTACAAACTTTTTTGTTTTCCATGCTACATATACCACACTGAACATTGAGTTTGATCCGTCTACGACTGTTGCAATATATTATTGGAAAAACTGTGCTACCAGCATGGGAGACACTAAAATGCCATGGAAATCTAATTTTATTTAATTGAATATTCACATTAGTCCTATACAACTAATGTTTTCAAAATGCAGGTACTGGTCCCTTGTTCTTTCTCTCAAGTATATTAGGTTCCTTGTACGGTGTGCCTGACAGAGAAGAAGATAGTGATGTATGATTCCTTGAAATCCGTAGACTTTAATGAGTGGAAACAAGTCCTTCAACTGCTCGCATGTTTCATATCGATTATCTTGCGGCTGATTAGATTTTATAAGTAAAGCAAAACACCTACACCACTTGTGGAAAAAAGATGGGACAAAGAGTGTGTTAATATAACAAATATGTTTCAGTAAGCTGACATGTAAATGCCACATTTGTTTAAAATTTAGCATCAAATTCATTATATAAAGGTTTTTAATAATCATCTAACTTCTTTTCCTACTAATACAGGAATAGTTGTAAAGTGTATTGCGCAATGTTTATCCACAATTTTTTGAAGTTCCAAGAGCATGAATGGAAGTCTCACTAAACTTTAGAAGACACCCGTAAAATAAGGACAGATATAACGTACGATTTATATATGTATTCCACACCAAAATACAAAACAGATGATTCTGAATGGTGGATACTAGATAAAGACGGAAATGTAATAAATGATTGATTACTATAATAAAATAACTATGTTTGTTTTTGTAATTAAATTAAAACTGGTTAAAATAGAAATAAATTGAAGTAAAACACAAGACCATTAAAATAGAATCTCAATTGAAATCAATGCCATATGGATGTATTATGATGAAATTCAAGCCATTTTTTATATGAATTTCAATGAAACTTAAGTGAGAATTCATAAGTTACATAAACTATGGTGAGATTGCATAAGTTATGTTCCCAAGTAAGTTCAAAATGAAGACATGTGGATGTAATTTGAGACTTTAAGAAACCATTAAAAAGAAGAGTAAAAGTAAGGAAAAAAACCGGGTTATATGGCTATATAAAATCCGGTGCCGTGTTTTGACGAACCACAAAATGCAGTTTTCTAAAAAAATTGAAAAATAATAAAACCATGTTATAATGGCTATTAAAACTCAAAACTGTGTTTAAATGCTATATACAACACAGTTTTTTGTTTTGTTTTGTTTTGTTTTTTTTTTTTATTTTAAAAAAAAACGCATCTTTTGGTTCATTAAAACACATACACGAGTTTTATATGGTCATATAACTCGGTTTTATAATTTTTTTTGGTCCTTTTACGTTAATTTATGCTACTGTTTTTCCAATGTCAAAAACTTTCCAAAATCCATAAAATTGATGTTATATGCAACTTTGGTACAACATTATCTACAAACATAATGTTCAATTAAACTTATGTGAGATTGCACAAGCTCTTATATACTAATTGTATGCCATGATGATACACTCCACTATGATGATACGAGAGATTTGATAAGTTATATGTCCAATTACGTTAAATAGATTAAATTGAAGACATTTGGAGGTAATTTAAGACTTAATAAAGCCATGAAAGAAGAGAGTAAACCAAAATAATAATAATAATAATAAACCAGGTTTTATGGCTATATGAAACACGTAATCGTGTTTTAATGACACAAAAGATGTAATTTTTTGAAAATTGAAAAATAAAAAGAAGGGGTTTTATGTAGCATTTAAACATGATACCAGGTTATAATATTAAAAAAAACCCGGTCTTTTAATAAAGTAGTCTCCCCTATTTTTTGATTATTTGGGTCTTATAGCACATGCATTACATACCAACCAATCACACTACTACCATTACAAAAGAAGATTGAGAATTTTCATTGTTTAGCATACATGAAAATAGTGATCTATTATGTCAATTCATTATTTTTAGGAATATGAATACAAAGTGCTCAAGTATAACATATATAAGTAAATAATATACCAGGTTTTCAAATAGTCTATTCATTGTAAATGATTACCATCGTTTTCATCGTCCTTTGACGGTGAAATAGGAAACCGTTGATCACATCGATATCACGTGTATCCAGTCGCACCGTAAAGGTGGCATTTTCGGGAGGTCCTGACACGTCCAACAATGAGGGCACTCATCCCAACATCTCCAACAGTGGATGTGCTTGTTCTAACCTCTTTTGCAGCTTCTTCGTTGGTTGGAGCACCTCTAACAACTTCAACGTGGTTCCTAGCGCCTCCTTTAGTAGTTTTTGCATTGGTCCCAACATTTTTAGCAGTAACTTCGCTCGTCTCGTCGTAAGCGAATATAAAGTGGTTAGGGTAACAAAGATAGTTGTCATATTTCACCACATTTTTCACACTTTTTCTGCAACTACTTTCCCCAACTGAAGGTAAAACATTTTCATCATCTGGTTGCTTTTTACACTATTGCTTCAGGTTTTACTTTAAGTAGAAGAAATAGAACACATGTGAGATTTCAGGAAGAACAATTCTCACCACATTTGTAATACTTTTATGACGATACGATACAATAATCAAATTCGATTGCAAATGTTGTCTCTCATCGATAATCTCTTGCAATCTATTTAGGAATCACGTCCACAAATTGTCCGACTCTTTATCACTAAATCCAAAAGTGATGAGATAAATCATCTCTTTCCCATATTTGCATACACTAACAAAGATCACTCATTTATATTCGCCTTTTAAATAGGTGACATCAATAGCAATAACTAGTTTGATATAGGACTATAAACGGTGAATAGAGGCCCTAAATGCAATAAACAAATATAAGAAATGTTTTTTTTTCACCCATCACTATATCAGAGTTTATTTTTTTTAACATGTGAAAGTACGAAAAAAACTGCTAAAATGATTCATCCGCTTTCCCATATGCTAGTTTCTTTACATATTATAAAGACCTCCAAGTTTTATTATACATAATCTGCATGCCATAGTGCTATAACATTTTTGTAATCAAAAGCTGAGATGTAATACTATCAAGCCTCGCCCTCCTTTCTTGCTATAATAACATTCTTCATATTCCTCCTATATGACTCGAAGGCATCATGACACATATGTGCTCCTACATATACTTGTACACATGTTACATCGTATCACCCTTGCTGCATCTTGCACTAACCTCAAAGCTACAGGTCAAATCCTTACAATCGGCCTCATATCGAATAGTTCACGAATGTATAACCTTATATTGATACTTGGAATTAAGAACATATTTTCTAATGACCATATTTATTTCTTATTTACTATGAAAAAATACACTTTTATACAACGTATCACGTCAGATAAAGGTCGACGTGGCTATTGAAGTAGCCTTAATTTCGCACTGATCTACACCGAGAACAATCTAGTGTGGTTGTAAGGGATTGGTTTCAAATTGTGAACCCAAAAATCTAATTTCTAGATACTCTGTGTTCTCTATATCATCATCAATAGCTCCAATTTCAATGTCATCATTTCCAATTTTTGATGTCTCATCACCATCATTATCTATGTCCTGATCTTTATCATCACGATCATTTTTGCCATAATCAATGTTACACATTGGAATTATTGTGGATATAAATGTGATGATAGAAGCTGAAACTTGATTACTACCACTAATGGAAGCTAAACAATTTTGACCTTCAAACATAGCTAGACTTACAAGTCTATCCACATCTATCTCTTTATGCCCTGGCTCTGGCATTGAGGTGGTGGTATATAGAAGGATGGTAGAGCTAATAACTCTAGAATCTCTCACATTCTCATCAACATAAATATATCTGTAATCAATTTTTTTTTTTTTTTGTTCGAAATCATACTTCAGATACTAAGATCGATGGTGATAGATATCTTAACTGCGGGTATTCCCTTAGCTCAGAGTAAATAATACAAATGGATGTTTCATATTCTTCTATTAATGTCAATCACTATGTAAATAAAATCTATCAATAGAGATAAATTGACATTTTTATGGGCCCCATCATGAACGTCTCACCCCCAACATAGTTATTCTCATTCCACTCTTCGTTGCATTTGATTATTATCGTCATTTCACTCATTCCTATAAAATTGAATGAAAATAATTTATTCTCATTCATACTCTTATAATATTCAATAACCAATTGCAATGCACCAAAAAAATAAAAAAAAAATTCATTTAATATATTAAATATTTCAAATTTAATTAAATAATTATCATAATATTATAATTACTTAAGATTAATTCAATATTTTCTAAATATTATTTTCTTATATTAATTACTTAAATAAAATAAAACGCGAAACTGATTTTTAATATACAATAAAACATATAATCGGGTTTTAATATCCAGTAAAACCCGGTTCCGTGTTTTATTGCCTAATAAAACCCGAGCTTTTTTAAAACAATGAAAAACTTATATTTTTAAACATAAATCAACCAAATCCAATAAAATCTAATCAAATCTAGCCTCATATAACCATAAATATCAATATCAAATTTCCACAAAAAAAAAAAAAAAGTCCAATAGATGCTGCATTCTTTGACTAGGTTTTATGAGTTTTTAAAACCCAGTTCCGGGTTTTAATGACCTATAAAACCTAGCCCATTGTAGAAACTTAGTCCATTTGTGATTTTTTGTTGTTTTTTGCAAATCGGACTAACATATGATAAAATCATAACAAAAAAAATCACTTTTAAAGTCTTTATCTAAGCAATGTGAACAAAAAATTTGAAAACTAACACGTAACTTCAAACTTGATGAAAAAGTTAAATGTGAGGCTTGTTTGAGAGAAAGAAGCTTCGGTGTGTGTTTTTTGGAGTAAAAGCACAAACAATATTCAATGGATGAGAAAATTAAAGAAAATGGAAAAAATGTGAAATAACATATGGAGGAGGAGGAGAAGAAAAAGAAGAAGAAGAAGGGCACTTCATTGGTTGAAGGGAATCTTTGACTTAGGGTAAAATGGGTAAGTTAGGTGTAACATGCAATTAGTTTATTTGATATGTCAAAAAGGAATTTATGTAAAATGATGGTTAAAAATGATATTTTTCTTTTGTTTTGGACTGAATCTGAAAATCTCCCTTTAATGTATCGTTTCTTTCGCTTGCAACTTCTATAGCATTTTTATATTCTCATCAAATCCATGCAAAAGTAAACATGTGACTTGTACTTTTTTTGGTTTTTTAACAACTTTTGCACATATAATAATAAATAATTGCACATGAAGGGCAGCTTTTAACCTTTAAAGCCCAAGACAGGCATATTTTGAGGTCTCGGCCCACCTCCCAGCAGATTCTGTTGCCACAAAAATACACACTGTGAGATCATTTTCAAACCCTTTTTTTAACTCCTCTCTTTTACCAGAACCTAGGATCCCTTCTATATTAGTCTCTTTAATCACCAACTCTAGAATATCTTTTACTGTTCACTAATTAAAACTTACCCTAGTTTTCTTTTTTCTCTCGCCTTTACAATTTTGGACAATAATTATGACCTAACCATGCACATAACCTCGGCTCAAAATATACTTTTACCTGTAAAAGAAACCAGGAGTTTGTACATAAAATTACTACCATCTGGAAGTCCCTGGTATTGCTAATGAAATTATAAGCATAGGTGAACTATTCATTTATGGTGAACTGATGGCTTATATGCTTCAAACATTTTGAATATTTCGATCCTCTTGGACAAACTTAAAAAATGCATTTGAATGTATGGAGGAAGACAGGATTGTACACTCTCTGCCTGCTTACGTACCATTACATTGTAATAGTTCCATATGAGAACCTAGTTCAATTTGTTAATGAAAGAGTTCCACTGGCCGAGTCTAAAGGAGATTTTACTTTTAAATATCTCTAAAAGTATAAAGCACATAAGTATTGGCAGTGTGTAAATTCCACAAGACCTCGATTATTTGGACAAACTCCTCACATGTCCGTCTTCATATGGAGTCCATGAGAAAGAACCATTGTTAGGGTATCCAATTTCTTGGAGTTTCCTCATGATACACACAAATTTTTACAGAAGCTCCAAGAACAATCATACAAAGATTATTGTTTTTTAACTGAAGATAACATAATGGAAGAAGTTGACGAAGGTTTTAATGATAGACTTACATGCTCAGGCTTTAATAGCACCATAAATTTTAACTTTGATATATATATATATATATATATATATGACACAATCTATAATGCATATGAGGTATTAACACAATTGACCAAAAAAAAAAAAACATTGATTGTATTCTCTAGAATTATTGATTGTAATTTATTATATTATATTTAAATAAGTAAATATGATTCTGTCTGTCGATTGTTGTAAATGTGATCTGACTCATTTAGTTATAATTAAATATAATATATATTACAATTCACAATTTTAAAATACAATTATTATTTTTTAAGTCAAAAGTATTGATACCTTAGATGTATTCAAAGGATATATATATATATATCTAAGTTAAAATTTATTGTGCTATTGAAACTTGAGCATGTAAGTCCTATTTAGGCTTATAAACTATGTCAAACAACTCAAGCGGCGTTAAAAGAATGAAAACACACACACACGCACACACATATATATAGATAGATAGTTAAAACCTGAGCCTGTAAGTCTTATTTAGGCTTATAAACCATGTCAAACAATTCAAACGGGGTTAAAAGAATGAACACACACACACACATCTATTTATCTATATATATAGATATCTATTTATCTATCTATCTATATTTATGTATATATATGTATATATATAACACATTCTACAATACACACAAGGTATTAACACAATTGAAAAAAAAAAAAATGATTGATCACATTTTAGAATTATTGATTGTAATTTATTATATCTGATTTCAATTAGTAAATGTGATTCTGTCGGTCGATTGTTATCTGACTCATTTAGTTATAATAAGATATAATAAATACATAATAAATTATAATCTGCAATTTTATAATACAATTACTCATTTTTCTTTTTTAAATAAAATATATTGACATCTCAAGCGTATCCAAGATATATATATATATATATATATATATCTTTTTGTGTGTATTTTCATTCTTTTAGCCCCACTTGAATTGTTTGACACGGTTTATAAGCCTAAATAGTTTTCTTGACTCAAGCCAATCGTTAAGTTCTGGATGCGAATGAACTAAAGTATATTTCACAAAATCGTGTGTCATACTTATATTTGGGATTTTGGGAAAACCCAATCTTGTGGAACCCTACTTGACCTTGTCCCTAATAGATTGGGATTAGGGGCGAGTGTGGGAGTGCTTTAAAAAATAAGGCATGTGTAGGGATAGTTATCCTACCCAACCTCGCTCATATATACTTCTTAAATCTAATGCTATAACAATTGTTAAAAGGGTGGCTCTATTGCCACTCAAAACTTTCTTGCTACACTCATATTTTGTTAATTTTTTTAACCAATATATCTTTTTATATAATTACTTTAAAAATTCAAATTTACTTTCTACACCTTAATTTGTACTCTCAATCTATAAACCCTAATAACATGGAAAAAAAAAAAGAAGAAAATCCAGTATCACAATAAGAAAATATAATCTTCACATATATTTAAAGAAAGAATGAATAAATAGTTGATTTGATGAATTAAATTAATCAATTGCATTTAAATTAAATAAGAGAGAGAATTTATTTTAGGAGAAAAAATATAATGGATGAATTTGATTGATTCATTTTTATTTTTTAAAGTTAGAAGATACTGATGGTAAAATCATTATATATATATATGTATTTAACTTCTATTATTGTTTTTTGATTGAAACAAAAAATAAAGAAAATACAAATGTGGTTTTTCGAAGTAATTTTTATTCAAAAGTCTGGAATTTATTTAACATTTGTGTAGGAATTCATATTTCACACGTATTTTAATGCTACAAACGAATAGGTAGGAATGTAGTAGTGCTAATTATACTTGAACATTTCAAAATAGCCAATTATCTGTTCAACCATCTTTACTTTCCAAAAATGGAACACCCACGCTACTCTTGATAATATTTTATTATTTAGAATTATTTTTTCATTGGGACATTTTATCAAATACATATCCAACATCAAGAAACTGTTTGCTATTAACATATCAAAAAATCAAATATGTAATCTCATTGTCTTCTTTTTTTTTTTTTTTTTTTCCTATTTTGATAATTTAGTCTTATCATTCCAATCATCATCACAAATAAACCATGAAAAAAAATCACATAAACAGTAAAAAAGTTGAAGAAGAGATAGGGTAGAAGACTAAAACTAAATGAGAGCTAAGAACATTTTTAGAACAAGTACAAAGAAAATTCTAGATAGAATTCTTAGGAATCTAATCGGAAACACCAAGAAATAAAATTGATTAAATAAGAACGACTAGCTTTATATTGTAAATGATTATAATGCCAAAAAAAAATTATTAAAGTTATTAACAATATGTCAGGATAGTTTTAAAATTTTGAAGGGTGTAAGATGTACAATTTTTAATTTTAATTTTTGCTTATGGTTGTAGCAAGTAAATAGGTATAACAAGAAAATTTTTGGCTAAATGTTTGATTTTGAGAAATTAAAAATTATGGAATTTAAATTTTAAAATTTTTAAAGAAGATATCAAAATGCTCATTTTATTCTCCTCCTTCTTTTATATATATATATATATTCAAAATATTCACTTTCTTAACTACATGCACATAATAAGCTATTTTGTGTCTTGATTAGTATTTAATATATTTTTAGTTTTATGTTAAAATCAATTTATCTTCAAATATTATAAACAAACCTCTCTATGATATATATATATATATATATTTTTTTTTAAAAAAAATAGTTTAACATATAAAATTACATAACATACACAATATTTTAGAATTAAGTTATTACATCATAAATATTACTTCAAAAATAAATTTTATGTAACATGTAAAAATAAATTCCAAATTTTTCCAAAGAAAATGAGGATTTATCCAAAAATAGCAATTCTTAAATCCCCAATTAAAACTAATATTATTCTTATTTCTGTTTATATATTAACTCTTATTTAACTTAAAAGATTTTAATTGCGTTCGACGGTGTGGTTAAGTGGTAACCACCCCACATCCATGTCTTGTTTTCAAGGTCATGAGTTTGAATGAACATCTTCCTACTAATAATATGTAGGTAATTTTTAGATTGTTTCTTACTTCTGCTTGGAAACTTCTATCTCTTCTACTTTTAGAAGCTCAGGTTTTGGGTTACGCCTCAATGCTCTAATTAAGTATAGCAAATGATTACTGCAAGTGTAATACATACTTATGATATGTCAAGAAAGATAATATCTTAATCAATTTAACTAGTGTGGTGTCACTTAAAAGATCAAATATGGTCATAAAATAAAATATACATCAAGTGCAACGTACATGCAACAAAAGAAACAATGAAGAGATCAGGGTGCAGTTAAGTTACTGTAAAAGTAGTTTGAGTTGAAAAGAAGTTGGATCATCTTAGTGAAAGAGGGTAGATGGGGCAACCTCGGATTCTAGAAAAGTAAACAATCTTCTCAGTAAATTAATTACCTTTAATAAGATTTAAAAATCATAAATCAAACCAAAGACTTTGGCTTTCTTTGATTAGATTAAAATATTCATCATTGGAATTCGAAAAGGACCTCTTCTGCTTTAAAGACAGACATCGATCCACATGTACTTTTCATTTATTTTTTCTTCAAATACAAGATAATTAGATTTAATTAATTAATTAAAAGGACAATTTCCTCATTCCAAGGCTACCACACGTACCTCATTATTACATGTTATGTCAAAAAATAAAAATTCACTTACACTGGTTTAATTATTTACTCTGTTTCACGAAAATATGTTATTATATATTATATATTCTGTTCCAATTAGGTTCGCTTTACATGAAAATATAAATATACAATAAATATATATTTAATTATTTATCTTCACTAATTAGGTTGAATTTATTCGGTCTTGAACTGGCTGTAAAAAGATGGGGTTTATGTATTTGTTTATCATTTCTACCACCATGTATTTAAAGTGTACGTCTTTTCCATTATTAAAAATATCATCATTTGTTTTCTGTATAAAACTCAAATTTGATCAAGTTTTTCATAGGGGTGTAAATTCAATTTGAATACCTCTTCTGAAACTGTAAAAGAAGTTTTTTTTTTTTTTTTAAATAATAATATCATCTACTGTGTGATTATTATAATTTGAAACATGTAAACTGAATAAGAACTTTATATCATTGGATCATATTGGATGGTGGTTAAAAGAAGATAGATAATCAAGATATATATATATATATATATATATATAATCAATGCTTTGGATCATCTTATTTTGCTCTTATTATACTTAGTTATAATAGATATATGTATTTTTTGTTATGTCTAGAACTACTTAATTAGTTTGAAAACATTTATAAATGATCAGTAATGAAAAAATTTAATCAATTATTCGGTAAAAAAGTATCTTGTGTCTTATTAAATACATCACATACTTGCAAACACATATTTAAGTAAATCTTTATTTTAAGGTTGAGTCAAATTCTATTAGTGTGCTGATTTAGAAGTTGAATCGATCAACTACACCTTTAAAGAATGAGTGACATCCTATTTGTGTGATCATTCATAAATTGCATTTACCTACACTTTCACAGGGAGACAACTACACATTAATGATGTCAATGAGGGGAATCTTTGAGGATATTTTGGTGATTGGGAGTGAGGAGTCTGTCCCCATCCCCATTTCCCCCATTTATAAATTATAATATATTAATATAAATATTTATACTTAATTTAATAAAATGATCACTTTAATATTTTTTAAAATATAATTTATTAAACACTCACAAATCCTAGTTACTAATTTGTCATACATAATTCGTTTACTCATTATACACTTCAATAGTTGCAGCCATCCATGTTTTTTAATATTGTAGATTTTATAGCAAGGTTGAAATATTGTGAATTTAATTTGTTAAAATGCTATAGAATTATTTTATGAATAGTTATTTATTTATTTATTTTAATGTGAGTCAAACGGGGTGAAACAGGGATGATGAAAATGAGGGAATGGTGGGAAACATGGAAAAATTGGGATGAGGGAACACACACCCAAATATACCTTCATCCCCCAAATAGAGATTAAGGCGGAGATCAAATGGAGGAGGAGTACACCCCTCTTAGTTTCTTTTAATTCTTTTGCTCAACTATATATATAAATAAATAAATTTAAAATAAAATTGAAAGAGAATCAAATTCTAGATACGGAGAAAGGAACAAGTAAAGGGACTTTGATTTTTTTGTATGGAAAGGGGAATTAGATTATTGATTCATATTTAAGATCCATATAATTTGATTTGTAAAGTATTTAATAAATACAATGGTCACAAATTAAAACTCAAATTTCTTTTCATCGTAAGGATTTCTTCTTACTAGCAAATTTCACTTGTAGTTATCATTACTAAACTACTAAAAGAATTCACTAAAATTCTTCCATTATTAATAGCTAGACCGAGCTCGACAACTTTTGAGATTTGCACATCACTTGATAGTATAGATGTTTGAACATCTTCTCATTTACTAAGTTTTAAGGGTTCAGTATCCACCAAACACATTTTAAAATTTATGTAGAAAATTTTATTTACTTATTATATGAGTAGTTATCTTCCATTAACGGAGAATAGATATCTGAGCTATATAATTTATATTTGATTTAAGTAAGTTTTGATGGATCTCTCACTTATTTGGTGTCAACTTCCTAAAAAATAAATAAATAAACGTCATTTGAGATTCAATATCTTAATAAATTATAGGCATTCAAACTAAATGAACTACAAAGATTCAAATAAAGTAGGAACATCATTCCACATTCACATTGACTGAGATTCCACGTTAATCATTCCACATTCACATTGACTGAGATTCCACGTTCGAATCCGAAAACATTTTCATGTTAATTATTACCACCATGCTCAAGAAAATAAAATGACCCCATGATCGCAACTAAAACAGTAAAATGGAGATATCATGCAATGCAGTTCATAAAATGAAGTGATATATCATAGCAGACATAGAAGGGGCCACAACAATGTGGAAAAGAGATGTATAAGGAAAAAAGTGAAATGATGATTTAAAGAAGAGAAAACAGAGCAGATGGACATGTCCTTCACATATTCCTTCTACAATTATTTATTACCAAAAGGTCGCCACACATCATCACATTTTCAAACCTAAAGTTTCTCATCCCCACTACAATACTATTCAATACCCTCCTTTTAATATCTTACCACATTTTCATTTTCATATATATATATATGCGCGCACACTAGTAGTGATATTTATCACTTTGTCATAAAGTTTAATTTTGGCTGTGATCTGCTTTGATATCAATTTCTAAGAATTCCACTCACATCAACCTAATTTTCAGTCTTTTTCTTCCGAGTACAAGCTAAAGTGATTCCTTTGACTATTAACCGTTAATCTTTGCTTAATTAATGTCCTAATTAATGTCTAATAGATTTTTTCTCCTAATTTTAAAAGAGTAAAGATTTTCTACCATCATTTTTTTTAGTAAAATTTTGATAATTGATTGACGCATCAACATAAAAAAATAATTGACGATCAAGATTTTTATATATTTTCTTTCTCTTACATTATTCAAACTTAAACTTCTGTCATAAAAAAGTTAACACCTTATTAACATTGACAGAAAAATTTTACTTATTTTAAAATAGCACTTATAATTGTCAGTAATTAGGAGATAATTGTTCTTTTTTCTATTTTAACTCATGATATATAAAAGAGAAAAAAGCTTGGATGGGAAGAGATTTGCAGCACTTGAAGTATAATTTTATGTACCCTAATCATATATATGCTTCATTTTAAATTCGTATAGTAAATAATTCGCTAGAGCGAATACTGCAAGTTCAAGACTTTTTGTTTTGTAATGTTACAAATCCAAACATCCTAAAATTTTTACTTATTGTAAAGTCATAAATTTGATTTTATAATTGTTGACGTGCGATTAGGTGCGCTACCTTCCGTTTGCATATAATTGTAGCTCAACCAACCCCACACAAATCATTTGGGTCGTAGGAGTTGTGCATCTAAAAAACCTATAAGGTTAAAGGTTCGACTTCGAATACTATCTTTCGGGGCCAAAAGAGGTTGAACGGTCGCTAGCTCGAACTCCTAATTGCAGCTCGGTTGACCCCACACAAATTGTTCGGGTGCTGACAGTCGCACATCTAATCGCACATCAATATTAAAACGCACATTTTAATGTTGACGGGCGATTAAGTGCACGACCATCAACACCCGAACAATTTATATGGCAGTTGAGCTATGGTTAAGTGCGAGAGCTGGCAACTGTTCAACCCCCTTTTAGCCCTGAAGGATAGCGTTTGGAGTCGAACTCAGTTTGGTGGTAAGAATTATGCACCCAAAAAACCTATAAGGTTGAGAGTTCGAATCCGGATGTTACCCTCCAGGGTCAAAAGGGGTTGAACGGTCATCAGATCGCACACCTAACCGCAGCTCGGTCAGCCCTAAACAAACCGTTTGGGTGTTGACGGTTGTGCACCTAATCGCACGTCAACAATAACCTTATAAATATAAAAGAGTAATGTTATTCTTTCTAAATTTTTTGTTCAAATCCATATCCAAATAATATGATATATGAATTATCAAAATCTTATAAATTATTAAATGATGTGATAATTAATACGATATTAATAATTTACATATTTTGTTAGTTGGACATAAATTTGGACAAAAAATTAAAAAGTCTAACATTGCTCAAAATTAAAAGGTATTGAAATTGTTTTGGGAAAGCTCGAATAAATGAAGCACCCCTTTAAAACTTGAAATGTAATTAAAAAATTATATTGAAATGAATTAGTGTACATCCAATAATATATTGACAGTATGTGTTTGGTCGGTGTGTCTATACAATTTGAATTTGTGAGTTTACCAAATTCCATTCATTAGCTACCATACCGTGATATCACTTTTCGACAAGTCATATTTAATATATCCAAAAGAGTTTAGAAGATGACTAAATATTCTAAAAGAGTTTCAATGACACGATGAGTTAAAAAAAAAGAAAAAAGGAATATTGAACACTATATTTTAATTATAAGGTTTAATATTAAACATAATTATTTAATGATCAAACTACATATATTAAATCACAAAAATCGAATAGTTGAACATTTTAATGTTTTGTAATATAATCTTTTGTTTCAATTCTTTATGTGGGAATAGAGAATACATTATACTCAAACAAAAAATTTTAACTGTTAAGTTTAGACTTATAAAGAACTCAATTTACTTAATATTGCAGATTTATCTTTTTTGAAATAATCAAGAAATAACTAAAAATGAACGATTTTAGTACTATCTTATGAGATAATGATAGTAATT
Organism: Dimocarpus longan; assembly: GCA_022984855.1. NCBI lineage: Eukaryota > Viridiplantae > Streptophyta > Magnoliopsida > Sapindales > Sapindaceae > Dimocarpus > Dimocarpus longan. Next base: position 6,490,539 of record CM041023.1, on the reverse strand, counting down.
ATAATCATAATAAATTTATGAAGTTAAATGATATATTTGTTGTCTCAATTGTAGGATATATAGAATTTCAAAGTGAATGATATTTTTTTTCTTTTTTGGAAAATAGAAAACTTTTATTCAAGAAATATCGGTAAAAACAATGTTTGAAATACAGTCTGTGACATAATGAAACCAAGATTGATTAAAATTACTTCTAAAAACCTGAGTTACTAACCCAAAAGCTGCTTTATTACTCCTTCTAAAGGTAAATTGGAACCAAACATTGCCTAACTTAAATAATATTGAAGAAATAACCTTTATGAAAGGACCTTCCATAGTAAAACATTTTTTGCTTGAATTACTAAGATAACTAATCGAGCATCTGTTTCCACAGTTTGGGGCCTAAAATCTTGAGTCAAAAAATATTTCAAATCTTCTCGAACTACCATACATTTAACCAAAAAAGAGATAAAAAACAAAAAAATTTCATAGAAAGAATAAATTTAACATTGCTAAGGTGATTATAAATCAAAGTTCTAATCCTTATAAATTCAATTGCATTACTTATTGTTGCATCCACATTCACTTCAAGTGAACCCCTATCCACATGTTGCCCCATGGTGATCACTAATCAAAGTTCTAATCCCTATAAATTTAGTCGTATTACCTATTGCTATATCCATATTCAGTTAAAAAGAATCCCTATCCAGAGGTTGCGGATTTATAAATTCAGTTGCATTACCTATTTCAAAGTGAGTGAATTTTATAAATACGTAAACCAAGTTCTTGTTTAGGGGGAAATTGCTCAAACCTCCCTAGACCTTTATTAAAATTGCATTAATATACCATAATGATTGTAATTTCTCCTAACCTTTCATAAGTCAAATACAAATACCCTCTACCGTTAGGGATTCGTCATTAAGGCACTGTTAAATGGTAATGATTAGGGGCAATTTGGTAAAAGCATGTGCGTGGATATTAAAAATCAGGTGTGATGATAAGAAGTCGATAATATAATAATTTAATATTACTATTGTAATTAAATAATATTAATTCAATGTATGGAGATCTATGTAGTCGTCATTGATGAGATGCGAATGTTGGTGCCATTGGGTTTAATGAGCAGATCGCCCAAACGCCAAAAATTGAACCTTACGCTCGTTGGTCTCTTCATTGTCATAAAAAAGCTTTTTCTCTTCTTGTTCCATCCTTTTACCAAATATAGAGAATCATACACGGTTTGACTGAAAAAAGAACTATTAGTTTCAATAAACCCTTTCAATCATCAAGGTAGTAGTAGGAGGATGCTATTGTTCAACATACTAGGTTAGGAGACAAGCTTCTATTTCTGTTTCATTGCATTTTTGCACTTTTATGTGTTACGTTGCTTAGATCAATTTAAAGGCGATATTTTGTAATGATTTAATGAAAAAGCTTGAGAAAGTGTGGATTTGAAGTAACTTTTATGGTAGATAAAAGTTGTAACATTGGTTTCATTGATAGTAGATGTAGGCAAAAAAAGGGATCCACCCGAATCGGATCGACTCGACTCGAATCAATCTGAAAATATCAATTTTCAAATTTACTTTAGGTTGGATAGGTTTTCAATATTTAAAACAGACTTTCTCTGTTTTGAGTTAATTTTGGGTCCATCCGAATAGAAAAACCAACTAATATGTGTGTGTATATATATACATATAACCTTTCAGTATCAATCACTCACTCCCCTTTCCATAGCCGCTGACCCCTTCCCCTCACTCTCACTCTCACTCTCATATCTCATCTTTCATCTTAAATCTCTCAACCCTAGCCGTTAACCATTTCCCTCACTATTATTCCTGCTCTTATCTCTCATTTCTCATCTCAAACCTCTTAACCCTAGTCGCTGACTAGTTTGACCTTGCCATTATCGCTATTATGCTCGTCTTTCGCCATTGTGAATCTTATCATTCGTTTCTCTCTCCTCCTATTTCTCCACTTCTCTCTCTTTTCTTTCTCTCATTTCCTCTGGTTTAATTTCTTCTCCCTGTCTCTTCCATACCCTATTATCTTTTTACGGGTTGAGTTAGATATGGCATCGATCGAAAAAGATCTACGCTGATCACTTCTACTAAAAGGAGATTGGTGCTGATATCTTCTTCTAGTGATGATTCAGATGTTTAATGATGGTGATGATGTTATTGATGGTTGTAGGTTGGTGATGCTGTAGATGTAAGAAGAGAAAGAAAGAGATAAGGGGTGGAGAAAGAAGAAGAGCAGAGGGAAGAGGTGAGGTGAGTTGAGGTGAGGGGGGGGGCGGGGTGGGGGAGGGTGGCGACTGATGATTTTTAGGTTTGGTTATTTTTTAGGTATTGGAGACCCAATTTTTTTTTGGATTTGATTATTTATTGAAAGTTCATTTACAGGCCCAAACTAATATAAACTGACTCGATTCAAATCGACCCGAACAAGTCAGGCAATGTCGGGTTCCACCCTTATTTCAAATAGGTGTTCCATATCGATTTTGAGTTGGCTTTCTCCAAACCCATTCCATGTAACTTCTCTAGTTAGTCACTTGACACTAGGGGTATTTTAGTCTTTTAAATAATTTTGACCTTTACTATTTCATAGAACTGACGAATCCTAACAATAGGGGGGGCATTTGTGTTTGACTTATGAAAAGTCAAGGGAAATTGCAGTCATTATGGCCATAGCTGCCATAATAGTGCAATTTTGGCAAAGGTCTAAGAAGGTTTGTGAAATTTTTCCTTTGTTTGGAGCAAACTTAATTAGCGCTAATACCTGAAATCAAACGTTATATGTGATGCTGAATTACTGATAATAAATTTGTAAAACTTAAATCAAATTTGGTTAAAACCGGATCACAACTCTTGCTTGTTTGGGCTATGATATCCAAATGAACTACAAATAAATACATGATGATGAAGAAAAGGTGGTAAAAGTAAGAATAAAAATATTAAAATGATGGGAAAATTTTGTCGAGATTCCAAGATGGTGAGAATGATCACCAGGCAGCCGCACGAGTCTATTCATTGGATTCCCTTATTAATGCTGGGCTCTCCTCAGACAATCTGACAACCGCACCTCTCACCTCTCTCTCTCTCTCTCTCTCTCTCTCTCATCTTCAGTTAGTAAAGAAAAAGTCACCTCCACTATGTGGTTTTTTGTCCTTTCCACTCCATACAATTCTATTATTATGAATTTGCTGATTCTTGCAAATGTTCTATAAGTTATAATTTTGAAAATATTTTTTTCTGTGTATGTCTAAAATTATTAAAAAATTTAAAAGATCTAAAATTTGTACATCCACCCATGATATTAATAGTTATTACATTTTTTTTTTTTATATTTATGATTGAAGTTTAAATCTCATTATATATATTTATGAGTATATATAAAGTATTTATAAAATATGAAGTATAATCAAATTTTAAAAAATTACGTGGTTTTGTTATTAGGTAATATTATGCATACGGCTAACCATTATATGATTTTAGCATAGTCAAAACCTATCTCCCTAATTGTAAAATCACATTAGTTAATTTGATATTAATTCAAAAGATATATGGAAAAGTGTTGTTTTTTCTTCTTAGGTATATTTATCACCTTTAATTTCAATTTTATTTTTGTGGTTTGAGAAAATAAATTTTTTGTTTTTTATTATTAGTTTATACATTTTGTTTAATTGATTTAAAAACTAGAGGAGATTTAACACTAGCAAGTGGAAGCCCTAGCCTAAATTATATTCACGCTCAAAATTAAAAAATATATATATATATATTCACACTCTAGACTCCAAAAAAGAAGAATATATACAAAATTAAAACCTTTTGTGGAAGTCTTTTTTCAGACATAACAAGAAATGTGAAGAAAACATATAATGTTTCACATCACGATCACACGGTGCATCAACTGTGTAAAGGACCCACAATTTTTGCAATTTCAACCATTAATTAAGGCTCACAACTAATTTTCCCCTAGACTATTATAATATAATCAAGACAAACTTATACCTGATAATGATTTTTTATTCATGTAATTTGTACATGCACCTTGTTGATAAAGATTCCATAATCTCAAAGTCATGATCATACACAATCGCTTAGCCCTACCAAATAGAGCATAGCTTCACATGAAATGAAACAAAGTATAGCACAAAGTATAATTTCATTAGTAACATGCCACGTGATGCACTAATAGGAAAAAGATACAATTTTTAATGAATAAATCTTATTAATATAATGTGACATGTTTTAAATAGAACGGACAATTAATGTGCTTGTCATTAAGTGTCTGTATCAAGTGATGAAAAAGCATTAGCATAGGCATAAACAAAATCAGAAGCAAAAGCAGAAAATTTAAAGAAGGATATGCTTAATTTTCCTTTCTCATTCTCACTAAGTTGACTTGATATTACAAACATAAGCTTATCAATATTGTAAGCTAATAACAATCACACTCCACAAACCTGAAATCAACCCATTACATATTAATATTGCACTCTCCAAACCTCCAAAAGTCAGCCAGATATTAAAAATTGAAAAGGGCAAAAAAAAAAGTAGAATAAATTGTAAAAGTAGCTAGGCAAACAATAAGACTAAATTTAGTTGGACAACCCCAACAAAATTTAGTGCATGATTAGCATACCCTACTACAAATTCAAAAAACCCCAACTATATGTTCTATAATTAGCAAATAAAAAAACAAAAAAAGAAAAGCTGACTAATTTCTAAAAAAACCCCACTCAAAAACATGAAAAAATTTCACTCTGTACCGGCTAAAATTAGAAGGCAAGATCATATCTTAAAAGCGATGGATGATCTTCAGTAAAATCAGACAGAGATGTCTCTAAGTGCAGAGAAGAAGAAGAGCTCTAAATCAGGAGGAGCGTAGAAAGCTATGGGAGTTCTGCGGACAGAACAATTATTTGAGGTCATCACTCTTTGCTTCTTTGGCGCTGGTGGGCATGTCACCATCTCCGGTATGCGAAATCTCTGAGCTTTTGGTGTGGAGCAGCCACTTGATGGTGATGATGGTGAAGATGATGATGATGATGATGATCCAGAAGCATCCACATCCCCATCAAAACCAAACCCACCTTCTTGATGATGGTCATCAGTAGTCTTTGACAAGTTGTCTGAACTTATTGTGGAAGAAGTGGATGGCAGATGATCCTCCTCCTCCTCCATTGCTGATGATGTTGCTGTACTTCTTTTAACTTTATTCTTTGGCTGTTGTAGTACAAGCTTCTGCTTCTGGTTCTTGCTCTGCTGCTTCTTGCAATGGGCTGTTCTTGGCCTTGTTGCTGTTCTTGCTTTTGCTTTTCTTGTTCTCGTTCCTTTTCTACCAGATGGAGCCATTAGAGAGAGAGAAAGTTGGTTGAAGTTGAAGAGGGAGCAGTTCAAGTACAAACTATAAACTATTTGGTGTACCAAAAACTGAGCAGAAGAAACTAAAAGCTTTTACCAAGTTTTAATGGAAAAAAATTAAAAAAAGAAAACTGCTAAGACGCACAAGTTCTTAGTACTTGAACAAAAACCCGGTGATGCAGTACTATAAAGCAACTAAATTTTGACTGAAAAGAAATGAAAAAGCTATATATCGAAACGAAGACCATTAACTCTTTAGACACAAAACCTTTCCAAGCCCACCAACCCACTACTCAAAAAACATAACATACCAACCACACACATAGGTAGAAATTCTAATTAAATCTATAATATAGAATAAGAAATTAGTCCTAAACCAAAGCTTCTAAACTTTCCTACATCAGAGACTACAATACTATACAATATCATTCAAAAAATTTTACGCAAACCCATTTGAGATCATCAATAACTCGTGCTAAATTACCTACCAAACCCACCAGAAAAATAAGGACACAACTGGAAACCAGTGTCTAGAGCATAGACAACACAGGTAAGCTAGTGAAACACTTCACTATTAGACTTGTAGGGAAAAAAACAAGTTAGACTGAAAGCAAGTAGCCTTGAAAAGCCCTAAACAAAACCCTAAAGAGAGACAGATGATGGAGAGTGGAGGAGAAGAGGAGGGAGGGAAGGAGAAGGAGAGGAGACAGAGAGACTTTTGCAGTCCAGTCGGGTTGTGTTTAAGAGGGGTTTATATGATGTTAGATTAGGCTTGTAAGTTGGGGCAGGCTGCCCGCTACCCGCTGCTATAGGTGTTTTTCAAATTTTGTGCACTCTAGGGATTATTGATGAGGAATAATTTGGGCAGGCTACCCGCTACCCGGGGATTATATATGATAAGATTTCTTTCCTTTTTTTCTTAATTACTTTAATTAGTCTCTCTAATTGGAATTTGAAATTCATTTCACATGTTTGAGCTTATTGCGGTAGGTTGGTAATTAATTTGAGTGATTCATTTCTGGTAAAGTTATAATTACCATTTGACTAGTAAAAATATAAGATATGTTAAAAGGTTACTATTAGTCAAATATGTTTCGAACTTATTAATTATATTTTCTCTTACCCTTTCTTGTAGTTTGATTCAGTCTCTATCTCTCTTTTTTAATTTTTCGTAACTTTAATTTTACTGGTGGTTAAAAAGAAAATTTTAAAAATTGGGGTATAAAGAGTAATTTTGAGTGGCATTAGTCGTCCCTACATGAAGTAAACCAACTCCAAAATGTTTAAAAAAGATTTATTTGAAAAAACAGTAAAACACCCTTTCTAAAACTAGTTATTCTCAAATTGTTTATATGATTCTTGTTTACCCTTACAATATGAACAATTTGTCTCATGACTATATAACAAAATAACAAAATTGATGACGTAAGTTCTTACAAAATTAAACTATGATATTTCAATTATTGAAGAGTTATGTGAAACAAACACATACTTTAAGTTTATGAAAGAAGTTTTTGTAATTAGGGTTTAGAGAGTAGATACACTATTAGTCAAATATGTCTTCAACTTTTTAATTATATTTTCCCTTACTCTCTTTTATAGTTGATTTAGTCTTTTATTTATTTATTTATTTTAATTTCGTTGGTGATTAAAAATAATAGTTTAAAAATTGGTGTATGACAAGTAATTTTTTGGGTGGCATTATTCATCCCCATATGACGTAAACCAACCCCAAAATGTGTAAAAAAGATTTATTTAAAAAAAAAAACCTTTTTAAAACTAGTTATTCTCAAATTGTTTATACGATTTTTGTTCGCCCCTATTATATATGAACAACTTCTCTGATGATCATAAAACAAAATAACCAAATAGATGATGTAGGTTTTTATAAAATTATATTATGATATTCCAATCGGTGAAAGATGATTTGAAACAAATACATATTTCAAGTATATAAAGTAGCTGTAATTAGGGTTTTGGGAATATAGGCGTAAACTACACCAAACAACACTTGAAGAAAAAACGAGGGAAAGAAACATTTGAAATGTGCATGCATCTTAGGATAAGAATCACATAGGTTAGAAAATAAATAATTGAATAAAAATTGGACTTATCTTCGCACAAACAACGGTCGATAGTTAAGATTCTCATGAACAATATTAAATAATGTCAAAAACATCGAATCATATGTGAAGCAGCAATAGCATTAGACAGAAAATAGACAAAAGAGTTGGGTTGGGGGGGTTTTTGTCAGGGAGCCATCCTGACTAATATTAAATATATTCATGGCATGCCCACCTGACTCACTCTTTGACGTTTTATCAGACCCTTTGCAGGTCATCTTCAGGGGATCCTAAAAACCCACACGTGAGTTCTCTTATCCACATTCAGGTTTAGAACAACTGCACAACCTTAAATCAAATTAAATTCTTGTAAACATGAGTCCATTAGCACTGCTCACTCTCTGTCTCCAGTTTCAATTTCCAATGTTCATTTTAAACCTTATTTTTTTCCCCAATATTTGTCTCTACATAAATTATTGGCGTTTTCTTGATTCATAAAATTTTTGTTGTTTTTATTTTGTTACGAAAGTTTTATAATAAAATTATAATTTTAACGTTCAACTTTACGTATCAACATAAACAATATTACACTCATTATAACTCAACTTTATAGAAAAGATACATAGATACCTTTAGATGTGTTTGGAATTGTTGTATAAATTGTTGATGTTAATTTCAACTAAATAAATTATGTATATTAACGAAAAACCTTTATAATAAGAAATATTTCAATCTTATCAAAAGCACTCTCAAAAATCAAAATAACACCCTTAATTGCCAATCATGTAATTCATCTAATTTTGGTTCGTTCTAATATGAATAAATAAAATTTGAACTCAAGACGACAATTAAAAATTTTTTGAGTTAAGCTTTGTAGTACTTGCAAATCGATTTTTTAAAATGAAATATTATTTGTAAAACGTTTGACTACCAAAAGCCACAATTAGGAAAAAATTTCTATACATTACGCTAGTGCATCTAATCACTAAAATTTTGTTACAAATTAATTTTATAAAATGAAATATTACTTGTAATACGTTTGACTACTAAGAGCCACACAGTTAGGGAAAAATTTCAAAATACAATATGCCAGTGCATCGGATCACTAAAGTTATGTTACATGGTATGAAAAACGTATTGAAAAGATTATCCATATCATTTGGAATAAAATGCAGTGAAGATTTTCCTTTTGTCCAAATGGAAGTGAAGGTGGGCATCCCATCACTTGAATGGAGTGCACAAATTTTAGAGTGAAGTAACAATAACCTTGAGCTTCTAACCATGCAATTAAGGAAGTTAATTAAACAATTATTTGACTTACAGTTTCGACAACCCATCAGAATTCCCATGACAATTCTATTGGACTAACTAGCTTGATATTCATGACAATAATTAGAAAAAGCACCAACTTAATGACATTACTAGAACCGATACTTGTGCCACATGCAATATATGTATGATAAATTTGGTGAATGTTATAAAAAAAATGACATTCAGAAGCCGTGAAATTTAGTAGACTACTGAAAGATCATTGATCCATTGATAGTTAAGATGCCAAACAGAACTTAGCAAGGGTATTTAATTCATGATCCAAAAACTATCTTTTTCTCTTCCTTTTAGATTCCAATTAGCTTTTGAAATTGTAACCTAAACCTGATTCAGAAGCATACCAAACCAAGAACAATTTGAAAAAATTTTTGTACTCCTTACTTTCAGAAATGAAAAAGCTCTATTTGGAATGCAAATCTAACATACCCTTTTATTAATTTCCGATGTTTTGAGTATGTAATCAAACATTTTCATATAGAATATCAAACAGGAAAAACATGAATGAGATTCTGACTATTAAACAAGTCCATGTAGATTGTAATATCAAAAAGGAACAATATAAACAGTCTGCGTAGATTGAAACCATAAGCTAATTTGTTCTAGGAACACTCAGAAAAGTTACATTATGACTCAAAGAAAAATTAAAACTAGGAAAACAAAATTCCAGATAACAATACAGCCATAACAAATACAAATAACTAAGCAGGTGATGAGGAAAGAATCACCGTCCTCTTGAGACTGCTTCATCCATCTCCTCATGTGATGAAGGAAACAACTCTATATAACGACTCCCAAGTGTCATCCTGTCTTTGCTCATTGCCGCCTTAGAATCTTCTGCATTTGCAAACTCTACAAATGCTTCACCGGTAGGCCTTCCCTCTGAATTCATCGTCATATGAATTGACTCTTCTGATAACACAAAATCTTTAAAGAAATCCATTATATCATCCTTGCCTGCTGAAAATGGCAACCCCCTCAATCTCAGTACTCCTGTGTGTTCAGCTGAGTCCTTGCCCTCGTCATGAGATTTAGCCCTTGAGATACTTTTCCGAGGTGAACCACCATGAGCATCCGAAACTTCATTTGCTATTGCCTTATAATATTCTTGCCTCTTACTTCTGAAAACCTCTACATATCGCCTGCCCATGTTTTGCCTATTCTTTTGAAGGGCAAAATCTACTTGAAGAGGATACCCCAAAACACAAAAAGCTTCCCCAGTGAACTTGCTATTCTTGTGGACAAAAAGAACGTCAACTATGTCAAGACCATGGAAGAACTCGGCCACGTCAGTTTCTGTGCAATCAAAGGGAAGACCCCTAAGTCGGACAACTGGGAAAGGTGGAGGTTGGTTAACATATCCATAAGGTGGTGGATTGTACATAAAACTGGGACCAGGTGGAGTCCCATAGAATGAAGGACCCTGATCAATAAGCCGCTGGCGCTTTGCACTCGTTTCACGCCCATCAGCAGGATCTCCAAATTTGCTTCAGTCCAGAATACATTCAAGAAAAATTAGCCAACTTGTAAATGCTAAATGCATAATTTATTCGAAAGGCACTGTTCTTTGGCACACAACAATAAAAAATTTATTCAATTACCTTTTACCTAAAACATATATTACATTATAGTAAAGGAAAGATATAATTCTTTTAGTTCAAAATAACTTGAGCAGGGTCAAAGTTGCTGACAAATACCACTACCCTGAAACCTTAAAGAAACAGGGTTTCAGTTTATCAATACCATAGATAGTTAGTCTGTCAGAGTTAACCAGATTTCAAGAATTGAAAACAAAATAAATCACAAGAACTAAGGAAACAACGTATAAAACCCAGAGAAGGCAAACAAAAAACCTAAAGCAAAAGAAAACCAATATTATATATGCTTGCATCAAAGATTATATCAAAATTGAAAAAAACAATCAGACACATATAAGCATGCCTCTGAGGAACCATAGGTAACTGCAAGAGCGAAGGCAAGTAATTTTGCAATGGTTGTTACCTCCCTTAACCTCCATGATCACATGTTTTAGTTGTCACATACAGACTCCTTGATCGTATTGTTTGTTCTCCACATTTTAAATATGATGATCTAATTATGATGAAAAAAGAACATCTTATGGGTTCGGCAGTCAACTTCAATTTGGGACACTGAAATTGCCACCACACATCATTACAGACACAGAAAAGACAACATTTTGATATTACTCTTGCATCATTTTTCTTCACAAGAAGGGAAAGGGTTCATTGCATCAAGCTATCACTATGTGACAATCACTTGTTTAGCAAGACGAAAGTCAAAACTAGTACTGCTTACTGGGATTTTTAGTGATAACGAATTTGTCCAATTTCTTAGTTTCGTTTTGTGTCTGTGAAGTGTTGAAGTTGCACGATGAAAATGCGACTATGCTCACTTAAGCAGTATAGGTCGAGGGACTGGTGAGTTGGACACTTGGACTCAAGAAATTGGTGGATTGGGTTCACGTCACTCCCACTTTGTTCAAGTTTTATCCACCTTAACATCACCCCATTAACTCCACTGTTCACAATTTTGGTTGCTTCAGCCAATATCTTGGCATTTAAGTTTGTAATTGTATGTTCCAAGATGAAATTGCCACCACAATTGCTTATGCAAATGACAAGTCCAATAAATTACGACATTACACAATATGTATCATTAGGAAAGTAGTTGCCTGATTATATTTCAGGCATTAGCAGTCCAAACAAGTGGTTATTACTTATTAGGTTCAGTCCCTTGTTTCCTAATCACATAATACTGTACCCATCCCTACATACTTCTTTCATTTTGTGCAATCTTAGCATTTTCTCTTGAAATTCATAATCCATTGTTCAAATTGCAACACAATTAACATCCAAAAAACCTAAGCACTTCTTAAGTCTGCTTTCCTTATATTCATAAGACACAAGATACACAAGAAAAAGATAATTTAGAAAATCATTTGCATTAATAAGAAGGTTGCTTTCATGTGCACAAATTTTGACTAATGGTTCCTACAAATGTGGTAGAGTATACTAAATGACAAGCAAAACATATTGCAAACTCAAGACACATTCGGAGAATATGTTCCAAGTTGAGTGCATTTTCAATTTCCAGTTTACATATCAATATAACGATTCAAACACTCAATTTTGATGCTACCACATAAGCATGCACGGGTGGTAGCACAAATGTTTCTCAATGGCCTTATAGCGATGTCCCCACGTTGCCTTATCACACTTTAAGTGTCAATTTGTGATTGGATTATAACTCTACAAGTAGAAGCCTTATGTCTTATGTAGTAATAATCATAAAAAATGGGTAGCAAACTAGCAATTATCTCTTCCTCTATGATGGGCCAGACTTGCCTCAATTTCAGTTGTGTATGTATCCCTACATCCTAGCAGCTGAATATATATGATGGCAAGCTAACCACTTACAAGTTACAACTAACAAAAACGGCACACCGCTAGTCACAAAAGCACCCGCCTCACTGCGTCTACATAAGTACTCACTTAGAAGTTCCAAAACTCGTTTATTGTTCTTTCTCCAAGTGCTCCACATTCAAAAGCCCTAACCCCTCCCCATCTCAATTGTAATTTTAATAAAGTAACACTAACAATACACAACTAAATAAAAAAACAGAAACCTTAAGATCAGTCAGGCAAACAAGTACAGGTTGTTAGTACAAACAAGTCCATTCAATTTCCTTTTAATTATTCTCAAACCATAACACAGGGAACCCATCACAGAGAAGATATAAAATAGATATGTTTGAAAACAAAAAACAAAGAAAACAATACATAAACACATGGGAGCTTCTGGGTGCACCACCAAATCAACAAACTCAAACAAACAGTCCACACTATACAAAATCATATATATTTTTATTTTTATGGGCTCTGTGTATCTTAAATCAACAATTAAAAACCTCATAAATCCAAAAAAAAAAAAAAAATTGGAGGGTATCTCGTGAAAAACATCATAAAAAACACAAATTAAAAAAAAAAAAAAACTATAAAGAATTCGTGAAACAAACATGTAGTGACATCAATAGAATTGAAACAGAGAGGACAACTAAAATATGATAAATTATATAAATTTAAAAAAATAAAAACGAAAAAGGGTCATACCCTCTGTAGAACATTCTTGGAAACTTGTAGTTGTGAGCTGATATAGCTTTTTCTCTTGTTTCTTCTTCTTCTTTGTTCGGCTTTCGGGAGATTAGACGTCTAAGAAACTTAAAAAGTGAGAGAAACTGGTTCTCACGAGCCAGGCGACGTCGTTTACTTCTTCTTTTTTCTTTTTTTCATTTTTAACTTTTTAATTATTATTATTATTATGTTTTAATAAATTATAAATTAGTTTTATGAGGAATTTGCAGGAAAAATGCCAAAAATCCCTGACTTTTGATATATTATCAATTTTTATCACGTAGTTTTGTTTTTATCATAAATATCATTTGACTTTAAATTAAATTCCCAGAAAAATCCCTTGGAGATGTATGAAAGAACGACAATATCTCTGATGGATATAAATTCTGCTAGGTTGAAACTATTGACCATTTGACTTCAAGAGAAAAAAAAATGTAATAAAAACATAATTAAAGTAATATTAATTAAGATATAAAAAATCAAAAATTGAACTAAAAGAATAATATTTTTTTTTCTCCTACCTTACCCATCTCTCTCTCTCTCTATCATCTTACCAATCCTCTCCTCTCTCTTACTTCACTGCCATTCTTATTGTCTTATTCTTCTGCATCGTTGCTTACTGTTGTGTAGTCTTTATTCCTTCTTTTAGTCTTCTTCTTTTGCTCATTCTTTAAGTGCCTATCTCACGCCACAACTACTAGACATCCACCACCACCACACCCTCCTACGTCGACCCCTCTTCTATCTCTCTCCACAACTGTTGCTGCCACATATTTTCTCCTATTTCATTTCATCTTCTAGGTTCAAATCCAAAAGAAAGTTCATTTGGGTCAATCCAGATGAACATTCATTTGGGTTTGAACTAGATGAAAAGGTTTTATTTGGGTAACCTAGTTAAACCTTTAACTTCATTTGTTCAACTGGGTTCGAACCTAGATAAATTCAACAAAAGTTTGATGACCATTGATGATTTGGTTTAGATAATTTTTTATGTTTGGTTTTCAAGTTTTGTTGGGTATCCAAGTGTTTGCTTGATGATGATTTTTTTTTCCCCAATATTTGTGAGTTTGATGACAATTGGTGATTAGGGTTTGATATTTTTGATGATTTTGAGGTTGAAGACGGTTGAAGATGATTTTTTTTTTTTATCTTAATTTTTTTTTATTTTTAGATGATGATGTTGAAGGTAATGATGTTTTGGTTGTTAATAATGTTGATGAAGATTTATTGATATTCTAGATGATGTTTGAGGTTGAACATCATTTCAGATTTATTAATATTCTAGATAATGTGATAATATTGATAAAGATATATATATATTTATATATATTTGGGTTATGATTATTGGCTCTCTCTCTCTCTCTCTCTCTCTTCAATTTTTATTTGAATTTCATATTTGTTTTTAAATAAAATATTTTTTATTTTGTTTTTCATTTTTTTTTGGTTAATTGGGTCAATTTAATATTATTTATTTTAATTTTTATATTTTATTATTATTTAAACCAAGGGTAAATTCAATATTTTAGTATTTTCTAATATTATTATTAAAAAATTGATGGCTTGTGGGATTTTAGATAAAAATAAAATTACATGATAAAAAATGGACAATATATCAGAAGTCATGAGATTTTTTTAGAATTATTATTATCATTATTATTTTTTGTGGAGGTTAAGTTAAAAAAAAAAACTACTCATACTTTGTCTTTTAGGATAAATGTGAGCTTTGAACCATTGACATTTTAAGATCAAGAGAATTGCTCAACCACTTACGCTAAAGGGTGATGTATAAATACGCGAAAGTTTATGTATAAATACGCGAAAGTTTAATCTTGCTTGTTTACATAAGGAATCAACTTTTCAATTATTGATAAATAAGTCTCATTTTTCAATTTATGAATAAATTAGTCTTAAACCGTTAATAGTTTACCATAATTATATGCTAAAGTTTAGGCATGTAGGGATAACTTGTGAATTTTATGATGGAAGATGAAAATAATTGAAGAAAAATAACCTAATTTTTTAAAATAATAAAATCAAACAAATTAATAAAATACAAAACAAAAAAAAGTTTGAGTTGAAGATTCACTATCTATTTCTTTTTTCCCTTCTTGAATTTTGGCTTTATTTTTGATTAATTTATGTCGTCCATCTTTGAAATGGATAATAGAAATCAACATTTTTTGGGGAGGAAATTAGTCTCATAAAATTTAAATGGGTTTAAACCATAAAACATATTAATTTACAAGGTCAACAGTTAAAGGTCAGCCCGTGAGGGAGCTCAGGGGATAAGCCTAGGGTCAATCAATAAGAGAGATCTAAGGGATGAATCCAAGTTTAGTCCGTAGGAGAAGCTAGAAGATAAATCTCAAAATAAGTGTTTGGAGGGGGTGTAATGGCCTCCGACCCAAAAACCTTGAGAAGGGGCATGACAAGAATTAACATACCCTTACTAAAGGGCGAAAAGACAAGCCAAAAGGAAACTCCATCTTGAAATTCAATTAAGTCTCTTGGTTGTCCAACGACCATTACACTATTAGAGGGGATAATGAGTGGTTGACTAATCACATGACTCTTCAGCCAAAATGGCGAACGAGAGAATGTTACATGTCCTCTACGTTAGAAGGGATAGTGAAGAGCCTGACCAATTACGTGGCCTTTCGACTAGAATGATGAACGAGAAAGCACCACATATCCTTTACGTTAGAAAGGATAATGAAGCTACTAACCAGTCATATGATCCCTTAGCTAGTGTAGTGAACAGAAGATTGCCAGATATCCACTGCGTCAATGAGGATAGTGAAAGGGTTGACTAATCATGTGGCCCATCGATCAGAGTAATGAATAAGAGAGTGCCACGTGTCTTTTACGTAAAAGGGAATAACGAATGGGTTGACCAGTCATGTGGCCTTCTGAAGAGAGTAGCGAACAAGAAAGTGGTATGTGTCCCTACATTAGAGGGGATAGTGAAGAGGCTGACCAATCACTTGGCCCCTTAGCCACAACAGCGAACGAGAAAACATCACATGTTCCTTACGTCATAAGGGACAACAAAAGGGACGGATTGACCAACCAGCTGAGGAGAACGTGAAAAGACTAAAGAAAGCCTTGACCGATGGGAAGAGGAGACATGTTAGCACTAGGACCAAACAAGAAGACTATATATAAAGACATTGTTTCATCACAAATGGGAGATTTGGAAAAAAGGGTCTTAGAAACTTGAAATGCTTTCTAAGAGGCTTTTTCTATGAAATCTAAGCGATCTCAACCCTCTCTTATCTATAAGGGAAATATATCCATGATATCCATCTACATAAAGGGCCAAAGGTTAAAGAAATATACAAATTAAAATTGTTTGGGAATTCCTCAATTGATTTGGTGAAATCCTTGGTACTGCATCTAGGAATTCCATACCTATTGTCGTTATCCTGTCTATATAAAGCTCCTCTTGATACGACCCTTCATTCCTTTTGACAATTTTGTACCATTCATTTTCTTATTCCACATGGCGATCGATTTCCTTTACTTGTATCTAAAATATTATAAGATAAATCATCCTCAATTACAATTGGATATATAGGTGCCTTAAACACTTGGAATTCCATTGTGTTGCTCAACATAGGTATGGTAGCCTTCCTTGTTTTATATCAATGATAGCTCTCGTTTGTCACTAAGAAAGGTCATCCTATCAAAATTGAAGCTTCCTGTTGTTCAGTACAACAACTACAAAATTAGTTAGTATTGTTAATTTATCAACTTTGACATATGCATCTTCAGTTACCCCTAATGGTTGTGTGATCGAATTATATTATCTACCAATTAAAGTCCAGCTGGAGAGGGCTTCATGTTGTTCATCCTCCATTTCTAGTATATTGCCAAATGTAGCAAATTAATGCTAGCTCTTAAGTCCACAGTAGCTTTTTCCTTGCTACTATTCCTAATCAAAATCTCAAGCATTATGTCGTATGTATTTTTGGGCTGCCCCGAATGGGCTGATAAAAGTCCAAAGGTCCAGTAAGATAACATGTTAAAACTGTCCCAACAAACAAGGGCCCAAGTTACTGGTCCAAAGAAACAGACATAATTTTGTGCTCGGTTGTCAGATTGTCTATTATAATATGTTTTCGAAAATGGATTTTCGTGCTCTATAACGTGGCAACCAGGGGTCCTTGGTTGATGTCATTGACATCCTAAGAATTGTTGATTTAGTGGATGTGTCCTTGAGATTTACGTTTGCAGCCTAGCAAAGCACTAAACGAACAGTCCGCGAATAAGCATACAAACGAGATGATGAACGAGCAGATGGACGAGCAAGAATCCAGCTAAGACCAAAGCTCAGACAATCAGCTCGCGTAAGAGCAAATATGCACGCTTCAACGAGTTCATTGCAACATTACAGGCTCCCAAACTGCTCGGACATTCTGCGCAACCAACCTGTTCGACTACACTGTGCGACCAGCTTACGCGATCTATGCTCGAACAATCAGATCGCTGACACTACCTGAGCACCAGCTCGCCCGGGCCAGAGTCTGCTCGCTAGGTGCAATATCTGATCGCTGGAGTAAGCTGTTCGCTCAATGTGCTCGTTAGAGTTGACCAGTTGACCTTCTAGAAGGCGAATCAATTTAAATCAGGAAAGGGGTCAACTTACCTATTTTCATGCAAATCGAATCGCGACATTCTTGGTAATTGCTACATATACGGTGGAGATAATCTTGGGAGATATTATCTTAATTAATGTATATTATTTTTTGCCTTATCTGTAAGATTCCAATTGTAACATCTCATCTATAAATAGGAGATCAAAATCAATGTAAAAGGGACTTCCCTCTGGAGATCTCTCTCACTGTAAACGCAGAACAGACATAGTAACAGTGACTGTAGCCCTTAACCGGAGCCGGCACTGTGGATGTAGGCCATTCTTAAGGCCGAATCATGTAAATTTCTTGTGTTTTTTCTTCTTCCTCTCTGTCTCTCTTTTTGTTTGTTTGTATCTTTTACAGATTTGCAGTCTTGGGCTTGAACGAACCAGCAAGTTGACTGAACCAGTTTCAGACGTCAACACATTACATTGCATGGATCTTTCATTTTAGGTGATATTGTACTTCCTTTTGAATAATGACATCTTCATTTTCTTCATCATCAGTGTCATATCTTGTACATATAACAATCTTATCAAAATTATCAGCAAAATTATATCCATTAGATGTTACCTCATCTTTTGGTTTTTCTACTTGTTCACTAGACACTTCTACTTTCAAATCATCATTTTTTTTGCCTACGCACTCAGCATACTCATCAAAAGTTCTTTTAGATCAATCACTTTATCTGTTACCTTCTCCCTTTGAAAATTGTTGGCAACCTTCGCTTATTCTGCTAGCTCGAGAATTGACCAGACATTTGCTTTTGAATTTCTTTAGTCAATTGACCAACCTGTGTCTCAATCTTTTTCATCGATGTCTCATTTTGAAGGCAACATTGTTTAGTTTCTCTTCTAAAAGCTCGTTGCTCCTCCATAAAGCTATGAATCATTTCTTCAAATGACAACTTTCTTTGTTGAAATGAGGTCTACAAACTTTAAATGAAGGTTGGTATGGTGCTTCTTGTGGTTGCTACAAGGATTGATATTAAACTCTTTGATTGTTATTCGACCTTGAGAAATTAGGATGATTTCTCCACCCAAAATTATGCGTATTGGAGAATGAGCAGTTTCTTTGTCTTTGAGGATACATTGCTTATACTTTTTCAAAATTCGCTTCTCCTTAAGGGCATCCTTGTTCATTATATTCACTCGATCCATCTATTGTGCTACCATTTCCTTGCTGATTGAGCCCAGATGTTTCATCAATGCCCCAAATTGCCTGGTTAGGTTATTCATTTGCATTAGCAATTCAGTTTTTAAATTTATTTCATGCATTCCAACATGTTTGGTATTGTTTTCCTGCGAATTCTGACCTAACATTTCATACAACTCATAGGCCTCTTTAGCTATCGTTTTACCCATTGCTCCACCAGGACCATAGCTTGACATAATAGTGTAAGACTAACATAAAAATACTTGTTTTGCAATTCTAGTAGGTACCTATGGTGCAAGCATTGTATGAGTAGTAGTTTAAATCTTTCCAAGATCCATGGAATGGTTCTCCATTTGCTTGTGTAAATGTGGTAATTTTCATCCTCAATTCCACAATCTTCTTATTAGAACAGAATTTGCCGATGAACTTGTTGTAAACCACATCCCATATAGTCAATAAACTTGCAGGGGGAGTCATCGACCACATCTTAGCTTTATCCTTCATCATATATGGAAAACATCACATCTTTAGGTGCTTTTTTGTAACATTAGTTAAAGGAAATGATCGAACAGCTAAGTAAAATTTTTTGATAAATATGAATGGATCCCTGCTAGCTATACCTTGAAAAAGTAGGTAACATATTGAAATGAGTATTCTTGAGCTCATGATTTCATGCATTCTAACTTAAATTAAAGTATGTAAGAAGGTGATATGTTAATCACTGGGCGAGCATAGTATTTCATCACCGTTCGTTCTCCTACTGGGTCGATTGCAAGCACTCCTTGTTGATTTTGACCTCTTTATTGTGTCATGTCTACTTTATCTACATGATTGTCTATCTATTCAGGAGATGAACTTCTCGTTACTGCTTCTTGTCTAGTTTGCTACCTAGAACAGGATCTTTTGTCAATGTTATCATCAAGCGGCACAAGCTTTGCCTTTAGTGACCTTCTCCCGTGCATACACTACAAATAATAAAAAACTAAAAGCAAATAAAAGTACACAAAACAAAATTGAAAAGACAATAATATTATACATAGATACACATCCTATTCACAATCGCACTAAGAATTCAACAAAGTACCGTAACCTTCTAGGCTACGATGCCAAAACTTGATAGGTCTTTTGTGTGACTATTAATAATAAAATTTATAAAATCCATACTTTCATTTTATAGTAAAGCCATATGCAAGATCATCCTACAGAGAGGTGAAGTACATTATCTTAATATGACTATTGTGAATACACAAAACCGAACATAAAACTAATAAAATAGAAACAAATATAAAATGATAATGTCAAAGTTAACCAAGACAAATTTAGCGAACCAAAATAACATATAGTTTAAGTAGAACACCTAAGAGATAACACGGCGTCAAGGACCCAATGCTATTTTCCTATTTGACTCAATAAACACAACTGCAATTTAGCTTTACCTAGCTTCTAACCAGAGGATATTACTAATACACTATTATGTTGAACTGTCATGACTTCATACCTTATCTATAACTACACTTGTATCAATAAGTTCGCGTAGCCACTGAAAGCCGATCATAAACTAAGCTACGATTGATCAATAGAGAGTTTCTTATGTATCATGCTCAAACCTGTTCACCATGTATCATGCTCAAACATTCAATTAGACATGATTCGCAGTAATTAGTCCAGACATCTAATTGATCAACCAACCAATATCAATCACATTAGCACTGTCGTGCAATAACCTAATTGATCCATTTATTTAGGATCTAATCAACAGTGATAGAAATTAACACATATTAATAATCCAATATTTGATAAACATGAATGAGACAAAGCTACTATTCATAATACCAAATTAAATATTGAAGCATTAAATAAATGATACCTAAAATTGCATTAAAATAATTGTCAAACATTCAATAACATTAGAACCCTAACCATTGAATTTAGTTACACATCGGAAACTGAATAACAACACAAAATCAAGAAGAGAGTAAACCAAAGATCTTTATATGTGTGACACACTTGTGTTGAATGATCCAATCCTAGATATGCAACACCAAGACTTCAATAAAATTTGATGGAGTTCTTCTAGGAGAAAGAGATGTCAAATTAAGGTTGCCTCCTAATGTATGTGGCCTTCCAAGCTCTTCTCAATCATGGCCATAAATGGTCTAAATATAGTGCTCAACCCCTAATATGAGTTAATAGCTTTTGTGCCCTTAAAAGTTCACGTTATTTGTAGACTCATGTCACGGTGCCTTTTACTGAACACCTTGATCTAGCACTAGAAAGTTTGCATTCTAGCACTGTACTTGAGGTAGTGCCTTTATGTAGCACTAAAGAATTCGTATTCTAGCACTCCTAACTTTTGCACCACGACTGTGTAGCTGCAGCTTGGCAACCATGAAATCTCTCGAAACTTGTGTTCAATTGTTCATAGCTCACTTGTTTGATCTCCTCTCGCTCCAAAATAACTTTAAAATCACATCATTAACTAAAACACTCCACAATAACCATCAAACACAACAAAAATACTAAAAAAAAACATCACAAAAACATAGGATTTATGGGCCTAAAATATGGTTCAAAATATGTTCATCATGGACCAAGTGGCTTTGGTGCACAAGGATGCTCTCAAGGAGAAGAGAAATTTGAAGAAATATAAGCAATGTACCCAGGGGCGGACCCACCATTGGGCCAGGGGGACACGTGCCCCCCCTGAAATTTTTAAAATCTTAATTAAATATTTTCAATGCTACTTTGATGCAGATCCGTAGATTAGTGCCACTGGTCACTGTTTACGCTTGTTTTCCACTCTAATGTTACTTGTTCGATTCCCAGCAGCATCCATAAGAGTTTGCTTTTTGTTTTTTTCAATAATTTATATATTATATAATTAAATTACGAAAATCAAGCATAACCATGTGATGGCTTTAATGGTTATGCTTCGCTTGCCTTCCCCTTTTTGTAGGAGTCCGAGTTCAATCCTTTGAGCCTCATTAATCTTTTATTTATTTATTTTTTTTCATTCATTATAGTTGCTTTGTTTTTTTTTTTGTTTTTTTTTTCTGTCTTTTTTTTCCCTTTATTATTATAAATTGATTTTCAAATTTGAAATATTTATACTTCATAAATTATTATACTAATTTCAAATTATTTTTTTTATTGTAAACTATATCATATTTATACAAACTAAAAAATAAAATATATTGAGTTATTTAGTATTAATAATTCTTAGTTTACACATGATTATTGGTGTGACTTATTTTTCTTTTAAATAAACTATTTTATACGATAAAATTTAAAAATAAAAATACTCATATGAATTATAATTATTTTTATCTTTTATTTGTATTTTACTTTATTTTATTATAAATCATTTACATTTATTAAATAAAAGACTATAAATGCAGCTTAATTGGTAACTTTAATAACAAATATATGTAGTTTGATTATATATATTTATTTACAATATGAATAGCAACTATCATCATAAAGAAGACATATCCCTAAATTAAGTTTTTATTTATTTTTTTAGTAATATGAAATTTGAACTTCTCCTACTAAGAAAAATAGAGCTAATGCACAATCAACTCACAATTAGTATACTTTTATTTTTATACTTGTATTAAGAATATTATTGTCAAAAATTTTGCTTACAATTTTGTAAAGAGTAAAACTACATATTCTCTATTGGTTATGTATTTTAATTCTTTTTATTTCATATAATATTCTTTTAGCAATTGAAGTAAATATTATAAAGAAAATTTCATATATAAAAGTGTCCCCCCTCACATAAATTTTTGGGTCCGCCACTGAATGTACCCTTAGAGACAAAGGAATGATTCGTTCTCCAATACGTATAATTTTGTGTAGAGAAATAACCCTAATTTCTCGTGCTCAAATAACAATCAGAAAGGGCAATATCAATCTATACAGAAACAACAAGGAATTAACACAATACTAACCTTAATTTTAGAATAATCAAAGTTCACAGACCTCATTTTAACAAAGAAAGACAACGTTGGAAGAATCAATTCTGAAATTAGTAGAAGAACAACAATCTTTCCAGCAAGAAACTAGCAACGTTCCCTTCAAAATGAGGCATCAATGAAGAAGATTGAGGACCGAGTTAAAGAATTAATTGAAGTGGTGCAAAAGCAAAATCAATATCGAAACCAAGCAGAGCAAGGAAGAGCATTCACAGTCTTGCGAAGTGGTAAGACTTTTGAAAATAATTTTTAGCCTGAACATTCTGATAGTGTTGATGAATGTGCAGAAGAAAATTATATTATAGATATAACCAAAACAGTTGCACCTTAAAGGGAGTCATTATTACATAAAAGTCCAAACCCATACATCCTTCAGTTCCATTTTCAGGAAGGCTTCAGAAAAGCAAGCGAAAGGAGACGTTCATGGAGATTTACGGATAACGAGTTTATTGGTTTATAAATTTTATTATTGAGACTCACGAAAAAAAAAAAGAAAGCTTATCACTTGTCCCTTCTCCTTATTACTCTCTCTTTCTATTTGTTTCTTTTTCTCTCTATCAATCATTATTGAGGGGTCGTTTGTTTTTTTATCTGAAGACTAAATAGTGCTGCTGAAGACTGAAAGCTGAATAGTGATCGAAATCTGAATAGTGACTGAAATCTAAAATCTAATATACATGTTTGTTTTTTCTTTTTTTACCTCTAAATGTATAATAATCTTATTTGTTTTTTAAAGTTAAAATTGACTGATTACTAGTAATTTGACATTTATATCATTTTACTATTAGTTGTTGTGCAATTTTATTTAATATCATACAAATAATTGCAATAAATTATTTAACAAATATTAAAACACTTATATATATAATTTTTTTTTCATAATTAAAATAAGATTAATTATTATAGTAGAATCAGTTAAATTTATATGTTCAAATAAAAATAAACAAAATAATTTTAAATTAAATTACTATTATAACAAAAATTGAAATTGTAACATATATATATAGTATTTTTATTCATAATTAAAATAAGATTAATTAAAATAGTAGAGTAAATTAAATTTATATATTCAAATAAAAATAAATAAAATAATTTTACATTGAATTACTATTACAAAAGTTGAAATTGTAAAGTAATATATATTTTTTACTATAATTAAACAAGAATAATCAAATACTTAAACAAATTGATTTACAATTTGGTTTTTGAGTTGTTGCATAAACACTTGATCAATAAATATTCTTATCAGAACTTAATCAGAGAAATATAGTAATCCTACTATAAAAAAAATTTGATGTTGAGATGTTTAGAGTTTTTATTTTTCTATGTTATTTGTTAAAGTATTAAAAGAAATTTGTATAATATAAAACTAAAATAAACTTAGAAACATATTATTTTAGGAATGATAAACTTGGAATAATATATTTATAAAATCATTCAGTGATTTTGTATTAAGTGAAAAGTCAGAAAATGTTATATATTTATTTTTCCAGTGATTTTTAAGTGGTTTTAAGTGGTTTGACTACTTAAAAAAACAAACAAAAATCTATTAATTGGCCTAATTTAACACTATTAAGTGTTAAGTGCAAAAAATGAATAATCCGAGTCTCTATCACATGCCAAAATTGCTTGGAGAGCATTTGTGTCAAAAAAAATATTTTTTAGACGAAAATAATAGAACCTTTTTTAAAATTTCATGTTATACATCAACTCCAATGGGGTTTTCAATCTTAGTTATCTTTTAAACTCCTAGTGAACTTATGGTTTTCTATACTTGTAAAAACCTACTTATTTAAACTTGTGGTTTATTAGTTATTGATTACACATTGATAATACTATTATGGCTCATGTTTAGGTTTTGTTTGTACGTTGTTATTTTTTTCATTTGCTTTTGTTGTTTTAGGTTTGTGTTTGGAACAAATTAGAGTTGTGGATAATTGAAGATGCTTGAATTCTTCAATTTTGTGATATATTGTAATTATATTGGTTGACTAGTAACATTTCTTGTTAGATTTGATAAATTTTGATTGCTTTGTCTTTGAACCAAATAATGCAAGAGCCAAAATCATGCTCACTAATCTACTAATTACTCTTGCAAGTACAATGCATCCATACTAAAAATTTGCTTTACCTAATATTTTTAAAATATTCATGTGTTTGATGCGCTAATCTAGGGAAATAAGTATTTCAACATTCATAGTTTATATTGGCTTAAATTTAAGGAAAGTTATTAAATAAATTACCTCAAATTGTTTAAACTATTTTTCCTAAACTTTATCCATAATTGCGCTCGCTAGTCGCTAACTGGTCGATGACTTAACAAGTAGCAAGTACTCTATTATTCGATCAGTATTTGGTTTACCATCGTGATCGATAGTTAAACTTGATCAATTCTATAAAAAAAAAAAAATTTTCCAGCATTAGAAATTAAACATCGAAACAAAACTCCACTAATCAAGAATAGAATATAAAAGATGAATAAAAATTAAAGAGTAAAAAACTAAAATTAAACAATAATAGATTTAAGTTCAACACAATCAACCCTTACCAGGGACAATGAGTAACACTGAAAGGAGTGACAGTCGAGGGCAAGGAAAACGACTACTATTGGAGGAGCGACAACGAAACGAGCTGATTCGTGAGAAAAAGAGGGATGCAATCGTGGAGAAAAATTGAAGGATCTTGTTTGATATGACTAGAGCTTTTTTTTTTTTTCATATATATTTTTTAATATGTAGGTTGAAAATATCGTCATTTTAGACCCCTTAAAATGATGCCATTTTGGTTATTTAAAAAAAAAAAATTAAATAAGTAAAACTGCATCATATAGAACTCTTACCAAAACTCGCACTGGTCATTTTTGTAGCTACTACAACGGCTTCCGATCTCAAATAAAGAGCCGTGGATGCCTTCGTCG
This sequence comes from Dimocarpus longan, assembly GCA_022984855.1. Lineage (NCBI taxonomy): Eukaryota > Viridiplantae > Streptophyta > Magnoliopsida > Sapindales > Sapindaceae > Dimocarpus > Dimocarpus longan. Next base: position 6,464,965 of record CM041023.1, on the reverse strand, counting down.
ATGACCACTTGGAGCTAGCCTTCAATCTCTCCACTTAAGCCATCGCTATCAGCCCCAACAAAGCCGAGCTCTATGCCAATCGCGCCCAAGCCAACCTCAAACTCGACAGTCTCCCTGATATCCTTCTCTTTTCTTCTACTCTTGCACAAATTAAAAAAAAAAAAAAATTGGCATTTATAAATATTAGTCATATACTACTACTACCCAATGAGACTTAGTAATAAAAAACTTTTATTCAGTCTGATAATATCTTTGATTTAAGTCATTGTACCATAAGTAGTGTTTAAAAGGAAATACTAGTCTTTTACTTAATATTTACAAAATAATAATACAACATTATATGTTCATGTGTTTTCTTGAATAGGCTATCTTCTCTTTGTCTTTTAATTATATATATATATATATACATTCACTCCAAAGCCAAAAAATAAAATCATAAAAAATAAATCAACATTTTAAATTAGTCACCAAAGTCATCAAGAACCAGCATATTCTTAAATATTCCAAAATGCCATTACAAGCAAACCATAAAAGGATAAGGACAATAAATCTAATCGTATCACATTAAACATGAATTATTAATAGACATTACATTACTTCCTTTTTTTAAAAGAAACCAGTTCCTTAAATATTCCAAAATACCTTCAAAAGCATACCATAAAAGGATAGCACAATAAATCTGACAGTATCACATTAAACATGAATTATTAAATAGACTTTACACTATTTCCTTTTTGGAAAAGGAACCAGATTCACTCTAATCCAAAGCAATAATATCTTTTGGCAACATGTGACTAACCGGTTTTCTTTTTTCCCTTTGACGGGTTCTCCTTATAGAAGAAACAGAATTGGTTGTTTTAACCCAAAGTAAAACGACCTTTGACTATAAAAGAATCACATAAGATATTTACTATCTCACACATAACCTAGATACATAGTTCAATTCGATCACAATATTCCTATAACCCTTGCTCTTCTCACCCAATCTCTCCATGGCTACAAATCAGAATGGTTCCTTTTTGAATTTTTTCATGCTAGGTTTTGGTGATGAAGCCATTGATAATGGTCAAAACCTTTCACTAATTCACTCAAATTTTAGTTTGAACCATGTGAATGGTAGTGATTGTTTAATAAACTCTCAGCTTCCTCTTTCTGATCCAATTGCTAGGATTGAGTTTCACCACCAAAATAGCCTAATTTCACGAAATACTCACCCTTGTATTATGTGGAATAAGCTTCGAGTTCGTAGTTTCACTAACTATGAATTCTCTTTGGAAAATCAATTACCTCTTCCTTCAAACTATGTCACGAGCTTTTCTGAGGCTCAGAGAAATACTCAGTTTCTTTCTTCAAACTCAACTATGTATCGTTTGCTTGCTCGTCGAAACAACATCATTCCTAACCAAACCTTTCATATGTCAAACAAAGCTAATCATCGATTCGTTGAAAATGAGCCCTTTTCTTATCGTTATCGAAACCAACCAATCACTACAAAAACACCAACAACTATCAACAATGATCATCATGTTGATAGGGGAGTTGTCTTTACTCCTACACAAATGAATGTTGTATATACACCTCAAATCAAGCGTGCATTTGTGGATCTTGACTTGAACTCCCCCCACAACCCAAGCCCAAGTCTTGACCAATTGGGTATCCTAAACCTTCAAACCTCCAATATTGGTGAGCCTGGTAGGAACCTAGTGGGATCTTTTGATAACCAAACAACACCCCTTGCAGATATTAATTCTTTTGATAATGATAACAGGCATGACGGCAGAATTCACAGTGTTCGTGGTGAAAATGGGTCATACAAGTGCCCTCAATGTGATGGAATTTTCAACAGCCCACATAAATTTTCATCTCACATGCGGATTCACTACAAGGGTGAAAGTAATGCTCAGAAGAAAAGAAGATTTGCGGCAAGGTTCAAAAGAAAGGACAAGCTTTACTTAGTTTACTCAAGTGAAGGTCTTACTGCTACGCCTGTCCCCTTGGACAATAACTAAGTTCATAGAAATAAAATTTGAGAGAATGGAAACAATGGAGAGGGAGCACCCAGAGCAGCTGCTCGAGCTCTTATGATGGTTTGCAAATCAAGGAGAAAGCTAATAGTACACCGTTGTAATGGTGAAATAAATAAATTTAAATTTTAGTCATTAATTGAATTTGGCGAATCGTCGTATCATTTTTTATTAGAAACATTACGATGTTTTATTAAGAAATAGTTGTTAAGTTGGCGCGTCAGACAGTTTTTTATTAAAAACCCTGTAATGTTTTGTTAAGAAATGATCATTAAGTTGTTAATTACAAACTACCATAGTTCTTTTATTATAGACGGAACAAAAGAATTTCTTATCAATATCAAAATTGTTTATTCTAACCAATAAACATATCAAAGAGGTATTATAAAATAAATAAAATATTGAATTACTTTAATATTGGTACGTATGGAAAACTTAAAAAATCATTATTCCAACATTCTATAGTTTCTTTATTGGCTTAATTTATAAGAAATAGTTGAATAACTTACCTAAAAACCTTAGCATTATTGTCTATATTGTATTAGATTTAATTTTATAGACTAACTTCTATTCTTCTTCTTCTTTTTTTTTTTTATTTTTTATTTTTCCTTTTACATTCAATAAAATATACTTTTGAATAATTTACTTTGAAGTCATATAATAATGTCATGAATAGCCAAATCCCTCAACTAAAACCCTATTATAAATTAATTAGTTACCAAAGTCTCTTAAACCTAGCATCTTTATTAACAGTTCTTCAATGCGTTCTAGTCCAAATCATAAAAAGATACCATTACATCTCACATTATCACATTATATAAAAGAAAGATATATTGAACAGGTCTTGCTTGATATATTTACTTCCTCATTCAATTGGAAAAGAAATTCATAGTGATGACCTCATTTCACTAGGTAATTGTCTATTTTTACCTTTTATGATAACTGCATCCTCATGTGACAAGCCCAAATTTAATTGTTTTAATGAAAAATTAAATACCTTTGCCAATGAAAAGAGCCATATGATAATCTTTATCACTCTGGACTTCACAATTCGATTTTAACATCTCTTACAATCATTCGCTTCTCATATAATTTCTCCATAAGTTTCAGATTCCTTCCGTTACTAAATTGGTTTATTGTTATTAAAGTGACTGAAGCGAGAAGAACTTGTAAGGCGCCAAACAGCTAGGGCTTTGCAAATGAAACCAAAAAAAATAAAATAAAAAATAAAAAATGAATCACTATCAAAGTAAGTAGAGAGTAAAAAAAAAAAAAAAAAATTATATATACAAGTATTTTTAGGTAAAAAACTCAATAGGCAAAAATCACGCATGACCAAATTCCATTGTCATAAATCCACTAACTCTTTCACTAGTGACTCTTGAGTACCCTTTGATTCGCTTCGTCTTTAACAAACAAGTAAATTCTCGTAGATAGAAGAATGAAGAACATAAACAACTAAAAGCATCTAATCTAAAAACAATATAACCACTATAAATTAATGAACATTTTCTCATTTTCAACGGTAAACATGCAACTAAAAATAATTTGTAATGAATAATTAATAATCAAACAAGATATAAGAAAAAAATATATATGTATATATATTTATATCATTTATCTGGTTTCCATATCTTGCTATGAAGAAGACAGAGTTAAAATAAAATAGCCTTTGCTCGCGTGAAGTCTTGTACAATTAGTAACAAATAAAATTATTAAAGAATAAAATATAAAAACGGTGATAACATTTTACCTATTGTTGCTTTTAGGACTTCAGGTTCTTAAGTTATGAGAATGATGAGTTCTGAACAAAACTCATGTCATTTTAAGACCTCGACTTCATATGTGAATTCTTGGTTTATAATTAATGTAAGTCCAATTATAATGTACAATTCGAAACTGCAAGTTTCGATTATCTCAAAACTTAGAAATTCATAGAATTTCAAGCTTATTTTTTATAAATCTAAAATTCATATTCATGTTGCCTCAAAAAAAAAGAAAAAAGAAAAAAGAAAAATTCATATTCATGTCACTTGAATTTCAATTTATCACAAACTTAAAGTTTACATATGAAAATGACGTGTGTAGAGCTTCACGTTCTAAATATCTTGCTGTTATTAATTGCTTCTGGGCCTGGGTCAAATAAAAAAGGGTTTTATTGAAATCTAACCCCTTTTTTATAACCCATTTGAAAAATAACTATTTTTTTTTAAATCCCAACCTTAAGGTAGAGAATCTCAACCTCTAGGTTCAGAATCCCAACTTTCAGGTTGTTAGTCATAGTGTTAATTCAATTCAATCTCAACTTCAGGGTTGAGATTTTTTCAACCTAAAAAAAAAATGTTAGTTTTCAAATAGACTCTCAAAAAGGGGTTATTTTAGGTATTTTCTCAATAAAAAACCCATTTGGACCATTCTGGGTTAGCTGACCCAATTTCCAGTAGAAACAACAAGTTTCTATCAACGTCTTCTTATCCTCATAATTTAACAATCTTAGAGCATCTCTAGTGAAAAAATAGATTGTATTTTTTAAATAAATTCTCATGTCATCAATGTCAAGGAAGCTTACTTCTTACATGACATAAATATAACTTGATAGACAATCAAATGAAAAAGTATCCTTTAATGCATTCATTTAAAATACACATTTGAATGAGGTGTTAAAGTATTTCTTTCTTTTTTTTTTTTTTTTTTACCCACAAAACTTTCTTGATTTTAATGAGATGCAAAGGGTTTTATGTAGCCAGTAGGAGGAAAGGCTAATAATTCATTACACTATGGTTAATTGCATTATTGAAAAACTCAACGAGTTTTGCCAAGTTCTCACCGGGTTCTCGTGGATCGACACTCTGCCGATTCGAGAACCCCCAAATCAGACGTTCTGCTTGCTGGAGGTGGACACTCGATCCAACTCGACTGACTCGATGAGTCCAATCATCATAAAATCAGTCATAAATCATCCTAAACATCACCTAAAGTCATCCTCAAAATCCAATATTCCCTAGCTCCTAGCAAAATAAACAACACACATTAAAAAAAAAAAAAATAGAGAAACAATCACTCACTGCATCTTGCAACGACTTAAAGGGAAAAAGACAAAGGTAATAACTTGAAAGAAGACGTCGACAACATGGAGGGAGAGAGAAGGAGACTGACTGTCGTAAAGGAGAGAGAAGGAGATTTAAAATGGTCGGTGATGATGAAGATGGACTGGTTCGACTGTTCTTGATTTCAAAATAGCGACGGTGACGGTGCACTTGAATGGCAATGGCAACGGCAATGACTACGGCTACGGTGCACTTGAACGGGAATGGCGATGGCGACGGCCTATCGAAGAGAGAAAAGGGATGAGAGAGGAGACGAGAGGGGGAGCAGACGCGGGGGAGGGGGGGGGGAAGGGAGAGAGAGAGAGAGAAGATGAGGGTTTGAGAGGTTGACCATGACCAATTAATCTTATATAGAGTGTGGATAATTTCACTATGGCTCTTGATGTTTATAAATTAGTTTACACTTTCAAACTTTAAAAATTACAATTTACCCCTCAAACAGTACTTTTCGAGCACTCTTTGATTACTCTCTAAGTTACCGATTATTTGCTGCTCGTTGGGTCACCGATCGAGTTGCAAGTAGTGAGTTTTGGAACACTGGTTAATTGACGCCACTTTAATAATTTTTTATTGCTTTTTTTTCCTCTCTCCACAGTTTCACAATTCAAAAGACATACACAATCTCTCTTTCTCGTCAATGGTTTGTGTTTTTTTAATTTATCTCTCACTATTCCTCTCTCAACAATACAACCACCACCTAATGTATCTCTCACTATGTCATTTTGGCAACCAAACGACATCAATAGAGGAGAAGTAGAGAAGAGCCATTTGGACTGCCATTGCTTGACACAAACCAGCTTCCGATTCCACTCAATGTCGACTTAAACGACCCGACTATGGCCCAGCTCTTCTAAACAATCACAAAAACGAGATAGGTTGTATTGAGAGAGAAAGGAGTGAAGAATGAGAGACATGATGTTGCCAAGAACTAGTCAAGCAACCAGATGGTTTGTGTTTTCTTCTTTTCTTGCTATGTGAAGAAGATTTTATTGCTGAGTTGGCTGTCAAGATGACCCTAAGAAAACAGAAGTTCATCTTGACAGCCTCTATTTTTTTATTTTTATTTTTTTGTCATATCAGCTTGATAGCTAAGAGTGAAAATTACATTGGAGAGGTTTATTTTAACAATATATCCATTTATCCTAGATGGTACCTCTTTTTTTTTTTTTTCACAATCCATATAACATTGGAGATGCTCTTACTTATTCACAATTTGCTTAATTTGAATTTTTTAATTTCACTTTCTATGGTTAAAAGTCTAGTCCAACTCAAGGTGTTTGAGATAATCAATTGTAAGCTTATGGAGGTAATAGTAGTTACAGAAGAAGAAATGCTAAGTGTGGTGTTGTTTCTTGATCTACTTGAATTGAATTTTCATGATCTTTCAAAACTTACGAGGTACTACAAATCTATTGGGATTTTAGATTTGTCTTCCTCGTTATAACTGTTGATTAAGGATTGCCTAAATATGGAAACATTCATCTCCAACTCTATTTGTGCAAAGTTGACTACAAGCATGGAATGAAGTGGAATGAACTCAAAGGAAAACCTCTAGGCTAACATTATTCAACCTTTCTTTGATGAAATGGTGACTTGTTCTTCTTTTTGCTTTAATGTCCTTTATTCTTTGTGTGTTTACCATATGATGGCTTTTGTTTTTCTTTAATTAGAATTTAAGTTTGAATTATCGTCTCATCTTATTCTAATTTTATTTCATTAGAAAATAATGGGTTTTTGTTAATGCAATTAATGGAATTCTTCAGATGCAACCATCTAATGTAAAGATTTCTTTTTTTTTTTTTTTTTTTTTTTTGGAAACTTAGTTTAAAGAAATCGACAATAGAGCAAATGGATATCCTAATAAAAGTACGACACAATCAGCTCTGTTCTAATTCCTTTTGCAAATTAGAAAGATTACATGTAAATGGTTGTAAGCCATTTAATGTTTTCCCATCTAATATGCCTGGAAGACTCAGTCCAGAGGGATTGTTTGTAATAAAATGTGATTCAATGGAAGAGATATACAAACCAGAAGCTCTCGATAGCAAGAAAACACATGATATAGCTGTAACTCAATTGAAAATATTATAGTTACATAATTTGCCAAAGTTGAAGCATGTATCGAATATGGACTCCCAAGTTATTTTATTCTCACAAAATCTATATTTATTATCAGTTCACTATTGTGACAGTCTGAAAAGTCTCTTTCTAGCCATTATAGCTAGAGATCTTGAACAACTTAAAGAGCTCTATGTAGTTTCTTGCATGATGGAGGAAATTATCGCCAAGGAAAATGAAGTGGATGCATTCCCTAAATTTGTGTTTCCTCAATTAAGTGAGCTAGAGATGATTGATCTACCAAGAACTAAAATGTTTCTATTCAGGGTTATACATTTCAAAATGGAGTAAGAATTCTCCATTATCTTTTTTTTTTTTTTTGGTTAAGCTTTTCATAATCTATTGACAAATCAACATAAAAAATAATGATGACTAAGATTGTAATATTTTTTCTTTTTCTTATAACTCAAATTTAAACATCTTTCATAAAAAGGTTAGTACCATGTTAATATTGACAGAAAATCCTTGTCCAAAAAATGGTCAATGTTAGAGAGGTTCTTAGTGTGAAGATGCAATGAAGTGGAGATGCTTGCTTCAAAATTTCAAAGTCATAAGGAAAGCCAACATGATATCCCAAGTGGACAACCCCTACTCTTAGTTGATAAGGCATGAACCCTGACTACTTAAATTTATTACATTTCTACAAAAATATTAAAGTTCTACATCCAACATTATTGAAAATTCTAAAGCATGGAAAATCAAATTCTAATTCTTATTGAAACGTAATCCTCCCCTAACTTTTAGTGAAAATACTAGTAGACCATTTACCAAAATATTTGTAAGTGTACTGTAAAATAGTATTGGTTTAATTTTGACATAATTTAACAATATATAAGCTTTATTAATAATATTATAATGTTCAAGCAATGGTCAATATTAATTAAAATATCCGAGATCAACTACCAAATAAAATTTAAGTATTAGATTCCATAAACAATCAAGTTATGTAGGTTAGGAGAACTTTACATATGTTTGGATTATTGGTACTGCACTTTACTATACAAAAACCTCATGCAATTATGCATGATCTTTATGTAGTATAATAGTGAATCAAGTTTGAATCCCATAGAGACGGCTCAAACTAGAACTAAATACCAAAAGCGATTTACACAACTTTATCCAAACAATGTTTAATTGATTGAATTTTAAAATTAAAAATTGCAATTTAATTAACAAACAAATTAAAATAAATTTTCAGCAACCAATTGATTAAATTCTAAGGATTCAATGTCACCTAACATGTCATTATTTTTATATCTTTTTTCATAAAACAAACACACGATTTCATTAAATATTTGATTGGATAAACTAATGTATTTGTGAGCCTCTTTCGATCGATTTCACAAGTATGTTAGCATTAAACACTCGGCTATATTTCTATGCCGAATAATTAATACCAACTCATTTATTTCAAATATTCACAAAAGACCACACCTAATAATTAGATATATATCTATTCTAATTACTAAATGTCATTTTATTCATTTCTAAGCATCAATATCTCTTTCAAGAATAGAAATACCACAAGATCTATCAATTGAGTGGGCCTAAAATCAATCAATATCATTAAACTTCGATAAAACAAAATACTTGTATAAGAAATCATGCATTGAAAATATCAAACATCATACATAAATCATCCATGAGAATAAATACATGTTAGGTTACATTGAAATCCCTAGATACTCACTTAGTTCATCATAGATCTAACAACAATCAATCCGAAATAGTAAATAAAAAACAACAGCAAAAGAGTATCAAAGGGCAGAGAAATCATCACGAAATAGCTTCTAAACTTGATAAAAAATCAGCCCAAACGCCTCATTGTTGCCTTGAATGACACTCCAAATGAAGTTGCATGAATATATGGATTGAATGAAGAAAAATTAAGTGTTTTGTAGAGAAAAATGAATGTAAAACTCAACCTAGGGTTGTTGCGTCTCTGCAAAAATGAGAAAATAAGGTTTATATAGGTGGCATCATGTGGGGTTTGAGAGTCTTTCTCATGCATGTTTCAGTCTAAACATCGCAACCAATGATCTCGACTTATGTCTCGCAATAGTGTGTCATGATAACTCTGGAAAAACTATGATGACCTGTGTTCAGTGATAATTCTCTGAATAATCATGGTGACCTGATCACGCGACCAACGTCTGTCCTAGGTTGCGATTGTCCTTTGCGATAGACGCCAACTTTTCCTTCAAAAATTGCTTTCAACCATCTTTTTCTTCTATCTTCTCATAAATGCAACCTACATACAAAAACATTAAAAACACATTAAAACTACCAGAATTCACTCAAGTATTCATCACAAAAGTCAGGATTAGATGTACAAAATCATGTCTATTTTTGACATGATCAATTATCAACAATTATAAAATTGACTTAGATCTTTTTTGGTTATTCAAACAGGAAAATATATTGTTTTTTAATGTTTCAAGTGTTTATTTGATAATATTGATCCCAAATTAAGTTTAAAAGATAATTATATTTTGGTGTATTTTCTAGATTACATTCCCTAGCTTGAATCGGTTGGAGTTAAATTGGAATTGTCTTGTGAACGAGATGTCATATGGAAAGTTTTTAGAGTACTCATGCAAGCTAAATGGCCTTGAGTCGGGCACCTTTATGGAAAGTGCTATTTGCCCTTCATGTTTCCTTTGTAAATTACCCAAAGTTACATTTGCCACTTATAATAGTTGTCTTAAGGAATTATTCATGGGAAAAATCTAAAAAAATCATCTTAAATGGAAAATATTGTCAATTCACCCAAACTTTTGAAAATATTACCCAAAAAACCCTCTACCCTCAGTCTAAAAGGGGTTCATTCAAAATTTTCGTGGTTTTGTGACAAAACCATGGAAAGACGAAAATACCCTTACTAATTTAAAAATTAAAAAATATATATAATTTTAACAATTGTAATTGAATACAATTATTTAGTATTTAGTATTTAAACATTTAATAAATATAATAATTAAAAATTCATTAAATTAATTAAAAAATAATTAAAAACAATTAAAATTTAAAAATGGAGTTTATATTCTTATATTCAAACCAATTAAAATTAAAAATTTCTTAATTAAAGAAAAAAAAATCTGGGTAGCCAAGAAAAAGAATTAAAAAAAAAATGAAAACCTAGATCTTTAAGAGAAAAAATCAAAATCTAACACAAAATCAAAATCAACATATCAATTCAAACACATCCAGATCAACATCCATAAAAATTAAAGCCATGAAGATTTGAGTTTAAATCAAAATCTAACACAAAAAATCAAAATCAACATCTCCTAAACCTAAAAAAAATAAAACCTTTCTAAAAATTAACAAATTAATACCTTATAGACACAAAGGTGTGGTGGTTGGGGTTGCATTCCCTTATAGAATCCACCACGGTTTGATTCCCCTTGTCCCATAAAAAGATGTTGCTTTTGCACACTGTCTCTTAGTAAGAATGGTTGCGTATCTCTTTTGATTCTAAGAGATTAAGAGTTCAAATATCTCCCTTATTGAATGTATGGATAGTTTTCTATAAATTTAATCCACCTCCCCCATCATAAAAGAAAAAAAAAATCATTTTCCATCAACAAAAAAAGATGTTTATCACACAATCCAAGAACTCACAAATAAACATTATAAAATAACAAATAATTACAGCCCATCAACAAGCTAAAACTAAACCAAGATTCACAAAACCAATTGAACTTAGAACCACAAAAACACTGTCAACAAACCAAAAACTCATAGAAAAACATAATAAAATAACATATAATCATATATATCGACCCATATATCCATCATTACTGATCAAAACACCCACATCAAGTCCTTCAATAGTCTCATTGATTATCTCTTCACACCCATCAAGATCACCACTGAAATCCACTACAATGTTCCTGATTTGGGTTTTGGAATACTTTGAATCGAATCCAAAATGTCCTTGAACTTATCCCTATTTTAACCCACCAAGATAAGATTGAGACCTTTCCTGGCCAACTCAAAAGCAAAACACTTGTCGATACCATCAATGGGGTTGGTGACTAGAGCCTAGGAACCATCTTTCTTCGACGGGTTTGAGAAAGTTGACATAAACCCAGTTAAAGAACGAGAGAACGAATATAAAGTCGGAAAGGGAACCCAAAGTGAATAAAAGGAGGGCCCAAATGGGCTGAGACTTGAGTGTGTACAGAAAACATTGTTCTATCTTTTGTAGCCAAAATGTTTGATGAAATTTTTGAAAGAGCAAAAGAGAAGGAAAGAGCAATCTCACAAGTGGATATTGTAAAGAAGCTATAAATAGGAAAGAAGAGTATCGGTAGAAGTAGACATGACCACGGTTCGGTTCGAACCAAACCGGGTCAATTGAACCGGAACCAAAACATAAGGTTCTGATTACGGTTCAGAACCGAATCGGAACCGCTACTGTAGCGGTTCCGGTTCTGAATCTAAAGGAATTGGAACCGCCGGTTCAAAGAACCGGTGGAACCAGAATCTCCTTAAACCAGCGGTTCCGGTTCTAACAAAAAAAAAACTGCAAGGTCACTTTTTTTTTTTTCATTTCACCCTCTCTCTTTAATTTCTCTTTTAACCCTTCCCTTTCCTATATAAATACCTATTCTATTCTTAATTTCTTCTCACACCTATCTCTCTCAATCTCAACTCTCTTTCTCTCCATTAATCTCAACTCTCTCTCAATTTTAACTCTTAGTTTCAATATTTTCTTAATTCTCAATCTTAATTTCCTCTATTTTTTTTAATTATATCTATAAATTATAATTTTCAATTTATTGTTTGAAGTTTTAAATTCTTAATTTATTATTTTTAAATTTCAAATTGTCAATTTATAATATTTATAAATTTCAAAATTTCTATTAATAAAAAAAGTTTCGGAACCGGAACTGAAACCGTTATAGAACCGAAATCGAAACCGAAACCGAAATCGAAACTGAAACCAAAACCTACAGAACCGTCGGTTTCAGAATCGAACCGAAACCGTTTTATCTCGGTTAAGGTTCCGGTTCTAGCTTTTTCATAACCAGAATCGTCGGTTTAGAACTGAAATCGAAATCAAACCGAACTGTAGTCATGTCTAGGTAGAAGTGGTTGAATGAGAAGAGCAAGAAAAATAGAAAGGGCGATGGCGGTAGAGCTGGAGCGATGGGCAAAGTATGTGGGAGTTGGCGTCGAGGAGGTCAAGAATGGATGGCAAGGTAAAGGCTAGTGTCGGTGTTAGCAATGATGGAACGATTGTCATTGTCGTGTTTGGTCAATGTGGGTTTGGTTGGAGATGGAGTTGAGCTTGGTGGGAGAGAGACAGAACCAACAATGGAGAGAGAGAGAGAGAGGATGATGCTTAGTCTTTATTTTATTATTTTTTTAATTAACGAAATAGGTTTTCCTATCCAACTAGAATTCGTTTGGGTTCAATCATCAATGATCTTTTTACCCTCCAAATTACCGAATCCATTAGTTCATTGACAAAATAACTATATCATTTAACGGTTGGGCCGTTTTAACTATTATTTTCAATACTGGAGGTGACTTGATATTATTTTCAATTCCAATGGATAAAATAATAATAACCCATTATTCTTATGTGAATTGCTTGTTTGTAATGAAAAACATTCTGAGTTACTCAGTATATTGAGCTTCTTAAAACTCCATATATTGTCCGATTCACTTCTATAGGAGACATATTTTGAATTTGACAAAGCATCTCAAAGTTTAGCAACTCGATAGGTTTCAAAATGTCGTAACATAAGAAATTTAGTGTCATTCACAATGTCTTTCAAAAATCTGACAACTTTGAAAGTGTCAAATTATGATGAATTGCTTAATTTAGTTGTATCCTCAATAGCAAAATTCTAGTGCAACTTACAAGAATGGAGATAACTGAATGCAAAACGATAGAAGAAATCATAGCACATAAGGAAGTTGAAGCAGAAGATTGTATCATTTTCAACCAACTAAAATATTTGGGACTTAATCATTTACCAAACCTTATTATCTTCTACTCGAGGAGTTGCACAATTGAATTTCCATCGCTTCAAGAAGTAGCTGTGAGACAATGCCCGAATATGAAAATTTTTCTCGAGGAGGTTTGAGCACACCTAGACTATGCACTCTACAAATGCCAGAAACAGAGAATGGAAGATGTTGGGAAGGTGACCTCAATACTACCATAGTAGAACAATACATTGAGATGATACACTTAGATTCTGCAAATTTTCTCATCTCCTCTACACTTTAGTTTTTCCCTTGCTTTTTCATGATCAAGTATTTATTTGAATTGTTACAATTAGCTTGAAAATATGGTCCATATTTACATTTTAATTTTTTTTCCAGTTTGCCTAATGAATATGAGAGTAATCGGTAAAACGGTGCAAGTAACAAGTTGTCAAAATGATACTTGGAGTACCATAGGTTTTGCAGACTTAGTTAGAGTTTTTTTAACAAAATTGTTTAAAAAATTTGTAGGAATTCAATTAAAACTTATAATGATGTTAGTGTATGGTTTGGATTTTTTTTTTTTCCATTTCCAAAATCTTTATTTTCATTTTCAAAATGCTCTTCTTTTTAATCTCGTATTATCATAAAACATTATGATTTATAACAAATGAAAATTTTGAAATATTATGCTTCTAGTAAGCAAAAATTTGGTAACATAAAACATTTCATTTATTTATAATAAAGAAAGAAAACAACCTAAAGCATATTTTTGGATTTCCGTAATTATTATTACATTAAAATGCATACAATATTTAAAGGGTTATTATGAGTACCTTAATACACTAATATTGTTTCTTGTTTAGTACTTTTAATTATAGAATGGGCGATGTGCTAAAGAAGCTTGAGCTCATCATTCACAGTTGAACTGTAGTTGGACAATTTGTTATATGTGATTTAGGATAATTCCCTTTCATGTAAGTAGACTTCACTACTAAGCTTTACTTTTTCATCAATAGCATTGTTGCTTCAAAATAGGTATGTGTGTTAGAAATTTGGCTTGTTTTTGTAGGTGACATCAAACGAAGTTAGATGATTTGAATAAGGTGTTGTTTGAAAGAAGTGCTTGGGAGAAACATAACAATGTATACAATGTGGAAATCGGAGACTCGACGAGCTGTCATACGGCACTGGAAGTTGGCTGATTGCCTAGCACGTGTGCCAAGGAAAGGCAAGTGCATTAAGGATGCATGTGGTGTTTTTCTATGGCTCACACTGGATGCCACTACAACTTTTGAAAGGTGCTTGGCGATGTGTGGCATGCGTGTGAACCTCAATTTTCATGTGGGAGATTATTTTGGGACCAAGAAAATCACAATTGATAAATCGGGGGTTTTCCTTTAATTGAGGACAACTTGGGCTGCACGTCTAAGGATACATGTGAGTGACATACAAAAACATTAAAGAGGGACATGAGAGTTACGACTTAATTTTAAGGGTTTTGTTGAAAACTAACCCACTTTTAATAATCCATTTAAATCTCAACCTCAAGGTAGAGAATCCCAACTTCAGGGTTGTGAATTTTAATATAAATTCAAATCATTTCAACCTTAGAGTTGAGATGATTTGAATATAAAAATTATTTTTGAGGTGTGTCATGCAAAAATAGGTCATTTTTGTAATTATTTCTAATTTTAATTAGGATTAGGGACTTTTGGGTTACAAAGATAATATTGAATTTGTAATTGTAATAATTTTCTATGTTGTAATATTTTTCTAAAGTCATCTAGACAATCGTGGTTTTTCCCTATTATGAGTTTTCCATGTAAAAAATTTATGTCGTGTGATTGATTATCTTCATTTGTTGTGCTTGTTATTAGAGCATCACTAACTATCCATTATTCTTAGTTAACATAGCTAATAATGTGACATTTTATTAACTTCAACCGCTCTCTTTATTATTAACTATTTTGAAATTTATTCTAAGAATATAAAATAAAATATTCGTACACAGAAATTTATTTTACAAGATAGAAGAGCAATATATATGAAAAACAAATTCACACTAGTTGTAAATAACACCAACTCTCCCCTTCCTTTGTCGGGATTACTTGTGAAAACCATCTCTTTGATCACCTTTAATTTTTCATGAACTTTCTTGGTGTCTTGGCCACTTTTCTTCTCCTTCTCTTCTTTCTCTGCCTTCAACCATCCCCCTTCTTCTTCATTCTTTCTTGCTTCCTCGTTCTTCTCCTCCGCAAGTGCATCAGTCAGACTATTCAAATAAGTCTCCATATCTTCCTCATCAAACTTAGGCATCAAATTCTCCACAACATTAGCTGGAGTCAAGTTGATTAATTTGTAATGGATGGACTAATGGCTACAAAGATACTCTTAACATGTGCTCCATATTAATTGCCCTTTTTTTTTTTTCTGACATATATCTATATGTGTATATATATAATATCTCATTTTTATATTCAACACGCAACACATAACTTTTTATCTCTTAAAATAATAAACAGTCTCTTTCCATCCCTTTGACAGTCTTTGGTATGTGTCATGTCTTGTAACACTTATGTTAAAACAATTAAATTATTATAGTCGATGAAATTTTATTAGTAATATTAATTTTTTGTAAAACAAGATGAGGTTGATTATGAGGGAAAAATCATTTTAGTCCCTAATTTTTGGAAAAGTGTCAATTTTTTAACTATATTTTTTAAAAAGACGAAATATTGAACCTTAACTTTTCAGAAAAATATCAAATTAGTCCATTTCATCGATCAATTAACGGTAAAACTTAACTGATAGCATACTAAATGGGGGTAAATTTGGTATTTCCAATTATAATGGAGGAAGATGTAAAAGGAAGATAAAATAAGGGAAAAAAAATCATTTAAAACAAATGAAGAAAAAAAATTCAAAAAAAAAAAAATCTCGTTTGACAAAATTATTTAAAAAAAAAATCATTTTGTTTAAATATGAATATCATCTCAAAGCATATACCAATTATACCATAAATATGTGGATCTCAAATATATAATATTATAGACTGAAAAAAATTAATAGATACAACAAAAATATTAAACAGATGGAGCAAGAGCAGAAACTGTAAACATATTAAAAGCTAGAGCAGAAATTTTTTTTAAAAAAAAAAACCAAAAATTACAAGCTCAAGTAGAAATTAAAAAAAAAAAATACACCCATGAATAAAGATTTAATGAAAAATTTTAATTGTAAGGGTAAAATGGTAATTTTATAATTAATAAATATACATAATATCCTCAAACAAAGCTACGCCCAATCAAAAATTTTCTAAGGGTAAAACTATAACTTTATAAAAATTATATGCAACTCATTAAGGGTATTTTGATAATTATATATTATTGTAATATTTTACTTTATTTGAGAATATAATGATCTTTTTATCTGTTTTAATAGTGTCCAGGGTTAAATTAATCTTTTCATATTTTTCATTAGGTTTGACCGTTAGTTGACTGATGAGAGGGACTAATTTGACACTTATTCGAAAAGTTAAGGTTCATTTTGTCCTTTTAAAAAACATAGTTAAAAATTTGACACTTTCTCAAAAGTTAGGAACTAAAATGATTTTTCCACTTGATTTAATTATTTTATAAATGACTCGATGGACTCAATAATATACTCTTAATATCTATACCAAGAGATTGTACAATAGAACTGAGTCATACCTTTTAAACCTCAAATTAAGTGTAATTATTATATAAATTCAATTTTTCTAGCTTTAGTTGTTGGAATAGGAGTCATGAACTAGTACTATAATATACAAATATTTATGGCATAATGGACCTACAACTTTTCTACATGGGCATTGATAAGATGACTTGAAGTTTTCTATTAGACGTGCCACACATGTGGTGATATGCATTGACGTATATATATACAAGATTGCTATCTGCGGTTAAAATAAATGGTTGATTGATTCAACTTTGTTAAGTTTGATTATTAACTTTTCAAGTGGACCTTATAATTTACTTGTAAAAATTTTGAAAAATGACAACATCCATGAAATTAATGCAACATAGTAAATACAACAAAGCTGTCCATCGGACGCGATAGGATTTGAATTTCTAAGTTTCAACCGCACTCATTCAATGACCAAGTAAACAAAGGAGGCGACAATTAAATGAAAATTTCAATTTTTCTAGCCTTAGTTGTTGGAATAGGAGTCATGAAGTAATACTATAGTACAAATATTTATGGCACAATGGACCTACAACTTTTCTACATGGGCATTTATGAGGCAGCTTGAAGTTTTCCACTAGACGTGCCACACATGCGGTGATGTGCATTGACGCATAAATAAAAGAGTAATTTTCAAATCCAATCCACGGCAAAAGAAAAAGTACGTTTTTAACTAATTTTTTATAAAAATTTCTTTTTGACCTCTTAAACAAACTAATTATTATCTATACCCATATTATCCAAATTACTCTTAAATATTTTTCAGTTTAAAATTTCTTTTATAACCTTACCTAAAATTACTAAACTATTCTTATTCTTCTTCTTCCCTTTTCTCTTCCATAACATTCTCACCTCTTTCATTCACTACCATTTCTTTCTCATCAATTCAAGATTATTTGTGTACCCATTAAACCTTTTTGACTCATAAAAACACACATTTAAGATTCTCTGTCTCTAATAAGCTCCAAATTCAAGTTTTTCTTCAAATTTGAAGGTATGTGATTGATTTTGGTTGATTTTTAATTTATTTTATTGACATTGCTTAGCAAAAGGCCTTAAGAGTGACTTTTGATTGTGATTTAACTTTATGTGAGTGAGATTTGTAGAAAACGAAGAGAAAACGGAACTACGATTTTCTACAACTTATCGGGTTTTATAAGTACACGTATCCCGAATCGGATTATGTGTATCTACAAAACCCAAATTAGGTTATGTGTGCTAACAAAACCCAAATCGGGTTATATGCATTTACAAAACCCGAGTTGGGTTTTGTGAATATACATAACCCGATTAGGGTTACGTGCACTGAGATAATCCAAAAAGTGTTTTATTGGTTCTTTTTGTTTTTTTTTGTTTTTTTCCTAATTTCTACTATTGTGTATGTTTGGTATGGATCAGATGTGATTATATTTGTTATGAATTTGACAATATGAAATGAGATATTAAATATATGACGATAGTATGTGTGAGACTAATTTATTTTATACTTTAAATTTTTTATAGGAATAAGTGAAGTGACGATAATAGTCAAATACAACGAAGAGTGGAATGAGAATAATTATGTTAAGGGTGAGACATACATGATAGGGGCCCCTAAGAATGTCAATTTTTCTCGAATAGTGTAATTTGTTTATACAGTGACTAACATTGATAAGAGAATATGAAATATTCATTTGCATTATTTACTCCAAGTTAGGGGAATACTCGCAGTCAAAATACCTATCACCATTGATCTCAGTGTTCGAGGTTTGATTTCAGACAAAAAAACTTATTATAAAGAGATTTATGTTGATAAGATTGTGAGAGATTCTGGAGGTTTTAACTCTATTGTCCCTTAATTTGTCATAAACACAATATCAAATCCAGGGCATGTAAAGGCACCTACGGATAGAATTGCAAGTCCGATTATGGGTGAAGGTCAAAATTGTTTTATTTCTTCTAGTGGCAGCAATTAAGTTTTAGCTTTTATTGCCGCATTTACATCCTTAGAAAGTCCAATATGTGACTTTGATTTTGGTAGAAATGATTATGATGATGAAGATCGAGATGCAGATAATGATGGTGATGAGACATCGAACAGTGGAGATGATAATGAGAAAACCATAGGTGATGACATTGAAACTAGAGCTAATGCAGAGACCGTTGAGTATCTAGAAGTTAAATTTTCAAGTTCATAATTTGAAATCAACCCTTCACAAATATATTGGATTGTTCCCGGTGTAGGTCAATGTGAAATTGAGGCTAAGTTAACTGTTATGTCGACCTTTATTTGACATGATATATTATATAAAGGTACATTTTTTAATAGTAAATATGAACTGAATGTGACCGTTGAAAAATATATTGTTAATTTCAAGCATCAACATAAGGTTAGACGTTCATGCACGGTTAGATATCAGGCTGGTTGTAAGGATCTAAGCTATAGCTTTGAGGTTCGCGTAAGATGCAGAAAGGGTGGTTCGATGTGGTATGTGTATAAGTATGTGCTGGAGCACACATGCTATCAGGACGCCAACGAGTCACATAGACGGAGTGTGAAGATTGTTGTCATAACAACGTTGTATCAGAAAAAAGTGGGCCTAGATAGTATAACACCCCAGCTTTTGATTGCAGAAATATTGGAGCAATATGATGTGCAGATCATGTACACTAAAGCTTGAAGGTTTTTACAATATACAAAGAAACTAGAATATGAAAAAGCAGATGAGTCATTTTAGCAATTTCTTTCGTACATTCACATGTTAAAGGAAACAAACCCTGGTACAGTGACTGCAATTGAGACGGATGAAAATAACCAGTTCTTATATTCGTTCATTGCACTTGGAACCTTAATTGAGATTTTTCGATCTTATATTAGATCGGTTATTACGGTTGATGCCACTTGTTTGAAAAGTGAATATAAAATGGTGATTTTTGTTGCTGCATGCAAAGATGGAGAGGAGATGATTTATCCTATCGCTTTTGGATTTGGTGATGGAGAGTCGAACAATTCATGGACCTAGTTCTTAAGTAGATTGAGAGAAATTATCAATGAGAGATAACATTTGCCATCGGATTTAATTATTGTATCCGATCATTATAAAAGCGTTAAGAATGCGATGAGTGATGTTTTTCCTGAAGTCCTACATATGTTCTGTTTCTTCCACTTGAAGCAAAACCTGAAGAAACACTATAGAAATCAAAAAGATGTGGAGAATATGTTTTACTTTACATCATATTGTTATACAAGGTAAAATTGTGATAAATATTTGGAACAAATTCAATGGATATATTTGCAAATGCATGAAAAATTGGTTAATATTGGAGTGATAAAATGGTCACGTGCATATTCTCCAAAAGAAAGATATGATATGATGACCACTAACATTGTAGAGTCGCTGAACAAATGCATGATTAAAGCACGTCGGCTTCCAGTAACAACTACACATGAATATCTAAGACATATGCTGCAAAAATTGTATAATGATAGACGTATTCATGGTGAGAAACTCAAAAATTTGGTTACCAAAACTACAGAGGATCATGTGAACTCGATGGTTAATGAATCGACGAGTGCCATAATATCTGCCATTCAACAGTCAATCTAGTTTGGAGTCACACATGAACCAGGCTATGACTTCGTTCAGCCTTTTGAGCGGACATGCACTTGTCGGCATTAGGACCTAGATAAGTTGTCATGTCATCATACAATTGTTATTACCAGGCATCGTAATTATACTTTATTATTAGTTTTCGTTATTTAATGTCATTTGGTAACCTTTTACCTTTGTCATATATATTAAGATCAATAGTGTTCATTATTATACACTTTGTCATGATTATTATAGCAAAGAATGACTAGAAGCTACATATGCTCGTTCGATCAATCCTGTTCCTAGCCCAAAAATTAGCATGTTCCTACGGAAGTCAAAAGTGTCATTATACTACCACCCGACTAAAGGCGACAAGCAGATGGACCGAGAGAGGCACAAATTCCTTTAGCCGGGAAAAGTCGTCGAGAGAAAAATATGAAATATGTAGTGAAAGGGGACACAACCATCTTCGTTGCCCTAACTCCTCTATAACTACCATCGGAGAGATGAGCGTTGGTCATATTGGACGTGTTTGGACTACACAAAAGTTGTTGGAGAGGTTGAAACTAGCTCCATTGCCATTATTAGATCTACTGGGAGCATGGCAGAGGTTTTTACAAAGGCTGGAATGAATGCTACCCCTACTAGACGTGTCAGAAGCTCCCAAAAATGCAGCCTTTGTAGTGTGACTAGACATATGTGACGTCGATGTGATCAACAGTTCCCTATTCCACCCTCAGAAGATAATGAAAATGGTGGTAATCATGAAAATTTGTAATCAGATGACATGATGTTTATGGTTTATCCTGTTTACAAGTGACGAGCACTTATCATTGAAATCATTTGTATAAAATCGTTGAATGCAATACTTTATTAACGCACTTGTTTTTCAAATTTTGATATAGAAACGAAGTCCATTTTTGTTTTTGAGGTAGTCATAGTGGCATATTCATATTCATTAATATGATATCACGGGTTAGGTTATATGGTCTCTAATATAAAAAAAAAATAGAGGAGATTCTATCAAAATTTGAAATTTTTTGTGTTTAGGTTATTTTGGTTTAAGGCCACATAAACAAGTAATAGTAAAATTCAATATTAGTTTTTCATTGGAAACATTAAAAAACGAAGGAAAAATTAGAAAATTAAAAAACATTAGAAATTAGAAATTAAAAAAAAATGATCAGGTTTTGTGGGTACACTGGAATCGACATCAGTTTATGTTCGTAAATTAAACTGACGTCGATTTTTTATCACTAAATCACATTGACGTCAGTTATCATAATACGTCTAAACCCGCTGTCGATGTTTAAGGCCATATAAACACCGATGTTGAGCTGAGTAGGGTCACGAATATCGATTTTTTTTTTACCCTTTTTTAATGCTGTATGGCCCCAAAATGCTCTCAATCAGCTTTAAATAATGTTAATTTAATTGAATAGAGGAAATATATTGCAATATTTACTATATTGATCACATTGGATTATAAGATGTCATAAGATCACATTGGATTATCTTATAGTTATATAATATGAAATTTATAGCTTGTGGGCCTTTTTTTATCACTGTAAACAAAGAAAATTGAGAAAAATTATGAATTTTTAGTAATAAAAGTTGTAAATTAGTATGCAATAGCTGATAAAATCGATGTCGATTTTTGTGTCTACACTGAAACTGACGTCGGCTTAAGATTGCTCACTAAACTCGAACTGTAAAATCTTCTCATTGAAATCAACGTCGATATATGTTGATATGTGTAAACCGACACCGGTTTCCATAGTATCACTTAACCCGATTTTTTAATTTTTTGGGATAAATTTTTGAAAAATTTGACAGAGTCTCATCTGTTTTTTCACAAACTAGATAGTAAACCTATATAAAAAATGACACAATTATTTCTTTTAGAGACTCAGTGTCTCTATCCACCTCTATACTACCACACAATATTTTTAAAAATTTACTAAATAATGAATGAATGAATAAAATATGAATGAATGTTCACATCAATCATATACAACTTTACCATCCTCATCTAATGTTCGTCGCCCTCATTCGTCTGCTTTGTACCTTGGGGTGAAATACATACATATATATATATATAAATATTGGACGCTCTCTACGCCCTTATTCGATAAGCATTTTCCTTAGTTTGGACAGGTTTCCATTCACCATCTAGAGAGCATAAAATATCATGAATATACATTGCACAATATGTCCCGCAACTAGTCCTATACTATGCAAAATTTAGGTCAGATACTTTACTAAAAACATTATTATCTAAATATACGAATAAAAAAATGGTATTTACCTGTCAGGTTGCTGAGATACATTTCGTTTATTAACACGTTCTACATCCCATATTTTTTTTATAGGTGGCATTTCTATGTTGGTTTTTCTATGGTAATCAATCGACCGTAAGATTAATGGTATATAGTGAACCAACGGCTCAATAGCATTTCTCTTGACAATTTTCCAGCTCTCTTAGGCACACCTTGCGGACTATCCAATGAGTCTGATGTAGACTACACGGGAGCAACAACTGCATATTAAGAACATCAGTGATATAGTTCTAATTTAAACGATCAAATAATAATTTTTATTCGTACGACGACACTTACATTATGAACAAACCACCAAAAGATTTTAGCGTCTTCCAAACCGCTACCAAACCTTATCTAGCGCGGGGTGATCACAGCTGTATCAAGATAAAATGTCTTTCCTTGACTGATGTATTCCTTATTTATAACTATTATCACGTCCGCCTACAAGTAATAAAATTATTTACTACTTAACAAATATGACAAAGATGAAAAAAACTAAAAAAAATTATGAAATGTAGACACTCACAAAAATGGTCGATCCATAAACTGCGTATCTCTCATTATGACCTTCATCCTACCACTCGCTTTCTTTAATCCATAGGCACTGTAAATAACCGTCAATATGCTCTGATGTCAACCAACTATCCTCATCCTCAATGGTATGAAACTCTTTGGGGGTTGCCATAGGACAACCGTCGACATAGCACCTAAAATTAAAACAAGAATTAAAAGTTAGTCATATTAGATTAGTAATCGGATTAAACAAAGGTAATACATATTTTGATCAATACTTGAGGTCTAAAGAAGAGGAAGCTTTATACTGCTTATACACATTCTTAACCATATCATTCAACATAAGTACAATTTCTGCCACTTGCTCATTTGACATTTTTATTTTTATTTTTATTTTTTGCATGTTCAGGATCTGTGTATGGTGACAATAGAGATACCAATAGTTTAATCTTTCGTTTAGACCGTGATGGTTTCCCCTATAATATTAAGAAAATCAAAATTTGTAAGTGAGTACACATTTATAATTATATGAAAAATTAACGTAAAACACAAAATAAACAAAAATTTTACTCGATCACACTCATGCTATTGAAGTGGGTCCTCATAGGGTGGTAGGTCCTCATGGGAATTGGGATGTCGATCTCTCCCAACAGTTGCGATCCTATGTCCTGGATCTTTATAATCTACAGAAAATCAAAAGTTGTAATTATAAATTTATAATGATTTGCAAAACTAAACTAAATTACAAAACAAACACAAAATTTACCTGATCACACTCATACTGCTGCTGTGGATCCTGATGGGGTGGTAGCTCTTCATGGGGAAGTGGGATCTCGATCTCCCTTAACAGCTACAATCCTATGTTCTAAACTTCCACAATATGCAGAAAATCAAAAGTTATAATTACAAATTTATAATGATTTGCAAAAGCAAACTAAATTACAAAACAAACACAAAATTTACCTGATCACACTCATACCAATGTCTTGGGTCTTAATGGGATGGTAGCTTCTCATGGAGAAGTGGGACCTTGATCTCCCCCAACAACTGTGATCCTATGTCCTGGACCTCCACAATCTATAGAAAATCAAAAGTTTTAATTACAAGTTTACAATGATATGAAAAACTAAACTAAAACATAAAATAAATTATAAATTTACCTGGTCACTCTCATCTTGTTGCGGTGGGTCCTAATAGAGTGATGAAGCATCTATTAACTGTTGTCTTTTTGGTGATGGTGATATTTTCGATAGTGATACTATTTTTAGTGGTAAAGAGCGATAAATGTACTCATCCCGAATAGAGGTCTTAATATCATCATCATCATCATCGTCATTCGGGTCATTCTCACCATTCGGAGGTACACGGATTTTTAGTATCCTCTCAGTCCTACCTTACCTCTCATTTTGCTCTTGTTGTATCTTCAAAATAGACTCAAACAATGTCATAATCTTGCCCACCTTTATCTGAGGCTCCTGCAAAATTAATTAAATAACAATATCACTTAAATGGATAGTCATATAAGAATAAAATACAGTAATATAATCATACAAAATTCGCACTTGACGCTGATAGGGTCCAAAGGCCATACTACGACCTTGTGGGATTGCGGTGTCATCATGTTGATCTTTACATCGTTTAAACTCGTGTACTCTTTTTGTCCTTGCCTATGATTATGTAAACTTTGAGTCGACTCGTGGGTCTGAGATGTGATGATGCTGTTGCTGCTCTTCCTTCTCTTCCCTAATTGACTCCTTTTCACCCTCCTCCTCCCTATTCGACTTAATCTCACCCTCTTCCCAATTCGACTCCCTCTCACTCTCCTTATTATCCAAATCATCATCTGTAGCTTTATTAACACCTCCTCCACCGTTTACTTTATAGGCATTGTCCCTAACCAAATGCCTAGGGTTGAAAGACTTCCAATAATCTTTTTCTATCTCCGCAGTAATGGGCTCAAATGTACTATTCCCTCATATTAACTGCACAATATATATAATATACTTAATATTATAATTACAACAATAATAGTCAATAAATGGAAATAAATATAGGTTAGTTTAGATACTTACACAAATAAGCTCATTAGACCACATTATTTGCTTTCTGTTATTACATTCTCAATTCACACACCTTGGCAGCACCATATCGCCGCTTATGACTCTCTTTCCTACCATATTTTCTAACCACGAAAACATTTCTATCAGCTATCACTGTAATTTTCATTAGATTAAACAAAAATTTGATAAATATTTAGTTAGTATATATATAAACACTAAATAGTTTTTATTATTTATGAAGAAAGTATACTAAATATTATACCTGAAATACCTAAATAAAGTCATACAAATTAATGTTACGTTCAGTCATAAGCTGATCCTCATCAAACGCCTGACGAAGGCCTTTTATAAGCCACTGTAGCCTACTGCAGCAAAGTGGAACTTATTCCACACATTAAAATCCTCTATCAAGACCCACAGATAATCATCCACCCTAGACCGATCATCAAAGCCATAGATTAAATTGTAAGCGATGACTATATTAATAAACTTTAAGACATCTTCATCGCTTATAGTGTCCCTTCGGATCCTTAACATTTGCATAATTTCAACCCATCTTGATGATATTCCTTTAAAATGTCGCTATAGCAAACTATTCTTTTTCTTACTTCCCCTTAAAGACATGTAGGTCGAGATACTCAAACTACAGTCCTATCACTAGTAAGAACTCCTGCTTTCCAATCCTATATGGCCTTCCCCCAATTTCAAATCACATCTCATCAATGCGTGAATTAAGATATACTAACTCCCTAGCAAGAATGACCAGTATAAAAGGAGTGACTAACAGTTTTTAACCTCGCATTTTTGTAAAATGCATCGAACTCTCTTTCTTAAACCTGTCTAGAAGTTGTTTATGTTGCAGAAATCCATTTAAATAACCAATATGCTTCATACTATTATGTGTACTGCCCATCGTTCCTTCTGGAACATGTTGTACCAGGTACCTATAATTGAATTGCATATTTAGGAAAGAAAATCAATTAGACATGACCACGGTGCGGTTCGAACCGAACCTGATCGAATGAACAGGAACCAGAACCTTATGTTCTGGTTCCGGTTAAGAGTCGGATCGGAACTGCTACTATAGTGATTCCGATTTCAGTTCTTCTATTATTAGAACCGGAACCGCCGGTTTAAAGAACTAGTGGAACCGAAACCGTTTTGAACCGGCAGTTCTGGTTCGATTTCGGTTCTTTAAAAAATATATATATATTAAAAGTGACAAACAGTCACTTTTTTTTTTTTTTTACATTTCACCCCTCCCCTTAATTTCTCTTTCAACCCCACCTTTTTCTCCATCTATAAATACCCATTTCATTCTTAATTTCTTCTCACACCTATATCTCTCAATCTCAACTCTCTTTCTCTCCATTAATCTCAACTCTCTCTCAATTTCAACTCTTAATTTCAATATTCTCTCAATTCTCAATTTTAATTTTCTTTAAATTTTTTAATTATATCTATAAATTATAATTTTCAATTTATTATTTGAAGTTTCAAATTCTTAATTTATTATTTTTAAATTTTAAAATCTTATTTTATTATTTTTAAATTTCAAATTGTCAATTTATAATATTTATAAATTTCAAAATTTCAATTTATAATATTTTTTTACTTATAAATTTTGATTTCAATTTATATTTTTAAATCTAAATTTTTAATTTATTAGTTATTACTTTTAAATATCAAAATTTTAATTTATTAAACTCAATGTAATAAAAGGTAAGAGAACTACGTGGACTTTGATTCCTCTAAAATTTGAGAGGATACGTCGACAACTTAATTATAATAATAAATTATGTACAAGCCCAATGCTTTTATTTTTTATTTTATTAAATCAAAGTTCAAATAATTAAATTTCTTATTTCTTTTGTGTATAGATTTATTTTTTTAACATCAAAATATAGTTTAATATTAATTTTTAAATTTTAATTTTATTTAAAAAAGGGTTCCGGAATCGGAACCGGAACTGAAACCGTTATAAAACTGGAATCGAAAATGGAACCAGAACCATTACAGAACTGTCGGTTCCAGAACTGAACCGGAACCGTTTTATCTCAGTTAAGGTTTCGGTTCTAGCTTTTTTAGAACCGAAACCGTCAGTTTGGAACCGGAATCGGAACCGAACCGAACCGTGATCATATCTAAAATCAATAAAAATAAATAAATAAATCAAATTAAACTAATTAAAATAATTATTGACAAAATAAGCTGATCGGCCTATGTTTATGTACTTAAATCGACATTGATATATGATACTAAACATAAATCGACGTCGTGCTAAGTTGTGTAACTTAAGCCAAATCGGAATATATTGATATACTTGAACCGATGTCGACCTATGTTACTGGACCTAAATAGAATCAGCATTTGTTTGTCCATTTGAATCGACGTCGGCCTACATGTTCAAACATAAGCCGAATCGGTATTCGTTTGCCCACTTAACCGACATCAGCTTACGTTTACAAACATAAGCCGAATCGATATTTGTTAGTGCACTTCAACCGACGTCAACCTATATTTCAAAACACAAGTCAATCACTCAATCAAACCTTCATTTTCAGTTCAATTCCGACCACATCCTAAATAAAATATAACATAATCTGACTCTAACCATCAATACCCAATAAATACAAAAAGTTGATTAGCTTTTGTTTGTCAACTTAAGCCGACGTCGAGATAAGTTATTCAACATAAGCCGAGTCGGCATTTATTGATCTACCTAAACCGACGTCAGTCTATGTTGCCACAAATAAGCAGATCAATGTCTCATAATATGAACTCTACCAAACTTACATATTCAGTGCAAATCCAACCACGTCCTAACAAAATACAACATAATCTTACCCTTATTATCAATACCTAACATATAAAAACACAAATCAACTCTACAAATGACAAAAAATTCAAAAAGTCATAAAATTATGTCATAGTATGTCGAATTAGCGTACCTTTAGCAATTGAGGAGGATGACGTGCTCGCCGGCGGTGTACAGTGGTAACAGATTGATGACGACGACGTGAGATGGTCAGCGACTATGCAAATTGGTCGTTGGGATGTGTCGCTTGACAAATACTGATCGTTCTTTTCATTTTCACACCGATTTTTCGTCTTATGTAGCGTGAGCAGTTCCGTAATTTTTTTTTTTTTTTTTAATTTGAAATGTAATGGCAATTTCATAATTTTAAGGTAGGGGTAATTTGGATATCTTGGGAATAGGATACAAATAATTTATTTAAGAGATTAAAATAGAATTTCTTAAAAGTTAAGGGTTACAAACGTATTTTATATTATTTAATTGGTTATTTTTGATATTTTTTACTAAATAAAATTACTATCTACAGTTAAAATAAATGGTTGACTGATTCAACTTTCTTAAGTTTGATTGTTAACCTTTCAAAGTTGACCCTTTAATTTAGTTGTAAAAATTTAGAATAATGACAACATCCATGAAATTAAGGCAACATAGCAAATACAACAAAGCTGTCCATCAGACACGACAGGATTTGGATTTCTAAGTTTCAACCGCACACGTACAATGACCAAGTAAACAAAGAAGGCGAAAATTAATAGTGCAAGATATTTCAGGCGTGAGTAAGGATACAACTTGTCCCTTTACATTAATGAGACGACTTTTGAACTTGTGCATTGACTAACTCATAAGAAGACTAGTAAATGAAACAAGGGATCTAACCTAGACACAAGACTGTCACTTGTGATTGTAGTGACTACAAAATCGTGACGGTTGAATAATAAATTCCACAGTGTTGGACCACGAACTTTCCAACACAATGGATGGTTGTGATTCACCTGTAACATTTTCAAAATGACAGCATATCCATGAAATGCCTTAAAAAAAAAAAGTAAAAACACAATAATGCATCTATGTATCTCCTACGTTCACGCACTCACTAGTCTTCTGATCACTTCACATTCGTCGTTGGCCATCTGTTTGCTTGGTTTTGAAAAATCTTCTCACAAAGTGAAAGCTGTTATTTTACGTTCGTGATTCCCACAAAGCAAAAGCTCAGATCTCTACCTACTGAGAGAGGTTTGTTTTGGTCCTCGTTTTTGCTAGTTGAATTATTCTGTTTCATCGGTTATTAAGTTACTTAATTTCCTTTTTTCTCATTTTATTAGCTTTACTAGCATCCATCCACTTTAGCTTTATAAAAGGAAAAAACCAAAAAAGAAAAAAAGAACGAATTTTTTTTAATTGCTTGTTTATTAATCACTGTCCCCCCATACGTTGTTGTCTTTTCAATTGTTTGTTTCGAATTTCCGTTTTAATTTATAGATCCAAAAAAAAAAAAAAATCAGACGTCTGTTTATTGTTAGTTGTTTTTCTATCTGTTGTTGAAATATTCTGTTTATTGCACATTTCTTCAACATTTCTACTGACTCAAGAACAGTAAAAAAAATAATAATTTTTGAGAAAAATTACCAAAAAAAAAAAAGAAGAATATGGTGGAGGTAGTTATTTCAATTGCAGCAAAAGTTGCAGAAGTGTTGGTTGTTCCTATCGGGAAGCAGATATGTTATCCCTTCAAGTACAAGACCAACATGGAGGAGTTGAAGAAACAAGTTCAGAAGCTGACTGGTCAAAGAGAGATGGTGCAGCATTCTGTTGATGAGGCTAAGAGACAAGGCGAAGAGATCGAAAAGCTTGTCGAGGAATGGATGAAAAGCGTAGATGAGTTTGCTGGAAAGGTTGTGAAACCTATCACTGAAGATCAAGACAAAGCAGGGAAGCTGTGTTCTATTGGCTTCTGCTCCAATCTGATGATGCGTTACTCTCTCAGCAAGAAAGCAGAGAAGACGGCAAAAGATGGGAACAGGCTCTTCGGAGAAGGAACGTTTCAGAAAGTTTCGCACCGTCCTGCCATTCGAAGAACAAAATCTGTGTATATTAGAGGCTATGAAGACTTCGACTCAAGAATGCCGGTTTTTAAGGAGCTTATGGAGGCATTAGTAGATGAAGATGTCAACTTGATTGGTGTGCACGGCATGGGGGGTGTGGGTAAAACCACACTTGCCAAAAGAGTTGCTGCTCAAGCCATTGAAGAGAAGTTATTTGATGTCGTAGTTATGGCTGAGGTAACACAGACCCCTGACATCAAATCTCTTCAGGGACACATTGCTGATGAATTGGGTTTGAAATTTGATATGGAGAGCCTACCAGGAAGAGCTGCTCAATTACGTGAGAGGTTGAAGAAAGAAACTAGTGTTCTTCTAATTTTAGATGACATTTGGCGGAAAGTTGATTTGGATGTTGTTGGGATTCCATTTTGGAGTGATGAGAAGCCAGGTGTCACACATGAAGTTGATCAGGGAGGAAGAAATGCTAATAAGAGGAAATGGAGATTATTGTTGACATCTAGAGACCTAGATGTATTACGCAATGACATGAATACCCAAAAGAATTTCCTCGTTAACATTTTGTCTGATGTAGAAGCAATAAATTTATTTTGGAAGATTGTCAATCATTCAAAAGAAAAAGCTGACTTCAACCCTACTGCAGTTGAGATAGTTAGAAAATGTGCTGGATTACCGATTGCAATTACAACAATTGCAAATGCTCTGAAAAACAAAGATCTATCTGATTGGAAGAATGCCTTGCAATGGCTAAGAAAATCGAATCCAAAGTTCATCAAAGGAATGGAGACAAGTGTGTACTCAACCATAGAATTGAGTTATAATTTTTTGGGGCCTGAGGAACAATCATTGTTCCTGCTTTGTGGTCTAAATAGTTTTGGTTTGGGTTTACTTATTGATGACTTAATCAAGTACAGTATGGGTCTGAATTTGTTTAAAAATGTTGATACAATGGAGGATGCAAGAAATAGGATGCATGCATTGATCAGTAATCTCAAAGCTTCATCTTTATTGTTGGATGGTAATGCTAAGGGTGAGGTTAAAATGCATGACATCATTCATGCTGTTGCAGTTTCAATTGCATCATCCAATGATAAGCTCATGTTTAATATTCAAAATGTTACTAGCTCAAAAGAAATGCTAGAGGATAAACTGCCCAAAGATTCAATTGCTGTGTGTCATTGTTCTAGAGATCTTAAAGAGCTTCCTGAAATATTAGAATTTCCAAATCTGGAGTTCCTTCATTTGTCCCCATTTGAGCTACTCCCTTTACAAATTTCAGATGCCTTTTTTGACAATGCAAAAGAACTTAAAGTTTTAGATCTGACTAATTTCAATTTGTCATCATTACCTTCGTCACTTTGCAAGTTAACAAACCTTCAAACCTTATGTTTGGATCAATGCTTGATTAGAGATATAGCAATTATTGGAGAGCTAAAGAAATTAGAAATTCTGAGTTTTTTTAGGTCTAAAATTGAACAATTGCCTAGAGAAATTGGACAACTGACTCGTTTAAGGTTGTTAGATTTAAGCAGCTGTACAAAACTTGAAGTAATTACACCAAATGTCTTATCAAGCTTGACACGATTAGAAGAGCTCTATATGGGAAAAGGTTTTGTTCAATGGGATGTTGATGGACAACATAATCCAAGCCTCATTGAGTTAGAGAAATTGTCCAACTTGACAACTTTAGAAATACAAGTTCTTGATGCTCAGATTATGCCTCATGATTTGTTCTTTGGGAAGTTGGAAAGATATAAAATATTTATTGGTGATGTGTGGGAATGGTCTGACAAATATTCAACTTCGAGGATACTAAAACTCAAATTGAACAATAGCCTTTTTTGCAATGATGGGATTAAATTTTTGCTGAACAGAGCTGAAGTTCTCTATCTAGATGAACCTATGGGTATTAAGAATGTTCTTAAGGAACTTAATGGGGAAGGTTCTAAACAATTGAAGCATCTTCACATACAAAATGCTCCTCAGATACAATATATTAGCAACCCAGTTGGATGCGGATTGTGCAATGTCTTTCCCCATAATCTAGAGTCATTAGTCCTTCATAATTTGATTAACTTGGAGAAGATTTATCATGGCCAACTTACAGTAGAGTCTTTTAGCCAATTAAAAGTCATCAAAGTTGGAAAATGTGATAAATTGAAGCATCTCATATTGCCGATGCCCGGAAACTTTTTGCAGCTTCAAGAAATTGAAGTGAGTTATTGCAATAAGCTAGAAGAGATTGTTTTTGTGGAAAGTAGACAAGTCCACAGAAGTGAACAGATTAACAAGATTGAGTTCACTCAATTGCACAGCATGACACTACGATGCCTACCTCGTCTCACAAGATTTGGTTTCAATACACGTACATCTAATATGGGATTCCAAGAAATCATTGCTGAAGATGATTTGGAAAGTTTCATTCATTTTTTCAGTCAAAATGTATGTTTTCTCTTAATTTTTTTTTTCTCTTTTTTCCATTCTATTGATTTATGAGGTTGGTTAATTAGAAGAGAAATGGTTTATCAACATCTATAGACCTCATTTTTAAAACCTTTAATAAAAAGTATTATTTGTATGCAGGCTCTGCTCCCAAGGTTGAAGAACTTGACATTGTCTTCAATCAAAATTGAGCATGCATGGCTCGATCAACTCCCATCTATGTCTTTTTATTGTCAAACTTTAGTGAAATTGTCCGTGGAAGAGTTTAGTGGTTTGAAGTTTCTTTTTCCATATTCTATAGTAAAAAGTCTTGTGCAACTACGAGAACTTGTGGTACGAAATTGTAAGTCAATGGAAGCCATAATTAACATAGAAGAAATTGCAGGAGAAGAAAGACTAATTGAGGTGACTTTCCCTAAGTTAATCTTGCTACATCTTATCGGACTTCCAAAACTTACAAGATTTGGCTCTGGAAAACTACTTGAACTTCCATCCTTGAGCACATTCGTTTTTAAAGATTGTCCTAAGCTAAAGAAATTTTTCTCTAGCTCGACAAGTGAGAGCATCATAGTTAGAAGAAAGGAAGAAATGAATTCTTGCAATGATGTATATCTTCTCTCAGAAAAACAGGTAAACATTTTTTTTTATCAGTGCAACAAGCAAAAAATCAATAAGTATACATGACTAGATGCCTCAAATTTTATAGGACTTTGAATGTCGATGGATCTAACTTCATTTTGTTAACAACAGTGCAAGAGTTCAATTCATTTGAAAGTCTATAGTCATTCTCTATCAACTAAGAAGTTTTGTACTTGTTTTGATGCCAGAAGAACCACATTACCTGCTTATTTTACTATTATCAAGACTGAAAGAGCTATAGTTAGACCATGATCAGATAACAATTGCGCTAATTATATATCTATTAAAGTTAGTTGAACAGGTTTCTCATGGAATAATGATTTCATCTGCAGGTTTCATTGCCCTCCTTATATGAGTTGTCACCGAAGTCTCTTAGTTCTGAAGTGATTTGGAACAACCAGTTTTTGGCAACGTCCTTTTATCTTCACAATTTAACAATTTTGATCATTCATAATTTATGTAGTTTGAAATTTTTATTTTCACCTTTTATGGTTAAAAATCTAGTCCAACTCAAGCAGCTTGAGATATTAGATTGTAAGCTTATGGAAGTAGTCGCAATTACAGAAAATGATCGATTGTTTCCTAATCTACACTGTTTGAGCCTTCATAATCTCCCAAAACTTACAAGGTTCTGTGACTTTACTGGAATTTTAATTGATATGTCTTCCTTGTCGCAATTGTGGATTAAGGATTGCCCAAATATGGACACATTCACCTCCAATTCTGTATGTGCAAACTTGACTGCAAGCATGGAATGTAGTGGAATGAAGTCAAAGGAGAACCACCAAGCTAACATTCAACCTTTCTTTGATGAAAAGGTGATTTGTTCTCTTTTATTTTTTGCTTCAATGTCTTTTCTTCTTTGAGCACTCACCAATGGATGCTTTAATTAGAATTTAAGTTTGATTTATTATCTCATCTTATCTCTAATTTTATTTCATTGCAAAACAATGGGCTGTTACTAATGCCATTAATGGAATTCTTTAGGTGCGACTTCCTAGTTTAAAAGAATTGACAATAGAGCAAATGGATAGCCTAAGAAAAGTATGGCATAACAAGCTCCATTCAAATTCCTTTCATAGATTACAATCATTTGGTGCACGTGATTGTAATAAGCTATTACATATTTTTCCATCTAATATGCTTGGAAAACTCCAAAGTCTAGAGAAATTGGTTATAGTGAAATGTGATTCAATAGAAGAGATATTTGAACTTGAAGCTTTTGGTAACAAGAAAACACATGATATAGCTGCAGCTCAATTGAAAACATTGCAGTTACATCATTTGCCAAAACTGAAACATGTATGGAATATGGACTCCAAAGTCATTCTATCCTCTCAGAATTTACATTTATTATCAGTTCACTACTGTGGCAGTCTGAAAAGCCTCTTTCCAGCCATTATAGCTAGAGGTCTTGATCAACTTAAAGAGCTCTATATAGCTTTTTGTATGATGGAGGAAATTATTGCCAAGGAAGATGAAGTGGAAGCAGTCTCTGAATTTATCTTTCCTCAATTAACAAAGCTAGAGCTGATGTATCTATCAAGACTTAAATATTTGCATTCAGGGATATACATTTCAAGATGGCCAGTGTTAGAGGCATTAGCAGTGTGGTGTTGCGATGAAGTGGAGATGCTTGCTTCAGAATTTCAAAGTCATGGGAAGAGCCAACATGATATCTCAAGTGGACAGCCACCCCTGTTCTTGGTTGATAAGGTATCACCTTTAGCAACTTATTTTTATAACCTTTCTACAAAAATATTATAGTTATGCATCCAACATCATCGAGTAGTTCTAAAATGTGGAAGATCAACTCTAAATCTAATTGAAACCTAATTCTACCCTTACTTTTAGTGAAAATACTAGTAGACCATTTACTAAAATGTTTGTTTAGAATGACCACGACTAATTAACTTCAAATTTATTTTTAAGTTTACAGTAAAGTAATATTGGTTTAGTTTCGACATAATTTAACAATATATTTGAAATGTGGCTTTAAGCTTTATTAATAATATTATAATTTTTAAGCAATGATCAATATTAATTATCAAAATATCTGAGGTCAACTACCAAATAAAAATTAGGTATCAAAATCCACAAACAATCATGTTATATAAGTTAGGAAGAACTTTAAATATTTTGGATTATCAACAGTTATAATCTATGATTGGCCTAGATCTCTTTTGCTTATTTAAACATGAGAATATAACGTTTTTTAATGTTTCAAGTGTTTATTTAATAATATTGACCCTAAATTAAATTACAAAGATAGTTGCAAAGATGAATCAAATTGATAATATTTCGGTGTATTTTCTAGATTGCATTCCCCAACTTAAATCGCCTGGAGTCGAGTTGGAAGTATCTTGTGAATGAGATATCATATGGAAAGTTTTCAGAGTGCTCGTGCAAGCTAAATGACCTTGTGTTGTCAGGCCCATTTATGGAAAGTGCTATTTGCCCATCATGTTTCCTTTGCAAATTGCCCGAAGTTGCATCACTCACCATTTATAATGGTTGTCTCAAGGAATTATTCCTATGTGATGGGCTTGTTTGTATGGAAAAACATTTTGAGTTATCTAGTAAATTTAGCTTCTTAGGACTCCATGTATTGTCTGACTCATCTCTGTGGGAGGCATATTCTGAATTTGATAAAATATCTCAAAGTTTAGAGACTCTACAGATTTCAAAATGTCATAACATAAGAAGTTTAGTACCATCCACAATGTCTTTCAAAAATCTAATAACTTTGGAAGTGTCAAATTGTGATAAATTGCTCAATTTAGTAGCATCCTCAACAGCCAAAAGTCTAGTGCAACTTAAAAGAATGGAGATAACTGAATGCAAAATGATAGAAGAAATTATAGCACATAGGGAAGATGAAGCAGAAGATTGTATCATTTTCAAGCAATTAAAATATTTGGGACTTAATCATTTACCGAGCCTTACAATCTTCTACTCGGGGAGTTGCACAATTGAATTTTCATCCCTTCAAGAAGTAGCTGTGAGACACTGCCCAAATATGAAAATTTTTTCTCGAGGAGATTTGAGAACACCTAGACTACACACTCTACAAATGGCAGAATCAGAGAATGGAGGATGTTGGGAAGGAGACCTCAATACTACCATAGAACAGCAACATATTGAGAAGGTACACATAGATTCTTCAAATTTTCCCATTCTTCTCTGCACTCAGTTTTTTCTTTGCTTTTCTATGACCAAATATTTAAATGGTTACAATTAGCTAGAAAATATTGTCTATGTTTACATTTTAATTTTTTCCAGTTTGTATAATGGATCTGAGAGTGCAGGGTGGAATGGTGCAAGTTATCAAATTGATACTTGAATTACCATGGTTTTTGCAGACTTACAGCTTACTTAGAGTTTTTTTAACAAAATTGTTCACATAATTTGTAGGATTTCAATTAGAACTTACAACCACGTTACAACATGGTTTGAATCTTCTTCTTCTTCTTTTTTTTTTTCTTTTTTTCTTTCCAAAACCGTTAGTTTCATTTTCAACATGCTCTACACTATAATCTTATGTTATCACAAAGCATTTTGATTTATATCAAATAAAAATTTTGAAATAGTATGCTTCTAGTTACTGAAAATATACATAAAACATTTCATTTATTTATAATGGAGAACGAAAATGGTTTGAAGTATATTTCTGCATTTCAGTAATTATTCTGAGTAGCTTACTATAATAATGGTGTTTCTTGTTTTGTATTTTTAATTATAGAATGGGCAATTTGCTAAAGAAGCTTGAGCGCATCAGTCACATTTGAAATCGAGTTGGACAATTTGTTTTATGTGATTTAGGATAATTGTGGCCTTTCATGTAAGCAGTCTTCTCTACTAAGCTTTTAATTATCTTTTCATCAATAGCATTGTTGCTTTAAAACAGTTTATATGTGTTGGAAATTTGGCTTGTTTTCTAGGTGACCCTAGTAACTCAAATGAAGTTAAATTGATGGGAATAAATAACAACGATTACAGCGTGAAAATCAGAGGCTCGACGGGCTGTCACGCAGCACTGGAAGTTGGCCGGATACTCCTACAACTTTTGACAGGTGCTTGGTGATGTGTGGCATGCGCGTGAACCACAATTTTCATGTGGAACATTATTTTGGGACCAAGAATATCACAATTTATTTGAGGACAACTTGGGCAGCAACTGCTAGGGATACACATAGCTGACATACAAAAACATTAAAGAGAGTCATGAGAGTTAGGACTTTGTTATAAATAGGGATTTTTGGGTTAGAAAGATAATATTGAATTTGTAATTGTAACACTTTCTAGGTTGTAATATTTTTCTATAGTCATTTGGACAATCATGGTTTTTACCTATCATAGGTTTTCCACGTAAAAAATTTTTGTTGTGTGATTGATTATTTTCATTTTCTGTGTTTGCTATTAGAGCATCTTCTAACATACTAGCTGTTTAATGTTTTTAGCTAAAATGACTAATAATATGACATTTTATTAACTTTAACCATTCTTCAAATTGTTAACTATTTGGAAAAAATTGAATCACTCTAGCTAAATGTAGAGAGCAAAAAATTCTAGCCAAACTCTCTCTCCTACTATTTAATATTTAATTTGTGATAAAGCAAATAATATCTTTATGAAAAAACAAATTTGTATAAATTTTCATACTTGTTTAATCAAAATAGAGAGAATGGTGGAGTAACTCAATCAAAAGTTACTGACTAAAATAGTTTTCTTATTATTTTACGTAATATTTAGAGAGTTCCCTTGGAGATGCTCGTAGACCTTATTTGTTTTGTAGTTATATCTAAAAGGATTTTGGTTTTATCTTTTCCAACTATGTGACCATGGTTTCATCTTTTGCAATGGCAATTGATGCCTTAGTTTTATTGCCAATGTCGGAAACGAGTTGCTCAAAGGCTTAAGGATGAACACATTTGAAAAGATTCGACAAAGCAATGAACTAAGTCAATAACAAGAGTAGAATAAATTTCATTTTTAAAACCCTAAGGTAATCTCTGCCAAAAAATTCAATACTTACAACATAAGACAGTATACTTTAAAGTTATATTAATAAGCATATAAACAAAAAATGTCATTCAAATTCTCACCCGAACTATACTAATATAGAAATTGATAAAAAAATAATTGTTGAAACCCACTTTAAAAATAATTTACACTACAATAAATCATTCATTTAGTGATAATACAAATAATGGAAGATTACGACTAAAAGCCAACCAATCTAAAATAAGACTTTTACAGAGCTTCCCTAGACATAGGCTGCAAATTAAATCCAACAGCTACTGATAAGCTCCAATTTCCCCCACCACAATGCAACCGTTACTCTAAGAATATAAGCTACAATATTCATACACAAAAATTTATTTTACAAGATTGATGAGTGATATATGAACCACAAATTCACAACTAGTTGCAATCAACACCAACTTTCCCTTTCCTTTGCCTTGATTACTTGTAAAAACCATTCTTTCACCTTTGATTTAGCTGAAGTTTCATCATCTTTCATGGATTCTTGGGCACTTTCTTTCTTCCCCATCTCTTCTTTCTCTGCCTTCAATCGTGCCTCTTCCTCCTCTTTCTTCCTTGCTTCTTCCTTCTTCACCTCCTCAAGTCTTCAATTAGCTATTCAAACTGGTCTCCACATCTTCCTCATCAAATTTACGCATCAAAAATTCTCCGCGACATTAGTTGGAGTCATGTTAGTTTCAGCCAACAAGTCACCAATTTTTGCAATCAATTCATGTGAGTCAATGTCCAAATAGTTTTTGGGCAATACGTTGAATGCTTCAAAGCCATAATAAGACATCTCAATGTGCCTTATCCATCATTCCTCCTCTAATCAGAGCTTGATCAAGCTTGTCTACATTATTTATTATAAACACATTTTTTTTTCTTCTAATTACCATTGCTCCAAAACTCAACCGACTAGGTCGAGTTATCGCTGACTAATCGGTGACCAGCACGATTAGGCCTAGATCGGGTGTAGAAATTGGGTAAGCCGAGTTGGTCGAGTACTCAGGTCGAATCGGCTCAACTCACATGGG
Organism: Dimocarpus longan; assembly: GCA_022984855.1. NCBI lineage: Eukaryota > Viridiplantae > Streptophyta > Magnoliopsida > Sapindales > Sapindaceae > Dimocarpus > Dimocarpus longan. Next base: position 6,425,557 of record CM041023.1, on the reverse strand, counting down.
CCTTTTTTCCTTCTTCCTTTTTTTTTTTTTTTTCCAAATCAGCAACATCAAAACGGCATCGTTTTGGACACACCAAAACGACACTGTTTTGGTGTGTAGAGTTTAGAAGGGCCAAATTCTTCTTCTTCTTCTTGCATATTATTCTTCTTCCTCCATCCATTCTTCCTCCTTGTATGAACTCTTAACTTCATTCTTCTCCTACTTATCGATCCACCTCCATCTGTCGCCATCACCGTGAGCATTAAGATCTTCACCTTCATCAATTCACTTCTTCTTCTTCTTAGTTTTTAGGATCCTCACCATAAGCCTTCTCCTACTTATTTCTTCTTCTCTTTCTTTCCTGCTCACCGGTCTGCCTGGTGAGTTTTTTTATTATTTTTTTGCACTCTCGTCGATTACTTGCTAATTAATTGAGAAATCACTACTCGTTGCCTTGCCAATCATGCAGCAAGTAGCAATTTTTAGAACATTGCTAATTACATAATGGCCAATCTTTTAAAAAAGACTAACCTCATCATTCACATTTGAACTGGAGCTAGGCAATTTTTTTTTTTTCTATTAGGTTTGTGATAATTACAGCTCATTTTCTACCTACAAATTGGACCTTTTATGCATTCAGTCTTCACTGCTATGCTTTACCCTTTTATCAGAATGGCATTCACTACAAGAAAACAGCCCAACCATACCGGGCAATGCCCGGTATGGATGAGTATCCATACCGGGCAAGTGCCCGGCGTGCTTGCCCCTGGTATGGATAATTGAATATCCATACCGGTCGGGTAACCGGTATGGATAATTAATATCCATACCGAGCACGACCCGGTATGGATAACTGAAATTGGGCGACGTGAGTCGGGTCGACCCGACATTATCTATACCGAGCCGCCCGGTATGGATAATTATTACCCATATTATCCATACCGGGCTTCTGCTCGGTATGGAAATTATTAACCAAAAAAATATATATTTTAATTATTTTCAAAATGATAAAATTAAATTAAACACATAATATTTATATTACACAAACACTAAATCCATACATAAATATAAAACTCACGGCATAAAATATAAAACTCCACAATTTTAATAGCAACCAAACAATAAAAAATCCACAATCTCACACCTACAACCATTTTTTTTTTTTTTTGATAGGAAACAAACATTCCTACCAACATAAAACATCAAACTTCACATACTACCATACACCAAACAATCCCAAATATCCAAAATTTAAACAAACCCACAACATAAACCTAAAACGCAAACAAACTCCCCAAACAAAAATATCAAACTTCACAATTCCACCACAAACCAGACCACCCTAAAGGTCAAAAACTCATAAAAACATCAAACTTCACGAACCAAACAATCAAAAAAATATCCAAACTTTAAACAAACCCACCACACAAGACTCAAAACTGAAACAAACCCACCGCATAAAAACACCAAACAATCAAAAAAATCCAAACTTTAAACAAACCCACCACTCAAAACTCGAACAAACCCACCACACAACAACATCAACCAATCGAAAAAATCAAAACTGTAAACACAAAACTCAAAACTCAGACAAAGCCACCACATAAAAACATCAAACAATCAAAAAAATCCAAAACTGTAAACTGATATACCTGAGCCGAAATCTCCTCGGCGGCGAACTGCTTATTAATAGCAGGGCACTCGAGCTTGACATTGCCATTCTCATCTCTCACAACCTTATAAGAGACCTGCTTCGACTCCTCATCGACCTCCGACATCTTCCTCCCAATAAACCTCTTTACGGAGAAGAAGGTATTCTCCGAGTTCACCACCGCCTGCCTCTTTGCAATCTGCCCCACAAGCCTGTCCCCCGCCTTCGTATACGCCACCACCGACGGTGTCGTCCGCTGCCCCTCCGCATTCGTCACAATTGTCGGCTTCCCAACCTCCATGGCCGCCACCGTCGAGTTGGTCGTTCCCAGGTCAATCCCCACCACCCTTACAGGCCCGACCCCACATCGTCTTCTACCATTTCTATCTCTACTCAGCCTCAAGAAAGCCGAAGTGGGTAGTCCAAAGTTGGGGTTTTGAGTGAGTCTCCGCCCAAAAAACACCGTTTTAGGGTTGTTACAGGAGGTGGGTCGTCTGGACCCACCAAAAGAGAGGTTGCCGAGAAAGTCCGACCACCACTTCATGAGCATCTGAAAATGAACACGAAGAAGAACAAGAAGAAGATGTGATCACCGAGATGGAAGAAGAAGAAACGGGCAAGAAGAAGAAGAAAAGGCAACTTACCGGCGGGACGGCGACGGAGGAGCACGGCGAAGAAGTCGGACGACCGGTGGAGCGGCGGCGAGAAGGCAGCAGGGTCGGCAGCGGCGGCTAGGGTTTCTAGAGAGAGAAGATGTGAGAAAGAGATAGAGAGAGAAAGTGGAAAGCGAAAAATGGATCGCAGATGGGCTAAAAAGCGCCCAAATTATCCATACCGGGCTCGTGTACCGCCCGGTATGGATAATTAATTTTTATATAAAAAATTAAAAAGATTTTTATCCACACCGGGCGACCGACCCAACCGGCGTGGATAATTTGATTATCCTTCCCGGGCGGGTCGGGCTCCCAGTAAGGATAGTTTACATTTTTTTTATAAATATTTTCCAATCCGGGCAGCGACCCGCCCGGTGTAGATAATCCGAATATCCACACCGGGCCCCGGATCCGACCGGCGTGGATAAATTTTTTGGATTTTTTATTATAAAAATAGAATATCTATACCGGGCGGAATGACGCCCGGTATGGATAATCGATTAAGCATACCGGGCCCTAATCGCCCGGTATGCTTAATTGCCAATAAAATTTTTTTCTTTTTTATATTGATTATCCATACCGGGCCTTTAGTGCCCGGTATGGATAGTCCGGCGTTAATACCGTGTTTTCTTGTAGTGATTGTTACTTCAAAAGATTTATACGATTGCGGTTTCATTCTTTACAGTGATCTTGGCCAATTATGCATTAGTTTTACCGTCAATGTTGAATTTGTTGCCTATTTTTACACTCTTATCATTCAATCATCTCACAAAATTCAAAATATTTTGCTTTCAATGGTAAGGGTGGGCATAAAAAGATGGAACTGACTCAAACCAATCTGTGAGTGTTCGATTCGATTTCTATGTTTAAATGAAGGGTGTTATGCTCTTTTGCTCAGAAAACACAATATTTCCCGAATTAATTCAATTCCAGTATCCAAAATCGATCTAACCCGAGAAACGCTCAATATGAAGGTGCATGTGTAATTCACAAGCATCATTTTGCATGTGCTCCTATATAAATTGAACCCTTCCTTCTAGATTCTTCTCCATTTTACACGTCGCACATCATGTATTTGATAGAAAGTACTCGTTTCTTCTTCTTCTTCTTCTTCTTCTTCTCCGTCACTGGTACCATCTAACTAAAACGCCGTTCTCTTCTCTAGTCTCTCTCCCTCATTTTTGGCATCTCTCTCTATTCTCCTATTTTTCTCTCTTCTCTGGTTTCTTTCTCTCTTCTCCATTCTCTAGTTTCTCTGGATTGATGATTTTACTTTTGATTTGGGGTTTCAAATAAGGTGGATTGTGGAGTGGTAGTCGATAGATTAGGTGTTTGAAGGATTGTTGGTTTCATGTTATGGTTAGCTTTTAGGTGTTTAGGGGTGATGGGTTGGGTATTTGAGTGATTGTTGGTTTGATTTGGTATTTAAGCATGATATCAATTTGGGATTTCTCTCTCTCTTCTCCGTTCTTTGGTTTAGTGATGTTTGTGTGATTATTGTTGGCTTGGTGTTGTGATTGATGGGTGGATTGTGGAGTGATTGCATCATGGTATTTAAGTGACGTGTAGGTTTTGCAGGTGATAGTGGTTGAGTGGGTGTCTATTTTATTGTCGATGGTGGTTAGGTAGGTGTTTGGTTTTACGGGTGGTGGTTTTTAAAGTAGTATTTGGGTTTGTCTGAATATTCCTAGAAACAACTTAGAATGACCTGAACTGAACCAACCATGTTCGGTTTTTCCCCTCAATCAGTTCATATTCTGTTTCGATTTTGAGAACAAAAAAAAATTGGTTCATGTTCGGTTTCGGTTGGAATTGAACCGAACATGTAAGTGCCCATGCCTATTCAGTGGTTTCTTATGAGTCCATAGTTGTACAATTATGGAAGTATTTATGTTGGGATTTTGTTTTTTTGTTTTTAAAAATTACACTCTAATCATGCTGAAAGCTGAGATGTGATAGAGAGATGGAAGAAGAAGATGACAATAGAGAAGACAAGAGAGAGAATAAATTAATTTTTGCCTAGTTTTTTTAACAAGTACTCACATTTATATAACATTTTAGTGAGACTTCTGTTTACTACAAAGTCGTATGAGAAGTGCAACAAAATAGTGATGGGTCTGGATTCTGGCTTGGTTGTGTTAATTTGTAGTTAGATTAAAGTAATGATATCTACACCCCTAAAAATTGCTCTCTGTCTTGTCTCATATGCATATATTGAATGCACAGAGATTGAGCACATTTTGCCCTCTCATTACACTTCTCTCTAATTTGCAAAGAGCAATTGTTGGTCTATATATCTGTAACAATAAGGGAGTCTTTCATGCAACCGTTGCTATACTAATTATTACAACTGCCCCATGTTGGGTGGTTTATTCCAACAAGGGCCAATAAGTTAAGATCTGATTAGAAACAATAAGATTAGAAGGCGGTCAGAAACCGAGGACAAACGATATAACCCAATAAATCATCGACATTTTAGTGGTTAATTCACCAAATGAATTGCTACATCATTTAATTAAATATTAGTTGTAGAATTTGGTGAATGATTAAATGCTCAACAATTAAAACCATTGAAATTTAAATTCAGCAATTGCTCTTTGAGAGAAAAATTCACGTCTCTAAAGTTGTATTTCATTATTTGAAGCTCACCGCAAATTCATGTCTATTTGGATGATTCCAAATACTGATTAATGTGATATAATATATTAGGTCATTCTTAATTATATATAATTTTAATATATTTTTGTTATTCGATTTGCATTCTATTTACCATTAATGTTAAGCCTCAAATGGGTAAACTAAAGGAGGACATTCGAGCTTGTCCAATGAAAAAACCGTTATTTGTTAGCATTAGTTTTTCTCTCATCAGTTTTACTTATAGTCCATTTCTCGATTCTCTTTAATTTACTTCACTTCTGTACTACTAATTTTTTCTTTTGTTGGTGCCATACCACTAAGGTCATTTAAATAAAAATAAATTTATTAAATTTGCTTGAAATTAATCTAATGGTTAGGTAGCCTTGAGATAGACCTGGCAAATGAATTGGATGCAAGCAAATACAGTGCTAGGAATAACTAGGTCAAGCTTTATTTTAGATTGACAAGATTTTATATGATTTACCATAAATATTTCAAATCATAATTATTTTAACACAAATTGATTTATTTCAACCAACTCTTAATCCATTTTTACAAATCAATTTGTATTAAATTAACCATATGATTAGGCAAAGCATTATAAATTTATAATCACTGAATATGGATCAGTCTAGTGATAGAAAGCTCGTCCTGTAGTTTATCTATGTTCTCAATTTGAGTCAGTGCACCGTGTATCTGGTAAAAAAAAAAAAACAAAACTTAGCTCTAACTGTTGGCTCCATTTTTTTTTTTGTCCTCAGGTCATTTGTAAAGAAAATGCAGAGTAAAAGTGACCAACTAGTAGTAATTTAATAGAGTTTAGATCAATCATGTTATAGTGGTGCTAATCCCACATTGAAAACAAAACAAAGGTGGGGTGAATTTTAAAGACCATAAAAAGAGCCCAAGGTTTTGGTTTAAAATCACCCTAGTCAAAAACACTTTAAGCATTGTATTAGACTCTAGTTAAATTTTTTTTTTTTTTTTTTTTTTTTATTTTAGAGTATAGAAATGTATAAGTTGGTGTATGCTTTAGAAAACATGAGTGTATTATCGTTGTGGGTTTTGAGAGAATAGTCTGTGTGATTATAATAATATTTTGCATAATGAATTTCTTTTTGAGGGCCATGGTTTTTCTCCTGTTTTGGAGTTTTCCACGTAAATTCTTATGTTATGGTGACTGTTATTGTTTTCTATTTTATTTCTTTATTATTTATGATATTCTTACAGGAGACAAGTTTTTAGGGAAGGTCTTGAGAGATGAATTTTTTTCCTGACAATTAACATCAAAACTCGATTGCCTGGTTGGTAAGATGTCAAATGTTCTAGACAATTTTTTGTATGCCCTATGATTGTAGCATTTTCTGATTTTCCATATCAAAAAAGAATTGTTCTTGATGAGGTTCCTGTTCATGTGAATAGTAAATTTTTCTCGATTGTATTTTAAGAGTTTGGTGGCAGCCTAAGGAAATTCTAGATCAAAAAAGAGCATGATAGAAGCAAGCGTTACAAAGCTAAACTGGTGGTAAAAGATTTTCAACAAAAAGCAATCATAGACTACATTGAGATTTTCTCCAATAATAAAACTGACAACGATCAGGTTGGTGCTAAAAATGATAACTATAGAGAATTTACATATTGAGCAATTAAATGTAAAGACAACAATCCTTCATGAAGATTTAGAGGAAGAGATTTATATGAAGCAACCAGAAGGCTTTATAGTATTAGGCAAAGAAAGCATGGTGTGCAAGCTGAAAAAGAGTTTATATGGTCTGAAATAAGTCCAAAAGTGACAAAAAATTTGATAGCTTTATGGGTAGCAACAGTTTCACAAGATGTTAAACAGATCATTGCTATTTTATTAAGTGGTTTGACAATAACTTTGTATATAGATGATATACTTATTGCAGGTTTTGATATGCAATAGATAAGTAATTTAAAACGAGAATCATCAAAATAGTTTGCAATGAAAGATCTTGGTGATGCGAAGCAGATTCTTGGAATGAGGATTACAAGAGATAGAGAAGCAGAAACTTTGACGCTGTCACAAGTAAAGTATATCAACAAAGTACTCTCCAAATTCAACATGAAGAACACTAAATAGTGAGCGCTCCTTTAGATGCCCATTTCAAACTTTCTAAGGATAATTTACCGAAGACTAAGGAAGAACGTGATCAAATGAAGAAAGGTTCCTTACGCCTCAGTCATTGAAAGTTTGATGTATGTCATGATTTGTACCAAACTAGATATTGCACAACCAATAGAAGTGTTGAGTAGGTACATGAACAATCTTAGCAAAATGCACTGGGAAGCTGTTAAATAAATCCTCAGATATCTATGAAGTACCACAAAAATGAGACTATGTTTTAAAAATGGAGATATGAATCAATAAGGCTTTATTGATGTTGACCTAGCTGGAGATGTCGACAATAGAAAGAACACCACAGGGTATGTGTATAGTCTTGGAGGAACTGCGGTGAATTGAGTTTCTCAACTGTAGAAAGTTGTAGATCTCTCCACTATCAAGGCAGAATATGTTGTAGTTACAAAAGTCAATAAAGAGATGATTTGGCTTTAAGGTTTCTTGAAAGAACTAAGAAAGAAACAAAAGAATAATGTTCTTTATTCTAATAGTCAAAATGCAATCCATTTAGCAAATAATCTGTCTTTCCATGTCAGAACGAAGCATATTCAAATGAAATATCATTTCATTAGATCTTTTTTGGAGGATAAATTCTAAGGCTTGAGAAGATTCGTAGAAATAAAAACCCTATAAATATGCTAACGAAGACAATGACGATAGACAAACTGAAGCTTTGTTTCGCTTCAGTTGACTAGTAAGTGTAGAAAATGAGAGATGAGCTGCTAGATTGATCTTGTGAAGCCATAACTAAAGTAAGTCTTCAATTAGGAGACTGTTATAGTGTGCCAATCCCACAATAGAAACAAAACAAAGGGGGGTAGATTTTGAAGGCTATAAAAAGAGCCCAAGATCTTGGTTTAAAATCACTCCAGTCAAAAATACTTTAAGTATTGTATTCGACTCTAGTTAAAATTTCTTTCTTGTTCTTCTTATTTTAGAGTGTAGAAAAGTGTATTGGGGTTGTGAGTTATAAGAGAATAGTCTGTGTGATTATAATAATATTTCACATAGTGAATTTCTTTCTGAGGTTCGTGGTTTTTCTTCTATTTTGAAGTTTTTTACGTAAATTCTTGTGTTGTAGTGATTGTTATTATTTTTTATTTTATTTCTTTATTATTTCTTATATTCTTATAAGAGATAAGTTTTTAGGAGAGATCTTAGAAGGTGAATTTTTTTCCCAACGAGTCATTTTAAGTTAACTAATTTCAAAGATTCCTTGAATTTGGTCTGTTGTAATTGTTAATTGTTAAACAGCTTTAGTCAATTTTAATAAATCAATTTGTATTAAAATATTGATATAATTAGGTGGCTTTCGAGAAGGTCATGGGCATGCAATGTTTTCAAGTCTTTCTTCATTAAATAGCAAAAACACTAATCCATTGAAACACATTTGAGAGAGATACACAAGTGCAACTTGCTCTAAATCTTTCAAAATTTCCTCTTGTTAAGTGATTATCACTCGAAACCGCCATTTCAAGGAGATAGAGATAGAGATATAGGCTTTTTGTTGTTCTTGCTCTGAGTAACAAACAAAGATGTAATTAGCTCTCAAAATCTCACTACTTTTTTCTTTTGATTTAATATTCTTAGTGTACAAGTTGAAAGTGCATAGGTATTAACATCTTATAGCACTAAGGCAATAATGCTCAGTACAACAAAATTCATGAACTATAGGTTTTCAACATCGTAACATTTGAAGTACATGTTGGCTGAATCAGTGTTGCAACATCAACAATGATGTTACAATAAATTTTGTAGACTGGATTCCATACAGAACTCAGAGTTTTTATCAAGTTTGACTTGGTTTCATGTTTTATGGGATTTGATTGATAACGAATTTATTCTTGATTAGTTGCCAAGAATAAATATTTATTTTCATTATATATCTTTTAAGAATTATTAAGATATATTTAATGGAATAAAATGTGTTTGACTATATCCTTCTTTGGCAATAATCTTTGATTATTTTTGTAAATTACTAATTGGTCAGTTCATGTACAGGAATAGCATGAATCAAGACATCTTTTGGACCAGGTTCGGTTAACCAAATATCTTAGAATTAAAGAGATATGGTCAATGATAAAAAATAGAATTTGACTCATTATTTTTTAGTTGAGTTTATTTCTAATTTTTGGTAGATATTGTCTTCTAATTTTTATCTGTTTTACAACTGATTTTTTAGAGTTTCTATTATAGATTAATTGCTGCACATTTCCTAGATAAAACGGAGACCAATTCGTTCATGGACGACAAGCAAGCAGTAAAGAGTTAAAGTGCGATTAAGTTAATGCTTGTAAAAACCTAGAAAGTCTATTCTCTAAGTTATTTTTAGACTTAGGAAGTAAGCTGACTAGGTCTAAGTTTGTGTTTAAAGGCTTGTTGTGATAACAAGTATTCAAGTCTTTAAGAGGAGATAGGTTTACAATAGTTAAAGAGAGTTCATGCTACTATCAGCCCATTGAATGCAAGGGGAACTTTTTGCAACTTGTTAGATGAACGTATACAAATCTTTGCTTCAATTCTAGGAAGGAGTCTTAGGTTGGATAAGTTAAGATTAGATTGTAATTTGTTGAAGTTCATTAATAAGTTAATCACTCTGGACAAGGCCTCGTGGATGTATGGTAAAACAGAACCACCTTAAAAATGTTTTTATGTTTATTTTTATTCATTCTATGTTAATTATGTTACAATATATAGATTGCATGTTATGACATATTCAACATATAGATTACATATTATAACATGTTCATTTTGTTACAACATTTAACTAAGTGCCATAACATTTATTAACTTGTCACAGAGCAAGTCACTGGATATTACTTGGTGAGATCTTAGGAATTTTTAATTTGTTTGCTTTGTAGCATGGCAACTTTATCAAAAGATGGTTCAATTTCATAAACTCCTTTCCTTGATGGTTCCAATTATCCATATTAGAAAGCTAGAATGAGAGCATTCATCAAATCTATCGATGATAGGCCTTGGAAGACATTTCTAACTGGGTGGACTCACCTAACTGTGATAGATGATTAACAAAACATAGTTCCTAAGCTTGAATTGTCATGGACTGTAGAAGAAGATAGGCTAGGAAATTACAACAGAAAGGCTTTATATGCTATCTTCAATGGAGTGGATATAAATTAATCCAAATTGATTTTCACTTGTATCACAGCAAAAGAAGTAAGGGATATTCTTTAGAATACTCATGAAGGAACAAATGATGTAAAACGCTCTAAATTGCAAATGCACACTTCTAGATTTGAAAATAATTAAAAGTGTATAAAAATGAATTACTTTCTGATTTTTTTTTTTTTTTTTGATAAACTGAGTGACATCCCTAATGAATGTTTTGTCTTAGGTGAAAGGAATTGGGAAAGCAAATTAGTGCAGAAAATTCTAAGATCTCTCCTAAATAAATTTCACGCAAAGGTGGCACCAATTGAAGAATACAAGAATATGGATGTGATGAGAATGGATAAGTTGATAGGATCACTTCAAGCCTTTGAATTAAACTTGAAGCAAAGAAAACAAGAAAAGACCATTGCTTTACAATCAACTCAAAAAAAGATTAGGAATCATGAAATCTTGGAACTGATGAAGATTTTGAGTTAGCTTTACTAATGAAGATTTTTCAGAAGTATCTCACAAAGATTGAGAGAATTTCTAAGCTGTTTCAAAACCATTTAAAGGTAATAACTTTTCCAAACCCATAGATTCTGATAAGAAAAAAGAAATTCAATGTAGAGAATGTGAAGGATTTGGTCACATATACAAGCTGAGTATGCTAATACACTAAAGATGAAATTCAAAGTTATGAACACTACCTGGAGTGATGAAAAGCTTGAAAGTGGCAGTGATGAAGAATTGGTAGGATAGATTGCTTTAATTTCTTCATTGAAAATTGATTCCACTGTGTAGGACTATTGAAAAATGCTAAAATATAGCATTATTTTGTACTCTCAACCTTGGCTTTTGTGATGCAAACTTGAGTAAATTTCGGTTTATTTAATGAATTCTTAGTATTTTGTGCAGGAATTTAAATCGGGGGGCTAATTTGTAAATTTTGATAATTTATTGGGTCAAAGTGTAATAAGTTAAGAGTACGTGATCAACCTTGACTTGATTAGCATAAGTCAAATACATGATCAAAATTTTTATGTGAACTTTACTCATGACAAGTGTCTTGTGATGGATCAATTAAACATATGTGTTCTAGAAGGGAAAAGATCCATTGATAATTGTTATATTTTTACTCAATCATCGACATGTCATAGTGCATCAAATACTGATATAAATTTATGGAATAAACATTTGGACGTTTAGGTCAATTGAACTACTAATCATTAACCAAGCTTCTAAATATAGGTGCTGTATAGGGAATACCCTCCTTGAGCAAGAAATTTGCAAGAGTTATATGGATCCTGTCAACATGGAAAGCATATTAGGAGGTCACATAAAAGTGTGCAGAACATTACAATATCAAGAGTGCTGGAACTACTTCATATGGACTTTATGGGTCTCATGCAAATAGAAAGCTTGGGGGGTAAAAAATATGTGCTTGTGTGTGTAGATGATTTTTCAAGAAACACATGGGTTGGTTTCATAAAAGAAAATGTTGATACTTTTGGTGTGTTTAAAAAGCATTGTGTCAAACTTATCACTCAAATGGCGAATAAGATAAAAAGAATAAGAGGTGATCATGGTAAGAATTTGAAAACTCCAGCCATATTAATTTTTGTACCACACATGGAATTTCATATGAATTCTTAGCTCCGAAAACACCAAAACAGAATGGTGTTGTGGGAAAAATGAAAATCAAACATTGTAGAAAATGGCCAGAGTCATGTTAAACAACAAGAGAATTGTCAAAAGATATTAGGTAAAAGTTTTGAACAGTGCATGCTATATGATTAATGGTGTAAATCTTAGACTAGGTACTCAGAAAACTCTTTATGAGATCTAGAAAGGTAAGAAACCTAACCCGAGTTATTTTCATATTTTTGGAAGTGTGTGTTATATCTTGAATGACAAAGAACGACTTGGAAACTTTGATTTCAGGAGCAATGTTGGGATTTTCCTAGGATATTCACACAATAGTTGAGTTTATCGTGTGTATAAAATGAGAACTCATACTATTATGGAATCTATAAATGTGGTTGTTGATAATTGTGCTGATTTTCTAGGGACTTCAAATGAGAAGGTGATAGACACTTGATGGAAAATGAGTCTTTCAATTCTGTAGTGAACCAAATGTTGTAACATTATCTGAAACTGTTGCAACAGACATTGACAATATTACAATAGACAATGACAACGTCACAACAACAGACAATTGTAGCAATAGAGGAAACCTTAATCAGTATTGCTCAAAATCTTAAGGAACCCTCTTCTAGGGTAAAGAAGAACCATCCAACAGAACTCATCATAAGTAAGCTTGATAAAGGTATGGTCACAAGGAAGAAACATGTGAATTTGGTTCAACATGAATGCTTTAATTCTTTGGTTGAACTAAAAATGTGACTAAAGCTGTGCATGATGAATTTTGGATGAAAGCTATGAAAGATGAACTAGAGTAATTTGCTAGGAATGGATTCTATACATTAGTGTCTAGACCTCAGCAAGTAAATGTTATTGGAATCAAATGGATCTTTAACAATAAAACTGATGAGTTTGGCAATATTGTGAGAAATAAAGCTAGGTTAGTTGCTCAAGGGTATACTTAGGTTGAGAGAATCAATTTTGATGAAATCTTGCACCTGTGGCTAGGTTAGAGTCTATAAGATTGCTACTTACAGTTGCTTGTATGGTTGGTTTTAGACTTTTTTAAATGGATGTCAAGAAAACCTTTTTGAATGGAATTTTACATGAAGAAGCTTATGTTGAACAATAGAAAGGTTTTGTAGGCCCACATTTTCCTAACCATGTTTTCAAATAAATAGAAGACTCTATATGGCTTGAAACAAACACCTAGAGCATGGTATGAGAGGTTGACAAATTTTTTTATTGAAAAATGGTGCAAGAAAGGAGGAGTAAACAAAACCTTGTTTATAAAACACTTTGATTTTGGTCTTATACTTACTCCAATTTACGTGGATAACATTGCTTTTTGGATCTACTTCTCAATTCAAAGTGTAGGAATTTCTCAAACAAATGCGGAAAGAGTTTGAAATGAGCATGGTTGGAGAACTGAATTTCTTTCTAGGCTTGCAGGTTAAGCAACTTGACAATGAGATGTTTATATCTCAAAGCAAGCATGCAAAGAACCTTGTGAAGAAATTTGGACTTGAAAAGGCCAAACTTGTAAAAACTCCAATGGGAACGACTGTGAAGCTAACAAAAGATGAATGAGTAGTGAGTGTTTATCCAACATTGTACAGGAGCATGATTGGCAATCTACTTTATTTGATAGTCAGTAGACCTAACAACAGTTATGGTGTTGGAGTCTGTTCATGATCTTTTTCTAGTGCATTAAAATTCACGAGAATACGTGCGGGTATATACGATCAAAATGTAATATAGTAATGAATCAAGATCGATCCTATAGGGATAATTGCATTTCAAAATGTCAAGTACCAAAATTTATCAAAATAGATTTTATCCAAACGATCGATGAAAAGAGATTTTTATAAATTAAAGAAACTCTAATCAAAGCAATTCAAAAATATATGATTCCAAATTATCATGATCAAATATATCGTGATTTTATGCTTTAAAATTTCACTTTTGCAATGAATATTGAGTAACTTCGGTTGTTTTGAGGTGTTAGTGTTTTGTATAGATGAGTCATGGAAGTTGTTAATGATTTCATGGATGAACTCTTCAGGCAATTTCATGCAAGAAATAATTGTTTGGACCAAGATTATATATTCGTATTATTGTTGTAAATGAAGTGCAGCCCATGTTGCAATCATAAAGCCCAATTTGTTGAGTTCATGAAGCAAAATTAAGAACCAAATTGCAATTTTAGGCATCCCAGTACAACCAGCCCAAATTGCAATCTTTTAGCAATATTTGTAGCCCAAAAGATCCACGCCCAGCCTGAATTTTGAGCTCAAATTTTCAACAAAGAAAGAATCAGCCCAGGCAGTGAGAAAGCTGAAATAGCAGGACTATCCAGCCCAATTCGCAAGCACAAGCAGCCAACACTTGGTTTTGAGCCATGAAGAACACGTCCAACCATGCAGCAGCGTCACAAAAGTGAAGTCAGGTCGGTCGCGACAAAGAACAATAGGTGACGTGCAGACCTTGAACACTAGTTTTGATGCCCTAAATTCACACTATAAAAAGGTGACTAAATGAGGAGAAACACAGCTTTGACAGCAGCCTCTCTGCAGACCAAAACACAACCAAAAGGAGGTTTGAACGTGAGGTTGGAGAGGTATTTGTGCTTATTCTGCCGATTTATTCAGCCCCTTTAACCCAGTCCATATCAGCCTTCCATACAGCTTTTGGAAGGTCTTTTGAGCAGTTTTTGAAGGCCAAAACTCAGCCAAAAAGAGAGAGTCTAGGGTGAGAGTGAACGTGACTTTTGAGAGGCACTTGGGCTTAGAAATCTGCGCAGGTTTTTGGCAGCCATATTTCTGCAAGTTTTGCGGACGTTTGGAGGCAGTTTTGGGCATGAATTTGAGAGCTTGAACAAGGGGTTTAAGGGAGAGTTTAACAAGCAAACTGCAGAAGAAAAACGGCCCTTAAAACAAGTCCATAACAGCCCATATTCTGCAGTATTTTGGCAGATCTTCAAGCCGATTCGGCATCGATTCTGCAGCAGTCCTTTGTCATGCTTGAACATAGTTTTTGTAGGTCTTGGACGTGGTTGTAGAAGGCTGGATTTGGGCTATAAATCAGCGCATAACAGCCCTCAACAGCAGGCCAAAGACTGCCCTCAAACACTGTTCAAACTCGCCTTTGGAGAGGAGATTTCGGACCTAAAAACCAGTCCGTCATCAACCTTTTTGGAGTTCAACAACAATCTATCATCATCCACATATTTGGTGCATAAATGCCATGGGAGAAGTGAAGATTTCGTTGTCAGAGTGGTGGTCGATCTTGGTGACAGGGGAATCACACTATGACTTCGAGATTTTCTATCATTAGCAAAGTGCTTCAATTTAAATTGTTTAATGATGTTGATGGTTTTTTTTTTTTATAAAGTTGTTGGTTAAAGTTAACTTATTATTAAAAATAAACTAAATATTACAAAAGGATAACAAGGTGGAAAGCCTATGCAAAAAATAAGAACCATCCAAAGAGGGAAAAACCAACCAAGGGAAGAGATGGATAGTAGAAGATTCAGCCGAAACTAAAACTTTGCAGAACTATCCCTATAGTAGGCCTCATTAAAAAACCTTACCGGAAAAATCTATTAAAAAAATCAAGCAAGGAAAAAGAGTGTCAATCCCTCAAAGCCAAAACTATCAAAACCGATATCTATGTTTGCCAAGAAAATCATCAAAAAGAAAAAAACATAAAATACTAGGAGCCGTCCACCACCAAGTGGAACAAACAAACGAAAGAGATTAAGAAGCTAACGTATCCCTCACAAAATTTCTCTTGCGATAAATATGAGTCACCCTAAAATCCATACCATGCAAATAGTGAAGACATTGCTCCTAAGCTGATTGTCAACACTAGAGAACTTTAGAAAATGGAGCAAGAAAAAGAGAGACCACATAAACAAAATCACTTTCCAACCAAAGCTTCTTCCAATGATACTTCCAAGCATACTTAATGGCATAAATAGTTGTTGTTAACTCCATCTCAAAAGTATAACTTATTCCTAACATAATAGCAAAAAAAACCTCTTAAAGAACCCATAAGAGGCTCGAAAATTCTTGTAGAACCAACTGAATTAAGAGACCTAAAAGTAGAACTGTCAGTATTAACTGTGATCTATCCCGGTGGAGAGATAAACCAAACTATCCTAATAATATAGAGAGCTTTTGGAGGCTGGGCAAAAATATGAAGCTTTCGCAAAGCTAATAAATCATCAACTACGTATTACATAACCCCAGAACTAAGAGAATCTCTCTCAAATGGAACGTCAAACCTAAAAAAAAGAGCCACATGAAAAGAATGACACTTACCTTTGAAAGAGGTAGAATTTTGAATAACCCAAATAACCCAAAAAATTATAATGATATTAGCCTTTCAAAGATGCTGAAGTTGAGAACAAAAGGTAATAGACATAGCAACTTGCCACAAATTTCTAACCATCCCAGATAGAGAAATGGCATGACCAAGGGCAAAAGATAAGGAATGTCTAAGGTTAACTGCAAAAGGATATTTGAGAAACAAGTGCTCTAAACTCTCCTCTGTAGCCCAAATCAAACGATAACATGAAAGCAAAATAAACCTACAATGCTACAAAGACAAATCATTAGGCAATCTATTATGCATAATTTACCAAGACAACATAGATCTTGAAGGAGAAATAAAAACTACCCAATTAGATCTTGCCCAATAAAGATGGAGATGCAATGGAAATAACGAATTATAAACACCAGTAGTAGTCACTTTCCCATGGAGAGAGAGGGTGTAGACTCTCGAATTAGAAAAAATACCAATAACAACTTACTCAACATCATGAGCTAAATCCGAGTACATCTGACGTACCGTATGAGGGAAATGCCAACTATCATTATAATAAACATCTCTAATGTAGGTTGAGAGAAAGGATGTCATCTGCAAATAAGAAATGAGAATGAGGTTGTATATCTCTAGGGTCAAAAAAACCAAGGAGCAAGCCAGAAGAAACCAAACGGAAAAAATATCTACCCAAAAAATCCTGAACAATGCGAAAAAGTAAAGGAGACAAAGGATCTCCCTGATGAACTCCACAAGAGCAAGAAAAATATCTTTTCAAAGATCCATCAATGGAGATCGAGATTTTAGTAGACTTAAAAATAAAAGACACCCAATTAATAAAGCTAGCGGAAAACCCAAAACATCTCAACACCTCTAATAAAAATGGTAAGCTAATTAAATAAAAACCTTGCTAATATCAACCTTCTAAGCCATTTAACTACTACAATTGGTATATTAAAACATTTGGAATCCCCTATAATACAATTTCCAATCTACCGACTAGGTATAAAACCATATTGATTCGGAGAGACTATACGGGCACAGATCGAACTCAATTGGCCTGTCAAGATCTGATTAATAACCTTGAATATGAAATTACCTAGAGCGATTGGACGATATTGATCTGTCAAGATAGCCTTAGAAGTTTTGGGAATCATAACAATGAAGTTCGAATTAATGCCTAGAAAGAGATTACCAGTGCGGAAAAAATCCTGAACGGCATTGACCACCTCTTGCCCAACAATGTCCCAATAATGCATATAGAACCTACTAGTAAAACCATTCGGCCTAGGACCATTTAACGGGTCCATATCAAAAACGGTATCTCTCACTTCCTAAGCAAATTAAAAGGAACACAAATAAAAGTGAAATTTTCCTCCATCGAATCAAGTAAAGGTATATGCTATTGAATTAATGATCAATCGGCGCTCAAATCATCAAAAGATTCTAGTAATAGGAAACAACATGATCAGCGATGCAATGGTGACCAGAAACAATATCATCACTAATTTGGAGAACTGATAAAGATTTCATCACGCTTCTCATTTTTAAATGAGAATGAAAATAATTGATGTTGCAATGCTCTTCCTGTAACCACTTCACATGACTTTTCTCATGAAGAAAAGTATTTTATTGTTTCAAAGCTATATCCAACTCAGATAAAGCATCGATCTCCATATGAAAAATGGAGTCAGTAAAACCCTCCAAACCAAGTCATTTCTGAGTGGGCATAATTTTATCTATGGCCTAACAGATGCGAAGAGAAAAATCCCCCAAAACCTCACAATTCCACCATTTTAAAGCAGACTTGACTAGTTTCTATTGGCAAACAACAATACTCATAGGAGAATCGTTACAAACAGTCAAAATAGGATGATGATCCAAATACAATCTGGGTAGCGTGATGTTAAAGACACTTATCTAGGAACTAAGAAAAGAAGATGAACAGAAGGATCTATCCAACTTCAAAAGTGATATACCTCGAGAAAAAGGCCCGACTCTAGTGAAACAAGCACCCCTGCTTTGAATTTCTTGAAGATCACAAATTGCAATAGTACACACAAAATCTTCTAAAGAACATTTATTGACTATCTTTGTGGTCTCATGATGATCCATAATAGCATTAAAATCATCGACTACCACGAAGGATAGTCAATATCAACCATGTCAAGTAAGGAGGTCCAAAGGGAGCGGCATTTAGCATAGTTAACACTATCATAAGCAAAGATAAAAAGATGCAAAGACCCGTTGAAAGAAGCTGTAACCGTGACTTGCTGATTTAAGATCCTATAAATTGAACCATCTAAAATCTTAGAAGAAACCAATATCTATAAATTTGGTAGGGAAGGATTATTCATACTAAAAACACTAAGCCCTAAAGAAGACCAATACCAAGAAAAAACATCATCCAAAGAACTAGAAGGTTTAACTAAACAAAAAAAATTCGACCTGTGATGAATGCAAAAATCATCTAAGTCCCGTTGAGTGTCTCTATTAGAAATACCCTTACAATTTCAATATAGGACTTTCATTTAACAACGACCTTCTTGACAGCCCTTATCTTGGGTGAGAATGTCAAATTTTTCCTTCTATGCTTCACAGAGGAAACCGATTCCCAAGCACCCCCTTTCTCTACTGCATCCGCCCAAGAAGAAAGCCCATCAGAGTATAGAGGAACCATTGCATCCTTGGCAATTAAATCAGTAACACCATCTTAATCATCCTTTGAATCAGTGCTATTAATGGCATCATCATCAGCATCTTTATGAAGGACCACAATCATTATGTTGATCAAAAGTAATTAAATTCCCAATCACTTTCTGTCATAACTGGTCGTTTTCCAAAGAAGCATTATTGTGGCCATCCATCAAAACCTTCAGTGGAGCATGTGTTGAAACCTGCAATAGAGCAAGTGTTGGCTAAGTCGAAATCAGGTTTGATAAGTTATTGTTATCTATATGATGAAGATTATCCTTCTCAGAACCTATAGATTTATTTGCTTCAGTCTCCATTGGACCAGCTTTAGGAAGATAAACTTGTCTACTTTGGATCTCTTTCGCTGTTGAGACTTTTTCTTCTTTTTATCCGTCTTTTTGTCTTTTTCAACTGGATCAAGCGATCGTCGGTAAAAAGAATGAAGATGGCCTATTGCAAGACAGGTGGTGTAGAAAGGCAGAGCATTTTCATAATGGATGGGGACAAAAAAGCAATTATCATCATTAGTTTCCACTATAATAGTGTTTTGGAAAGGCTTTAATAAATCAATATCAACCAGAATACGAGCAAAGTAACCTAAGGTACCCTCCAAAGTACCTCTATCAAAACGCAAAGAAACCCCAATGGCTTTAGCAATTTTCATAAGAAGATTTTTCTGTCATAATTCCCAAGCAAGTTCATATAGTCTTATCCAAACCTGAGCATTTGTCGTTCATTGAGAATAAGGATTTCAATTTGGAACCCAAGGCTGAAGGCAAAGCACACTCGGCTTAAGAGATAAAGCTCCCATACCCCAAACTTTATTCTTATCCACATCAAAGTGCAATAAAATTTGGTAAAATCCCCTTCCCAAAGAAATAAGATGCCATTCAGATGAAATATTCCATATGGACGGAAGTTTTTCTTTTAAAACAGTTAATTTCCATGGCTCCTCCCCTTTGGAAAGAACAATACGACCAATCAAAAAGTGTCAGCAATAATATATTCTCTCATGATAAATAGCAACATTCACGCGGACAGCCATATAGTCTCCTTTCTTACGAGGGATTGACGATACTACAGCATCCTACAAAGGAGAAATAGGCATATTTGGACGCAAAGAGATACCGTCACTGAGATAGCAAGGGTCGGAGCATACAATTTACCAATTTTAAGTTGCGTTATTGATTCAGTAGCAGCAGTTAAAACACTATGGACCTGCCAAGTGGCATCCCCAAATGCCATAATTTCAGGAAAAAGATCCTCCGAGAACATTTAAGCTATATTTAAATGACGAAAAAACATAAAAAATTGTAAGAGTAGTAAGTAAGAAAGCTGGCCTGAGAATTATGAAAATTAACGTGGCAGTGACGTGTCAACCACGTGAAAAGCATGAAGATCAGCACAAAAATATCCACAGCATCCACAAGCTGCTGAATTTTCAACCCCCCTGCAAAAACTAGCCTCCACAGCCCACCAGTGAACCTGCATCAGTGCACCAACGCTTTGCACTAGCGTACCACGGCAGCCACCACGCACCAACCTGCAGACTTTGCACCAACAGTCACCAGCGCCTCGCCAGTCTGCACACCACCAGTTTTCGCACGCAACTGCAGTACACAGCCTGCAGCCACCAGCGCCTTACCAACCTGCAGTACGCACGTCCACCACAGAACCAGTAACCGCGCCCAGACCACCAACACTTGTGCGCACCAGGATTGCACAGCAAGAAGGTCTGTCACCAGCATCTCACCAGTCTGCACTAGCACTCACCACAACAGCCAAGTTTTCGCCAGCAACCACGCCCAGACCAAGCCTGTCGCGCGCACCAGGATTACGCAGCAAGGAAGCCAACAGCCTCCACCCACAACCAGCATTAACCAGCGTTCACCAACTACACTGATGACCCTCGCACCAGGACAGCAGAGCCTACACAATCAGTGGCATGCGGCAGAGATCACTGGAACGGAAACGGCAGAAGAAGGGCTTACGACCGCTCTAGTGTTTTTTAATTCTCATCTAGTTTGAGATTCATTACATAAGAATTGAGTATTTAGATTCTGCCACATTTGCTTAATTTCAAGCATAGTTTGTGAATTTTTCGTTTTGGGGCAAATTAGTTCCAACTTTTATGATGTACCATATTAGACCCAATGTCTAGGGTCACGATGTAACTCTACCCCATGAAACTCACCTTATTTATGCTGTTGATTAATTGATTTTTTGTTATTGAAGTTCTGTTCTGTTTTAATCTTAATACTCTTAGATTAATTGATCACTAGTTTAAGAGAACCGGTAATCTTGAGTGCACTTGAAAAATGTATTCTTGTGTTTAGACCTGAATCAAATGGCATATAGTATGTAAGATAGAAATATACTTGTGTTATGTGTGATCATGTGTGGGTGATTTATTTGTTATAAGTTTGTATTAATCATCTGGCATAGAAATATAATCAAATGTTTAATGCAAATATACTTGTTTGATTGGTCAAAAGAGGCTAGCAAATACAATAGAATTACCCGATTAAATTCATGATGAGAACGAAATAATTAACAGTAGAAATATAGGTTAAGTGGATTGGTAGGGTAAAATTGTAGCTCTAAATCATTGTCTCCTTAGTTGTGAGTTTAAATTAATTTTAGTTTTAGTTAATTGTATTTGACGATTTGTTTTCTTTATGTTCACTGTTTCAGTATATTTATAAATTTACTGTTTCGATCATTTGAATAAAGATTTGTTGAGATCAATTTTGATAATTAACGTAACTTGGATAATCTCTGTGAGAACGATATTCTATTTTTCACTGTATTACTTGTGGTCCATGTATACTTACACATATTTTTTTTATCTGACTTGCACATATTTCTAGTGTGTGTTTTACGATTCAAAAATTAGCCTATCAGCAAACAGCATAAGAGAGAACCTAAGGATACAATTTCATCTCATTATCTCATCTACCTATCCTCCTTTGGTAAAATGATAAATATATTTTATTTATCTATTTAATTGGATAATTCTAAATTCCTCACAAGCCTTTTTCAAATGGTCAAGTGAAAAATACTTAGATTAACCAACCTGCTATATTCCTATGCCAATTAATTAACCTAGTTTATTAAAACCTAATTATCCACATGCGATTACACAAAACTTACAAGTATATTCATATCCTATATGATTCATGCTATCCTATTGATTTCTAAATTACGATACTTTTACCAAGCATATCATAACCATAATATCAACCCAATAAACAGGCCTAAATTATTGGGCAGCATTAATTCCCAATAAGATAGAATACACAAATAAAGATTAAATAAATTAAAATAAAATCACTGGACAAATTGAGAAATAATTTGGCTACGGTGTAGCCCTCGATCAATGAAATTAGTTCAACATTAATCCAAGTAGTATAGCAAATAAAATGAATAACATTTTATTTAAATGGACAAAATAAAAGTATTCATTGTGTAGGAAGAAATCAAATGATTTTTCCTAGTATCCTGGCTTTCACTTGCTTTGAAATCTGCTTCACTGAACTCAGCTCGAATTATTGTGCACTTGACTTGCACTTCTTGCTTGGAATTCGATAATCTGGAATGAATGGAATGGGTGGTGTACATAGGCTCTTCATAAGGAATATTGTGAAGAATAATTTAAGAATATGCATAGAATAATCTTAGAATAAACTTGGCATGTGCTTGGGCAAATCTTGCCTTACTGATTTTCCGTTCACAACCTCGTACAGATGGCCCACTGTTCTTTCCGCCTACGCGGCCCAAGGCTTGCATTCCACACACGCATCTCACCCGTGGCCTAAGTGCCATGATCTTTTCCCTTTGTTACCATGCCACTCACCTGTGGCCCAGGGTCCATGTTGGATCGGTTAATTGTCATTATTTTATGTCTATTTTATTTTACCTATCATTTATGCTATACTTTTTTTTAGTATTTTGTTTCGTGCTTTTATATTTAATTTTAGGTTTTGCGGAAAAAGATTAGAAGTGTAGAATTTTTCGGAATTAATTGCATCACAAGAAAATCAGAGATCTAGTCTGAAGAAAGCTCTAAAATCAAAAGTCAAGATGTCAATTAACTAGGGGTCAAATCGTTAAAGTTCATAATTTATTGGGCTTAAGTGAAACATGGAAGAAGCTGAGGGCCAAAATGCAATTTGCTAGGCCAATCCACATGAAACGACAGTCAAGCCCGCGTTTTGAAAATAAGTAAATCCATGGGTCATGCGAGCGGATTCGGATAGTCTGACGAATCAAGCAAGGATCCGCGATTTTAAAAAATGAGTAGCTATCTCCGTTTCGGATCTGGGTCTGAGCACATGGTTCCGGGTCGTGGATTCAAGTCAAGTAAGGTCAGATTCGCGTGTTTTTATGTCTTCTAGTAGCTGTTCTGGGTCGGGTTTTGACCCACGCGAGCATCCATAGGTCACGTTGACCCTAATGTTTTGATCAATGTTCCAAAACTCGCTACTCACTAATCCACTGGTGACCCAACAAGCAGTAAGTAATCGGTAACTCGACGAATACTCAAAAATTACTATTTGGTGGGGGGTGGGAGGGAATTATAATTTTTAAAGTTTGAAATCATAATCTGATATTTTATTAAATGTCAGAGTCCATAACCAAATTATTCTCACTTTATTTAAACCTCACCGGTCACCACTCACCTCACGTCTCACAGTCATACACTCTCTCAAAACCCTATTATTCTCTCTCTTGCCCTTCTTTTCTCTCATCCCTTTTCTTCGTCTTGCCTCTCTTGTCGTTGTCTTCGCCGTTTAAGTAAGATGTCGTCGTCGCCGTCGCCGTCGCAGTTTTGAGATCATGAATTGCTGTCATCATCGAAGCCGAAGCTGAAGCCACTTCTTTCCCCATCGTCAGTTCTCTCTCTCCTCTACGTACTCAGTCGTTCTCCTTCTCCGTCGGTTCAAGTCTTCTTCTCTGTCCCCGTATCTTCGACGCCTTCCACAAGCTATCGCCGTTGTCTTTTCCCTTCAACTCGTCACCGATGATGAACTATAAGTGTAATTGGTGTGTGTTGTGTTATTTGTCTTGTTGGGAGTATTGGGTTTTGATGGATTTTTTGAGGTGTTAGGAATGATTTTCGACTGGTTTTATGTTGGTTTGACTCGTCGAGCTAGCAAGTTAGGTCGAAATGGGCCGATTATCCACCTCTAACGAGCAGGACCTCTGATCTAGAGGTTCTCGAATTGATGAAGTGCCAATTCGCTATAAGATGACGAGAACTCGGTAAAACTCATCAAGTTTTTAAACATTGGTTTTTATGATAGGCTACTGGTCGCAACTTTATGTCGCAAGATGCACATGTCGCGACTCTAAGTCGTAATAAATTAAGCAATTCAGTATCTGAGTTAACACTGAAAATTAAATTTGTTAAAAATTAAAATTTCATATTCTTTTATTGTGACCTTCACGTACTTTTGCCTATCAATACGACTTCTCTGCACACCATTCAACACACATCAAACAGAGGGAGATCAAAGGCTTTGGCTATATCTTCTCTTCGGTTTTTCTTCTATAGTTATTTTTCTTTTCTTTTATTTTTGTGTTTTCTTTTAGAGTCATGAATAGTTAGCTTCCTTGTTAGTTAGCGTTACCTTGAAGCCTTGAACGTGAATTCAATCTGTTATTATTTTTAATAAAGTATTTATTCTTGTATGATGAATTTAATGCCTCTATTTAAATTATATCCTATTTATTTTATTTCTTTGGCTGACCATCTTAGAAGCATGTTTTAGGATTATATTGTAAGGATATTGTTATGGGTGTTTTCACGATCAAAACAAATGGGTTGTTAAAAACCCAAAAGATGAGCCCAAGGACCGAAGGCCCAAAAGGCCTAACACTTTGCTCGCCCATCAGCTCATCCATCTGCTCGTCCGATGGCTCAAACTCTCTTTGCATGTGCTCACTTATCAGCTCGTCTGTGAGCCCGTTAATGAGATCGATTGTCTGCTTAATCATCAAATCGTTGATTAGATCGCTTATCATTCTTGTCAGCAGTCCAGATTAGGTTCAGTTTAGCAGAGAACCTTATTTACTCGTTAGCTTGACAGAATATCCTTTTCGCTAAAGAGCTCGCTTCTATCACATTTCTCATATCACAAGTCAACTACAGTCAGAATTGTCAGACCGAATACAGCTCAAGGCATACCGTACACCCCAATTCTATCAGAGATTATAGCATGAATTAAGGAAATCTCACCTAACCAGCATAGGGTTAGCCTCTCAACCCATGCTTTGGCAGAATTAGTTTGACAAATGTCAGCTGCATTAAATGTAATCCATCATTTCATTTTGACTTGTTATAACTTTGTCTTATTATAAATTACTATAGCACCTCCCATTTCTCTATAAATATGGGAGGAAATCCATTGTAAAAGGGAGACAATCTTTGAGTGTTGTTATTCTGCAGAAATAGTGAGAGAGAGAATAGTGGACGTAGGCATACTCTCAGCCGAACCACTCTAAAAATTCCTGGTATTCCTTGTTCTTCCTTAACCCTTTCTTTTACTTTCTACTTATTTGCTATAGTATTTTCATTAAAACTGTAGCTTGAGCCTAAAAGAACCTAGTCAGCTAAATCTAGACGTCGACAGATATAAACCACACATCATATAGAAATATTCTTAGTTTGTAATAATCAATTGCTTACGAACTAATTGAGAAACATTAATTCATAAATACGTAAGATAGATATCATGTTCTAGAATTTGTGTGGCATTCATATTCTTTTAATTTTTAATAGATTCTTATTATTAAACCTAAGTGGACATCATGCTTGGTTATAATTAAAAATGCACACATCTACGTAGACATCATGTGATTTGTATACTGTCGACGTGTGAATTCTATCGACCCAGATTCTTTACCCAGTACTTGTAAATAATGCAAAACAGAAGAGAAAAGAAAAGTTAAAAAAGGAATAACACTGTTGCAAAGTGGTTTTTTACGTGGTTTGACCCAAAAAAATACCTACGTCTACGACTGATCTTTGGTTATTTTGGCAAAAAAATAGTATGTTATTAGTTTCTTCCTCCTTTTATAATGAACTTTCAGCCTTTATTTATAGAGGAATATGCTACAATATTATTACAATTAAAAATAAGAAGTCTGCATTGATTACATTTTCAAGACAGATGCCCATCAATGTAGGGTCAAATCCCATAAAAGTAGGATTTTGACTTTATCACTATACTAGGCAGTTGAGTGTTTCCTTAAATTAAACTGCTACATATCTGAAAATATTTGTTTAGCAAACAAGTCATACCATAGGTTGGATCTTGCTTGGAGCAACCTCGAGCTAGATATTAAGCAGCTCTGACTATGGTTGGCCAGCGACTTGAGAACTGTAGCTGTGATTAGAGAGCTCGTTTCAACAGGTTAGATGGCCCAAGGTCAGCGAACTGGGAGCTCATATCTACGAGTTGTGCACTTGATAAGCTATACGTCAAATGCACTGGGCCTTTACCGAGCTGGGCCTTCATCTATTGGGTCAACTCACTAGATGAGCATTGGGTTTTTACCAACCCATTTATGCAGTTTTAAAAATACCCATAATATCAACCCCCCAACTCTCACTGCGATCTGCGGACTAAGAGCTAAAGCTCATTGGTAAAAGCTGACATGTCACAATCTATCGCACCACCTTTTCAAACTATCCCCTCATGTGACTTGTCTTGTAGCGACTCTTCGGGTAACTGCACCACTTTACACGTTTCGTTTTACTCGCATTTAAGCACGTCTCTTCAACTGATAGCATATGACGATAAAATCTCGTATTTCGTATGATATCATTACATCTAGGGCTGTTGGTGAGCCATTAAATGTAACGGTTGGGGTCTCAGTCTTGCGTCCATATATAAAGTGGAGACTCAATCCTTTTCACCCTTACTCTGTCATTTTCAAATTCCAAACGCTGTTGAGTTCCTCATCTTCTTCTTGCTTCAAATCTCTACGCCAGCATCTCAGAGATCCAAATCCGTCGAAGATCAGTATTTCCTCTTCTATTTCACTCACAGTAAGTCTTTAAAACCATCTCTCGATTTCTGGTTTTCATTTTAAATTTGCATGTGTTGCGTTTTTTCTGTGTCTAGTGTTGGTTTGAACATTTCGTATTCTCATTATTGAGTATTTGCTTGTGATTGTGACTTTTCATTTCTTCTTGATTTGATCTTGTTGGTTGGACCTTCACGAGCTGTTTGTTATTTGTATGCGAGTTATTGAATGAAACCTTCGTAAGTCATTAGCTCGTAGGTCATTAAAGCGTAGGTCGAACCCCTCCCATAGTCTTAATGATCTGTATGACGTTTGTGACCTATAGATTAAGAAGTTCCTTCTTGGAGAATAGGAAACTTAGACTTATGGGTATGGTCTGCATACAGAGACCTGACTGTCCCTTTTTATATATAAATGTCTTCAAATCGTAGTCACCGATCACACAGAATAAGAGACTACGATTTGTCCAGCTCAAAAAGGCTTGACACGAGGGAAGTTCACACTGTTGAGGAGGTGACTTCTTTGAGTGGTAAGGTCACTAAGGAGTTTAGAGATCAAGCTTATCCTATAATTGTCCGCCGGGCCACTGAGGAAAGGCAAGCTCGCGAGGTGTTCATTCACTATGCCTTAAAGCTTAAATGTGAGGAGTTATGGGGCATTGCTTTGGAATATCACCTTCCTAAAGGCTACTGTATCATGCTACGTTCTCGTGACGACCATGCAACATATCCCCAGGGGTTCGTTGTTATTAGCATCCACCATCTCAAGCAGCTCAAGCACTGGCTTCGATTTCCATTTCCTGCCTATCTCATCCAGCTCCTAAATAAAGTAAGTCTCAGTTCTTTTCAGATGAACCCCAATTATTACTCTCAGCTTACTTCCTAGGCCCTGGTTTTTAGGAGGAATTGCCTCCCTCCTCCAAACTCAAGAATCTACAGTCACCTTTATAATATCAAGAGCTTCAGTAATCTAAAATGGACAACATGAGATTGGAGTTATTATCTCACAACTTATAGAACGAGCTTTAAAGATCTCCTTCTTCAGGATGATGTGAAGGGCAAGTCTAATATGGGAGATTATAAATCGAGCTGGTTTTATATTTCTTGCCCTTCTCTCAAACAACTCCGAAACTTCAGTTTCGCCTTTAGTCTAGGTAGATAGATGGGACTAATTTGCTGCGAGCTACAACGACTTTTTTTTTTTAACTCTCTTTGTTTCATCATGTAGATTTAATAGAAGATAAGGCAGTTCTGACTGAGGAGGAGGTCAAAACTCTCAGGACGCTAGCAGCTTCAGGGGAAAGGATAATGAATCATGTGTTCGACGACGAGCTCCTGAGATCCCACCACCCAGCTCTTGTTCTGTACAGCAAGCTTCTTCACAATACTAAGGATATCAGAATCCGAGGTGAATACGAGCTCGCCTCCGTCTTTGAAGGAGCTAACGGAGTATAGACCGCTCCTGTCCTTCAACAAAATGTCGAGATGGTGAAACTCTCATTTCGTCAGCCCTCTTCCTTTCCATCTACTCAACTCGCAACTCTTTCAATTTTGCCTCTATTGAGCTAACCATCTCGGCACTTGTGTCGGGACATTCACCAGTTCAGATCCTCACATCGCAACCAGAAGTGGTTGAAGTTCAGGAAGAGTGAGCGGAAGCTCCTGCTCACGAGGCTCAAACTACTTTGAGTGGGGTAAAAAGGAAATCAGTGCCCAAGCATCCCCCGGTCAAGCAATCTCGAGTAAACAGGGCCAAGCAACAAGCAATTGCAGAAAGGAGAGCTAAAGCACAAACCAAGACGCAGCCCGAAGACGTGCTTGGAAAAGTGTACCTTTACGCCATCCTTGACAATCTACCCACAATCTTGGGGGGTGTTGCCAAGAACCTGGACAATGAGGGTTTAAAGAGCAATACCTTATCTGGCTGGGTAGCTCACCATGGGTTGATGGTAATCTCCAATGCTTGCTTTTCTTGCTTTCTTGTTTTGAATGCTGACTTGTTGCATTTCAGACGACTATGGGAGCGATGAAGCAAATACAGGAAGTCATGGCTTTCGAGGAGGAAAAGGAGAAGTTCGAAGGCAAAAAAACAAGGTTGAAGGATGATCTCGCATTCATGTCTAAGGAGACTAAGAGAGCCCAGAGATCAGAACAAGTCATTCTAACTAAGCTAACGAATGCTGAGGAGGCGAAAAGTGAAGCCGAGGATGCGACTTATGCAGATGCGAGGTCACATCTGACCATTAAGATCCTCAAGGGAGAAAAGGAGCTGAACAAGGTAAAGAGCAATCTTGTTGAAGCCGTACAGCAAGCTGAAGCTGTTGAAAAGGGATTGGATGAAGTCGTGCATCAGGCTAAAGCTGCTGAAAAGGAGATCGCCCTCGCCAAAGAGGAGGTCGTTAGAACTAGAGAGAAAACAAAATCGAAAACCTCCAGTTTGTTCCTCTACACTCTATAGGAAATTCATCCAGAACTGGACTTCTCTTTCTTTGGTGAGGAGATGGTTGCGGAGGTGGAAAAATACAAGGAGCAGCTGCTCGGTCCTCAGCCATTCCCAGATGCAGCTCCTTTGGATGCAGAGCTTCCAGATGCACCTTTGCTGGATGAGACAACTTAGGTCGCAATGCCTCTAGAGGAGACTTCAGATGACTTAACCTCCCCAGTAGCTTGAACTTCTCCTCTCTAGAAACCTTTATAAATTCATGTAACACCTACCTCGCTTCGTGAGGATATCTATAATAGATACTTGGACCTCATTTTAAGGTGTTATCATTATTGCTGTATTGATTTACATTTGCTTCAAATTTGTCATGTTTTTGCTGCTTCTGCTTTCTTTCCTCTAAGTCTTTACATTTCTTACAAACTGAAAAATAAAATATTCAATATATAAGTGGTAATAAAACCTTACGCGAGCTCTTGAGATCATTAACTCTGATGCACCGTAGCTCGTAAATTGTATCTTTAATGAATCTTTGGGACTGTCCGGTAGGTCGTAACCAGATAACATAACCCAATTGTTTGCAAGCTATGCTTAATAGGTCGGAGCCCGAAAACAAAGCGCAATGGATTGCAAGCTATGCTTAATAGATCAGAACCTGAAAACATAGTGCAATTGATTGCAAGTTATGCTTAATAGATCAGAGCCCGAAAACATAGCGCAATGGATTGCAAGCTATGCTTAATAGATCCGAGCTCGAAAACATAATGCGATTGATTGCAAGCTATGCTTAATAGGTCGGAGCCTGAAGATATAGCGCGATTGATTGCAAGCTATGCTTAATAAGTTGGAGCCCGAAGACATAACGCGATTGATTGCAAGCTATGTTTAATAGGTCGGAACCTGAAAACATAGCATAATTGATTGTAAGCTATGTCCAGTAGGTCATGATTGCAGGCTATATTCAGTAGGTCGGGACCTTAACTAACATAACGCGATTGATTGCAAACTATATCCAGTAGGTTGGGACCTTAGCTATCATAGCGCGATTGATTGCAAGCTATGTTCAGTAGGTCGGGACCTCAGCTAACATTGCGCGATTGATTGCAAGCTTTGTCCAGTAGGTCAGGACCTTAGCTAACATAACGAGATTGATTGCAAGTTAGGTCCAGTAGGTCGGGACCTTAGCTAACAGTATAATATTTTAGCAAGTTGTCTAGTAGGTCGAAACTTCAGCTAACGACATAATATTGTGGTCTACTGTCCAATAGATCGAAACCTCAACTAACACATTATTTATTTAACTTTTGGCCAAACAGAAACTTGGCGGAGAAGTCATTTTTTACTTTGTTTAATCAATAAAGCGATCATTCATAGTAGAAGAGAATGAAAAATTTGAACTTTTATTGATTTTCAGAGATTGAATCGTTAGTTACCATATGTAACATTCACACGACCTGTTGGATGTACTTGAGGTGTGAGGGTCATCGTACGTGGTGAAGATAGTCCTCAGTGCAGGTTTATGCCCTTGCTTAGGAGCTTACGGGAACTAATACTATACTAGCCGTTGAGGTTGCTAAGGTCGTGAGTTCGGTGGTTGCACCACATAATCTCTCAAGTGACCTTTTTTTATTAGATCTTCAATGGCATCCTTTAATTCCCAACATTCAGAAGTGTTGTGTTCGACCTCATTATGATAGACACAAAATTTGTTCTTATTTCTGAGGTTAACAGGTGTCCTCATAGGAATGGGCTTCCCAAAATCCTCATTGTTCCTTTCCGTTAGAAAGATCCAATCATATGTATCTGACAGAAAGTTGTAGCTATCATGACGACCTTTATACGGAGGTCATTCTCTTTTGGGCTCATTCCTGACCTTTTTAGCAACCTGATTATATGAGCTGTTATTCCGACTTTCATTTACGTTCCCACCATTATTTCTTTTCTTTGATTGGCTAGAATTGCCCACTTTATCTTTCTGGATAGGTTGCTTAGGGTTGAAGGTCTCATCCCATTTAATCTCCTTAGCAGCTCACTCATAGAACTTGCACAAGTCCTTTATTGGAGACATATAGATGCTCGCATATAGCTTCCCATTATTATGAAGCCCAGTTGAGATCGCAATTAAGATACTATCGTTTGTGGGATTCTCTACATTGCTGACTTCGCGTCTGAACTTGATAATATAGTCTTTCAACGATTCGTTTTGTCACTGGAAGACTGTGGCGAGGTGGCGTGAGCTACCTCCTCATAGCTTTGTACTGGCTCGTGAACTTTTGCTGACATTCTTTCCAACTGTTTATGTTGTGTGCTGGGAGACTTCTAAACCAGATTCGTGGAATGTCCCAGAGGATCGCTGGGAAAACGCGACACTTGACTAATGGATTGGCCGTCTGGAGATCCATTTGGACATTGAACGCGTCCAAGTGATGATAAGGGTCGTTATCTCCGTTGTACTAGGGAATATTGGGGAGCTCAAATCTAGGGGGGAGAGGCTGGGTCTCGATCTCCCTAATGAATGGGGTCATCTCCCCATATTAGTCACGCTGGTCTAATGCACCGGGGTATGCCTCAAGTTGTTGAACCCTCTAAATGAGCTCTTATATCCCTGGACTCCGAGGTCTGTTCTCTCTTCTGTGCTCGAAAATTAGAGAATGACGGTCTGGTAAATATCTCTGACTAGCCCTTCATGAGTTGTAAGCTAAGTATGACCCCGTTCCTAAGCTTGGTGCGATCTGGCAGCTCCCACCCTAGCTCACCCTCACTATTAAACTCACAGGACGCAGTGCTTCTTCCTTTTCATGAGCTTCGCAGTCTTGAGCTTTCGAGCACGAGTTTGAAGAACGGGCTGAGTTGACAAGTCGCGGGACCTTTCTATTAGGTCTTTTAGGGGTTGGTACTTCTCTAGGAGCAGTAGCTTCAGGTCTGGGCATGTTTTGTGCTTGGTTCTGTATTAGCGCCCTGACTGTATCTGTAAGTTGCTGCACTGTGTTCTCCAATACCTCTTACTGTTGGTGCCATTCCGGTAGCCCATCAACTGTAGAGATTGCCGGTGCTAGTTGGCGAGAGGTCAGTGGAGGCATACCCACAGTAGCACTGTTTGTAGGGACATGGGACGTGCCTACCATGGGCATAAATACATTCCCTATCATCTGAAAGTAATGCTGTTGCTGATCCATCTGCCTCTTTAATTGATCAACTCTCATGTTCGAATTTTTAGTTGTTCTTCCTCTTACTATAATGGTTGAAAAACTGGATAAATTTTGCAGTTTGAGCCCTTCTTCAAGTGTTAAAATGTCGACGTGCGAATTCTATTGACCCAGATTTTTCATCCAGTCCCTGCAAATAACACAAAACAAAAGAAAAAAGAAGAGTTGGAAGATGAAGAATACTATTGCAAAGTGATTTTTTACATGGTTCAGCCCAAAAAGATACCTACGCCCATGACTGATCTCTAGTTATTTTGACAGAGAGACAGTATGTTATTAGTTTCTTTCCCCTTTTACAATGAACTTTGAGTTTCTATTTATAAATGAGGATGCTACAATATTATTACAATTGAAAATAAGAAATCTGCACTAATTACATTTCTAAGACTGACACCCATCAGTATAAGGTCAAATCCCGTAAAAGTAGAATTTTGATTTTATCTCTATACTGGGCAATTGAGTCTTTCCTTAAATTAGGCTGCTATATATCTGAAAAAATCTGTTTAGTGTGCACGTCACATCACGGGCTGGATCTTGCTTAGAGCAACCTAGAGCTAGATATTAAGCAGCTCTGACCATAGTTGACTAACGACTTGAGAACTGTAGCGGTGATTAGAGAGCTTGTTTCAACAAATTAGATGGCCCAAGATCAGTGAACTGGGAGCTCGTATCTGTAAGCTATGCACTTGATAAGCTAGACATCGAGCGCGCTGGGCCTTTAGCAAGCTTAGCCTTCATCTATTAGGTCAGCTCATTGGATCAGTATTTGGCTTTTACCAATCCATTTATGTAGTCCCAAAAATACTCATAACACATACTATTTAAGAAAGAATATGCACAACCTGAGTTAATCATATTTTGTCATAAATGTCTTCGCCATACATTAATATCATTATGCTTTATTCATTTATTTATAGATTAAAGGATTGTTTAGCGGTGAATACCATTTTCTTGTTATCTTTTATCGTTTCTCTTTTTTAATTTAGTTTTTCTATTACAATCATGCTTTCAAACCAAACTTCAACAACCTCTTTCATTTAATTGTTTTAAATAAACTTAAAATTTAGAATAAGATAATAACTTTTCGTAGGTCGATCAGAGATCAAAAGAATTTAACAAATAAAAATTTATAAAGAAATTTTAAGAATAATAAATAATAATTTAAAAAAATTAAAATGCTTTTCTCTGTTCATCGTTCATCATCGTATCCATGGATTGTAGATATCATTTAAAAAATAATAACAAAATATTACATTTAAAAGTTCAATAAAATTTGTTGGGTGTTGGACCTTCACCGTACGTTATTCTTAATAATGGCCGATAGAAATCTAATATGAAACTTTAATAATCATCAAATCAACCAGAAACACCTATTCATCTCCATACAAGAACCAAAAAACAACCATTAAATTAAAAAAAAAAAAAATTTCGTCAACATAATCCAATTCATCGTTCTCAAACCACCATCATCAACCCACCACTCTCATCATCAAACCATCAATCCACCATCAAATGTTCATCTGTTCAACTCATCTTATGGAAAAAATAAAATAAAAACAAAACTTCAAATGTTCCATCTGTTCATCTGGGAATGTCAGGGACTGATTTAGACCCTTGTCGGAGAACATGAAGCCAGACGAGACCCCAGAAGAGGCCGTGTTCAGGGCCGTCGAAGAGGAGTTGGGCTCGGTTGTGAGTGGCGATGGGGTGAGGATTTTGCCCGGTTCGTATAGTAAGAAGGTGGAGGAGAGGGACTCGAAATCTCTGCCGACAAGGTACATGCTACATTCGGCGGATGCGACTGTAGAGGGCAAATTCGGTGGTGGTGGACGGTGGACCCAGATCCGATGGTGGTGGTGGACGATGAGTAGATCTGATGGTGGGGTTTGTGAAGTTTGTTGATGACGGTGGACGATCATGCGCCTGTGGATGATTACTAAGGTTTTTTTTTTTTTTTTTTAAGTTTTTTTTGTTTAATTTAATATTGTTATTAATAATATATTGAAGGGTGTTTCAGGTATTATATAAATTAAAAAGATATGTTAGGAATTTTATAGAATATCGATGAGAGTATTTTGGATATTTTGATTATTTTATAATTTTAAATCGAAAATATTATCATTTTAAATAAAAAATAATAATAATGATACGCAACGATTCATCTAATAAAAAAAAAAAATCAGATTTGTACATGATTACTTAATATCCCTTGTCTCTGTCGTAGGATAATTATCCTAATGACATGTGGGCCTGTTTTATATGCATTTAGAGATCAGCTAATGAATTACTTCCTCTCGAATTTTCTTCTCTCGTTTTTTTTTATTTATGATTAATGTTGTAACTTTTAGACTTTATTTTATAATAAGATATAATTTTTTTTCCCATGAAAATTCTAGGTCAAAAACTAATGTACATGGTCATTCTTTAAATTCAGAAACTTATTCATATGGACTAAATGATTAAAAATAGATCATTATTCCAAACTACCAAATATATATAATTTGATGAATCTAGATGTGCCTTTTTTTAGAATTTTCTTGAAAAGAAGTAGATATAATAGTATATAATTGAATAAAGCATGTAATTTAAAGGTTGGAGTTATATTGGTATTAATTTATACTTTAATATCCTATATTTACCCTAATTTAAATTATTACACATTATAGTAATCAAGTTGTGAGGGGAACAATGGTATGGACTGTCCCGAATTAATTAAAATAATTTGAAGCTTACCCTAATTTAAATATGGCATCAATTGATCTACAGCAGAATTTGATTACTCAAACATAACATGCCAAGACGAGGGTGACCTGATGTTGGTAAGTTGGTTTGGTAATCAAGCAGTGTCTTGCAAGTAATGGAATCCATATTTCTTTGCTTGGATTCCAACTTAACCAGAATACACTTCTCACGCTTTTTTCAAGAGCGTGCACTTCAAATGAGAGATGAGGGAATTAGAGGATGCCATTGCATTTTGCTTTCAATTATACTTAGAGAGGATGCTTCTTTTGTAATGTTTTGTCCTTGACTTTCTTTAGGACTTAGATTTCCATGCCGGTCCCATCATTCATTATAATGATTGTATGATCCATGCATTTATTTTTCATAAAGCGGAGAAAACTACACAAATATATATATATATAAAAGTGCTCTCCAAAAATATATATATAAGTGCTAGATTTTTAAATTTTTTGTCCAAACTTATGACATAGTATGTAATTTATCAATGTTATATTAATTATCATATCATCTCATGATTTATAAGATATTGACAACTCCACATGTCACATCATTTATATATAAATTTTAATAAAAAAATTTTAAAAATCTAACATTACTTATATATATATACATATATATCTCATATAGATATATGTAACTCATATATGTATACATATATATATATTCACCAAAATAATTGAATAAGTAATTTATATGATTCTATAATTTAAAAATTATTTATAAAATACATTTTTTTAAAGAATTTATAAAATACATTGATTGTGTTGGTAATTGTAGAATACATTGGTTGTGTTGACAACTCACAATCAATGGTATGAATGGTCTGAGGTGGTTTGCGAATGGACTACCTCAATTTTCTATTATCGGCTTTGTTGATATGTGTTTATTATATAAGATTATCATATTAATGATTCAATAATGGATTTCATTTAATCAAGGAGATTGATAAATTTATAATTAAATGGAAAAAATAAAATATATAAAAAACATGTGTCTACAAATCATTAAGATTTTTATTTAAAAAAAAAAATGGGAAGAGGGAATTGAACTTGAGATCCCCACTTAGTGAAAATATGTAGTTATCACGAGACTATGTTTATGGCCACAATCATTAAGAGGTTTTGAAGCCAATGAAAGAAACGGAATTGAAATTTTCTTGGGATTAAGTTTCCTTTTCACATATAAAGGAGGAGAAACAATTATGTTTTTATTTATATTAGATTTAAGTGGGATTTAGTTAGCTTGATTGATAAAATATCTTGTAAAAACAATAACTATTTCAGAAGTTGCAAGCATTCGTCTCACAAACTTTATATAAAATCACTAAAAGGTGTCATAGATTGAAAATCAACAACCAATCTAAAAAACTAGCTTGTTAGGGCACGTTCACACGTGTCTTTAAACTTATGGATTTGTGACAAGGATCTAAATCATCTTCTGATTTGAGTTTTTTTTTTTTTTTTTTTTTTGAATTTTAAAGTATCTGAATGGTTGTTCATAAACAAAAAAGAAGCACAATCACATTCCAACTATTCATCGATTATAATAATTTTGTGTCATGATATTAGGTATGGTCAAGGAAAAAGTTTTAATTAGGAGAGAATCCAAGGTTTTGTGACAAAGGTTAGAATCGCATTTCTCCTTTTTTCATTTTAACCAAACATTATAAAATAGTTTTAAAAAATAACCAATTTTCATTTACAAAGAAAGGAAAAAAAAAAGTACATCCATTTATAACATACCTATTTATTATACCTCTTTTTCACATATTTTTAATTTGTATATACGTGATCAAAATTTGAGTTATGCATATGTAGAATTTTTCTATCTTTTGGTGTTATAGAAATAAATTTTTCTAGGCATTATGGAAGTAAAATTTTAAAGTTCATAAGTAGTGTTTCGTCACTTTTAAAAATAAATTTTCAAGCTGCATATACAGTGTTAATCTCTACCAATTTGATCAACCTTAAAACATTGGTTTTGAATTACTTTGTAATTATATATAATAATAATGATAACAATAATAATAATAATAACAATAATGATAGTAATAATAACAATAATATACATCATCTCTTGTTAAGTGGTTTTGTATCGTCCGCTCCTCTGAGAGGTTAGGAGCTGAATTATCACCACCAAAAGCACAGCCAGGACCTCAACTTTAAGGCGACCAAAAGGAATGACATTTCATCTCAGCAGATTCCATTCCACTTCAGTTTTTCTTTTTCTTTTTCTTTTTTTTTTTTTCAAATGATTACGATAAATAATATAAGGAACCAGAAAGTGAGGTGAACATCCAAAATGTGCAAGTGGGAATGGAGTTGTTCCAGTTTCACCCGCAAGTAGCGCTCAAACACTTTTACAAACGCGGGACTTTGTACTCTTCCATGTTACAAGTTCACATGCACGCCAACATAGATATTTCCACGTGGTCAATGTCCCCACCACCCCACCCCAAATCTGGAAGAAACCGTCCAGGTGGTTGAACTCTACAATTCGACTTTTAAAGCTAATAAGCCAACTTTGATTTTGTGTCTCACCCCCTCCTGTGGAGCATTTTGGACCTCAAAATTTTTGTCTGGTGAAGATTCAATATCACCTTCAAAGAAAAACCCTCTAGCCTCCATGTTTTACACACTTTTCCAATCTCTCCAAGTCTCTCTTTCTTGCACACGTCTTCCTGTTTTCAGTTAGTTCATGATATTAATTGGTTGACTCTAATTGTTATTAATAACTCCCCATTTTATTGGATACCCACTACTGGTTTCTTTATATTCCTTGTTGGGTATCTCCTACTTTCTTGGAAAGTTATCTCTATAGATCCCAACAGGGAAAAAAAAAAGTATATAGTAGTTTGTTGCAGTATTGGTTTTTTTATTTGTAGAGGTTTGTGGAAATGGTGGGAGGTTTGTCTTTGGTGGGTTCTTCAGCGATGGAGTCTCATTATGGCCTATGTTTGTGCTTGGATGCACTGCCTATAAGTGTAAAAGGTGGTGGAGAGTTGGTGTCACAGAGGAGTTCAATGAAGAGAAAACATGTAGCAAGGGTGGAATTGGGAAGCTCATTTTTGGATTCATGGCATGATTGGAGGCTCTCTTCCAAGCTGATTTCTAGCACTTTTAATAGGAGTTCAAGGAAGCAGCAGAGAAAAGGTCGGAGGCTTCTGATTGTCAGTGAGTTTGCTGGCCAGTATGAAGACAGCTTTGACGATGTTAAGACGGTGAGAATTATTTAATTTTAATTACATTTTTGGATACCCTTTTCATTGCATATATATATGTTCTCCTTCTACATAATAATAATTTGTCAAGAAGCATATTTTGTATTGTATTAGCTTGATATACATGTTTCAACTTTATAAGAAGCTTTTTCCTTTGTAATTATCTGTTCTGTGTTACAACTTGTAATTATGAGTCATGACTCATTAGAGCTTTCTTGCTGGGATGAAATATTGTGTTTGAAATATTGATCTTTGTTGTGATGCTTTGTACAAATTGAATTTCTTGTTTTTGTTTTTCACCTTAATTGTTTAGATCTTCATTTGGTTAAGATTGAGAGTGCGTTGTTGTCGTTCATTATATACACTGCCATGTTGAAAGCATACTGAACCTTAGCATTTCTAAATGGTAGGACAATTGGTAGAGACTAGAGATTGCATAGTGTGATGCAACCACTGCAGTTGAATTAGGTGATGGTTGCATAAAACTAGAAATGAGACATGTCCACCTCCCAAATGATATGATCGCGTACTATTAAGCATCGTCTCTATATCATTCTGTTTGTATAATGTCTTCCTTTGGTAAATGCTGTTGTAGTTTCCACGTGAACTTGATTTATAACTACGTTAAACAAAGCAATTTTCCATCAGGAAACTCTGCTTGTAAGTGCTAGTGTATTGATAATTAGCTTATGTCTTGCTGAAACCATACCCAAGTAGATGATCTTCTTCAAACATGTACGATTTGGTCTCGAAATGTATTCATTGTTGCTCGTGTGAAGACTTGTTTTTATTTTGGTGTTCGTTTAGTTGACTGAATGTATTCTGCCTGCAGCAAATTCTTAACTATTTTACATACAAAGCAGTTAGGACTGTTCTTAATCAGCTCTACGAGATGAATCCGACCCAATATAGGTGGTTTTATGAGTAAGTGTTGTTGTTCACGAGTTTTCCTTTCACTTTCATATTGCAAACAATACATCAATCATGTGGGATTTTTCCTCCAAAACCAATATTTTTTCGTAGTTGTAAGACTACGTGTGAATCATCCAGTACTCGACAAGTTTTCCATCGTGGAAATTAAATTACATAT
This sequence comes from Dimocarpus longan, assembly GCA_022984855.1. NCBI lineage: Eukaryota > Viridiplantae > Streptophyta > Magnoliopsida > Sapindales > Sapindaceae > Dimocarpus > Dimocarpus longan. Next base: position 6,385,988 of record CM041023.1, on the reverse strand, counting down.
GGTTTTAAACCAGGTCATCCTGCTATTCTACAGATTTGGTTTAGATGTTCTTTAAATGCTCTGGATCAGCGTGAAATGCTGTTCCAGCTTGTCTTAGATAGTATGGTTATATGAGTCTTGCAACTAATTAAACACAATTAAATGTCTTTATCTAAACAACCACAATTTAGTATCAACACTATTGGCATTATGAGAGAAAGTAGAAACATTTAAGTGATTAGTGTGTTTATTTATCTCTGCTTCATTCCCTACTTTGACAGTTTTGTTGCTGCAAATAAGCCTGGCGATGGCAAGCGATTCTTACGTACTCTTGTCAAGGTAGTTTTCATGAACCTCTTTGCATTTCGTGATTTCTAATTGCTTTAAAGAATTCTTTCAAACGTCATGGAAATTAGTTTCCAACGACTATTTTCGGTTTGTATTTGGACTAATGTGTTTGTATTTTCTACTTACAGGAGAAGCAGGACCTTGCCGAAAGAGTAATGATAACACGTCTTCACTTGTATGGAAAATGGGTTAAGGTATAAAACTTACTACTGATTTACCTTACGTTCGCTTTTAACATTCATAAAACGAGGACGAAAAGGAATATAATTCACCCTTTTTCCCTTATTGTTTGTAGAAATGTGATCATACTCAAATATATAATCAGATCTCCGACGAGAACCTGGAGTTGATGCGTGAACGGCTCATTGAGACCGTGATATGGCCCTCAGATGATACAAACACAGAGAAGATCGGCTGAGGACAGTGAAAATTTTTTATTCTGCCTAGCTTCTTGGCTTTTCTTAATGTTTCTCTGGTCTTGTTCTCAGCCTTAGAGGTACTTCTTTGTATTTATATCAAGTATGAACCAGTTTGGTTCCAATGACAATGATTTTTATATTATTTTTGTCCAGATGATGAAAATGTATACCATAAAGTTGTATATAGTGATACTGGAATTAGCCTCCTCAATTGAATAGTGTTATTTATCTTATGATTGTGTGGACATGATTCATATGATTCCACCACCAGAATTGAACTTGGATTTTGACGTATTCTGGATAGCGTGTTAGTGACTCACAAAAAATTGCTAAGCATTTGCTATCAAAATTTCCGATCTCATTCGCTGATGGAAGGGTGGGTTGGATTTTATGAATTATAGGGTTTCAGTACATCAAATATACATCATCTACACAATGTAATATTTGTCATGTATGTTCAATATAAAAACTTACATGACATGACATGAAGCAAATAACTTACGAAACAAATCTCTTTGTAGCCAAGCCAATCAAGTTCTATTTATTATTATTATTATTACTTTCATTATTATTATAAATCATACAAATAGTCAAAAATCATCGAAGCTTGTCAAAATTAATTGTTACTTGAATGATCTAAATATCCCAAATATAATTGCCTAATACTATAATAAGTGGAGAAAACTTTCTACATAATCCTATAAAATGCAAAAATTACAAGACACAATAACTTTCCAGTGGCATGTTCCATACCATTTTACAATACAGACGAGGTCGGATTATCAAAATCCGTTACCTCATAAATAGCATACTTGACACCCTGTCATTTTTTCTCTTTTCAACCTGAGGTAATCCAAAACCCTTTGGCGACACTTCTGTGCTCCTACATCGGCACTAACAATTTGATTACTTCCTAACAAAATAAGTTAAAAAGATAAGTCATCAGTGCACAAATCTGCAAACAAACTGCCTCTTCATACAAATTAAAATCATAGCGGTTGAAGTTAGAAACATCTAGTTTAAAACCTGAGATATTGGAGCGATCTCATATAGGCAAATATACAAGTCACACAGTACACTAGCATTATGTTTTATATAACTAGAATACACGGTTCTGATACATACAAAAAATTTGATGCAGATATGTATGTATCAAGAAGATATGATTTACAAAGGTAACCTGGTTGGCAGTACCCACAACCCAAGAAAGTTCTCACACTGCTCTAGTTGCAAAAAAAATTGAAAGCAATGCGATGTACCTGCCAGATAATGGTTAAAACACAGAGTGAGAGGACAAGTCGACTTGCAATAGATACAGATGGCATGATACTGTTGATGAACCTGGCATAGAAGATAAGTGCTGTAGAGAAAATGAAACCATCATTTGAGTTAAGGCATACCGTGCCAATCAAAGCTTCCAGAGAAAGGCTGAACAATGTTGTAAAACAAGATGAAGAAACAAAATCCAGATTGCACTACTATTACTCTGCCATAATTTAATAAAATTATGCTGAGCCATCATCAAAAGTCATGAACTGTCCAAGAGCTGTTCTGACACGCAGCTGTAAAAAAATTAAGAACCAGACATGGTTTAGTGAAAAATTAAAAGAATTATAGAAGCAAAATTGAGATGGCTGATTAATAACCTTTACATCCAGGCAAGGATCATTCACCATATTCTTTACTTGAGAAACAATGCCAGCATCACGAAGTTTTACAAGCCTACCAGATGCACCAGGACTTGATGAACTAGTGAGATTCACTAAGGCCCAGACAGCAGCTGTTCGTAATCGGCTGTCATTACTCTGCAAGAACTTGATAATATAAGACTGGGTCCCAACCTCTGAATGTTGAAAGAGTTGGTTCATTACTGCTTCCTTATGGATCTCTTTTCCAGTTGCCACATTGCTGAGCACGTACATTCCCTACATGACAATGATAATCAAAATATATCATAAATTAGAGAACAAGAAAAAGTTCCACCCACTTCCATTGATTTGATATAAACATGCGTACAGCAATAATGTTACAAATGCCCATCATTTTACACCAGCATTGACAACAAATAACAACTGAAATTAATGACTCCATATCATCATTCTTAAATAGAAATCTGGGAATCCTAACAAATATTTTGCCAATTTCCCACTAAATAAGATTTCTTACCTGTATCCCAATTTCGGCTTTCAAAGCACTCTGTAATTGCCTTCCAACAGCATCTAATATAATACCATCTTCAGCAAACATGTACTCAACAGAGTCTATACATCCATCAACAAGATTGCGAACAAATGCAAGAGCTTGCTCTTGGACAAAAGGTTCAGGGTCTACAGAGAAAGAGCAATGGAACATTGGTTTACAATTATGAAGCATCAACATAGTTAAAAAGAATGGGCTACTCAAAATTGAGTATTACCACAGACAAGACTTGCTAATAAGGGTGCTGTTAGCTCCATAAATACTTCTTCCTTACACTTGTTTTCTGCTACAAACATCAAATTCTTCAAAGCCCATAATGCATTTAACCTGACAGCAGCATCCATGGATTTCGATAGCTGAACCAGCTGTTTCACACCTCCACATTTAATGAAAACTGACCTATGAGTTGTAAAGTCAACCACTATGTTGCTGATAACACCAAGAGCCGCAACCTGGTAAATTACAGCATTATTTCAACACAATGTTAGTACTTCTAAACTCCTATGCTTATAAACTGATATCCAATTAATATGCAGTGACCACACTAAATGAATTTTCTAACTGAATAGTACATAGTAAAGTAGAAAATGAACAGGTGCATATATGGCAGGCAATCAATCAGCCATTAGGTTTAATGTGAAATGATTAATGTCTCTCAAATTATACAAAAGTTGAGATATACTGATTTTTCGGGTCTACAAAATGAGTTTTAAAGACCTTTTACAATTTTATTTTTTCCCAAAAAAACAGTAAGGGGCAATAGAAAACAGATAGCAGCAGCAAGCACACCCCAAAATAGGATCCAGCCCTAGAATGCAATATTTCCAGCCATCCAAATATCATATGCAGGACTACAAAATATGAGATAAATGACCAAATTAATAAGTCATTGTAAAACTTAAATAATAATTGTCATGAGGATTAAAAAAATGCTCATAGAGGCAGAGTTCATGTGATTTCTTTGACAATCAAATTATAAAATGTGTGCACAGAATATCATCTTGGTAATCAGGCGTACGCAACCAGCAAAGGAGATAGTCAATCACTCTCTATAAAAACTATCATGCAATTATCTTAAATTAATGAAATCTTCCAAATTAAATTAGCAGTGCCATTTTTTTATTTTTTTCACAACTACCAGACTTTTAGTGTTTCCTGTCACTTCTCTGTAGTGAGCAATCATTTAATATTGCAAAGAAAAGTCAGTTAAATATTTAATAAATTATCTTTGGGTACAGCTGAATATGCAAAACAACAGAATTGAGGAAAAAGCCAGAATTCTTAAAAAGGAAACATTTGCATAGGTTGTCTGGGTTCCTAATTAAATATGACCTCAGAGCTAAAAGTGGTCAGCTTCATCTGCATATTTGTTAGATTCGAACTAATAATCCTTCTCTCTAACAGCATGAAAAAGATTCAAACCCAACTTTAACAATTAATGAAGAGTTATGCCTGACGCAAACCCATCAATCTATAATAATCACTTTGCCGTAGAAGTTTCACTATAAAAATAGTGTTTGCCTAACAATAACATCAAACAAACTCAAAACTATTGCTTTGAAAATTAAATAACAATAAAACTGAAACTCTTTGATAAAAATATAGACCACTGACTTCATCAATAGTTTTCAGCTTTCAATGTTCAATGTTGTCACTTTCAGATCTGATTTGCAGAGAGTATAATAGTTCAGGAGAAGATAACAGTCATTTTAACCACTTTTGGAACAAAAAAATTACATATGTATTATGATTTTTCTTTTGAAACTTTCAGCAGAGGAAACTATTAGATTTTCTGTCCAGTGTTTTTAATATAATGAAAAACTACGACCAAACTCTTTTAGTTTTTTTTTTTTTTTTTTAATTCCATTACATTACCCAAGCTACTTCCCAATCATGATAAGGTTCACATGCAAATTACAATAGCTTTCTACAAGAGATAATAGGTAAAACCATACCTGGACAGAAGTAGAAGGATCATCTACAAGCCGAATCAAGGGATTAATTACCGGTTCACTCATAAAAGAACCTGCACTCAAATTCTGAATGACATCTTGTCAGAATGAATTTATGCAAACCAAACTCGCCATCTAATATCATAAAACTTTACATGTATATTGCACACCTTGATTGATCGAGATACATTTCTTAGGCAAATACAAGCTGCAGAGCGCACATCACCACTATCATGAGCTAAGGCATCAATTACTGAGTTCAACACCTATTTTGAACAAAAAAATTAATACCTTTAGTAATAAGTAATTTACCTCTGTTCCTCTATTGGTTCAAGAAATATAACATTAATTGCACCAACTAAGTTTTCACACAGTATAAATGCAAACTAAATGATTATATTGTTTTTCAGACCAATCTTGTATTCTCAACAGTGTTCTCATAGCTTTACAGGTCCTTTACTTTCACTTTTCTCATTTTCATTCTTTTCTGTTTTTGAGAAAATCCTCTACTTTCATATAATTTATTTCAGCTAAATCTTCTTTTTTTACAAATATATTGTGTCTTTTTCAGGAAAACGACTAATCATGCAACTCGGTAACATAAATGGACATGATGAAAACAAAATGACAAATTCAGGACTTTCCTCAAGACGCATTTAAAAAAAAATAATCGATTGCAACACTGAAAATACAAACACTCACATACCTTCGAAAATGAACAAAATGAAAACTATAATTAATAAATTTGTAAGTTAGTATATGCATGCAACAACCAACCTCCAATGACAAAAATTTAGATCTGCAATATTCCAGTTTTGAGCACATGTCAGCCAACGCTAGCAATATTCCTTCAAAGCGTCTGGGATGCAACGAATCTTTTTGCAGGTGGCTGTAGAGTTTGTCAATAGCATTGATCTCAAATGCTAGTTTTTGCATATCTTCCTTTTGTGCTATCAAACTAGAAAAAGCAAAGGAAGCTTCAACTCCAACTTGACCAGGATCACCAAGAAGCTCAAGCACAGTATTTACTAATTTGGCTTTGATTGCTATATCTTGCAGATAGCAAGGAGAAGTATTCCTTATGGCAATCAAGCACAAGGAAGCCAGCAATCTTGTCCTAGGAAACCTGTCCTTCACCAATTCAAATACAGAACCCAAAGCTCTTCCGCCTTCCAATTCCACAAATTTTGAAACTACTTCAGGATTGTTTTTAAGAATTGTGGCTAGAGACTCTAAACTAGAATCTCTCTGACTTAGAGAACCTTCAAGAAAACTACTAAGCTTCTTCAAAACGCCAGCATCAAACAACAGTTTTTGCTCTACATTTGTCTTACAAGAATGAGTAATAATACTTGCCCCAAGTCCATTGACATTTTCATTCTCTATATTCAGTAATGAAAGAAGAAATTCCATGTTTTTCTCCTGAAGGAAATCATACTTCGGTGCCAATTTTGATTGATAAATCATCTTAAGGGAACGAGCACCAGCATCTACAACCTGAAGAACCAAAAAAAGCCATGATGGTTACTTATGGATTAAAGATACATTAGGGGTCAATTCTGTTATAAATCATGGTAAAAAATATAAGCGCAACATTATACTAATCCGTACTTTCAGGAAAAAAAAGAACATTTAACTAATCCCCGATGCTACCTACAGCGCATTTTATCCAACTTTTTTATAAAAGCAGGAAATGAATAATTGAGATCTGCTCCACAGATTATATCACGACATAGGCTTAGTTAATTCACCATCAGTGTCCATAATTACCTTCATTTTTGCATCATTTCCATGTGTGCTTTCACCATATTCTCCTAATGCTTTTATTATACTATCATAATAAATGCTTAAATTCGCACCTAAATTACCTAATTTGTCATATTGCATAACACATACCATACAAAAGTGAAGATTATGCTAATGCATGATAAAAATGTAACCAGTTCGACGTTTTATTGACAAATAAAGGCTCAAAATGTAATCACTATCATAACTTCCAATATGCTACCTCCATGGTCACAAATCAACTTCAACAACCATCAAGTATCACAATGTATGCAAAATGTAATCAGTTTTGACATTTTATTGACAAATAAAGGCTCATAATGTAATCACTATCACGTTTAATTACATGATAAAACACGATTTTATCGACTCAATAGCTATCAAGATATCAGTATCGCAACTAAGTTAAACAAATGACATTGCATTAAAAAAGACGATAATTTCAAGAGTGTGAGATCACCTTTGCATCGTGATTCGAAACGAGCCCGAACAAACTCGGGAACGCGCCGGCTGCCAGCACGGCTTCGGCTCCGGCGTCGAAGCCGCAAGCGAAGCTGCCGAGAACGGCTGCCGACTGCACGATGAAGCTGCGGTTGCGGTCGCGGTCGCGGTCGCCGTCTCCGTCGACGCCGCAGTCGGCGGCCAAAACGGCTTGGGCTAGGATTGCGGCGACGACAGGGACGGCGCCGAGCTTGAGGAAGGAGAGCTTCTTGGTGCGGTTGCCGATGATTTGGTTCTTGAGTTCTCTGAGAGCCTTGAGCTTGACGTCCAGGTCAGTGGAGGAGGAGAGGCGGTGAAGGACGCCGGCGGTGTTGACGTTGACGGCGGTGGTGGTGGCGGTGGCTGATGTGGCGGTCGGCATGGTGGCCGGTGGCCGCGATGGCGACGGCGACCTCCACTAGACGAGCTGCTGATTCTAGAAAGCGAGAGAGAGAGAGAGAGAGTCGGAGAGAGAGAGAGAAATGGAAGTGCCAGAGAGAGATGATTTCGTGGCAAGCAATTATTTTTGAATTAAATAACTCAATTTAAATATAATATCAATTTATTATTGGCAATTTAACTCTTTTTTTTTAATTATTATTAATTACAATATTTTTACTAAAAGGCATATTTTATGTTTTTTACTTTTATTTTTGTGGAAGTATAAATAAACTTTTTAAATGTCAAAAAAAAAATAATAAATCAACTTTTTAAATATATATATGTTCAAAGAGGAGATTGTCTTTAATTTCTTACCTCTTTTTTTTTTTCCTCCAGTTTTGAAGAATAATTAACAGTTAATTAGAATTTCATGTGTGAATGTCTTTTATTTATCTAATTATTTATAATTTTTTGCAATTTTATTACAGTAAGTTTTTTATTTGTTATTGAATTCATTGTAGTATGTTGTATTTTCATTAAATATATTTTGAAAATATATGATAAATGAAAAAAGAATATTGGATATATTCATTCTTAACTATATTGTAAAAGAAAATATTATAAAGTAAATGTTTAGTCCAAAAAAAATTATTTGGGTTTATGTAGAATATTATATCACAATCATTAAGATTTTGTATTTTGTGATTCAAATAAATTTGGCTGTCCTCTAAATAGAATAATTTTGGCTATAAGGTGTTACATCTTTCCATTTAGATGTAATTTTTTAAATTTTGTTTAATAGGTTTTCTTGTATTGTCAAAAATTGTAAATTTGATTGAAAATATTCACAATATTGATAGATCAAGTTGAGAATGTTTACATAAACCACACAGTGTAAAAAACAAACGGATGTCACAAAATGAATTGTATTAAGATACATTGGTTTTCTTGTCTTTAATTTTAAAATCAAGTCAAGTTGACTGCCTATAACAAATTTAAGCTTCACAAAACGTATACGGCATGAAATCATACAAAGCTTTTCAAAAATAAATCAGATTCCCATTATATTCAAATCAACTTAACGTTTTATATATATATATTCAATAATAATGCATTTTAGTAGAGTTAGAAGTGTAATATTATTATAGTAGATATATAAGAAAAAAAAAGGTAGTCATATTAAATATGGCTAAACCATCTTAATGAGAAACTTAAATTGGGAATTGTATTAAATGTGTTTTTTTTAATTAATTTTAGGAATAGTTTTCTTATATTATACTTTTATTGATAAATAAATTCAATGCAAGTGGCACCTAATTAAGAAAAGTATAAGCAAAGGCATCTTGGGTTGTGTCAAGTCAACTTGAATAGAAAGCTTATGAGTTTTGAGTCAACATACACCGCCACAATTTCAATTTTTCTTCATACGTAATCATTGTAATTAGAAAAAAAAAAAAATGTATCAATTCAAACAATTATTAAATTGATAAAATATTAGGTCAAATGGGATTGATAATAGAACGAATAGCATGCCAAAGTTTCAAAAATTATTGCTCTTATCTTATCATAATCATTACTTTCATCTAGACGAAATATGAATTTGGACACGATATTTTATTGACTCTTAAATTAAGTTTAAATAATATTAAAAATATAAGCTTAGTATAAGAAAATAAGTTGACGTCTAATCAAGCCTAACCAAATACCCTAAATGAAGCAACCAGGAAGATAAATAAGGGCAAATTGCACAAACATCCCCCAAGTTTGATAAAATTGAATCTAAATGATGGGGTTTGGTCATAATGACATTAAGGCTATCAAACTCCAATAATGTAACACAAACTTCCCTTGTCCTTAGTGAGCTATTATTGAAGACAAATAGTCAAGTCAATTTGAGCATAAATACCAAAATACCCTTAAATAGTGATAAGACCCACATGAGCACTTGACATATGAGGTATTGGTTTTTAAGGAGAGTTTGTTTTATTTGAAAAGACCATTATGCCCTTGATAGTTGAAATTAATTATGCATGACATGAAAAGCTGTTTTTTATTTCTATACGATCCGCATTCGTTGATTTAATATTTAAATTCAATAAATGGGATTAAAAATTAGAAATTTAGTGAATTAGTGCAAAATTATATATATTTCGATCGTTAATAGATGAAATTTAATATTTTCGGAAATGTTTTTTCGCGTAATAAATTAATTTCGAATTTAAGTAAAATAAGTCGGAGAATGAAAGCTTAGGATTGAAAAATAAAGTGAGTGTAATGAGATCTTATCGCGTGGGATTAAATTCGATCCAATGAAGGAATTATTTTTTAGAATTTCAAATGGAGTTTAAAATAAATTGTTTTTATAATAGATAAAGATAAAGATATAGATAAGTTTAAATGAATTAGTGGAAGTATGAGTCATCAAGCTCATTCAATGATGACTTAACAAGTGTAAAGTAGGGTTGACATGCAAATAATGAAAAGTTGGGGTCAAAGTAAAAATATGAGAAATGGGTTAGTGTAAATAGATGAGATTATTTAAAAAATTTTCATTTTTTCTCCTTCTTGCAGCCAACTTCTTCTTGCTCCATTGTTGTCCCTTTTTCTTCATTTGTTCTTCAATTTTAATCATTAAATCACTCCAAATTCATGTTCTCCTCATAATCTACCCCTCCAAAGTATCAAAATCATCAAAACTTCTTTAGAGCTTCAAGTTGATTTTCGCTAGAAAGAGGTCAAAAGAGATAAGTTGATGTGAGTTTGGGAATTTATGATGGATTTTGGTTAGGGATGACATAAATGCATCCATGAGCATGCATATGAAGTTATTTTTGCATTTAGAAAATTTGTTTAATTTTTTAACCCTAGATGAGGGTGTGAGGCGTGAAAGGCTTAGAGAAAACTAAGAATAAGTAAAAATCTCTCCTTTGAGGTGTTAGAAAGTTCAAGAGCAAGCTCATAAGGTAGGTGTACACATATTTGAAAATTTTATGTTTGTTAGTGTGCATTTAATGTATAAATTCTTTTGAAATTCGTTTACTTTATTTCTTTGAGGTGTTAATTGAGTGTCATTTGCATGTTATTTGATGAGTTTATTTGATGAAAAATTATTTCGAAAATAAACCTCTCTATGGCCGAATTTAGAGTATAGAGTGTCCTAGGGGTATTTTCGTCATTTCAAGTTTGTTTATGTATTATTTCAATGATGATTGAGTATCCGGTTTGATGACAAAGGAAGTTGAACAAAAATTTTAAAATTTAATACCTCTTGGCCGAATGCTACTCCTAGACTAGATCAGGGGTATTTTATTCTTTTCATTTTCGTTTCCATGTTAATTATATTATGTTTTGGTGGTACATGTGACGGCTTTGAAATCGGAAACGAAAAATTTAAGAAATTCTTCTTTTGGAGTTAAATTTAAGTATGAAAAATATGACAAATGTTTTGTTAAGATGTGATATGAAAATTAGGGACAAAATGATCATTTGATACGACCATAGGTAGTGCCTCGAAGAAATTCGAAGTACTAATTGAAATATACAATAAAAAGTTTCCGCGATGTAAAAATTTAGTTTAAAATTGAAAATTTCGTACATTTGAAAAATTTAAAGGGCTCGCGTAAAATTAGTCACCGGTAAGTGGGGATTGGTAGTTGGTTAGTCAATAGAGTGATTAATAGCAGTACTGCGCCGATATGATTGCTCACAAATGTTGTATGATGGACCCTAAAAGGCATCGAGTGTCCGGTCCCGAAACGAAAACAGATGATGATATGCGACCCGGCTGGTAGTCACCGAGTGTCCGATGCCGGGGTCGCCGTTTATTCTGATGGGTAGCCACCAAGTGGTCGATGTTAAGAGATCCGTTGCCGATCTATGGTATCATATTAGATTTTACAAAGAGCTCTAATGATTGTATAAAGAGCAATTTTGTAATTATGTGTGAAAATGGAATTTGAAAAGGGAAATGTCGTAAAAGTGTTTGATAAAGGAGTTTTGAAGAGTTTTATGCGTCTAAAGTTTGATTTAAATAATGTTTGATATGTATGTATTCGAAAAAGTTGATTGATTGAGCATGTTTTTTGATTTTATCGTTGTATTTTCGAAATGAGTTTGGTTTTGTTATTTGATGTGTACACCTTCTAAGTCAAAAGACTTAGCGCGTTGGATTTACCACGCGCAGGTAGTTGAGTTGGGCTTAAAGACGAAGACGAAGCCCCTATAGATTCTCACGAGTCACATCAGAAGTCATCCTTTTTGGGTAATCATCTTTTTGCATAATATGTACACATACGTAAGGGCACCACTAATACGGACCTATCTAACTCCTCCTCAAAAGCTAACTTATAAGGGGAGGATTGCAAACTCATATACATAACACCCAAGAACATCCTCGCTAACCGATGTGGGACTCATCAACCACCATATGCATATTTACCTATTTAAAATGTGAATTTTTGTAAAGAAATTTGTATTATAAGTTTATCACTTGTTGTAATTGATGTAAATTACTAGTTGAAAATGTTTTACGTTGTGTTTATTTCTGTAAAGGTTCGAAACGTTAAAAGAAATGTTGATTATAAATGTTTGTATGTTGAAGTGATTTGGAAACGGACAGGAGGTCCAATAAAAAAAGTTGAAAATTGAATTTGTTTAGAAGTGTGTTTTCCTTACAAGTTTAAATTTTTGGGTTTTTTGTAAAATAGAGAAAACTCTGTTAGATTTTCGTTAGAATTACATCAATGTTTCTATTCAAAGAATTTTTATAAATGAGAACTGAAAACGAAAAAGCTAGCATCCTTCGCTAAGATCCTTGTACGGATGGGGATGTCGGTAGAGGTGTTACAGGTCAAAGGTTCAAGTCTTATTTTTGTCCTAAAAACACAAAGTGTGGATAGTTTTTTATGAATTTAATCTTTCATTCCTTACAACGAATAAATAAATAAAGTTTAACATAATATGTTTTTTCCTTTTTTTTTTTTTTTTGTATTTCGTTAATTTTAGTTGATGATGGTGGATATATTGAGACTTTATTTTTTATTTTTTATTTTTCTATGGTGGGAGAGAAGATTAAGTTCAGATAAGAGTAACCACACCTTGTGTTTTAGGATAAGGGTGAAACTTAAACTCTTGATCTCTTAGAATCAAAGGAAGTTGCTTAACCACTCCTATTAAAAGGTGATACACTTGAGACTTTACTTAATCATATGTAGACTGAATATTGTAAATAATTTATTGATAATTAACATATTATATAATTTAATACAAACTAATGAATTAATTAACACACATAAACATAAACATGAATATGAATTTTATATTTTAAAGATTTCGTAATACATGGTAGAAATTGAAACAAATTAATATAACCCGTTTACATTCACATCAACAAAATTGTTAGTTAGAGATGTATCATCTTCTTTTAGTAAAGTTAAGCCAATAAGTATTTATTGAAGTTTATATTTATTATTTTTGTCCAAAATTAAAGTTGCAAAACCTCATCATTTTAACAAATTGTCATCTCCCTTTCCATATGGATAATGACACTAGTTTCATTACAAACAATATCGATAGAAAAAAAAGGAACAAAAGTTATTAGTTCTTCTTTTCAACTTTCTAAAACACCTTCCACAGGTTTACAACACTTCAGACACTTGTTTCCATGCTTGAAACAATGCCAACTACCATTCTCCAATGTGGTTCGATCAATGTTCATGTAGGTTTACGAAGATGTAGGTTTTTTGGTGTGGAGGTTTGGTGGAGAAGCTAAATTAGAAAAAGTTAGACCATACCGTCTATTGAGAAAAAGAAGACCCAAGATATTGGAAAGTGTTGACTAAATCCATGGGATTCTGGTCTACCATAATTCTAGGAATAAAATCCTAGAACTCTCCTATGTTTATGTTGTATATTCGTAAATAGATCAATGATCATATTATTAGGGATTTAATTTATTGTATATTTGTAAATAGATCAATTATCATATTATTAGAGATTTAATTTACTGTATATTTGTAAATAGACCAATTAGCATGTTATTAAAGATTTAATTCAATGCAATTAGGCCTATAAGTTGCCTAGACGCTAGCTGTTAGGTCTCCTATTTAAACTAAGTCTATAAATCATCTATTCTCAGTGAAACACATAGTCTATAAATCATCTATTCTCAGTGAAATACATTGTTTTTCTCCTAAAAACTTTATAGTATCAGGGCTTGGTTTCAACTCTAGAGCCTAAAAAGTTTTAGGCTTGTTCCTAAAAGTCTTGGACTTTTGTTTTTCTGAAATACTAAAGGTCTTGGACTTATTCCTACATTCTTTTATTATTATTATTATTATTATTATTATTATTGGGTCTATCAAAGCACTATGTCTGAAATCACTTCCTCTTCCAACTCTACACCTATTTCCATTGACAACTTGAATTCTTTTCCTCCTCCTTCCGATCATCACTCCATTTTATTACTAATATACAACTCAATGGTGATTATTTTCTCCGATGTTCCTTGCCTATGCGGATGAATATCAAAGGTGATGGGAAGATTGGTTACCTAACTGGAGATAAGGCAAAATCAAATGTAAAAGATACTCAACATTTAACTGGGGACGTTGAGAACTCGATGGTGATGGCGTGGCTTGTCAATTCAATGGAGGAAGACATTAGTGCAAATTATTTTCTCTATTCAGTAGTTAAGGATTTGTGGGATAATTTGAACTAGATGTACTCAAACCTTGGTAGCTATTTATAGGCACCAAGTTCGAGTTAGGAAAAGATTCTTAAATTTCCAATTTTGATTAAGAAAGATCTTGATGTGGAGAGAACTTGGTTTGAAAATTGACTTTCTCAAATTAATTGCTAGAATCTTTCCAAATCTTACTCAACCAATATTTAGGAAGTTGCTTTGAAGTGGTAAAAAAGGAAACCCAAATTGCTTAGGGTTTCCTATAACTGTTAGGTCTCATAACAGTTTGACCTTTAAATACTAAATCAGTCATAATATTCTCTATAAAATTTTAATTATGTCTCATAACGGTTTGACCTTTAAATACTAAATCAGTCATAATATTCTCTAGAAAATTTTGATTGATGAACCGTAAGTGGCTATGAAAACTAGACATCTAGGGCTTTAATTTGATAGGTTATTACTCATGTAACTCGAGCTGTGCGCTTTGTATTAGCTCCCACAAGTCAAGTCACTTTCAACCCTAAAATTCAGCAATTTGCTTTAAGAGCCTTTAGCAATTCATTTTTCTTTTAATTTCTTTTTTATCTTTTCAATTCTATCATTATCCACTCCCAAATTTGATCCTTGTCCTCTTGGTTCTATCCTTATCCTCTTCCAAATTTGATTTTAATCTCCTTCTAAATTCTATCCTAATCCATTTCAGAATTCAATCTTATCTCAAACTCTTTCAGATAAACTTTTAATTTTGATCAAACTCTTATGGATAATCTTCTAATTTGACTCGAACTCTCATTCTCTTAAAGGAATTAACTCGAACTAAAACTCTCAAAAATCTCAATTAACCTCAAATTTTTATCCTAATTATCAACTTGCCCATATTTTCCTTAATCTGCACAGAGTCCTCAAAATTCATCAAAAACACTAAAAATTATTCAAGTTCTTATCACAAAAGCTCAATTTAGAAATACTAAATAATGATATATTTTTCTGTTATCAAATACCCCTAAACCTAACCTTTGCTTGTTCTCGAGCAAATCTGAGCACAAAATAGTAAACTAAAATTACTAACCGTACATTTATTCAACCAATTTCATAGGTCTTCATGATTGTATTTAGCGTATACCATAAGTCTTTAAACCACTAGGTGTCCCTAGTGAAAGAGTTATAATCTCCTGATGGTTTATCAACTACAGTACTTATAAAAGTCTTTTCACAAATCATGAAATAATCAAGAGAATTGAACCAAAATGCAAGACAACAACAATTCACATGCTCAATCAATAAGTAAATGTAATCATGCAAATATAATTCTTGTCTCTCGTGTCTTATGAATGCCAACACTCAAAACACTACAGTTTCAAGAAATACATAGTCAAGTGTTAGGATACAGTTTCGTCTCTCAAAACCTAAACTTAACATTTTTACAATACATACGAGGTGAAAGTTATGGATAAGAAAAACAATCAAATTTTACAATGCATGTGATTAAATGATAGAAAAACCGTTCATATGTATTCAATGGACCTTATGGAAGGAATTAGAAATCAATAACATGTCAAACATTATTTATCCCAACAAAATAATTCAATTTCTCAAGAGATCAACTACCCAACAAAATAATTCAACTTCTCAAAAGATCAACTAAGTCTTTTCATTAGGTTGTAACGGGGTCAATAGGTAAATGACTAAAAAAAAAGAAATGATAAAAGTATTTTTCAAATGAACTTAGGATCACAATGTGAGTTCTAAGAATATGACTATTAAGATATTAAACTCTTCTGACTATTTTAACCCTTCTAAGCTTCTTTCTTTTCCTTCATCTCCATTTCTAACTACTTTTCTTTTCAATAATTCATCATTCATATTTTTTCTTCTTCTTTTTTTTTTTTTATTCATGCTTGTACTTATACAATTAAAATTTTTCTTCATAATAATTCATAAGCATGCACAACACTTTTTTTTTTTTTTCTATTCACCATAACTTCAATTGCAAAATTGCAATTTTTTCTTTCAACCCCATCTTTTTTTGCTAAATCAGAGTCTCACATGTAAATCCCAACTCTAAAAGATAAAGCTAAATATATATATTTTTTTGGTTTAGACTTGGATTTATGTTAATTAAGAACAAAAATATTTATGCTAATTATGTGTTTAGCTTTAAATTGGCTATTGGCATACACAACACACAAGGTAAGGAAAGTGTTTAGGTATTTTACTAGTTTAAACACATAGCACGTAGTATTGTTTCTTAAAAATAGTCAAATTTTTCATTAAAAGCAAACGATTTATGGATGTTGAACATATAATTGTTGGATAAACTTTAATAGGTATAAACCTATACCATAATCTAGAAACTCATATTAAATCATTAAGAATAATTGTAGAGAAAACATACCTGAATCCATGTTAATAATCTTGAGTAGGATTGGATCTTCCACAATCAAATCTCCTTAGTTGCTCTGTAGTTTTTCTACTTGAATGGGGAAAGAGAAAGAGAGCAATTTGTTGTGATTTGACTTGGGGACCATAACCCTTTATATCATTCTTTATATACTAATCTAATTAGGTTCCCATTAATCCTAATTCTATTAGTATTAGGTTTCTACACATTAAAGCCCATACCCATTAGATATTTCTAGAGCCTAATTAATAAATCACTTATTTGGCCCTATTAAAATAGATAGCCCATAATATAATTGTTATTAAATATGTAAGCCCATAATAGGAAATATAAAAAATCCTAACAATCTCCCACTTGGGCTACATATGTTTCCTGAGACAATTATATTATCTATAATCTTAAGTGCGCACTGAAAAGCTATCTGTCCTGAAATATCCCTTTAGTTACAATCTGGTCCATCTACTATATTAGTATGAGATCAAAGCGACCTTTGTTACATTTATTCGTAACTAGACCCATCAATGGTCACTATACCAATATATTCAATGACATAGATCGAGTATGGATGCGTAGCATGGAAATTACATGCAATGTGATCTTAAACATGTCTATTTCCAACTGGTCCTACTTTAATCTTTAAATAAATCAAACACAAATAACATTCAGAGTTTATAATTAACCATATACTTTATTCTGCAGAAAATAAATATAGAATATGTCTATTACAAAGAACATCAAAATACTAACTCCCACTAAACATGCACATCATCAGCTAAAATAACACCCATATGAGCAGTGTGCTCATGAAAGACCTTGGGTGGTAATCCCTTAGTAAGCGGATCCGCAATCATGGAGTTTGTCCCAATATGTTCTATAGTCACCTAACGACTCTGAACTCTTTCTTTAACAACAAGAAACTTGATGTCTATGTGCTTAGACTTCATAGAGCTTCTATTGTTGTTGGAATAAAGCACAGCCGAATTATTGTCACAATATATCTTTAATGGTCTTTCAATAGAATCCACAACTTGCAGCCCTGTGACAAAATTTTGCAGCCATATCCCATGATTAGATGCCTCATAACAGGCTATGAACTCAGCTGCCATGGTGGAAGAAGCTATGAGTGTCTGCTTAGCACTTTTCCAGGAAATAGCTCCACCAGCTAGCAGGTAAATATAGCCCGACGTGGATCTTTTACTGTCTTGGCATCCAGCAAAATCGGAATCAGAATACCCAATGATCTCTAAATGTTCTGATCTCTGATATGTGAGCATGTGATCTTTTGTTCTCTGTAGATAACGCATAACCCTTTTGGCTGCTTTCCAATGATCCATCCCTGGGTTACTTAAATATCTGCCCAACATTCCCACTATGAACGCAATATCTGGACGCGTGCATACTTGAGCATACATTAGACTTCCTACAGCTGATGCATAAGGAATCTTTTGCATTTCTTTTCGTTTCAACTCATTTTTAGGGCACTGACTGAGACTGAACTTGTCTCCTTTAGCTACAGGGGTGTCTCCTGATGCACAATCTTTCATACCGAATCTATCAAGAACTTTTTTGATATAATTCTTTTATGATAACCCAAGGATACCTCGAGAGCGATCTCGTTGTATCTGTATGCCTAATACAAAAGAGGTGTCTCCAAGATCTTTCATGTCAAAATTCTTTATCAGAAATCTCTTGGTTTCGTGCAGTAAGCCTATATCGCTACTAGCAAGTAGTATGTCATCGACATATAACACCAGAAATATGTATTTACTCCCACTGAACTTATGATATACACAATCTTCAACTTTATTTACCTCAAACCCATATGAGATAATAACTTGATGAAATTTGTGATACCATTGACGGGAAGCCTGTTTGAGACCATAGATGGATTTCTTCAATTTACAAACCATTTTCTTTGGATCACCGGATACAAAGTTTTCTGGTTGCATCATATATATTGTTTCGTCAATGTCACCATTGAGAAACGCAGTCTTTACATCCATCTGATGTAGCTCTAAATCAAAATGAGCCACAAGTGCCATTATAATCCTAAAAGAGTCTTTCGTAGAAACCGGAGAGAAAGTCTCTTTATAATCAATGCCTTCCTTTTGAGTGAAACCCTTGGCAACTAGACGAGCCTTATATCTCTCAACATTGCCTTTTGAATCCTTTTTGGTCTTAAATATCCATTTGCAACCAATAGGTTTCGCACCTTCAGGCAATTCGACGAGATCCCAAACGTCATTGTTCTTCATGGAATTCATCTCATCATTCATGGCATCAATCCACTTTTGAGAATTAGAACTTTGTTTGGCCTGATGGAAGTTGATTGGATCATCTTCCACCACTCCTATATCAACCTCATGTTCTTGGAGATAAACGACATAGTCATCCGAAATCGCATTTCTCTTTTCTCTAATGGATCGTCTCAATGGCATATCCTCTTGAGGTTGTTGAGTTTGCACTTCAGGTATAATTTCTTCATTTTGCATAGGGAGCTCTTCTACATTGTCTTGAAATTCTGGATTTGCATTTTGAATAATGTCAGGGATAGAAGCCTGATCATTATTAATAGCAATAGTAGGAAGAGAAACAAATTCCTCTTCAAAGACAATGTCTTTCACTTTATCTCCCCCCACAAACTCAACTTCCTCAAGAAATCTCGCATTTCCCGTCTCAAAAAATGATCTAGTAGTGGGATCATAAAACTTGAAACCCCTTGACCGTTCAGAGTACCCAACAAAGTAGCAACTTACAGTTCTTGAGTCCAGTTTCTTTTCATTTGGCCTGTAAGGCCTTGCCTCAGCTGGACAACCCCAAATGTGTAAATGTTTAATACCAGGCTTCTTGCCTGTCCATAATTCATAAGGGGTTTTAGCTACCGCTTTGCTCGGAACCCTGTTAAGGATATATGCTGCAGTCTTTAGTACTTCTCCCCAGAGGGATTCTGGTAAAGAAGAATGATTGATCATACTTCTTACCATGTCCTTAAGCGTTCTGTTTCGTCTTTCAGCAACACCATTCATGCTAGGTTTGCCTGGCATTGTGTATTGCGGGACGATACCGCATTCCTCTAGGAATTTAGCAAAAGGTCCTGGACGTTGTTCACCAGATCCGTCATATCTACCATAGTATTCACCACCACGGTCAGATTTGACAGCTTTAATTTTCTTACCAAGTTGATTTTCAACTTCAACTTTGAAAGCCTTAAATACATCCAGGGTTTGAGACTTCTCATGTATTAAATATAGGTACCCATATCTTGAATAGTCGTCTATGAACGTAATAAAATACTGTTGACCATTCTAAGAGACTGTAGGAAATGGTCCGCAAATATCAGTATGAATTAGTTTTAAGACATTAGAACACCTGTTGGCACCTAATTTCTTAATGTTTGTCTGTTTCCCTTTAATACATTCAATACAAACTTCGAAATCTGTCAAATTAAGGGAATCAAGAATTCCATCAGACACAAGCCTCTGAATTCTCTGTTTAATTCTCTGTTTAGAGATATGACCTAAACGCTTGTGCCATAATGTGGCGGAACCCCTGTCAGTTAATTTTCGTTTTGTACCTCGTGAATTTATATGCAAGGTTTCATTAATTGAGGCAATAGTATCCAACAAATATAGGTTATCATGCAAAGATAAAGAACCGGTACCAATAAGATTAGAATCTTGAAAAAGACTAAATTTATTATTTCCAAATGAACAAGAATAACCAAATTTGTCCAAAACAGAAATTGAAACCAAATTCCGTCTAAAAGACGGTACTACATAAGTCTCTTCCAAATTAAAAAATTGACCAGTCTTTAATAATAACCTAAAAGTTTCTATAGCCTCTACTGTAACTGTTTTGCCATCGCCCACATAGATGAATCTTTCAGCATCACTTGGCTTTCGGCTCCACAGGCAACCTTGCTTAGACACACTTATGTGAGTAGTAGCACCAGAATCTATCCACCAAGTGTATTTAGGTACAGAAGCTAAATTAACTTCAGAACAAACTAGATTGAGAAGCATACTTTTCTTGACACGCCAGTTGGCGTATTTGGGACATTCTTTCTTTATGTGTCCAACTTTCTTGCAAAAGTAACAGATAAACTCTTCATCCTGTTTCTTTTGCACCTTATGCTATGATGTCCCAACTGCAGCTTCTTTTCCTCTTTTCCTTTTCTTGTCCTTAGAAATAGTTGCTAAGTTAGCATTTTCAATTTCGGACATAGAACCCCTAAACGTTTTCGGAATGGAACGTTTCATGATCATAAGACTCATGCGATTAGAACAATCCCACTTCTCCATTCTCGCCTTTTCATCAGCGGAACTATTATCATTAAGAGAAGCAAGTCGTTCTTCCCGAAGCGCAAGGTCAAGATCCAGGCAACCGAGAACAATCATAACGTTCTCTTTTCAAGTCTTGAAATTCGTGCCATTAAGCACAGGAATGGAATTAATATTGGCAGATATTGTTGAAGCAGAAGTAACTGAATCGAGAACAAAATCAAATACAGGCTCACAATCAATAATCATGTCATAACACAAAAGTATATATATATCAATTAATAAATTCATATATGACATGATTAAACGATTCCCATAATGGTGGGCCCTAAAACAAGATACCTAGCACAACATTGACATTTAGTCTTTGGACAGAAATATCAACTGTAAGTGGTACTCTCCGTGTAGTAATTAAATATTGACAATTAATCCTATCAAGTAATAAGCCTTTCTTTGGACCGACTTATTACTCACATGGAAAACCTAATAATCATCACATATTTATTACCACAGGTATGCCTATTATTTGGTCAAATAATAACCTTCCTTTGGGCCAGTCATTATTCATATAAATAATAGACACACCAATCTTAATATTTCAAAATAAACAAATTTACATTATAGAGGTTACTTTGGTAACATATAATTTCAATTCAATCTATTTTGAAATATCAGACTATTATTTATTATAAATAAATAAAATTTACTCTTGAAAATCTTCTTCCAATTGAATCCTCAATTTAACAAGACAAATTTATATATATATCACAAATAATCATAATGCTTCAAAACAAAACAAATTTATATATATATTTCCTTATTCAATGCTTCACGAAAAACAGATAATAGAATAAAATAATTCTATAGACATATGTGATGAGCAAAACACAAGGCACCATATTCCAGTGACCACATGTATATATATATATATATATATATATATTTTAAACTCTAGCCGTCCTTTTCCCAAAACAAAACATACATAGAATTTTCACTATATTGCCTTTTACACCAATATATATATTAGTATTATGCCTAATCTATATATATATATATATATTCTTGCGGCTACAGATATACAAACATGCGGCTAGCTTTACAATTATATATATATATATATATATATTCTGACTTTAATAGTTGTAACCAACACAGAAGGCTGAATCCGGCGCAAAACTTCACAAATTAAATAGGCTAAAAAAAAAAAATTGAAAACCGCAACACAGAAGACATTCTATGTAATTTTCTTCTTGGCATGCGCAAAAGAAAGAATATAAATAATTAAATATCTGTGTCTACAAACATTCTATACTTTAAGAGAAAACAATCACAGAACTTAAAGTCATCGTTGCGGCAATTAAAAAACAAAATATGTTCTGAATTGTTTTCAACATAACCAAACACTGTTAAACAAACACAGCGGAAAAATATATATATATATATATATTTCTTCATACTTCCATAGCAACATCAATAACCAAATCAATTAACATCTCAATAATTTAATATGAGTAGGCTCTGATACCACTTGTTGGATAAACTTTAATAGGTATAAACCTATATCATAATCTAGAAACTCATATTAAATCATTAAGAATAATTGTAGAGAAAACATACCTGAATCCATGTTAATAATCTTGAGTAGGATTGGATCTTCCACAATCAAATCTCCTTAGTTGCTCTGTAGTTTTTCTACTTGAATGGGGAAAGAGAAAGAGAGCAATTTGTTGTGATTTGACTTGGGGACCATAACCCTTTATATCATTCTTTATATACTAACCTAATTAGGTTCCCATTAACCCTAATTCTATTAGTATTAGGTTTCTACACATTTAAGCCCATACCCATTAGATATTTCTAGAGCCCAATTAATAGATCACTTATTTGGCCCTATTAAAATAGATAGCCCATAATATAATTGTTATAAAATATGTAAGCCCATAATAGGAAATATAAAAAATCCTAACAATAATTTCTTTCCAAACAAAACCTATAAAGGTTAATCTAATTGATTTAAAAATATATGAAAAGAGTGTTTAAGAAAAACAAGGAAAATTTCCTTTTGCAACAAAACAGTTATGGCTCAATTACCTCACTTAAAAAATCTCCACTACAAATCCTAAATGACTTAAACATGCATTCTATTCACTATAATGTTAAGAATATGGACGTGCATGTGCATATGTGAGAAAACATAAATCTTCAAAGCAATCAAACAAAATCAACTCATTGAAATTCGCAAGCTTATTATCAATAATCCAATATCCAATTCTCAACTCAAGATATTCCATAATTTGTAAAGAAAACTAAACTAACCTAAAAATAAACAAACTAGCACCTTAGAACAAAAATAATATAGGTGTAACCTTAAACCTATATGTTGCAATATCATCTATTTAAAGCATAATAAGAGTGAAGTTAAGAAACTCACATCACTAGCTTAAGCTTGGTGACTTGATGTTCTTGTTATTGTATTGCTTTCTTTTCTTTCAGGTACCCCTATAAAATAAAATACAAAAACAATAAAGCAAACAAAAATATATTTAAAACTCTTAGGTTGTCTTTCAAACAGTGCTTGATTTATAGTTATTAGCCTGACTTCTTTCAACACTCTGTCAACCCAGTTTTCACGGTAAGTCTTTATGCATATGAATGGTTTTGATCCTCTATACTTAAATTTGTTCCAGGAGATTTTATCTCAACCATTAAATATGTGTCTTAGTTGGCGTGATGTAGGATGAACTTCCAAACACTTGAGTCCCTTCCATCCTCTAAGCCTTTTCCTGAATCATTTTCCTTTCTCATATAGATGAAATCGGAAGTCTCTCTTTCCCTCTAAGAGCTCATAAGGATCTAGTGGTAATGCTTTTATCTATAAATCTTTTACCTTTATACTTTTCAAATCAACCTTAAAACCATCCTCCTCCATTTGTGACAATTCACTAAGCTTGAGTACGTACATTACAAATCACCCCTATATCATGAACTCTCATTCCAATTTCACCGTATAGCGTGTCCACCTCTTCCTTAATAAACTTTTTCGGTCAGTTGAGAGTTCTATCCACCAATTGTCGAGTAACTTCGATAGGCTCGAACACACCCAAACCTAATCTCTTAGATATGGATTATGATGAAACTTATGATGTAATCTCAGTTTGAGATGTCTCTTCAAGTTCTTCTTCTTGACTCAAGGTCTTCTTAA
The DNA here is from genome assembly GCA_022984855.1 of Dimocarpus longan. Taxonomy (NCBI): domain Eukaryota; kingdom Viridiplantae; phylum Streptophyta; class Magnoliopsida; order Sapindales; family Sapindaceae; genus Dimocarpus; species Dimocarpus longan. The sequence goes on along the minus strand of CM041023.1, from coordinate 6,361,877 downwards.
CAACATCTTCTTTTACATCTTTGACCTTTTCATTATCAATAAAAGATTGAATTGCTAACGTAAGTTCTTCATCACTCATGTTTGACACCTCACCATTGCTATTGCATTGCATCACTCCTCACACTCAATCTTCAAGTTGTCTTTCGTATCACTAGGAAGTGCTTGCTGGCTATTATTGCATGCGCTTAAGAATTGATCTATCTGAACTTGTATGGCCCGTTGGCATTGCATTAAAACTTGCTATTCCCATAGTATCACTTATTGTTCTTAAAGTAAATGTCCATTCTTTTCATGGATTCATCCTTCTATTCCTTGTGTTTATCCATCCTCTTTAGCATCTGTATAATTCTCTCCATTGTGGATGATTTCTTCTCTTAATAAGGAATGTTGAACTGTTGATGACAGCTTTGAAAATCTTAAGAACTACAAGGTTGCTGACATTGATCTTGAAAATCTTGTGGATACGATGGCCTCATATATGAGCTTTGTTTTTGCTCATTATTTCAAGTGTAACTCGATTGACCATTCCATATTGGATTGTAGAAGTTCTGATTTGGGTGATAGTATTGCTCATAAAAGTCAGCCACACAACAGTCCGATGCGAGATTATTTCAGTAGTTATCACTCCATTGGTTATCGCACCAATTATCACGACTCATGCATTAGCTTTGGAAAGCGTTCACCCCACTTGTATTTATACTAAAAGCATCTAAATTCTTGTCCATTGCAGACACTAGCGTAGCTAATGTTGTGACTAGCTCATGCTCTACTTCTGCCACTCTCTTAGATAGAGAATTTTAGGTTGACCATCTGTAAGTCATTCCCTTGGAAAAAATTAAATTAAAAAAAAAAATAAAAATTGTTTAAATTAAGAAATTCTTGACTGGTATTAATATTAACAAATAACTTTGCACAAGCCCCAGCTACAATGCCAAAAACATGATGCAAATTTCTAGTTTGTTTTATACGTCAAATTTCAATGACAATAAAATATCTAATAAAAACACAATTCCAAATATTCATACTAGAAACTCGTACAAGCATACAAATTACACAAGTAATATAATAGTGAGTAGAGATCGTATTCATGAGGATTGTCCAAATTATATAAGTGTTAAGTATTATACCGGTCAAGACAAACCCTTATCCATACTATCGAAATTGATTTGACTGCAAGAAAATTAAACAAGAACAATTTAACTAAAACAATTCAAATTAATAAGAATTCAACAGTTGACAAATATCTAAGCATAGAATTTTACTTAACTATTTCATTTAATTTATTCTCCTTAACCTAAAGATAATTCTTATTTTGTATTTAATCAGACAACTCTAAATTATTTGCAAGCTTCTCTCGATGATCGAACAAACATACCCAAATTAACTAACTTGATTATATCTATATGTAGATTAATTAACTTGAATTCATTATAACATCAAATTATCCCCATACGAATACACAACCTATACAAGTATGTCTCTATTACATATGAATTATGCTACTCTATTGATTTCTAAACACATAATACCTCTCTTAAATATATTATGACCACAATATCTAATCAATTAATGAGCTCTAATTAATTAACAATCTTAAGCACCAATAAAGTAGAATATAAAAATAAATTATAAAAAGCACGGAATCATTGAATAAATTAAAATGATAATTAAACTACATTATAGTTTGAATCCAAATTAATTCGTTCAAGATAATAAAGACAAAAGAAACAAATTTAACAAAAACAATTTTCACTAAATAATAGAGAAAAAGAAATAAACTAATTTCTCCTCCACTTGATTCTCCACCGGAAATTGGTCCCACGCTGATCAGTCTCTCCACTATCTTCAAACTCTATACTAAACAACTGATGAAAACTTATGAAAAACTGATGAATTTTAGTTTGGCAAATGGTGCTATTTATGGGCACCAAGTTTGAGTTGAGAGCTTAAACTTCCAATTTTGATTAGAAAAGTTCTTGATTTAGAGAGAACTTGATTTGAAATTTGACCCTCTCATATTGTTAGCTAGAATCTTTCATGATCTTTCTTAACTAATGTTTAGAAAGTTGCTTTGAATTGGTAAAAGAGGAAACTTGAATTGCTTAGGGTTTCTAGTAACTGTCAGGTCTTGTGATAGCTTGACCTTCATATTATTAAATCAGTCATAACATTCTCTAGAAAATTCTGATTGATGAACCATCAGTGGCTATGTAAACTAGTCATCCAGGGTTTTAATTTGATAGGTTGTTACTCACATAACTCAAGTTGTGCACTTTGTACGTGCTCTCATAAATCAAGTCACTTTTAGCCCCAAAATTTTGTAATTTGCTTTTAGAACCTTGAGCAATTCGATTTTTTCATAATTTCTCCTTTAACTTCTCAATTCTATCATTATCCACTCCCAAATTTAATCTTCATCCTCTTATTGTATCCTCATCCTCTTTCAAATTTAATCCTTATCTCCTTCTAAGTTCTATCCTAATTCATTCTAGAATTTGATCTTATTTCAAACTCTTTCGGATAAACTTTTAATTCTGATCAAACTCTAATGGATAATTTTCAAATTTGAATCGAACTCTTCGTCTCCTGAAGGAATCTAATTCGAACTAAAACTCTCAAAAATCCTAATTAAACCCAGATTTTTATCCAAGTTACCAACTTACTCATGTTTTCATTAATCTGCACAAAGTCCTTAAAATTCATCAAAAACACTATAAATTATCCGAATTCTTATAATAAAAACTCAATTTAGGATTACTAAATAAAGGTTTATTTTTCCATTATCAATATGTATGAATTATGAATGCTTTTCTCCTACAACTAATAAAACTAATATCAATGTTATAAAACTCAATAACCCTAGGCAGATGTCGTTTGGTGCCTAGCATTTAGGCTGTTGAATTCTGTTGAATAGAATATGATTCAACCTGTTCAACATAATTTTTGTGATTATTCTCAATATCCACCGTCCTATTTAACATATTCATCAAAATATTCAATTGGACATTTTAGTGAATGAACAAAATATAATTTAATAAATATTAATAAAAATAAAAATTATATAGAAAAATGTAATAACAAAAAGTGAAAACCCTAACTAGTTTTCTCCATTTAACTCCCCTTGCATCTCATGTTTACTTTCAAATTAAAAATGATAATGTGATCGGTGTTCAAAATAGTTTAAGTTAATAGTAATGTGACATACCATACCCATATTCTCAACTTTTTAATCCCAAGTCCCAACCTATGTGGATGTGCACTACTAATTGTAAATAGATCAATTAGCATATAGGGATTTAATTCATTGTATATTTGTAAATCTAACAATTAGCATATTATTAGAGATTTAATTAATTGTAATTAGGTTTACAAGTTAGCTGCTAGGTTTCCTATTTAAACTAAGTTTATAATCATCTATTCAGAGTAAAACACATTGTTTTTCTCCTAAAAACTCAACAAGATTTTTTTTTTCCTTAGTAGATTAAGCTCATGAATTCTCCATTGACTTTTTCCATATTAGCAAATAATGTAGCTCATAATATGGCCAAATTAATTGGCTTTATTTTGTGATAATGAGAGAGTTTGAGTTAAGCATTTTCCTTCTATGTGAAGGACTCTATGTTAGGGATTCATCCGTCAATTTATAGTTCCTTATCAATTTTAATGCTATCTAATTTGAAAATAATAATAATAATAAATCTCATTCTTTATTGTCATGAAAATATTCGGAGAAAGAAATTGCAACTTCAAATGACTGCAAAGAGAACACAAGGATGCCAGAACCAACCACAACGAACATAAACAAAACAAGATTCAGATTTTAAAAGTGATAGACAATGTGGGTAGTATGCAAGAAAGAGAAAGTGAGAGCATTAAATTTATTTTCTTTTGAATTTCATCTAGTATCAATTTTGATAAAATGAAATTGAACTGCAACAATGTTGGCACTACCTATTTTATGTCAAACTCTTGTGCCTCATAGTCATAGGAAGCATATTAAAGTTGATTTCCACTTTGTCCGCTCTCAGGTCTAGAACAAGCCGCTCCATGTGATTTCATGTTTATTATGCTGATCAACTAGTTGACTCACTCACAAAACCTCTTAGCCACCAAAAACATCTAGCCCAATGTCTCAAGATTGACGTTGTTCACAACTTAAAACCGTCCAAAAATAATTTAAAAAATTAAGTAAGAATTTTTAACTTTTCATTTAATTGCAAATCATTTAATGACATTTAAAAGTTTTCATTCTAAATTTATCCTTTTCAAAATAGAGTAATTTCAAATTTATCCTAATTTTATATTATTCAATTTTTTTTTTTCCCTTGATACTTATAAAATATATATTTGAAAAGAAAAACCAAAATACATATCATTTCAAATTGCCTTGAAATTAAACTAATATATTTTAACTTTCAATTTAAATATTCATTTTTTTAATTGCTTTCTTAAATATATTAATATATTTAAATAATAAATATGATTAATATTACTATATTTTTTAATCATATTTTAATTATGAATAAAATATTATTAATATGTATGTAAAAATGTTTTAGAATTTATTAAAGTATTTATTTTTAGATGTTTGTATTAAATTAATTAAAATTCCATAATAACAAATAGTAAAAAAATTATAAATATCAAATTATTAGTTCTTATATAATTTTAATTTTAAAAAATAAATAATTTACAGTATATTCATAGGTAAGACAAAAAATAAACATATTATTTAGATTTTAGGTTTTAATCATTATTCAGTCTTCAGTAGCACTATTTAATTTTCAGACAAAACAACAAACAATTCTTAAATCTCACATAATCTGTCTCAGTTATAGCTCCTTAGTCAATAGAATCATTTTGTTATTAGCTTGATTTTGTACCAATTATGAAACCTAAATTTACTCTTCATCATCACTATTTTTGGTAATAGCTTTTGTATATGTATTCTTGTTGTACCATGAATAATACTTGAGGTTTTCTTCTATTTTAATACCTTATTAAAAAATGTAGGCTTTTTGTGTCAAGGTTTGGTGGAGAAGCTAAATTGGAAAAAGTTGGACCATACCTTCTATTGAGAAAATGAAAAGACGAATTGTTTTTGGACCCCTTATTCGTTTCTATTATTAGTTTAAAGGTCAACAATTTTCAATTGTCTTTTTCCACATTAGCAAATAATATAGCCCATAATATGGCCAAATTAATTGGCCTTATCTTATGATGATGAGAGGGCTTGGGTTGAGCATTTTCCTTCTATATGAAGGACTCTGTGATAAGGATTTGCCTGTCAATTTGTAGTTCCTTATCGATTTTAATGCTATCTAATTAAATAATAATAATAAAAATAAAATGAATCTCATTATCTATTATCATGAAAATATTTCGAGAGAGAAATTGCAACTTCAAATGATTGCAAGAAGAACATATCCATGCTAGAGCCAGCCACAACGAGCATAAGCAAAACGAAATTAGGATTTTATAAAAATGATAGGCAATGTGGATAATATGCAAGGAAGAGAGCATAAAGTTTATTTTCTTTTGAATTTCATCTAGTGCCAATTTTGCCAATAACACTCGAAGTAGTTTTGATATTATATAGATCATAAGAGTAATAAGTGGATTTTGTGGGAACTTTTTGGTGGCAACAAAGCTAATTAATTTTTTATTACTTTGGTGTGAATAATTAAAAATAAAAGAAAAGTAAAATTTTACCACTCATAACCTACTATAGTTATTATTATTATTATTTAACTCAAGTTTCTTTACTCAAACTCCCAAGCGGTTTGACGTGATGGTCAAATCTATGCAGCCGATTCTCACAAACAATGTTGGATTTGAGCATCCATGTTCACAAGTAATGGATAATTACTTTCTAACCCACTCATATATGAATAAACTACTTATAAAATCATTACAATGAGATGATAATTTTCATATTTAACGTGAATTCTCCTCTCTCTATAATTAGAAAGTAGAGTTAAATAAAGTGTAGAGTTTCGGATAATATCTTATAATCTTTATCAAGGGTCTCGACATTATATATATGTATAAGATTTTATAATCCAGTATACTTAACTTTAAAATGTAAGGACCAATCGATCAAATTCATTAATTATATTATTTTTCTTAAAATAAATTCTCTCTCATATTTAATTTCAATACAATGGATAAATTTAATTAGTTGATTTTTATGTTTTAAAATTTGGTATATCTGATTATAAAATTATTATATATATATATATAAATATATAAATATAAAAGGATTGCTTGAATTGAATATGGGAAGCGTTTACTCTAGCATTGACTCAAAATTTACCGAGGCTCCCCCCGACAGGGCAGGAAGACGCTCCTCGTAAATATCTACCGTCCCATCCGGTGACCAACCCCACTTTCACTCACCTACTCCAGTGTCCGAACTCACCTCCTCACCCGGTCACCCCGTCAATACCTTTCAAATAAGTTCAAATCCTCTCTCCACTTAACAATCCCTTCTCCATTATTGATTTTTGATTGAGCTGATTGATGCTCCATGCCCTAACTTGCTCATCATCTTCAAACTCACAATCCGTAAGTTTTCCCTCTCCTTTTTTAATTCAGTTTTATTTGTTTTGTGATTGTTGATGGTTGATTGATTTGCATTGACTTATCTACATTTTGTTTTTCTATATATTTTTTTTGGTTGACCGTTGCTATGTTTGATTTTCTTTTGAACAACTTTACCGTTTAAGAATTTATAGATTCACATTTGAAATCTGATTAAAAAGGGAAAAAAAAATGATTTTTTTGTTTTTGAAATTGATTTTTTGGTTTTTGGATTAAATAGTTATTGATTCAAATTGGGTGGGTTTTATATTTTTAAGAGGTGGTTTTGGTTTTGATTTTATATGCTGTTTTATTATCTTTTGAGTGGAGAATATATGCTCAGGAATCGTTATCGTTGATCAGATTTGTTTTTGATTCGTAGTGCTTTGTGAGTGTTTATTATTGTTCTTGTAGAAAAGGCAGTTGATTTGAACTGTTTTCAGATTTTTTTCTACTATTAAAACATGTGTGGTGTTTCGGAGACGTTAAATTCTAAGGCTTTGGGGCCTAGTTCCACGCAAAGTGAATCGTCGCTAAGTGGAAGTACGAGTAATATGGGTCAGAAGGTCGACAGTGGACATTGTTTTTCTCGTTTGCTGGAACTTGCAGCTGATAATGATGTCGTGGGGTTTAAGGAAGCAGTAGGGGATGGATCTGTTGTTGGTGATGTTGGACTTTGGTATAGTTTCCATGGCGGGTCAAAAAAGATGGTTCTTGAGTGTAGGACCCCGTTAATGGTTGCTGCCAAATATGGCAGTGTTGATGTTGTGAAGGTGATTCTTTCTTTTTCGAAGGCTGATGTGAATCTGTCTTGTGGGGTGGATAAGAGCACTGCATTGCATTGTGCTGCTTCTGGTGGATCTGTTGATGCTGTTAGTGTTGTCAAACTGCTTCTGGTTGCTGGTGCTGATCCTAATGCTACTGATGCGAATGGACGTCGTCCATTTGATGTTATTTGTGCTCATCGGAATCTTCCTGATTGTAGAGCTACCCTTGAAGAGCTTTTGAAGAATGATGGTTCTGTCTGTGTAGACGATCTGCGGGTTTCAATTGTTAGTTTGAGGTCCAGTTCACCGTCTCTATCATTGTCATCAGATAATGGTTCTTGTGTGTTAGATTTGCCCTTGTCTTCTGTTATTTGCAAGGCTGAGGAGGATATACAGGCCTCTTCTGCTGTGGAGAAGAAAGAATATCCTATTGATCCATCTCTTCCTGACATCAAGAATGGTATCTACTCATCCGACGAGTTCCGGATGTTTTCATTCAAAATCCGGCCTTGTTCTCGGGCTTATTCCCATGATTGGACTGAGTGTCCTTTTGCCCATCCGGGGGAGAATGCAAGGAGACGAGACCCGAGAAAGTTTCACTACAGTTGTGTGCCGTGTCCAGATTTTCGTAAGGGGACATGTGACCGTGGGGATTTGTGCGAATATGCTCATGGAGTTTTTGAGTCCTGGCTACACCCTGCCCAATATAGGACTAGACTCTGCAAAGATGGTACAAGTTGTATGCGTCGGGTGTGCTTCTTTGCTCATGCACCTGAGGAATTGCGTCCCCTTTATGCGTCTACTGGGTCTGGACTTCCATCTCCTCGATCAGCCATGGCCATGGATATGGCTGCAGCCTTAAACATGTTGCCTGGTTCTCCATCAGCTGTTTCTGCTATGTCACCTTCTCCATTTACAGCACCCATGTCACCTTCTCCATTTACAGCACCCATGTCACCTAGTAATGATATTTCACACTCATCCATGGGTTGGCCTCAGCAAAACATACCAACCCTGCATCTGCCAGGCAGCAATCTTCAAACAAGCCGTTTGAGATCTTCACTCAATGCAAGAGACATTCCAGCTGAGAAGCTTGGTATGGTGCAGGATTTTGACATGCATCAACATCAGCTCCTCAATGATTTATCTCCCCTCTCTCAGCCACAGTTCAACACTTCCTCAGCAAATCTGTATGTTCCAGCTTGTTCGAAAACCTTAACCCCTACAAACCTCGATAAACTTTTTTACGCTGAGGTCTCATCTCCACGTTACTCTGATCAGTTTACTCCTGCATCTGTTCTATCTCCATCGCATAAATCTGTTGTTCTTAATCAACTCCAGCAGCAGCAGAGTATGTTATCTCCAATCAAGACAAACATGCTCTCTCCAAAAACTGTTGATCACCCTCTCTTGCAGGCTTCATTTGGCGTTTCCTCTCCAGGGAGAATGTCACCTAGGATGGTGGAACCTATATCCCCAATGAGCTCCCGCCTGTCCGTTCGTGCTCATCGTGAGAAGCTGCAACAACACTTATCCAACTTCTCCTCACAAGAACTTGGCCCTACTTTCTCACGCGATCCTAAATCTAACAATGTTGTTGGTTCCCCAGTGAACTCCCTTTCAAAATGGGAGTCCTTCAATGGACAAGTAGATTGGTCTGTTCAGAATGACGAATTGAATCGCTTATCCAAATCACATTCATTTGGGCACGAAAGGGAGGAGCCTGATCTGTCATGGGTTCAGTCACTTGTCAAGGAAACACCTACGGTTCCACCCACAACAAGCATGGTACAGTCCGTTGAGGGTTCTAATAACTTAAACCCTCAAACTGAATCTGGTGATCATTTAGGAGCATGGCTTGATCAGCTACAGCTTGATCAGATTGTCGCTTAGCAAAAGTGAAACCATTTTCACTGAGCTTGAAGATAGTCAAAATTAAATTACTAATCAATTATTTTCCTGGTGATAGTTATTCATTAATTATTTACTTGGTGATACACCAGTTCAGATTATTACTGATAACAATACAAAGCAGAGGAAGGAGCAAGTTCAGTGGAAAGTTTGTCTTCATTTATTTATTATTTGTTGTTATTACATAAGAAGAAGAAGTCAGGCAGGAATGATGGTGTCTGACTGGATTAGCAAAGACCCGACTCAGGTTAGGTAGTTCTATGGCCATACTTTGCATGAACTAAGTCTCCTATTTTTTTATATTACTGTTTGAAGTTGTTTCCATCTTTTATTGAGATGGGGTTTGCTTGTCCCCCTTTTTATTGTTAAAATTTATGTCTACTGTTGTCATCTCAGATGAATTTGTAATGGGAAGAGATTTTATATTATTATTATTTATTGATAATATTCTTTCAATATCTTAATTTGTTCTCATTTCTAGTCATGAGCATGCTGCTTTTCGGATTATATTAACACGTTAATGTTTATTCTTGTACTGAGATTTAATTGTATTGATTCTCATACCTTGAATTTGAAGAAATCTTACTTTCATGTGTAAAGAATTAATGCTTACTTTTTTTTGTCCTTTTTGTTAATGTCTGTTTCTCTCTACTTGTATTATCAACTTCTTGTGATGAGGTGGAATCCAGTAAGTGGGGATGGTGGGTTGGGGGGAGTGGTGGAGAGTTGTTTGGATTCTGTCAAATCTTTAATTGTGGGTGATGGGGGAATTTCCTATCTAATGAAAATGAGATTGTGATGTGGAACCTACTTTTTCAGTGATGGGGGCATTTAAGGTATCATGTACGCAGATATGATGCCATTGCCTTCCCCACTTATTCTTCTCTAGTTGTTGTGTCTTTATTGTAGTGGGGAATTCTTAAATTTTGATGTCAGTTGTGGGCCAAATTGCTCCATTATAAGGTATTGATCTGATAGGTCTGTTGGGAGGAGCCTTTTTTTTTCTCTTTTTTCTTTTTTTAATTTTTTTTTTTATTTATTATCTCTAGATTGTGGGTTTTGAAAGTTGATAGTGATTGTCCTTTCCTTTTCTTTTTTTTTTTTTATAATATATTTTTAATATATCTAGTGTGAGTTGTTTTTAGTCATGGAATTTGGTTTAGATCTATTTGCTGAAATTTAGGATTCTTTAAGGTTCTTTCATGTCAATCCAACTTTCATGTTTTTGGATAGTTAATTGAGAAACTCCAGGTATTTCTCCCACCCTTTCTATGTTTTTGACACAATAAATGTTAATTTACAAATGAGCCTTATGCCAGATCGCATGGTTTCCAAGATCAGTCATCTAGTTTTATTAATGTGTGATTAGCAATTAGATGTTTGTTTTGATCTCCTCAAATTTTGGTGTAATTAGCTTACTTACCACAATGATAATATTTAGTCGAAGAGTTGGTAAACGTGGAATTATATTCATCCTATTAAAAATTTAATAGACAATCCAATCATCCTTAATTTTCATCGTCCGAAGTCATTATAAATTTGCAATATTGTTAATACAGTAAGACACACCAAACATGGGATCGGAAATATTGTGTCAATTTAATTTAATTTAAATTAAGTGATAAGTATCCATTTGGTTTACAATGGACTGATTATTAAAATAACGAATATTTGACTAAAAAGAGATTCTCAAGTGACATTATTTCACAAGATGTTTAAAAGTATATATGAATTATATTATTAAATGTTCATATCATATTTTATGTTCCGGATGTGTCTATCCTATATTTCTTTTGAAATCGACTCTATAAACTATATGAATTCGAAGTACTTGGTATCTCTCTTCTAGTGTTTTTGGTCTCTCCAGATTTACTCTATCCATAAAATGTTGGTTTGAAATATGTTCTTACAGTTGATTATGAAGAAAAATGTAAACAATCCACGACTAGATGAACAAGAATGATTTATCTATAAGCTTTTCCTTATGAACATATACATGCTTCAGAAGTGTTTTTTTTTTTTTTTTTTGTTGTATTTTATTTTTTTTAATTCTTTATGAACTATATCAACTTTGGTTGATGGGCTAGAATTGAAGGTTGGCATAAACTAAATGACGAAAAAAAAGGAGTGAAGGTATTTGCACCATTATTGTATGTACACCCTTTGGTAAATGCACCCCACTAAAAATTGTTTTACAAAGTTACAATTTATAAGAGTGATGGTATTTGCACCCCCACCAAAGTTGTATATATACCAATTTTGTAAATACACCCGATTAAAGATTATTTTAAAAATTATAATTGATAATTATGACTCATTTGATATAAAAATATTATTATTATTATTTTAATTTAGTATATTATATATGAGAAAATAACGTTATAAGAACTTTTTTTTTTTTTTTTTTACATAATTTAAAATTTTTTGAAAGTAATTAATGGGGTGAATTTATTAAAGGGATGTACTCACAATTTAAAAAGGTATAAACATTGGTTCTCAATTTATGATTACAACTCAATATAAAAAAGTATTATTTCTTTAATTTTATTGTACTTTATATTTTGTAAGTAAATGTCATTAAAACTATTATTTTATATAAGTTATGATTTTTTTTTTTTTTTTTTAATATTTGATGAGGTGAACTTATTAAAAGGGTGTTAACACACAAGTTTAAAGGGTGTAAATATTGATCCTCAAAAATAAGTGCTTCAAGTCCAAGTAGAAGAGTTAGCTTTGGGCAAGGTAGAGCTTAATGAAAAACTTTAAAAGCCAAGCCGGCACTGCCCTCAAACTTGATTGGATATGAAAATCATAGTTTGGCCCAATCCAACCCAATTGACACATTTTTGGACGTAGATCAGGCTCAGAACCCCTATTACGATTAATTCCCAAAGTTTTCTAGTGTGATTTTGAAAAGATAAAATCACCTTTTTAAGGATAAAGGAAAATTTAAATGGAGCAATTGCAGTTAGTTAATCTAACTTCAACAGTCAACATTAATTTACATTTTAAGACACGTTTTAGAAGCACAAATATTAATTATTAGCATAAAGTTTGACCAAATCAAGGGAGCTTTATAATTTTTAACCATATAAAAAGAAAATTTTTGTTTTTATCAACTTTTTTTTTTTTAAATGTTTTTTACCTCTCAAATAAATTATTTTCATTCTATACCTAAGATTACTAAATTACCCTTAAATACGCTAACTCGAAATTACCAAAATAGCATTATTCTTCTTAACAATATCTTAACCTCTTTTGTCTACTTTATTCATGATTTTTCTTCTTCTATTTACTATTTTAGCCGAAAAATAAACTTCCTAGTAAGGGATTTTTCATTGAAACTTCTTCATTCATTGAAGGTTTTTATCTATTCAAGTTTCATCCATTAAAGGTTTTCAAGTTTCTTATTCCATTTCAAGTAATTTGAGTTTTGAAAGTAATGTATATGTTTTTGTTGGTTGGGTTTAGGGGTGGGTATGAAAATATGGAATGAACCCGAAACAACTCGACCCGAATCGATCTGCGAGTGTTCAGTCCGGTTCTCATGTTCAATTACAAGATTTTTAGTTCTCTTGCTTGAAAAATACCATGTTTCACTGATCGGGTCAATTCTAAATACCCAAAATCGACCCGATCCGTGAAACACCTATATGGAGCACATGTGTAAAAGGTAATTTATGAGAGGCACATGTGTAATTTTGCATGTGCCCCTATATAAATTGAATCCTTCTAGAAGACTTCTAGAGTCTTCACTTAGACACCTTCAAAACCTATCGTTCTTCTCCGATTTTCCCTTCTTCTTTTTCATTCTTCTAAAGTCCACTATGTAGTTCTTCTTTTTCTTTTTCTTCTTCTTTTTCTTCTTCCATCTTTTCTTTTCATCATTCTTTTTCCTTGTCTTGTCGCCAATCAAGACCCAACTTTGTTGTCCACATCGCTGATCAAGACCCCATTTTGTCGTTCTTGTTGCCGATCTCATCCCAGGTTTAATTGTTGTTTTGTTTTCCGTTATTTTTTTTTTCCATTTTGGCTACTTTTTTCATTCGTTTTATTTTTATTTTTTTATTTTTATCGCCAATCTCATCCCCAGGCTGCCATCGTTGATCTCATTCCCAAGTTGTCATCGTTGATCTCGTCCCTAGACTGTCATCGCCATTCATATTGTCATTCACTGTTGATTGAGTTTTGATTTAGTTTTATTGAATATTAGTTTTGTTAGTAGTGGTTAGTTTTGATTAATTTTTGAGTTTTGATTTGTTGAATATAAGTTTATTTTTTTATTATTATTTTTTGAAGATGTTGAGTATCAATATTGAATGTTAATTTTGATTAAGTTTACACTTGAAATTTGGTGTTAAACATGGAACCGACCCGAACCTATCCAATTTAATTTTGTTCGGTTTAGGTCAGTTCTAGTATTCCAAATAAACATGTTTTGTTTTCATTTTGAAAACCAACTATTCATCTGGTCATTTTCGGTTCCTATTGAAACTGAACCGAACCGAACATCCAAATACCCACTTTTGGTTGAGTTTTAGGTTTTTTTGTTTACATTGCAAGTAAAGACTTTAAGAGTGATTTGATTATAATATATGGTATTTGTAAGACAAATTTGTAGTTTTTGTAAAATCTGCAAGGAAATCGGTTTTTCATTGGATTGAAAAATTGATATTGGTTTTTCATTATAATGAAAAACCGATTTAAGCATGAAATTGGTTTTTAATTGTACTAAAAAATAGATATTGGTTTTTCATTGGACTGAAAAACCCATTTAAGCAATTTTTCCATCTTTTTTTTTTTATATTTTTGTGTTTTGGATGCTGTGTGTTGAATTTTAGTGTTATATATAGCTAGATATGATTGTATTTTGTTATATTTGGTTGAAGTTGGCTGGAGAGTATTGTGATTTGTTTCTCTATACAATAATTTGGTTAATCTATTTTTTAGTGGACCAAAAAATCGATACCGATTTTTTTGTCCACTTAAAACCCGAGTTAGATAGTTTAACCATAATTTTGATATTTCTTGTATTTTTTATGCTGGGTATTGATTTATAATATTAGATTTGGTTCGATATGATTGTATTTTGTATGTTGACCTATTGGAGTGAGATTAATTTATTAATATTCTTTTAATGTTATAGGAATGAATTAAGAGATAGTTGTAATCAACTTCAACGGAGAGTGGAATGGATCTAACTACGTTGGAGTTGAGTCGATCATATGTAGAGCCCCAAAGATAGTGGTTTTTCATCATTAGTGGAGGTTACGTATAGAGAAGCTGGCATTAATAGAAGAAGATAGGATATCCATATTTATTATTTACTACAAAGTATGAAAAATGGCCAGGTTAAAAAGATACGCATCATATCCGATCTTGGTGTGGTTGGTTTGATAACGGTTAAAAATATTGATATTGGAGAAATTTATATCGATAAGATTGTGAGAGATTCTAGAGTTGGAGATAGTAGGCCTATCGTTTATCCATATGTCATTGATTTAATACCAGACATAAGACATAAAGTGACAAATATAGATAGACTTGCAAATCTGCGTATGGTTGAAAGTCAATTTTATCTTATTTCAGGTATTGGTAGCAATCAGGTTGATACTTTTGTCACCGATTTACATCTATGAAAAATCTCATGTATGACATTAATGATGAGTACATAAATGATGCTAGTGATGATGAAGATAGAGACACAGAAGATAATGGTGATGGGACGCGACATATTGACAAAGAGGACACTTGAGATAGTGATGAAGAGGAAACTCAAAATGATGAAGCCGTTGTGGATAGAGGTTTTTCAGAAATTAGGTTTAAAATTTCAAAGTAATCCTTCACAACCATACTGGATTGTTCTTGGTGTAAAACTGGGTAACATTGAAACTATTTCAAATGCTGTGTCGACCGTTTATCAATGTGGTACGTTGTATAAAGGTGCATTATTTGACAATAAATAAGAACTGAGTATAGCCATTAGAGAATATGTTCTGAAAGCCAATTTTAAATATCGAGTTAGATGTTCAGATACAGATCGATTTGAGATCGATTGCAAGGATATGGGTTGTAGCTTTATAGTTCATACAAGATGCAAAGAGGGTTGTTCGTTATGGTTTGTGTTGAAGTATGTGACGGAACACAAGTGTCGTCAACTAGTTATGGAATCACATATGAAGAGTGTGAAGACTATTATCATCGAAAAATTGTATATAGGAAAGGTAGGAAGAGATATTTATACACTTAATCATTTGATCAGAGAAATGTTAGAACAATACGATATGCAGATCTTATACAGTGAAGCTTGGAAGACTATACAATATGCAAAGAAACTAGCATATGGACTAGACATGACCACGGTTCGGTTAGGTTCCAGTTTTGATTCCAAACCGACGGTTTCGGTTCTGAAAAAACTAGAACCGGAACCTTAACAGAGATAAAACGGTTCCGGTTCGATTTTGGAACCGACGGTTCTGTAACGGTTTCGGTTCTATAACGGTTTCGGTTCCGGAACCTTTTTTATAAATAGAAATTTTGAAATTTATAAATATTATAAATTGATAATTTGAAATTTAAAAATAATAAAACAAGATTTTGAAATTTAAAAATAATAAATTAAGAATTTGAAACTTCAAACAATAAATTGAAAATTATAATTTATAAATATAATTAAAAAAAATTAAAAGTAAGATTGAGAATTAAGAAAATATTGAAACTAAGAGTTAAAATTGAGAGAAAATTGAGATTAATAGAGAGAAAGAGAGTTGAGATTGATGGAGATAAGTGTGAGAAGAAATTAAGAATGGAATTTATATAAGAAAGGGAGGGGTTAAAAGAGAAATTAAGGGGAGAGGGTGAAATGTAAAAAAAAAAAGTGACCTTGCAGTTTTTTTTTTTGTTAGAATCGGAACCGTTGGTTCAAGGCGGTTTCGGTTCCACCGGTTCTTTGAACCGACGATTCCGGTTCCTTTAGGTTCAGAACCGGAACCAGAACCTTATGTTCTGGTTCTGGTTCAATTGACCCGGTTCGATTCGAATCGAACGGTTTGAACCGAACTGTTGTCATGTCCAATATGGACAAGCAAATGAGTCATATCAACAGTTTCCGTCCTATTTTGAAATGTTAAAACTATCAAACCTTAGCACAATAATGACAATTGAGAGGGATGAAAACAATCAGTTCTTGTATTTGTTCATTGCACTCAGAGCTTCTATTGAAGGTTTTCCATCTTACATGAGATCAGTTGTTGCTATTGATACCACTCATTTGAAAAGTGAATATAAATGAGTGATTTTTTTTGCTGCTTGGAGAGAAAGTCGAAAATGATTTATCTCATAGCTTTTGGTTTTACTGATAGAGAGTCAGACTGTCCATGGACTTGGTTCTTAAGAAGATTGCGAGAAACGATTGGTGTGTCAGACGATTTGCTTATCGTATCCAATCGTCATAAAAACATATCGAATGAGATGAGAGTAGCTTTTCTGAAGTCCTACACATGTGTTTTTTCTATCTATGACAAAACTTGAAGCAACATTATAAACAGTATTCGAATATGGAAAAAGTATTTTACAAAACAACATATAGTTATATGCCAGATGATTGTAATAGAATATTGGAAGAAATATGGGTGTTACATCCGAAAACACATGCAATTTTGGTTAAAGTTAGAGTGAGCAAGTGGTCACAGACACATTATCCAAAAAGAAGATATGAAATGATGACCCTCAATATTACAGAGTTGCTCAACAATCGCATAATGCAAACAAATTATTTGCCAATAACAACTACACATGAATATATGAGAAATGTGCTGCAGAGATGGTTTAATAATAGATATGTTGCTACTGAGAAACTCATAACTAATGTTACCACTGCTACGAACGATCATGTCATGTTGGCAAAAATTTTTCGATGAGTAGTAGCGTACATCCCGTTATAGAACCAATCAGGTACAACATCATGCATCCTAACAAAGGCGATACACTGGTTGATATTCAAGTGAACACATGTAGTTGCTTGTAATGGAAGTTGCCATGTCTTTATGCACATGCCATTGCCAGGTATTGTAATTGTATATTATTCTTTTCGCTATTTAATGTTATATCGTAACACCCTATTTTTGTGATACATATAAGGTTTAAAGGCGTCAGTTGTGATACACTTTGTAGTCAGTATTATAGCACGGAATGGTTGAAAGCTACGTATGCATATTTGATCAATCCCATCCCTAAATTGGCTAGTTAGGGATTCTCGTGGAAGTTATAAGCATGATTGTACTACCATCGATATGAAAAAAACAAGCAAGTAGATTGAAGGAGGTTTGGATTTCTTTAGTTGGGGAAGATTGTCGTACGAAAAAGTGTGAAAAATGTGGTTAATGAGGGCAACTCTCCTACATCCGCCAGCGGAGGGACAAGCACAACCACTGCTAGGGAAGGCCGGATGAGCAGAGCTACTGCTGTAGAAGTTAGGATGAGCGCAAATGCTAGTGAAAATGTTAGGTTCTCTCGAAGGTGCCGCATTTGCCATGAGACTAACCACAAGCAATGTCATTGTTATCAACGATTTCCTACTCCCAATCCAATGTTAGGTAATGATGAAAACAATTAAAAGACATTAATTTGAAACTTCTGTTTTCATGTATGTTATGTTAAATTTTGAAACTTTCTACTCCATTTATAATACATAGTACTATTATATTCAAATAGTTAAAAAACAGGTGAGACTCTATTAAATTTACATCAATTTTAATTATAATTAAATTAGTAATAAATGAAAATTTAATGAAGTAAAGTAATTGACATTAAAATAGGGGAGAAAGGGATAAAAAGAGAGGAAAACATTAGATCGGTTTTTAATAAGGGTTGAAAAACCGACTTCAACCCATTTAAAAACTGATCAACGTCATTTTTGACTTTCTCCCCTTGATATGGCTTTGAATGGGCAACAAATGCTCCCAAATTATGTGAATTAAATCAATTAAGATGCAAGTGAGTAAATAACTTACATAATGTCTTCATATGGTGACATTAGAGTGAGACATGGTGTTAGGTAGTTTCATCTTGTGCAAATCTGAATTTTAATTCATCAACCACGTTTGTTTGTAATGTTCATCCATTGTGAGATATAACATAAATATTATGGTTTTTGTGTTTTTTATGTCATTAAAAACCTATAAAATGAGGGGAAAAAGGGTAAAAAGAGGAAAAAACATGGGATCGATTTTTAAGTGGGCTTTAAAAACCAAAATCAATTTTTAAACCCCTTTAAAAATAGAAGTTGGTAGGATCAGTTTTTAAAGAAATTGAAAAACCGATTTCTGTTTTCCAGACCACATTAAAAACCGGGCAATTCTTCTAGATGTGTACTAGATGAGTGTTTGCCTTGTACTTAAGAATATTATCCGAAATAATATATTCAATACATTATTTTCGTAAGTTAGTAATTTATAAAATGAATAATTAATTAACAAAATGAATAATTAATAAATTTTATTAATAAATTTACTTATTATATACAACCTTTCCATCAGAGTCTAGTATCAATTGTCCAAATTTGTCAACCTCATACAATCGAGTGGAATACATAAATATATCCATAATAATCTCTGCCCGTAATGCAATGATATCTTCAACCTGATCACGTCGTCTTGATTTCCATATACCTTTTTTTTTACTGTAAAATGTCGTGTACGTATATTGCCACGTATGCTCCACAACTTATCATATATCAGTAAGAAATTAATTAAATTAAATGAATTAACATTTAGAATATAATATAATTAATTAATTAAGTAATTAATTTACTCACCCATCGGGTTACTGGGGCACATACGTTATACCAAGACATTCAAGTTTTCACTGCTCATTTACGGGGTGGCATATCTATGTTAGTCCTCTTATAAAATATAATGAACCGCAATAAGATGGACATAAGACATACCAACAGCTCAAGTGGCTAGCTCCATATATCAAAGTCGATATGTCCAATGGAATCATATATTAATATTTTCCACTCTTTTGAGCACACCTGATAGAGGACCCAATGACTAAGACTAAGACAATATGGCAACAATACCTGCAGTTTGAAGACGTCAGTGGTATATGACTAATTCGAATGATCAAATAATAACTCTTCATCTTTAAACAACACTTATATTTTCAACATGTCATCACGGGGACTAATACGTTTATCTGACCACTACCAAATATATGCCACTCTACAGGTACAACAGTCATAACCGAATCAAATTTTATTCTTAGGCGGACGTAATGCTCATTATAGTATAATGTCATAAATGCCTATAAGATAAAAATTAAATATATTATTTAACTTCAGGGACACATGATAAGAAATTAAAATGCATAACTACAATATAAACACTCCCAAATAAAAAAGTACCATGGATTGCGTATCGGGTGTCCTCAATCTCATTCCACCATTTCTTTCGTACGCACATCAAATAACAATAGATGCATTCTTAACTTAACCATTCATGCTTATTCTCGAAAGTTTTTAGCATGGATCGTATCATACACCATTGGGAATGATCAACCACATGCCTAAAATTAAAAAAAAAAAAGTAAAATTATTGTAAATTTTATTACATTAGTAATCAGG
Source organism: Dimocarpus longan (assembly GCA_022984855.1). Lineage (NCBI taxonomy): Eukaryota > Viridiplantae > Streptophyta > Magnoliopsida > Sapindales > Sapindaceae > Dimocarpus > Dimocarpus longan. The sequence goes on along the minus strand of CM041023.1, from coordinate 6,341,993 downwards.
ATGAAAGAATAATAATGTTTTTTTATCAATACCTGAGGTCTTTAAACTAAGAAGCTTTGTATTCATTGTACACGGCCAATAAGGGGTGTCATCTCCTAGATCACTAGTTTGGACACTTTCTTTTTCTTTTTCGACAATCTAGGATCCATGTATGACATCTACAAAGATGTCGCTAGCTTCGTCTTTTGTTTGCCTCGTTGCTGGATGATCTCATCCTGCAATTGAAGCAAATCAAAAACATCAATTAGATATTTAGAATTATATGTCAGACTGTAATACAATAGAATTACTACATTTACTTGATCATTATCACACTCAGCCTTTAAGACTGATGGACCGACTGAGACCTTTTAGGAGTGATGGATCTCCTGGTTCTCTTATTAGAGTGGTGACTGGTGGATAACTTGAGACTAATGGATCTCTTAGTCTTCTTGATGGATGACTGACTGATCCTTATAGAGAGATGATTGATGAACCATCTCATCCTCATGGAGAGGTAATCGATGGACCTCCATCGTCTTGATGTGGTGGTAGTGGTGGTGGTGATGGTAGGCCATAGATGTGCTCATCTCAAACAAAGCTCCCACCATCATCATCTGTATCATGCCTACTAGTCGGAGACCCAGGAATTTTTAAATGCTCTTCACTCTTCTCAGCCTCATATCCCTCTTCCTTATGATCTTATGGGTTGCCTTTTGCTCTTATCTATCCATTTTACTTTCCTGTGGATTGTTTTCTATAAATCCATAAGATACTGAAACAACCGCTTCACCTGTAAATATATATATAATTACACAATTCACACATTTTTTTTTTTTAAAAAATTGACAGAATCTCTCTTATTTTTTGAGTATTCGGAAAATATAATCTGTATATTTAAATAATTACACTTCGTCTATTATGTTTGAAAACTCTATCTTTCTGTCCAATTCCGTATTACTGTGCAATATGTCCACAACTTTTTCATTTACTAAAATGAATATTCACTTAACAATATAATAAATGGAAGATTCGTACCTTAGGATGTACATCTTGTACATTGTGCAACCTTTTTGTCTGCAACTTTGAAAATGTATCCTCTGATTCAGATTATATGATTGGGACGTCTTCATGCTGCCCATCTTCCTCCCTTGTAAACTCTTCAACCACGTGATTGTCATCACCCTTCACCTCATCATCACCCCTCTCATAATCATCATCACCCTGTGTACCATATCATCATCATCCTCACTCCCTCCACGCCAATTTTATGTACCTCTACGCCAGCCGAATGCTTTAGATTGAAAGATTTCCAATAATCTGTGTCTTTTTTGATGTCAGTAGACTTAAGGGTTCTCATTATGCCAATTATCTAGTATGTATGTATGTATATATATATTATAGTTTTAAAAAACTCAAGGCGCACTGAGGTGCAAAGAGACCGTAGAGTTTGAGGTGCAAGGCGCAAGGTGAGCCTTTCAATGTACGGTGCAATAAATAAATAAATAAATGTAGAGATTTTTTATTTATTTTTCAAATTAGAGAGTTTAATTGATTATTTTACTATAGCTTATGGGGTTGTTTATAATTTTTTATGGTTTAATTGGATATTTTATCATACATTATGGGATTATTTATAACTTTTTTAGTTCAATTGGATATTTTATCATATTTGAGGGGTTATTTGCAATATTTGCATACATATTTAAGTTTTGACATGTTAGAGCTTTTAGGTTTAGCCGACACTTTTCTTAATTCCCGACCTCACTTGTTCCTCTTCCTTACCCTCTCTCTTCACTTTAATTTTCTCCTCACCCCCCTTCCCTCTCTCTCTCTCCTTGTTTTTATTACCTTCACTCTCTTTATTTTTGTTTCTCCCCAGTCCTCACCATATTCTTCATTGCAGCCATGAATCCACCTTTGGAATGCTGGTTTTGGCTGCCGAAGCATTGGTTACCACTGGTTTTTGTCGACGTTTCTTGGGCTTCTACGCTTGTGCGCGCCTCTTTGAAGGGGCTGTGCCTGGCCATCGTTCAGGCACCGAAGGATCACCTCGCTGTGCCTTTTACCTAGGCGCGCATTTTAAAACTTTGATATGTATATATATAGTTATGTTATTATTATATATTTAATATAAATAAGGATGGTTTAAGGAAAAAAAAAATAAAAACAATTTAGATTAGATTCAACACTTACAGGGGAAAAATCATTAAGGGTTTTTATGTCTTTCGACGTCCTCTTAAGTGTCCGTCTCTTGCACTTTGACAACTCATTTTCTAAGGACTGGTTATTTTTCCCTTTTTTATCTCTCAAGACTATAAATATTTCAACTACCCACCACTATAATGCAAAAATGATTAAATAAAAAACAAACATATAGTTAGTATATATATAAAAAAGCCCTAAATATTAACCTATTAGGAGAAAACTATAAAATTAACCGTATTAGGTGTACTTGAAACGCCGGGACATGACCATAAATGTTAACGGTCTTCGATGGGTTTTTAATCGACTCCTTAATAATCAACATATAGAGATTGTAGACCGGTATACTATAGTTTAATGTACCTTAAGAGAACGAGCTCCACACCTCTACATTGTCTAAAATAACCTACATATATTGAGCAATGACGGACTTATCATCCCGCCCCAAGAATAGATGGAATGCAATCCCTACATTAGTTAAATTCAACAGATCCTCATTATTTATTATATCCTTAATTGCACGACCCTAGCGCATTATATGGCTCCTTACCTCGAGAAAGGTGGTTATGCTGGGCACACTCGACGATACTCCATTGAAAAATTGCTATAAGAGACTATTCTTGTCATTTTGCATTGTACTAAACATTTTTCGGTTGATACCTCCAAAAGGGAGTTCTGTGACCAATAAAAACTCATGTTTCCCAAACCTATATGTTCTTCTTCTAATTTCAAACTATATATTTCATCACGGTGCCCATCGGAGACCACCATTTCTCTAATAAGAAACCCTAATATCACAGACGGAGTAGTCATATTGTCGCTAAATATCGATAAAATATATCCAAATGGACACTCTTCTATGAACTGATCGTACAAATCTTGTCTACTAATAACTGTAATTATTTTACCAAGCCATTTTTTACCAATATGTGTATTCCCGCCCATTTTCTCATCAATTGTTTGCAAATTATGTAAATATTTGAATTCTATCTGTATAAAAAAAAAGTTAATATTACTTTGCTAAAAAAATGGTAATTAAATACAAAAATTAATACAACTTTGTCATTTCTATTTTCGCCTAATATACTTTTATTTTCATTTCTTTAATTTAATTTAAATAATTTTTACTCCAATTACATTCATTTAATAATTATCTCAATTAATTTAATTTAATTTAATCATCAATTTAAATTTTGGTTTATATTTAAATGAAACTTACCTTTCACAGTTTACACTTCTATATTTCTTACATTGTATTTTACTTTATTTAAAATCATTTCCTTAATTAATTTTTAATTAATTAATTAATTTCATTTACAATCTAATTAATTACTACTAATTTAATAAAGTTTAATTTACTAATTTAATTTAATTATTTATTACTAATTTCAATTTTTAATTTATTAAATTGATTGGCTTTTTTACTGGATGTGAAAAACCGGTAAATGTTATTCAACGATAAATGTTATTCACCGGTTTTTCACATCCCAGTCAAAAACTGATTATGCAAGTTCGTGCTCTTACAGATGCTCTAAGTAGATTCCTTCATTTTTCAAGTCAAATCCAACCAAATTTAATCTAATATAACTCTATTCATCATTACCCAACTTCCATAACACAAAATAAATCTACAAAAGGCAAAACAAAATCAACAATTCACAAATTTTCAATACTCGACCAATTAGTTTTTTTATTAGGGGTGAAAAACCGATCAATGTTATTCACCGGTTTTTCACATCCCAATCAAAAGCTGATTTCGCAAGATGGTGCTCTTATAGATGCTCTCAGTAGATTCCTCTATTTTTCAAGCCAAATCCAACCACATTTAACATAATCTAACCCTATTCATCATTACTCAACTTCTGTAACACAAAACAAATTTAAAAATGACAAAATAAAATCAACAAATAACAAAATTCAAAATTCGACCAATCGGTTTTTTTATTGGGTGAAAAATTGGCCAATGTTATTCATCGTTTTTTCATATCCCAGTCAAAAACTTATGTGAAAAACTGATTCATCGAAATGAAGATGACAATGCTGCTTTCATCGGAATCTACCATTTTCAAACCAAATCCAATCAAATATAACATATTCTAATTCTAATCATCATAACCCAACATCCATAACATAAAAAACATCTTAAAATCACAAAACAAAATCAACCAATCACAAACTTTCAAACGAAATCCAAACTTCAAAATGGAGGAGGTCAACAAGCTCAGCGAACATCGGAGAAGCGCTGGCAAGGTCGGCAACAACGCAAGAATAGCCAGAGAATGTGGAAATGGCTCATCGGGTCTCGATTGGGTACCAAACGCAAAAACGGATTGATTTTTGAGTTTTGAAACCGATGGTAATAAGGGTTGATCGATTTCTTAACCTCTTATATATACAAGGGTTGTTTCATAATTATAAAGTTAAAGGTTTGTCGGTAAAATTGTGCAAGGACATTACGGATAATTTGGGCATAGGATAAAATTAATTTGTTTGAGAGGTTAAAAATATTTTTTTTTTTAAATAGTGGATAAAAACAAAAATCACTTTTTTAAAATGGGTGTTTCTAATAATTTCCACCCAAATTAATAAATAGTGTTCCGCTTGATTTTTGTATTTTTTTTGCACTTTTTTGTATTTTTTGGGCTATCTGACATGAACTACTATCGAGACCAGCTGAGATAGAACTCTAAAGCATGACTCAACTATTTATAGAAGACTGCCCACACAACTGGTGGGAGTTGAGAATGAACCTGCCACTTGAGATGTCGCAAGTGGGAAATGGTTTTATCATTAGATCATTCCACTTTTCTTGTGTTCCGTTTGTATTTGAACCAACCCTTTTTTTTTTAACCAAAAAAGACTGAAACTAACATTAGAAGACGGTGGTAAATAATAGAGATTTTAGACCTATGAACTTAACCCAATAGGTAGTCAACATGCTATCATTCACTGCCCAAATTGAAGCAAAAAGGAAAATCATGGTTAATTGACCCTCAAGATTCCCCAGCCAATTTCTTCCAACATTAGTAGGCAAAGAATTGCTATTAAGATCACTTAGTATTGTAGCACGGGGTTTGAGTTCGAATTTCACTCACATTCGGTTAGAAGATAATTTGGTTTACTTAATCTAATAGGGCAAAAAAAAAACCGCAACTCGACAATTGAAATGGCAGAGTTAATATAAGATTAAAAACTTGATCAAATCAACCACTAGAGCATGTATTTCAAGAATTGACAATATACTTTATAGAGCAAACTTAATCAAAAACCAACTTTTGGAGCATTTAAAACACACAATCTAGTAAAATATAAGCTCCTATTGCCTACAAATTTGTGTCCTAAACGCTGTCAGTATATTCTAAATTCGGATGTTGATGCACGAGAGCATGGAGGGGAATGCATATTGCAAGTCTGGAGTCCATAATCTATTCAGGGTCAATAATTTTACTGTAATATTAAACAAACTTAGCAAAAGGGTTGGCAGCATATAAAATAGATTCAGTAAGTGTTCCATAGCCAGCAAACTAATTGCATATGTTCATGACATTCCCCACTAATCTGTAAAATAACGAACGAATTAGATTAACTAGTCAAATGCAGCGAAAGAATACTATAACATAATCATAGTCATCAAGTATCATTCAACAAATCTTGAAGAATATGGAGACATTATTGCAAATTTTGGTAGATACACTACTACTATGCTTAGACATGTACAGTTCAAAGCGCTTACCAGTGAACATATTATCGCAACACCAAAGATTCATTTTCGACTCCTCTTCTACCTCATGTCCTGGATCGTTGCTCTATATTCCTTCAAAGCACGTATAAACTTTGGAGTTTTGTGCGCTTATTCTTCATGGCAGCAACTAGATAAATATTGGACATACCATATCTGGAAGTCGTTTGGCTCTGTTTATCGATCCTCACCAGTTTCAGTTTCCCCTTTCTTTAGTAATGAAAGTGCAATTATCCTTAAATTGTGTTCTCTCAACTCAACGACACATTGACATATATAATAGAAAACAATTAGCCCTTATGTTCTTAGAGATCGTGAGGGCTCACCCTCCCACCAATAAACCAACAACAGCACTAGTTTCATATTATAGCTGAACAAAACCTGATGTATCCCAGTCTAATCCTCTTCATAGTGCAATATCGAGCAAAAATCAGGATCATATCCAAGATCTATGATTGAGGATAACAACGAAGTCAAATTTGCGTATATTTGATCAGACTGAGGGTGTGATCTACTTCCGGCAGTAAAAGAGTGAATCTGACTTCTAACAACAATCCAACTAATTCCTGGAGGCTTTTTTAAATCCTTCTCCTTGAGCCATGTTCTTATTTGTTTGACTTCTGACCAGAGACCTGCTGCAGCATAAACATTAGATATCAGAACATAGTTCCCTGCATTTATTGGTTCTAATGCTACAAGCTTTTCAAAAATGGATTTAGATTCGTTAATGTCAGCATGGAGTCGACTAGCACTAAGCAGAGCTCTCCACACAGATGCATCTGGTTCTATAGGCATCAATTTGATGAACTCCTTAGCTTCATTTAAGTAGCCTCCACGACCAAGCAGATCAACCATGCAGCCATAGTGAGCAAGCTCAGGGGTGATGTTGAAGTCCTCGACCATGGATTGAAAAATCTGTATTCCCTCTTCTATCAAACCTGAATGGCTGCAAGCAGATAGAAGAGATATAAAAGTCACTCCATTTGGCCGGAGATCATCTTCTAACATTTGTAAGAAGGTATGAATGGCATCGCATCCACGGCCATGCATACCGTAGCCAGTTATAATAGCATTCCAAGATATGATATTTCTTTTGGGTAAGGATTTAAAAATCTTTTCAGCATTTTTCATACTACCACATCTTGCATACATTGATATAAATGCATTTGCAAGAGACAAACTGAAACCAAAAGAGGAACCCCTCCTAGTTACGTATGCATGCAAGCATTGACCTTGAGGTAGATTTGCAAGGTGGGTACACAATGAGAGAATATTTATGATCGTGACTGAGTTTGGTTCGACTTCAGAAATCATGTGGTCAAAAAGTATTAAAGCTTTGTTGGCATGGTTGTTTCTAATATAACTAGCAATCAAAGCATTCCACGAGATCAGATCTCTGTTCGGATAGCTATCAAATAGATTTCGGGCTGTTGCTTCATCACCACAACTCATATACATATCAGTGAGTGCAGTGTTCAGTGACTGGTTTATTTCAATACTGTGTTTTATCACGAAACCATGGAGTGATCTCCCAATGTTAAGACAACTTTCATCATCACACAAAGCAAGGATAGATATCATCGTGTAAGAGTTCGGTTTGATCACTGATTCCCTCATCATTGCAAAGAGCTCCCAAGCTTCAGCTCTGAAATTGTTATGAGCCAGTGCCAAGATCAAAGTGTTATATGAGACTACATCTACATCATTCATCTCACTGAAAACCTTCTTGACTGATTGAACACAATTTTTTTCGGCATACATGCCCAACAATGCATTTCCCAGAGAAATGTCTAGCTTCATCCTATTCTTGCTTACAAGAGCATGTAAGCTCTTACCCTCTTTCAAGTAATCAGCCAACTGTTCACACAAGGACAGCATAATAACAATACTTCTTTCATCTTCTCTGATTCCTTCTTTTCGCATTCTACTAAACAAACTAGTTGCTTCTTCATAATAACAGTGTTCAATATATGCTGATATCATAGAATTCCACAATGCGACATCGCAGCCAGGGATGGTATCAAATAATTCACATGAAATCTCCAAATTTCCAATCTCACTATACATGTTAAGGAGCGCGTTCACTACGAACAAATCATTTCTACACTTCTTAACAGCCATTGCATGGATTTGCGAGGCCAATGTAAGAGAGCCTAATTGAGCACAGGCTTGAATAACAACCAATAACGTAACTGAATCAAAATCAACCCCATCTACGATCATCCTTAAAAAAACCTTCAAAGCGTTCAAACAATCCCCAACATCAAAATACCCACTAATCATCGCATTCCAGCTCACAACATTCTTCACAACCATTATATCGAACACAAGACGCGAAATTCTCACGTCATGATACGAATAGAACCCAATCAAAGCAGTCCCCACATGAGGATCAGATTCAAAAAGTCCATTTCTCAAACAAAATCCATGTATCTCCTTCCCAAACCTCAGATTCAAAGCCGAAGAAAGCAACGCGACAACAGTGCGCGAATTGGGTCTGAAACCCTCCTCCTGCATACGAATAACCAACGAAACCGCTTCCCCATAACAACCACACCCCACAAATCCATTCAACATAGCGTTCCAAGAAACCAAATCTCTCTCAGCCATATCAACAAACACGTTGACCGCATCCTCAATGAACCCGCATTTAGCGTAGAAATTAATGAAAGCAGTGCCAATTCGAACGTCATTGATCAACTGGGTACCCGCGATACGATCACGTATTCTGTTTCCTCTGTCGAGGGCGTGTAGGCGCGCACAAGCCTTGAGAAGGAGAGGCAGGGTGGTGGAATCAGGCAACACACCAAGAGATTCCATATGGGTGTGTGTGGAGAGAATGGCGTGGTCATTTTTGAGCCTGGCTTGCTGTTTGATGATCAAATTATAGTCTTTGTTTGAGTTTGAGTCCTTGAAGTGGGTTTGCTCGTAGGAATTTAATGGTTTTTGGAAGCTCAAACTCAAACCCAAAACCATCCTCACAAGTCCGTTAACAGGCGGCGAATGGACGTAGGACGGTTTGGTCGTGTGGTGGCTATATTTCTATGTACAACCCATAAAATGGAGTTTTTTCGTAGTGCATTAAGCAATACAGATTAGGAGTGCTAATTTGAGTCACGACACGATAAACACGAATTGATAAAAAATAAATGAGCGTGTGTTTGATTTAAATGAATTCGTGTCAACTCGTTTAACATTTTTAGTAAACAAATCGAGTTGAGATTGCTTAATAGATTCTCGGATCGAAAAGATTAATATGAATAAATTGTAATATTTACATATTTTAAAGGTTAAGTGTAATTTTTCATTTATGTGTGTGTGTACATATATATTTTTCAGCCATCTAAACCTGAACTTAATGGGCTACCGCCGATCTCCACCCACAGCCACCGATCTGTCGATGGTCCACGTTCCTTAGCTCTTCTCGATCTCTTTTCTCTTATTCTTCTTCTCCCCTTCGTCGACAATCCACCCTCCATACTGGTCAGCGAATCTCCTTTCTCTAATTCTTCTTATCATCTCGCCGCTCGACAACCTACAGTCTCCGGCTATCTGATCAAAGCACTTCTAGGTATCTCTTCTCTTCAGTCTTTGGTCAACTTCTCTCCAATCTATGGTTTATGCTTTTTTGGTGATATTTTGTGTTTTGAGCAACAGTTGTTGAAAATGGAATGTAAAGATTATATTTTGGTTCGAAACTAAGTGAAATGGTGTGACATTGGACTAATTTTTCACTTCATTATAGTGTTGTTTATGTTTTAAGTTACAGTTTAAGTAGCTAGTTGAACATGGGAGGTAAAGATATATTTTGGTTCATTTTGTGTTAGAAAGTGTGACCCTGGATTGATTTTTCACTTCATTGTGGTGTTATTTTGTGTTTTGAGTGACGGTTTAAGTAGCTAGTTGATTTTAAGTAAGCGAATTAATGGGTTAAACTAATTAATGAGTTGATAGGTTAATGGGTTAATGAGTTTGGATTATTTATGATCCAAGTAATAAACGAATTAATCGTATCGTGTCATCCATTTATAAACGAATTTATGTCGAATGTAAAATGTTGACCCGTTTTATTAAACGAATTCGTGTTGTATTGGTCAAATTTATAAACGAATCGAATCGAATCATGCTTAACCCTACACACGTACATTTTTTGCCACCCCTAAATGCGGTTAAAGCAACTGTAGCCTAGTAAGTATGCACTAACGACACTTTTACTGACCGTGAAGATATTACTACCCAAAATGATGGTTTACTCACCTTGATTTTATTATAAAAATTTATTACAAAAATAACCTATCATTATAAGTAATCTGTTTAAAATAATTAAAATACTTTCTATATCTATGAACTTATTCTATTATATTTAAACCTTAAGTTAAGATCTAAATAATTGAATTAGAGTACTTTCCATACCCATCAATTTATTCTAATATATTATAAACACCCTAATTTGAAATCTTACTACATAAATGTCGATGATTATCACAATTTTTTCTAAAAGTATTAACTCATCTTTGATCAGAAAATTGTAGTGACCACGTCACCACAGTGATCATTGGTCTACAAAGGGTTTTGGTAGAGGCCGGACATGACGGAGTTCTCCTTAAACCACAAGTGAGTAAGTTGACGTTCCTAAGATTTAGTTTGAACCAAAGACCTAGAGATATTTTGATTGCAAACTTGATACCACCAAACCAACTTGTCTTGGTAGTACCAGATTTACAACCAAAATACGTATAAATCTTTAGTTCAAATTCTGATAACATCACATTACTCACTTATGGTTCAAGAAAAACTCTAGCATACCCGACCTCCATCATACCATGACTCGTAGTTCTAAGAGAACTTTGGCCAAGGCCCGCCTCCACCACACTCTTTCAAGGGCAAGGCCAAAACCCTCTATGGACAAATGGTTCAAACCCTGGGAACACCATTTTGCTCACTTGTGGTTTACGGAGGATTGCGGCCACACCCTGACCTATGGTTCAAAAAGGACTCTGGCCACACTCGGCCTTCGTCATACTCTTTTAGGGGCAAGGCCAAAACCCTCCATAGACAAATGACCATTGCGATGACCTGATCATTACAAAAAGCAAGAAAGAAAAATGGTTCAAACCTTATGAATGTCATTTTGCTAACTTGTGGTTTAAGGAGGACTGCGGCCACACCCGCCCTCAACCACACCCCGACCTATGATTCAAAGAGGACTTTGGCCACACTCGGCCTCTGTCATACTCTTTTGGGGGCAAGGCCAAAACCCTCCGTCGATAAATGATCACCGTGGTGACCTGGTCACTACAAAAATCAAGAAAGAAAAAATGATTTTGTAAATTTTATTTAGTTGAATTCATGTTATTGTTTAGCTACCACACATTCATTGACATTGGTTTCAATTCTTATCTGCGGATAAAGCAGGAAATGATCAGTCCTACTCTGTGTGTATCAAAAAACTCAAAGGCTCCCCAAAATTTAAAGTTGTTATTGGTGCTTCCATGTCCCCTCTAATACAGTATAGATAGTTTAAAAAAATGGTTCTATTAACAAGTGTTTCCTGTTAGCATTAATTGCTGTTTCGTCTAACTCAATAATTGATGATTGGTCTTGCATAGATTACACCTAGACTTTTATTTCAAATATGAGTGATCATACATTGTAATATGTGTAGGAACTAATAGGCTTACTAAAATTTCCAAGAATTCAACAACCTGATCATTGGCTTAGAGACGGCCAACGTTGTATCGATTGTCACCAAATGGTTTCCTGAAGAACACGGCCATGATCAGAATTATCATGAATTTGACAACCAATGATGAAGTGTCCACCAATGACCCCACAAGATATGTTTGTGTTGACAACTGAACCAATCTCATCCTCCTCTCCTTCACATACTCATCTATTCCTTCTTCAATTCCTTTCATGTCATGGTCCATATTGATGTTGGCCTGCATTTTCCGTGCCAGGCATCGAGCCAACACGACAGCATCTTCCATTGCAGCTGAGCCTCCCTGTCCAAGGAACGGTCCCATAATGTGCATGGCGTCTCCAGCCACCGTCACTGTCCCTTTTCGAAACCGTCCAAATACTATGTCCCATGGCGCTCGGTACCTCAAATGTGTGAATGACAATGAAGTAAGGTCACAGTTCTTCACCATTTCTACTTTTTCAGGTGGGAATCCCTTAATTGTTTCCAGGGCCATTTCTCTTATGAGCTCGGGATCCTGCCACACCCTCCAATCTGCCACGAGAACTCGTACAATCAAATCGTACTTACCAGGATTTGTATAATTATGAGATTTACAAGGAATTATGCAAATTGTTATGTCCTTAGACCTTACATCAAGTACTCAGAATCAATACAAATTATATATCAAAAGCTAGTACAAAATCATTTAATTAAAATATCAGCAACAAACCATGTAAATTAATATCAAGATAGATGATATGATACTATTAAATAGGTTAATTTATAATGAAAGTACGATCTGGATTTCAAAAATTAGTATGAAGTTTTTCAAGTTAAATTCAAGAATAAATTATGTGAATTTATATTAAAATGGATAATATGATAGTATTAGATAGGTTTATAATAAAGGCACCTTCTGGATTCCATTTTTCAACTATAAACCACTGAACTAGATTATCATCAACAGGGATGGTTCCGGCCAAGGTGGTGCCTCTGAATGATCGGACTAGCTCAGGAGGAAGTCCATGGCCTTTCGGATAATTTGTAAATCCTCTCACTGCACATGAAGAGAAAACCTTCTTCGGTTTCAGCTCCAGAAAATCCGCAACTACAGAGTTGGCTCCATCACAGCCAATTAGCACCTGTGTCATGTACAAATTCATAGCGATAATTGATGTCAAATATTTTGGCCTTAATTCATACTTTAACAATTACAAATAAAATAAAAATAAAAAAGGTATAATGATACCTTGGCTCTAATAGAAGTTCCATCATTCAAATCAAGAATGGAAAAGGGAGTGATGGCGTCTGATTTAACAGACACAAGTTGGCATCCAAAACGTAGAGTCCCCGGTGGAAGATCATCTGCTAGTGCTTCTACCAAATCGCTCCTTTTTACACATCTAACTTCTCCAGTCCTATTAAATTTATCAACATTATAAAATGTATAAATACATCATTTATTGCATTTTAAAAAGAAAAAATTAATTCAGGCTAAGTGATTGACTAAAGTATGCATTTTATATAATATTTGGAGAAATAATAAATAAAAAAATCCAGAGTACTAAAGTCGGGTTACTTCAATTAGTAACTACCAAAGGCTGCTAAATAGTTAAAAATATTATGTCATGCTACTAGATTTAAAAAATAGTATATGTTTCTACAACATATCATTATCTTTTCTTCTCAAAATTGATTAAAGTTTAATACATCCTAAAAAACATGAGAGAAATTAGAAAACTTACGAGAGAAGTTGTTTCCTGCCCCTGTCGAGCCAGTTATCTCTAATCCTGTGGTATATAAAAATAACTTCACAGTTAAATGATTATCACCCATATAATGCTTAAATAAATTAAAGAGAAAATTTCCCTAAATTAAATACATTGTGTAAGATAAACCACTAGTTTGAGATATAATTAAACAGCACTTAAATGATAATCGGCGCCTTGGTGAATCAAATAGTTAATAATAAATAATATCCTTTTTGTTGTGACACCACTTGATGGAGATATTGTATATTAGCCACCAAGAAATAGAACTGACTAATTCCAAGTCGATGGGTCGAGAAACTCAACGCCACTATTCGTGAACAACTTGGAACCGGGTCTTCCTTTCACACTATTAATGAATACAAAATGAATGAAATAGAAAAAATGGATTCAATTATCAACCATTCCTAGAAATAGAATTGACTACGGCTTCGAACCCTAGCACATGCTTTCATAAAACCGTACAATTCTTCTGATATAAATCAAGTAGGTTTTACATGAACAACTTTTATTCAATATGGGTAGGAAACACAGTATTCTTAAAAAAATAGAAAAATAAAAAAGAAATCAAGATGATACAGATCAACTTCTTCTTCCGGCACCAAAGATGTACTTTCTCTATAATATATATATATATAATGTGTGTGAATAGTAATTTATAACTGGAAGTAAAGAAGCATCAGAATTGCTAGGTAATGAAGGATGTAGGCAGAAATTAAGCAAGAAATTTGAACAAATTGATGATCATATATTGAATACTCATATGAGAGGGAGAGAGAGTGAGGTATATGCAATAAATACGCTTGAAGAAGAACGAATTTTTGTCTAAGTTTGGAGCCAACACCAAGCTGATCGAGAGCAATCCATCCATTAGGTTGAATAGCAATACCACTTCCTGTTGTTCCCACTTCCTCTGATCTTTCCAACACCACACTCTTTATACCTTTCCTGCAAATACGATCACGACGTAAATAATAATTCTCTGATCAGAATTGATTACGAAATTATTTTCAAATTTAAGCTAAAATCTAAAGAGGGAATTAAGGACCCATGCAGATAGTACCTGTGAAGAGCAAGAGCAGTGGCCAACCCACAAATCCCTCCACCAACTATTACAATATCTATCTCTTCATAGGCATCCATTTCCACTCCTCTTTCTCTTTCTCTCTGTGTGTAATACTTTGCATGCATGATTTATAATGGAGGATGATGATTGATGAGTAGACTGTCGTGGTGACTTCTAATATAATTTCGTAAGCTCGTCAACATTAATAATCCAACCGGGGTGATGCCCTTGCTCTTTAACTACCAGTATAAAAATGAATAATTTAAGTTATTAATGTTGACTTCAATGGACATGCACATATGGGGTCCTCTTTTTTATTTTTATAAATTCTTCCTTGTTCCCAAAGAACTATGAGATCATGGATGATGGATAATTAATTGAGATATTATTAAAATGCCCCTGGAATCGAAACTCTTGTAAAACCACGTACACCTAGTTTTCAAGTTATTATGTTAGGGATATGACCATCCAAATCATTCCTTCGAAGACCTTCAAAAATCATTTTCGTTTATTGGCTTGAAGACGAAAATCATGTGTCAGCAACTATTTATTTAAATTAAATATTTTCTTGGTAGTCAATTAATATCAAACATTCATTGCTTACTGATATTTATTTCTTTAGTCATAAAATGTTAAATAAACTTCTAAAGATATAACTAGAACCAATTAGAACAAGTTTAGTATTTAAACATATTGCTCACCTCTAAATTGGTTAACCTTTTTTTTTTTTTGAGATATCACTTGTAGGAAAGACTCGTATCTAGATTATTACTAAGTAGGGTCAATCTATATAGTATATTGATGTGAAACAAGTTTCGCTTGTCAACTTATTTGAAACCCAATAATTTGTATCCTACATAAATTAAACAAATGAAGCATAGGTGACCTTAACATTATGGTTGTACCGGTTAAAAACACTTAAACACTCAAGTCAGTAACCAATCATAAAAAACAAAAGTTGAAGAAAGCAATAAAAGAAGTATTATACCAGATGACAGTGGTTGACCAAATAAAGATAGAAGACTAGTTATGACTATTGTTTGGTATGGAGGTTGGGCATGACGGGGACAACTTCAGAGGGATGTATGATAGTGGGTTGGTGATGATGATGTCCTGGAGTGATCTTAAATCGACGAAGGAAAGGCCGCATCAGAGGACAAAGGAAGCGGTTGACCATCATGGTCTAATATACGTAGTGGTCGGAATGGGGTCTTAATGAAAATTCCGATACAACGTCTGTAGGCAAGAGCTTTTTCTAAGGAAGCTGTATTTCTTGCCATGAGGCCGGATTCCCAATATATAGGTGAGGGGATCCTATGAAGTCAGGATCCTTTCATAGTCCGAGTGGACTTTGAAGACTGCTTCCGAGAATCTAGGAGAGATCCAACTTATCCCTAAATTCTCGGTCTTGAGTCAGTAGCTTCCTATTCCGATCTCCTTCCTACCGTTTAGGAAATAATCCTGAATGGAGTTTAAGTCAGTTGTGTTGCGAATGAAATAAGGTAGGCTCCTAGACTCGCTTTATGGGCTTTGTAGGTTGGGCTAGACACCAGGTTGTCATCCAACATTCAAATCGGCCCATAAGAGTAGCTTAGACCAAGTTTGGTGGGCCAAAACTGTGTATTAAGCTATTCAGTCTACCAGGTCGATCTACTAGGGCAACCCTGTGCTTTGATCCATCTAGTTTACCTTGGATCATTCAATTAACACTTACGCTTGGGCCATAAGCTAACATAGGCTGACGTACTAGACTAGGCTTTGTCAATGGACTACAGGCCTAAATTTTTTGCCGCTACAATTACCAGGTTGAATAAACATTAAATAAACCTAATTTACTTATAGTTAATAAATTATAACCTATATGTAAAAAAAAAAAAAAAGGGAAGAAATGTAATCTAACTATTTTAGCAAGAAAACTATCTTCTTATAGAGACGGAGCAAGCTACAGAAGGTTTATTTAGCAAGGACTTTTCTAGTAATTATGTAAAAGACTTTAAATTCAACTTTCGCACCCATCAAATGTCAAAAGGACCCTGATTGCATTTTATATTTATGTTAATGTGATTTGAATATATACTCCAACCACATAGGTTAAAGTTTTCCTACAGCTTCCTCTTTTCTTTTATTTTTTATTTTTTATTTTTATTTTTTATGAAGAAGGTGACACTACCCTCCTTACTAATATGGACAAAGTAATGAATAACTACTCAACCAAGAGTCCATCTATATTTTACCTTTGATTTATATACCACCAAATATCCCTTTTTTTTTTTTTCCTCCTTTATTGTATACTTGTAAATGTCTTTACACAATATGTACACAGAAGGGAAAATGTGAAAGGCAACCAAAGCCTAAAGCATGAGAATTTCTGTACTGAAACTATTTCCATGTAAAGAAAACTATGCAAACAACTCGCAGCTTCAAAGAGATCTTGTATTAGCTAACTAATTGCTGAGATAACTAACATATCCACATTCAGCTCAGAAACTTCCAAGGCCCAGTTCCTATCCCTATCCTGCATATTCAAGAATCCAAAATTGAGACAATTTCTAGTAAGGCTTTGCTTTTCAACAATAGATAGATGAGGTTATAAATGGCACTCTTTAATATGTAAAACCTTTCAAGAACGAATAAATTGTGAATTCGTAGTGGATTAAGGGTTTGAACCGATCTTCAAGATTATATTAAGCTAAGAAAAAACATTATCATATATGACAATTACCTTCAAAAACCAGCCAAAGCACGAAGACTCATATAGATGGTCAGACCAACCCAGAGTCCAATGAATCCAAAGCTAGCAAGTAGTCCTAACAAATATAAAATGCTAACAAAAGCCACCACAACATGTAAAAAGGAAAAATGCCAAGTTAAACATTGGGCTAAATAAACAATTTCAATAATGGCTATCTTTATGCTTCATTTTGTGACAATTCAAAACCTCAAACTTCATGTACCTTAGCATTCGTTTTTTTCTAGTATTAGGCTCAATAATTTCAGGTCATTTCTTGCAAGGATTCTTCATTTCCAACTTCATGGGACAAATTTATTAGATCCTTTTTGTTAAGGAGGGTGTTCACTACAAACAAATCATTTCTGTTACTTCTTAATAGCCATTGCATGGATTTGTGAGGCCAATGTAAGAGAGCCTAATTGAGCGCTAGCTTGAATAACAACCACTATCGTATCTGAATCAAAATCAGCCCCATCTATGACCATCCTTAAAAAAAAAACCTTCAAAGCGTTTAAACAATCCCCAACATCAACATCGCATTCCAGCTCAAACATTCTTCACAACCATCATATCGAACGCAAGACGCGAAACTCTCACATCATGAGACAAACAGAACCCAATCAAAGCAGTCCCTACATGAACAACAAATTCAAAAAGTCCATTTCTCAAACAAAATTCATGTATCTACTTCCCAAGCCTCAGATTCAAAGCCGAAGAAAGCAACGCTACAACAGTGCGCGAATTGGGTCTGAAACCACACTCCTTCTGCATCCGAATAACCAACGAAACCGCATCCCCATAACAACCACACCCCACATATCCATTCAACATGGCGTTCCAAGAAACCAAATCTCTCTCAGGCATATCAACAAACACGTTGACCGCATCCTCAATGAACCCGCATCTAGCGTAGTAATCAATGAAAGCAGTGCCAACTCGAACGTCATTGATCAACCGGGTACCCGCGACACGATCACATATTCTGTTTCCTCTGTCGAGGGTGTGTAGGCACGCACAGGCCTTGAGAAGGAGAGGCAGGGTGGTGGAATCAGGCAACACACCAACAGATTCCATATGGGTGTGTGTGGAGAGAATGGCGTGGTCATTTTTGGGCTTGGCTTGCTGTCTGATGATCAAATTAGAGTCTTTGTTTGAGTTTGAGTCCTTGAAGTGGGTTTGCTCGTAGGAATTTAATGGTTTTTGGAAGCTCAAACTCAAACCCAAAAGCATCCTGACAAGTCCGTTAACAGGAGGCGAATGGACGTGGGACGGTTTGGTCGTGGGGTGGCTATATTTCTACGTACACCCCATAAAATGGAGTTTTTTCTTAGTGTATTAAGCAATGCTGATTAGGAGTGACAATTTGAGTCATAACATGATAAACACGAATTCACAAAAAATAAATGGATGTGTGTTTGATTTAAACGAATTTGTGTCAACCCGTTAAACTTTTTTATTAATCAAATCGAATTGAAATTGCTTAATAGATTTGCAGGTTGATAAGATTAATAAGGCTAAATTGTAATATTTACATATTATAGGATTAAGTGTAATTATTCATTTATACGTGTGTGTGTGTATTTCAATAATCTAAACCTAAAGCTAAACCTATCAGGCTGCTGCCGATCTCCATCCACAGCCTATCGGTCTGTCGATGGTCCACCCTCCTCGGTTGCTCTTGATCTCCTTTCTTTTATTCTTTTTCTCCCCTTCATCGACAATTCACCCACCATGTTGGTTAGCCGATCTCCTTTCTCTAATTCTACTTCTCCCTTTTGCCGATCCACAGCCTCCAGTCTCTGGTGATCCGGTCAGAGCACTTCTAGGTATCTCATCTCTTCAGTCTCCGATTGATTTTTCTCCAATCTATGGTTTTTGGTTTTTAGTGATATTTTATGTTTAGAGTAACAGTTGTTGAATGTGAAAGGTAAAAATTATATTTTTGGTTCGAAACTAAGTGAAATGGTGTGACATTGGACTAATTTTTCACTTCATTGTAGTGTTGTTTGTGTTTTGAGTTACATTTCAAGTAGCTAGTTGAACATGGAGGTAAAGATAAATTTTGGTTCCTTTTTGTGTTGGAAAGTGTGACCTTGGATTGATTTTTTGCTTCATTGTGGTGTTATTTTGTGTTTTGAGTGACGATTTAAGTAGTTAGTTGATTTTGAGTAAACGAATTAACGGGTTAAACGAATCAACAAGTTGACAGATTAATATGTTTGAATGTTTTATGATCCAAGTAATAAGCGAATTAATCGTGTCATTTCGTCGGTTTATAAACGAATTCATATCAAATTCAAAATGTTGACCCGTTTTATTAAACGAAATTGTGTCATATTGGTCGAATTTATAAACGAATGAAATCAAATCAAATCCTACTTAACTTGACACGCGAACACTCTTTGCCATCCCTAAATGCTGATAAAGCAACTTTAGCCTAACAAATATGCACTAACGACACTTTTACTAACCGTGTAGATATTACTATCCAAAATTATGGTTTACTCACCTAGATTTTATTATAAAAATAACCCATCATTATAAGCAATTTGTTTAAAATAATTAAAATATTTTCTATATCTATTAACTTATTCTATTACATTTAAACCTTAAGTTAAGATTTAAATATTTGAATCGGAGTACTTTCCATACTCATCAATTTATTCTAATATATTAGAAGCATCCTAATTTGAAATCTTAAATGGATGTCCATGATTATCACAATTTTTTCTAAAAGTGTTAACTCATCTTTGATCAGAAAATTATAGTGACCAGATCACCACGGTGGCCATTTTTCCACAAAGGGTTTTGATAGAGATCAGGCATGATTAGAGTCCTCCTTGAACCACAAGTGTGCAAGACCACAAGTGTGCAAGGTGACGTTCTTAAAGTTTGGTTTGAACTAAAGACCTATAGGTATTTTGGTTGCATACTTGATACCACCAAACCAACTTGCCTTTGTTGTACTAGGTTTGCAACTAAAATGCTTATAAATCTTTGGTTGAAACCTTGGGAACGTCACGTTGCTTGTGGTTCAAGGAGGACTCCAACCACATCCGGCCTTCACCACACCATGACCCATGGTTCTAGGAGGACTTTGGCTATGCTCCGCCTCCGCCACACTTTTTCAAGGGCAAGGCCAAAATCCTTCATGGACAAATGGTTCGAACCATGAGAACCTCATCTTACTCACTTATGGTTCAAGGAGGACTCCAACCACATCCGGCCTTCACCACACCATGACCCATGGTTCTAGGAGGACTTTGGCTATGCTCCGCCTCCGCCACACTTTTTCAAGGGCAAGGCCAAAATCCTTCATGGACAAATGGTTCGAACCCTGAGAACCTCATCTTACTCACTTATGGTTTAAGGAGGACTCTGGTCATGTCTGACCTCCTCCACACCCCGACCCATGGTTCAAAGAGAACTCTGGTCACACCCAACCTCCTCCACACTCATTCCGGGGCAAGGCTAAAACCCTCTATTGATAAATGGTCATTGTGGTGACCTGGTTACTACAAAAATCAAAAAAGGAAAATCATTCTATAAATTTTGTTTAGTTGAATTCCTATTATTATTCATCCACCACACATTTATCGACATTAGTTTCAATTCTTATCTTCTTATAGAGCAAGAAATGATCAGTCCTACTTTGTGTGTATCAAAAAACTTAAAGGCTCCCCAAAATTTAAAGTTGTTATTAGTGCTTCCATGTCCCCTCTAATATAGTATATATAGTCTAAAATAATGGTTCTATTAACAGGCGTTTCCTGTTAGCATTAATTGCTGCTTTGTCTAACTCAATAATTGATGATTGGTCTTGCATAGATTACACCTAGACTTATATTTCACATATGAGTGATCATACATTGTAATATGTATAGGAACTAATAGGCTTACTAAAATTTCCAAGAATTCAACAAGCTGATGGTTGGCTTAGAGACTGCCAACGTTGTATCGATTGTGACCAAATGGTTTCCTGAAGAACACGACCATGATCAGAATTATCATGAATTTGGCAACCAATGATGAAGTGTCCACCAATGAACCCACAAGATATGTTTGTGTTGACTACTAAACCAATCTCATCCTCCTCTCCTTCACATACTCATCCATTCCTTCTTCAATTCCTTTCATGTCGTGGTCCATATCGATGTTGGCCTACATTTTTTGTGCCAGGCATCGAGCCAACACGACAGCATCTTCCATTGTAGTCAGTGGCAGACCCAGACATTTATATTAGGGGGGCACTACAACAAAGTAAAATAAAATAAAATTAAATTAAGATAAAAATAATTATGGTTCATGAGTTTTTTTTTTTTTTTTTCAATTGTGAAATTATTTATTATATAAAGTGAGAGAAAACTCTTTTTGTATATTGTTAAATATACAATATGAAACTTAAATTCTAATTATTGATTTTGAAAGGAAAGTATACTAATTACTTAAAATATAAATAGAGGTGTAATTTATTCATAGTTAAACATATTTTTATTTTTAAAATTTAATCATAATAACCTCTATTATTTTAACGAGTAAACACCATAAAATAATACTAAAATACTAGTAAGTTTATACACTAGTACTAAAGAATAGAAATAAATTCACAACGTACATTAAATTATAAAAGAGATGTGAAAAAGAATCAAAAAATTGAAAAATTGAAGGAAAATTAGTCAATAATGTATATAAATATGATATAGTTTATATAAAAATATATATATGTTAATTATTGATAATTGTTCATAAATATATATTATTAACAAAAAAAAAAAAACATAGTTCATGGTAGGTTATGAAAGTTTTCAAAGTCAAAACACTTTAAGTGTGAAAATTTGTTTGGTTGGTAAATATCTATGTTATTTATTTTTACAACACAGATATGAACACCAATAAATTTATACATACCGTTAATTACCTTTAAAAAAAAAAAAAAACACAAGTATAAGTGGGGGATGTACACTGTTCATTACCCTTTGAAAAAGAAAAAAAAAAGACAAAGAAATAACACTTATATAATGCTATGTATAAATACATGTATACTGATATGCATAAGTGAGGAGTGTGTTGTTCATTACCTTTTGGAAAAAAAAAAAAAAAAAAAAAAGACACATGTATGAGTGAGTGAGGAGTGTGCTGTGTGTGTTACTTCTAAAAAAAATATGAGAAATACCACTTGGACGGGTGATGATCGAACCATAGACCAAGGTGGCAATCAAAGTCCAAAATCGCGCCTACTATCGCGTAACCATTCTGCTTCTTGCGATTATATTTGCTTTGAAATTATATATATCAATTTAATGATATATTTAAATAAATAATAATTAACAACACATACCTAATAAATTTTTGTAAAATCTCGAGGGTAGGGGGGAAGGGGAGGGGGGGGTACGTGCCCCTCCTGGCTTTATACTAGGTTCGCCCCTGCTGCTTACTGATATTTATTTCTTTAGCCATAAAATGTTAAATAAACTTTGAAAGATATAACTAGAACCAATTAGAACAAGTTTACTATTTAAACATATTGCTCACCTCTAAATTGGTTAACCCCCCCCCCCCCCCCCCCCCCCCCTTTTTTTGTTGTTTGAGATATCACTTGTAGGAAAGACTCGAACCTATATTATTACTGAGTAGGGTCAATCTATATAGTATGCTGATGTGAAACAAGTTTTGTTTGTCAACTTCTTTGGAACCCAATAATCTGTATCCTACATAAATCAAACAAATGAAGCACAGGTGACCTTAACATTATGGTTGTACTAACTAAGAACACTCAAATACTCAAGTTAGTAACCAATCATAAAAAACAAAAGTTGAAGAAAGAAATAAAAGAAGTACTACACTAGATGACAATGGTTGACCAAATAAAGATAGAAGACTAGTTATGACTATTGTTTGGTACGGTGGTTGGGCACAACGGGGACAACTTTAGAGGGATGTATGATAGTGGGTTAGTGATGATGGTGTCCCAGAGTGATCTTAACTAGACAAAGGAAAGGTCGCATCAGAGGACAAAGGAAGTGGTTGACCATCGTGGCCAAATATACATAATGGTCGGAGTGGGGTCTTAATGAAAATTTCGATACAACGTCTATAGGCAAGAGCTTTTTCTAAGGGAGCTGTAGTTCTTGCCATGAGATCAGATTCCCAATATATAGGTAAGGGGGGGATCCTTTTATAGTCCGAGTGGACTTTGAAGATTGATTCCGAGAATCTAGTAGAGATCCAACTTATCCCTAAATTCTCGGTCCTGAGTTATTAGCTTCCTATTTCGATCTCCTTCCTACCGTTTAGGAAATAATCATGAATGGAAATAATCCTGAATGGAGTTTAAGTCAGTTATATTATGAATGAAATAAGGTAGGCTCCTAGGCTCGTTTTATGGGCTTTGTAGGTTAGGCTAGACACTAGGCTGTCATCCAACATTCAAGTCAACCCATGAGAGTAGCTTAGACCAAGTCTGGTGGGCCAAAATTGTGTATTAAGCTATTCAATCTACCAGGTCAATCTACTAGGGCAACTCTGTGCTTTAATCCGTCTAGTTTACCTTGGGTCATTCAATTGACACTTACGCTTGGGCCATAAGCTAACATAGGCTGATATACTAGACTAGGCTTCGTCAATGGACTACAGGCCTAAATTTTTTGCTGCTACAATTACCAGGTTGAATAAACATTAAATAAACCTAATTTATTTATAGTTAATAAATTATAACCTATATGTTAAAAAAAAAAAAAAAGGAAAAAAGATGAAGAAATGTAATCTAACTATTTTAGCAAGAAAACTAGAAAACTATCTTCTCATAGACACGGATAGACATGACCACGGTTCGGTTCGAACCAAGTCTTTAGAACCGAAACCACAGTAAAGGTTCTGGTTCCGGTTCAGAACCGAAACCGGAACCGCTACTGTAGAGGTTCCGGTTCCGGTTCTGGTTCTTTAAATAATGAAACTGGAACCGTCGGTTCAAAGAACTGGTGGAACCGGAACAGCTTTGAACTGGCGGTTCCGGTTCGGTTCCAATTCTAACAAAAAAAAAAAAAACTGTATCACTTTAAAAAAAAAAATTAAAATGACAGTTGGTCACCTTTTTTTTACATTTTACCACCTCCCCTTAATTTCTCTTTAACCCCTCCCTTTCCTCTATAAATACCTT
Source organism: Dimocarpus longan (assembly GCA_022984855.1). Classification (NCBI taxonomy): domain Eukaryota; kingdom Viridiplantae; phylum Streptophyta; class Magnoliopsida; order Sapindales; family Sapindaceae; genus Dimocarpus; species Dimocarpus longan. Next base: position 6,317,665 of record CM041023.1, on the reverse strand, counting down.
TTTCATTCTTAATTTCTTCTCACACCTATCTCCCTTAATCTCAACTCTCTTTCTCTCCATTAATCTCAGCTCTCTCTCAATTTTAACTCTTAGTTTCTATATTCTCTTAATTCTCAATTTTAATTTCTTTTTGTTATGGGTAATTTAACGATCAGACTAATTGGGCTCAGGAAGATCTATAGTGCAGGTCCGGTGGCCCAAGGACTCAATAAATCGCCATTCTTTCAGCCCACCTTCATGGCAAGGAGCCCATTCGTGATCGTCCATCCTGAGCGCCGATCGCGGTCGCTCAGGATGTTCGCTGGTCGTTGTCCACTGGTTCTGCTTATTGGTTCTCATCGCTCAATCCGTCCGTCGGTCACGATCGCTCAAGGTATCCGCTGACCGATGACCACGAATCGCTTATTTTGTCTTCCATGATCGTCCGCCTGCTTGTCCGTCAATTTTGTCCGTTCAAACTATCCGCCAAGGAGGGCCGTCCGTCGGGCCTGCTTAGTCCGAACTTATTCACCTAAGATGATTCCGGCTGGCTGTTCGCTGGTTTCTGGGCATACCCGTCTACCCGTTTGTTCATTTACGAGAATGCCCGCCTATTATTATAACTAGTCGCAGAAGCATTAGGTCATGACCTGCATTCCTAACTCTCCAGATGACCGTTTCACCAGGGGATCATATGATTCGCTATACGAACTTAATGTATTTCACTTGTTGGAAAGTCCACCTTCGCCCTACTCCTCAGAATCGATAGTCAACAGAAGTCAAAAAGTGCCATGCAGGATACAGCTCCAAAACGTGTCATGCACGTCATCTCTGTCAGAGACTACAGCTAAGATCTCAGTAGCCACCCATGACCCGTACAGATCAGCCACCCAAAATCTCGCTCGGGAAGAGCCCAGAAAGGACGGATTCGACCGTATTAAATGTATATCCGGTCACATTTAATGCCCTGTCAGCCGCATTAATTGAAATCTCAGCGCATTAAATGTAGCATATCATTATGTTTTTAGTGTACTGTATATTCTTGTCTTGTTCCGTTTTACTGTAGCTCCTCCCCTTTCTCTATAAATAGGGGAGGGATTTTCGTTGTAAAGGGAGACCCCGACTTTTGAGTACTGTTATTCTGTCAAAATAGTGAGAGAGTGAACAGTGGATGTAGGCATCTTTTTGGGTCGAACCACTCTAAAATTTCTTCGTGTCTTTGCTCCTCGCCTTTGATCTCTTCTTCACATTCTATCCGTTCTGCATGCATCACACGATCCACATAAAAAACTGAAACTTGCGCCCGAAAACAACCTTGTTAACTAAGGATCCATTTTCCGATGTTAACACCTTTAATTTTTTTAATTATATCTATAAATTATAATTTTCAATTTATTGTTTGAAATTTCAAATTCTTAATTTATTATTTTTAAATTTCAAATTCTTATTTTATTATTTTTAAATTTGAAATTGTAAATTTATTTTTAAATTCAATCAAAGTTCAAATAATTAAATTTCTTATTTCTTTTGTGTATAAATTTATTTTTTTAATATCAAAATATAGTTTAATATTAATTTTTAAATTTCATTTTTATTTAAAAAAAGGTTCCGGAATCGGAACCGAAACCGTTATATAATCGGAACTGAAACCGTTACGGAACCGTCGATTCCAGAACCGAACCAGAACCATTTTATCTCGGTTAAAGTTCCGGTTTTAACTTTTTCAGAACCGAAACCATCGGTTCAGAATCGGAACCGGAACTGAACCGAACCGTGATCATGTCTAGACACGGAGCAAGCTACAGAAGGTTCATTTAGCAAGGATTTTTCTAGTAGTTATGTAAAAGACTTTAAATTCAACTTTCGCGCCCATCAAATGTTAGAAGGACCCTGATTGCATTTTATATTTATGTTAAAGTGATTTTAATAGATACTCCAACCACATAGGTTAAAGTTTTCCTACAGCTTCCTCTTTTCTTTTTATTTTTTTTTTTTTATTTTTTATTTTTTATGAAGAAGGTGACACTGCCCTCCTTACTAATATGGACAAAGTAATGAATAACTACTGAACCAAGAGTCCATGTGTATTTTACCTTTGATTTATATACCACCAAATATCCCCTTTTTTTTTCTCCTTTATTGTATACTTGTAAATGTCTTTACACAATATGTACACAGAAGGGAAAATGTGAAAGGCAACCAAAGCCTAAAGCATGAGAATTTCTGTACTGAAACTATTTCCATGTAAAGAAAACTATGCAAACAACTCGCAGCTTCAAAGAGATCTTGTATTAGCTAACTAATAGCTGAGATAATAAACATATCCACATTCAGCTCCTCAAAAATTTCCAAGGCCCAGTTCCTATCCCCATCCTGCATATTCAAGAATCCAAAATTGAGACAATTTCTAGTAAGGCTTTGCTTTTCAACAATTGATGAGGTTATAAATGGCACTCTTTAATATGTAAAACCTTTCAAGAACGAATAAATTGTGAATTCGTAGTGGAATAAGGGTTTGAACCGATCTTCAAGATTATATTAAGCTAAGAAAAAACATTATCATATATGACAATTACCTCCAAAAACCAGCAAAAGCACACGAAGACTCATATACATGGTCAGACCAACCCAGAGTCCAATGAATCCAAAGCTAGCAAATAGTCCTAACAAATATAAAATGCTAACAAAAGCCACCACAACCTGTAAAAAGGAAAAATGCCAAGTAAAACATTGGGCTAAATAAACAATTTCAATAATGGCTATCTTTATGCTTCATTTTGTGACAATTCAAAACCTCAAACTTCATGTACCTTAGCATTCTTTTTTTCTAGTATTAGGCTCAATAATTTCAGGTCATTTCTTGCAAGGATACTTCATTTCCAAGTTCATGGGACAAATTTATTAGATCCTTTTTGTTAAGGAGGGTGTTCACTACAAACAAATCATTTCTGTTACTTCTTAATAGCCATTGCATGGATTTGTGAGGCCAATGTAAGAGAGCCCAATTGAGCGCAAGCTTGAATAACAACCACTATCGCAACTGAATCAAAATCAGCCCATCTATGACCATCCTTAAAAAAAAAAACCCTTCAAAGCGTTTAAACAATCCCCAACATCAAAATACCTACTAATCATCGCATTCCAGCTCAAACATTCTTCACAACCATCATATCGAACGCAAGACGCGAAACTCTCACATCATGAGACAAACAGAACCCAATCAAAGCAGTCCCTACATGAACAACAGATTCAGAAAGTCCATTTCTCAAACAAAATCCATGTATCTACTTCCCAAACCTCAGATTCAAAGCCGAAGAAAGCAACGCTACAACAGTGCGCGAATTGGGTCTGAAACCACACTCCTTCTGCATCCGAATAACCAACGAAACCGCATCCCCATAACAACCACACCCCACATATCCATTCAACATGGCGTTCCAAGAAACCAAATCTCTCTCAGGCATATCAACAAACACGTTGACCGCATCCACTAGCATTTAGCGTAGTAACCGATGAAAGCAGTGCCAACTCGAACGTCATTGATCAACCGGGTACCCGCGACACGATCACATATTCTGTTTCCTCTGTCGAGGGCGTGTAGGCACGCACAGGCCTTGAGAAGGAGAGACAGGGTGGTGGAATCAGGTAACACACCAAGAGATTCCATATGGGTGTGTGTGGAGAGAATGGCGTGGTCATTTTGAGCTTGGCTTGCTGTTCGATGATCAAATTATAGTCTTTGTTTGAGTTTGAGTCCTTGAAGTGGGTTTGCTCGTAGGAATTTAATGGTTTTTGGAAGCTCAAACTCAAACCCAAAACCATCCTCACAAGTCCGTTAACAGGCGGCGAATGGACGTGGGACGGTTTGGTCGTGGGGTGGCTATATTTCTACGTACCCCCATAAAATGGAGATTTTTCATAGTGAATTAAGCAATACGGATTAGGAGTGGCAATTTGAGTCATGACACAATAAACATGAATTCATAAAAAATAAATGAATATGTGTTTGATTTAAACAAATTTGTATCAACTCGCTTAACCTTTTTATTAAACTAATTAAATTGAAATTGCTTAATAGATTTGTGGGTTGATAAGATTAATTGGGCTAAATTGTAATATTTACATATTATAGGACTAAGTATAATTATTCATTTATATGTGCGTGTGTATTTCAACTATCTAAACCTAAAGCTAAACCTATCAGGCTGCCGCCGATCTCCACCTACAACCCACCGGTCTGTCGATGGTCCACCCTCCTCGACTGCTCCCGATCTCCTTTCTTTTATTCTTCTTCTCCCCTTCATCGACAATCCACCCTTCATGCCAGTTAGTTGATCTCCTTTCTCTAATTCTTCTTCTCCCTTTTGCCGATTCACAGCCTGCAGTCTCTGGTGATTTGATCAAAGCACTTCCAGGCATCTCATCTCTTCAGTCTCCAATCGGATTCTCTCCGATCTATGGTTTATGGTTTTTCAGTGATATTTTATGTTTAAAGTAACAGTTGTTGAAAATGAAAGGTAAAGATTATATTTTGGTTCGAAACTAAGTGAAACTGGTGTGACATTAGACTAATTTTTCACTTCATTGTAGTGTTGTTTGTGTTTTGAGTTACATTTCAAGTAGCTAGTTGAACATGGGAGGTAAAGATATATTTTGGTTCCTTTTTGTGTTGGAAAGTGTGACCTTGGATTGATTTTCACTTCATTGTGGTGTTATTTTATGTTTTGAGTGACGATTTAAGTAGCTAGTTGATTTTGAGTAAACGAATTAATGAGTTGACAAATTAATGTATTTGAATGTTTTATGATCCAAGTAATAAACGAATTAATCGTGTCATTTCGCCAGTTTATAAATGAATTTATGTCAAATCCAAAATGTTGACCCATTTTATTAAACGAATTTGTGTCCTATTGGTCGAATTTATAAACGAATCAAATCAAATCAAATCAAATCATGCTTAACCTGACACGCGAACACTTTTGCTACCCCTAGATGCTGTTAAAGCAACTTTAGCCTAGTAGGTATGCACTGATGACACTTTTACTAACCGTGTCGATATTACTATCCAAAATTATGGTTTACTCACCTAGATTTTATTATAAAAATTTATTACAAAAATAACCCATCATTATAAGCAATTTGTTTAAAATAATTAAAATATTTTCTATATCTATTAACTTATTCTATTACATTTAAACCTTAAGTTAAGATTTAAATAATTGAATCAGAGTACTTTCCATACTCATCAATTTATTCTAATATATTATAAGCATCCTAATTTGAAATCTTACTACATGGATGTCTATGATTATCACAATGTTTTCTAAAAGTATTGACTCATCTTTGATAAGAAAATTGTAGTGACCAGATCACCACGGTGATCATTTGTCCACAAAGGGTTTTGACAAAGGTTGAGCATGATTGGAGTCCTCCTTGAACCACAAGTGAGTAAAGTAGCGTTCTTAAAGTTTGGTTTAAACTAAAGACATATAGGTATTTTGGTTGCAAACCTGATACCACCAAACCAACTTGCTTTGGTGGTACTAGATTTGCAACTAAAATACCTATAAATCTTTGGTTCAAACCTTGGAAACATCATGTTGCTCACTTGTGGTTCAAGGAGGACTCCAGCCACATCCGGATCTTACTCATTTATGTTCAAGGAGGACTCTAGCCATGTCTAGCCTCCTCCACACCCCGACCCCTTATGTTCAAGGAGGACTCTAGCCATGTCGAGCCTCCTCCACACCTCGACCCATGGTTCAAGGAGGACTCTGGTCACACCTAACCTCCTCCACACACTTTCAGGGGCAAGGTTAAAACCCTTTATTGATAAATGGCCATTGTGGTAACTTGATTACTACAAAAATCAAGAAAGAAAAATCATTCTATAAATTTTATTTAGTTGAATTCCTGTTATTGTTCATCCACCAGACATTTATTGACATTGGTTTCAATTCTTATCTTCTTATAGAGCAGGAAATTATCAGTCCTACTTTGTGTGTATCAAAAAACTTAAAGGCTCCCAAAAATTTGAAGTTGTTATTAGTGCTTCATGTCCCCTCTAATACAGTATAGATAGTCTAAAATAATGGTTCTATTAACAGGTGTTTCCTGTTAGCATTAATTGCTGTTTCGTATAACTAAATAATTGATGATTGGTTTTGCATAGATTACACCTAGACTTTTATTTCAAATATGAGTGATCATACATTGTAATATGTATAGGGACTAACAGGCTTACTAAAATTTCCAAGAATTCAACAAGCTGATGATTGGCTTAGAGACTGCCAACGTTGTATCGATTGTGACCAAATGGTTTCCTGAAGAACACGGCCATGATCAGAATTATCATGAATTTGACAACCAATGATGAAGTGTCCACCAATGAACCCACAAGATATGTTTGTGTCGACAACTGAACCAATCTCATCCTCCTCTCCTTCACATACTCATCTATTCCTTCTTCAATTCCTTTCATGTCACGGTCCATATCGATGTTGGCCTGCATTTTCCGTGCCAGGCATCGAGCCAACACGACAGCATCTTCCATTGCAGCTGAGCCTCCCTGTCCAAGGAACGGTCCCATTACGTGCATGGCGTCTCCAGCCACCGTCACTGTCCCTTTTTGAAACCGTCCAAATACTATGTCCCATGGCGCTCGGTACCTCAAATGTGTGAATGACAATGAAGTAAGGTCACAGTTCTTCACCATTTCTATTTTTTCAGGTGGGAATCCCTTAATTGTTTCCAGGGTCATTTCTCTTATGAGCTCGGGATCCTTCCACACCCTCCAATCTGCCACGAGAACTCGTACAATCAAATCGTACTTACACCAGGATTTGTATGAGATTTACAAAGAATTATGCAAATTGTTATGTCCTTAGACCTTACATCAAGTAATCAGAATCAATACAAATTATATATCAAAAGCTAGTACAAAATCTTTTAATAAAAATATCAGCAACAAACCATGTAAATTAATATCAAGATAGATGATATGATACTATTAAATAGGTTAATTTATAGTGAAAGCAAGTTCTGGATTTCAAAAATTAGTATGAAGTTTTTCAAGTTAAATTCAAGAATAAATTATATGAATTTATATTAAAATGGGTAATATGATAGTATTGGATAGGTTTATATTAAAGGTACCTTCAGGATTCCATTTTTCAACTATAAACCAGAAAACTTGATTATCATCAACAGGGATGGTTCCGGACAAGGTGGTGCCTCTGAATGATCGGACTAGCTCAGGAGGAAGTCCATGGCCTTTCGGATAATTTGTAAATCCTCTCACTGAACATGAAGAGAAAACCTTCTTCGGTTTCAGCTCCAGAAAATCCGCAACTACAGAGTTGGCTCCATCACAGCCAATTAGCACCTGTGTCATGTACAAACTCATAGAGATAATTGATGTCAAATATTTCGGCCTTACTTCACACTTTAACAAATTAGAAATGAAAGAAAAATAATAAAAGTATAATAATACCTTGGCTCTAATAGAAGTTCCATCATTCAAATGAAGAATGGAAAAGGGAGTGATGGCATCTGATTTAACAGACACAAGTTGGCATCCAAAACGTATAGTCCCTGGTGGAAGATCATCTGCTAGTGCTTCTACCAAATCGCTCCTTCTTACACATCTAGCTTCTCCAATCCTATTAAATTTATAAACATTATAACATGTATAAATACATCATTTATTGCTATTTTTTTTTAATTTTTCACGCTAAATGATTGACTAAAGTAAGCATTTTATAAAATAGTCGGAGAAATAATAACTAAAAAAAATCCAGACTGCTAAATAATTAAAAATATTATGTCATGCTACTAGATTTAAAAAATAGTATATATTTTCTACAACATATCATTGTCTTTTCCCCTCAAAATTGATTAAAGTTTAATACATCCTAAAAAACATGAGAGAAATTAGAAAACTTACGAAAGAAGCTGTTTCCTGCCCGTGTCAAGCCAGTTATCTCTAATCCTGTGGTATATAAAAATAACTTCACAGTTAAATGATTATCACCCATATAATGCTTAAATAAATTAAAAAGTAAATTTCCCTAAATTAAATGCATTGTGTAAGATAAATCACTAGTTTGAGATATAATTAAACAACACTTAAATGATAGTCAGTGCCTTGGTGAATCAAATAGTTAATAATAAATAATATCCTTTTTGTCTTGACACTACTTGATGGAGATACTGTATATTAGTCACCAAGAAATAGAACTGACTAATCTTAAGTCAATGGGTCGAGAAACTCAATGCCACTATTCTTGAACAACTTGGAACTGGGTCTTCTTTTCGCACTATTAACGAATATGAAATGAATGAAATAAGAAAAATTGGTTTTTAATTATCAACCGTTCCTAGAAATAAGATTGACTACGAATTCGAACCCCAGCACATGCTTTTCATAAAATTGTATGATTCTTTCGATATAAATCAAGCAGGTTTTACATGAACAAGTTCTATTCAATATGGGTAGGAAACACAGTATTCTTAAAAAAATATAGAAATAAAAAAGAAATCAAGATGATACACATCAACTCTTTCTTCCTTCATCAAAGATGTACTTTCTCTATAATATATATATATATATATATATATATATATAGTGTGTGTGTGTGTGTGAATACTAATTTATAACTGGAAGTAAAGAAGCATTAGAATTGCTAGGTAATGAAGGATGTAGGCAGAAATTAAGCAAGAAATTTGAACAAATTGATGATCATATATTGAATACTCATATGAGAGGGAGAGAGAGTGAGGTATATGCAATAAATACCCTTGAAGAAGAACGAATTTTTGTCTAAGTTTGGAGCCAACACCAAGCTGATCGAGAGCAATCCAACCATTAGCTTGAATACCAATACCACTTCCTGTTGTTCTCAGTTCCTCTGATCTTTCCAACACCGCACTCTTTATACCTTTCCTGCAAATACGATCACGACGTAAATAATAATTCTCTGATCAGAATTGATTACGAAATTATTTTCAAATTTAAGCTAAAATCTAAAGAGGGAACTAAGGACCCATGTAGATAGTACCTGTGAAGAGCAAGAGCAGTGGCCAACCCACAAATCCCTCCACCAACTATTACAATATCTATCTCTTCATAGGCATCCATTTCCACTCCTCTTTCTCTTTCTCTCTGTGTGTAATACTTTGCATGCATGAAATTACACTGGATTTAGCTTGTGTTTATAGGGGGGATCCAATGTAGGAATTATAATGGAGGATGATGATTGATGAGTAGACTTTCCTGGTGACTTCTAATATAATTTCGTAAGCATGACGTCAACAGTAAACGATAATAATCCAACCGGGGTGATGCCCTTTCTCTTTAACTACCAGTATAAAAATGAGTAATTTAAGTTATTAATGTTGACTTCAATGGATATGCACATATGGGGTCCTCTATTTTTTTTTATAAATTCTTCCTTGTTCCCAAAGAATTGTGAGATCATGGATGATGATAATTAATTGGGATATTATTAAAATGCCCCTGGAATCGAAACTCTTGTCAAACCATCCCTAGTTTTCAAATTATTATGTTAGGGATATGACCATCCAAATCATTCCTTCGAAGGCCTTCAAAAATCATGTTCGTTCATTGGCTTGAAGACGAAAATCATATGTCAGCAACTATTTATTTAAATTAAATATTTTCTTGGTAGTCAATTAGTATCAAAACATTCACTGCTTACTGATATTTATTTCTTTAGTCATAAAATGTTAAATAAACTTTGAAAGATATAACTAGAACCAATTAGAACAAGTTTACTATTTAAACATATTGCTCACCTCTAAATTGGTTAACCCCCTTCTTTTTTTTTTTTTTTGTTTTTTTTGAGATATCACTTGTAGGAAAGACTCGAACCTATATTATTACTGAGTAGGGTCAATCTATATAGTATGCTGATGTGAAACAAGTTTTGTTTGTCAACTTCTTTGGAACCCAATAATCTGTATCCTACATAAATCAAACAAATGAAGCACAGGTGACCTTAACATTGTGGTTGTACCGACTAAGAACACTCAAATACTCAAGTCAGTAACCAATCATAAAAAACAAAAGTTGAAGAAAGCAATAAAAGAAGTACTACACTAGATACAGTGGTTGACCAAATAAAGATAGAAGACTAGTTATGACTATTGTTTGGTACGGTGGTTGGGCACGACGGGGACAGTTTCAGAGGGATGTATGATAGTGGGTTAGTGATGATGATGTCCCGGAGTGATCTTAAGTCAACGAAGGAAAGGCCGCGTCAAAGGACAAAGGAAGCGGTTGACCATCATGGTCTAATATACATAGTGGTCGAAATGGGTTCTTAATGAAAATTTCGATACAACATCTGTAGGCAAGAGCTTTTTCTAAGAGAGCTGTATTTCTTGCCATGAGGCCGGATTCCCAATATATAGGTGAGGGGATCCTATGAAGTTGGGATCCTTTTATAGTCCGAGTAGACTTTGAAGATTGATTCCGAGAATCTAGGAGAGATCCAACTTATCCCTAAATTCTCAGTCCTGAGTTATTAGCTTCCTATTCCGATCTCCTTCCTACCGTTTAGGAAATAATCCTGAATGGAGTTTAAGTCGGTTATATTACGAATGAAATAAGGTAGGCTCCTAGACTCGTTTTATGGGCTTTGTAGGTTGGGCTAGACACTAGGCTGTCATCCAACATTCAAGTCAGCCCATGAGAGTAGCTTAGACCAAGTCTGGTGGGCCAAAACTGTGTATTAAGCTATTCGATCTACCAGGTCGATCTACTAGGGCAACCCTGTGCTTTGATCCGTCTAGTTTACCTTGGGTCATTCAATTGACACTTACGCTTGGGCCATAAGCTAACATAGGCTGACGTACTAGACTAGGCTTCGTCAATGGACTACAGGCCTAAATTTTTTGCCGCTACAATTACCAGGTTGAATAAACATTAAATAAACCTAATTTACTTATAGTTAACAAATTATAACCTATATGTAAAAAAAAAAAAAGAAAGAAAGAAAAGAAAAAAAGAGGAAGAAATGTAATCTAACTATTTTAGCAAGAAAACTAGAAAACTATCGTCTCATAGACACGGAGCAAGCGACAAAAGGTTCATTTAGCAAGGACTTTTCTAGTAATTATGTAAAAGACTTTAAATTCAACTTTCGCACCCATCAAATGTCAGAAGGACCCTGATTGCATTTTATATTTATGTTAAAGTGATTTGAATAGATACTCCAACCACATAGGTTAAAGTTTTCCTACAGCTTCCTCTTTTCTTTTATTTTTTATTTTTTATGAAGAAGGTGACACTACCCTCCTTACTAATATGGACAAAGTAATGAATAACTACTCAACCAAGAGTCCATGTGTATTTTACCTTTGATTTATACACCATCAAATATCCCCTTTTTTTTTTACCTCCTTTATTGTATACTTGTAAATGTCTTTACACAATATGTACACATAAGGGAAAATGTGAAAGGCAACCAAAGCCTAAAGTATGAGAATTTCTGTACTGAAACTATTTCCATGTAAAGAAAACTATGCGAACAACTCACAGCTTCAAAGAGATCTTGTATTAGCTAACTAATTGCTGAGATAATTAACATATCCACATTCAGCTCCTCAGAAACTTCCAAGGTCCAGTTCCTATCCCTATCCTGCATATTCAGGAATCCAAAATTGAGACAATTTCTAGTAAGGCTTTGCTTTTCAACAATTGATGAGGTTATAAATGGCGCTCTTTAATATGTAAAACCTTTCAAGAACGAATAAATTGTCAATTCGTAGTGGATTAAGGGTTTGAACCGATCTTCAAGATTATATTAAGCTAAGAAAAAACATTATCATATATGACAATTACCTCCAAAAACCAGCAAAAGCACGAAGACTCATATGCGTGGCCAGACCAACCCAGAGTCCAATGAATCCAAAGCTAGCAAATAGTCCTAACAAATATAAAATGCTAACAAAAGCCACCACAACCTGTAAAAAGGAAAAATGTCAAGTTAAACATTGGGCTAAATAAACAATTTCAATAATGGCTATCTTTACGTTTCATTTTGTGACAATTCAAAACCTCAAACTTCATGTACCTTAGCATTCTTTTTTTATAGTATTAGGCTCAATAATTTCAGGTCATTTCTTGCAAGGATACTTCATTTCCAAGTTCATGGGACAAATTTATTAGATCCTTTTTGTTAAGGAGGGTGTTCACTACAAACAAACAAATCTATTACTTCTTAATAGCCATTGCATGGATTTGTGAGGCCAATGTAAGAGAGCCTAATTGAGCGCAAGCTTGAATAACAACCACTATCGTAACTGAATCAAAATCAGCCCCATCTATGACCACCCTTAAAAAAAAACCTTCAAAGCGTTTAAACAATCCCCAATATCCAAATACCTACTAATCATCGCATTCCAGCTCAAACATTCTTCACAACCATCATATCGATCACAAGACGCGAAACTCTCACATCAGGATACAAACAGAACCCAATCAAAGCAGTCCCTACATGAACAACAGATTCAAAAAGTCCATTTCTCAAACAAAATCCATGTATCTACTTCCCAAACCTAGCTGAAGAAAGCAACGCTACAACAGTGCGCGAATTGGGTCTGAAACCACACTCCTTCTGCATCCGAATAACCAACGAAACCGCATCCCCATAACAACCACACCCCACATATCCATTCAACATGGCGTTCCAAGAAACCAAATCTCTCTCAGGCATATCAACAAACACGTTGACCGCATCCTCAATGACCCGCATTTCGCATAGTCATCAATGAAAGCAGTGCCAACTCGAACGTCATTGATCAACCGGGTACCCGTGACACGATCACATATTCTGTTTCCTCTGTCGAGGGTGTGTAGGCACGCACAGGCCTTGAGAAGGAGAGGCAGGGTGGTGGAATCAGGCAACACACCAAGAGATTCCATATGGGTGTGTGTGGAGAGAATGGCGTGGTCACTTTTGGGCTTGGCTTGCTGTTTGATGATCAAATTATAGTCTTTGTTTGAGTTTGAGTCCTTGAGGTGGGTTTGCTCGTAGGAATTTAATGGTTTTTGGAAGCGCAAACTCAAACTTAACCATCCTCACAAGTCCGTTAACAGGCGGCGAATGGACGTGGACGGTTTGGTCGTGGGGTGGCTATATTTGTACGTACACCCCATAAAATGGAGATTTTTCATAGAGAATTAAGCAATGCGGATTAGGAGTGGCAATTTGAGTCATGATAAATATGAATTTATAAAAAATAAATGAGTGTGTGTTTGATTTAAACGAATTTGTGTCAACTCGTTTAACTTTTTTATTAAACAAATTGAATTTGAATTGCTTAATAGATTTGTGGGTTGATAAGATTAATATGGCTAAATTGTAATATTTACATATTATAGGATTAAGTGTAATTATTCATTTATATGTGCGTGTGTATTTCAACTATCTAAACCTAAAGCTAAACCTATCAGGCTGTCGCCGATCTCCACCTACAGCCCACCGGTCTGTCGATGGTTCACCCTCCTCGGCTAATCTCGATCTCCTTTCTTTTATTCTTCTTCTCCCCTTCATCGACAATCCACCCTCCATGCCAGTCAGTTGATCTCCTTTCTCTAATTCTTCTTCTCCCTTTTGTCGATCCACAGCCTGCAGTCTCCGGTGATCCGATCAAAGCACTTCTAGGTATCTCATCTCTTCAGGCTCCGATCGGCTTCTCTCCAATCTATGGTTTATGGTTTTTTAGTGATATTTTATGTTTAAAGTAACAGTTGTTGAAAATGAAAGGTAAAGATTATATTTTGGTTCGAAACTAAGTGAAATGGTGTGACATTAGACTAATTTTTCACTTCATTGTAGTGTTGTTTGTGTTTTGAGTTACATTTCAAGTAGTTTTGGGAGGTAAAGATATATTTTGGTTCCTTTTTGTGTTGGAAAGTGTGACCTTGGATTGATTTTTCGCTTCATTGTGGTGTTATTTTGTGTTTTGAGTGACGATTTAAGTAGCTAGTTGATTTTGAGTAAACGAATTAACGAGTTGACAAATTAATGTATTTGAATGTTTTATGATCCAAGTAGTAAACGAATTAATCGCGTCATTTCGCCAATCTATAAATAAATTTATGTCAAATCCAAAATGTTGACCCATTTTATTAAACGAATTTGTGTCCTATTGGTCGAATTTATAAACGAATCAAATCAAATCAAATCAAATCCTGCTTAACCTGACACACGAACACTTTTGCTACCCCTAGATGCTGTTAAAGCAACTTTAGCCTAGTAGGTATGCACTAATGACACTTTTACTAACCGTGTCGATATTACTATCCAAAATTATGGTTTACTCACCTAGATTTTATTATAAAAATTTATTACAAAAATAACCCATCATTATAAGCAATTTGTTTAAAATAATTAAAATATTTTCTATATCTATTAACTTATTCTATTACATTTAAACCTTAAGTTAAGATTTAAATAATTGAATCAGAGTACTTTCCATACTCATCAATTTATTCTAATATATTATAAGCATCCTAATTTGAAATCTTACTACATAGATGTCTATGATTATCACAATGTTTTCTAAAAGTATTGACTCATCTTTGATAAGAAAATTGCAGTGACCAGATCACCACGGTGATCATTTGTCCACAAAGGGTTTTGACAAAGGTTGAGCATGATTGGAGTCCTCCTTGAACCACAAGTGAGTAAGGTGGCGTTCCTAAAGTTTGGTTTAAACTAAAAACATATAGGTATTTTGGTTGCAAACCTGATACCACCAAACCAACTTGCCTTGGTGGTACCAGATTTGCAACTAAACTACCTATAAATCTTTGGTTCAAACCTTGGGAACATCATGTTGCTCACTTGTGGTTCAAGGAGGACTCCAGCCACATCCGGATCTTACTCACTTATATTCAAGGAGGACTCTAGCCATGTCTGGCCTCCTCCACACCCCGACCCATAGTTCAAGGAGAACTCTCACACCTAACCTCCTCCACACTCTTTCAGGGACAAGGTTAAAACCCTCTATTGATAAATGGCCACTGTGGTAACCTGATTACTACAAAAATCAAGAAAAAAAAAATCATTCTATAAATTTTATTTAGTTGAATTCCTGTTATTGTTCATCCACCAGACATTTATTGACATTGGTTTCAATTCTTATCTTCTTATAGAGCAGGAAATTATCAGTCCTACTTTGTGTGTATCAAAAAACTTAAAGGCTCCCAAAAATTTTGAAGTTGTTATTAGTGCTTCATGTCCCCTCTAATACAGTATAGATAGTCTAAAATAATGGTTCTATTAACAGGTGTTTCCTGTTAGCATTAATTGCTGTTTCGTATAACTAAATAATTGATGATTGGTTTTGCATAGATTACACCTAGACTTTTATTTCAAATATGAGTGATCATACATTGTAATATGTATAGGGACTAACAGGCTTACTAAAATTTCCCAGAATTCAACAAGCTGATGATTGGCTTAGAGACTGCCAACGTTGTATCGATTGTGACCAAATGGTTTCCTGAAGAACACGGCCATGATCAGAATTATCATGAATTTGACAACCAATGATGAAGTGTCCACCAATGAACCCACAAGATATGTTTGTGTCGACAACTGAACCAATCTCATCCTCCTCTCCTTCACATACTCATCTATTCCTTCTTCAATTCCTTTCATGTCACGGTCCATATCGATGTTGGCCTGCATTTTCCGTGCCAGGCATCGAGCCAACACGACAGCATCTTCCATTGCAGCTGAGCCTCCCTGTCCAAGGAACGGTCCCATTACGTGCATGGCGTCTCCAGCCACCGTCACTGTCCCTTTTTGAAACCGTCCAAATACTATGTCCCATGGCGCTCGGTACCTCAAATGTGTGAATGACAATGAAGTAAGGTCACAGTTCTTCACCATTTCTATTTTTTCAGGTGGGAATCCCTTAATTGTTTCCAGGGTCATTTCTCTTATGAGCTCGGGATCCTTCCACACCCTCCAATCTGCCACGAGAACTCGTACAATCAAATCGTACTTACACCAGGATTTGTATGAGATTTACAAAGAATTATGCAAATTGTTATATCCTTAGACCTTACATCAAGTAATCAGAATCAATACAAATTATATATCAAAAGCTAGTTCAAAATCTTTTAATTAAAATATCAGCAACAAACCATGTAAATTAATATCAAGATAGATGATATGATACTATTAAATAGGTTAATTTATAGTGAAAGTACGGTCTGGATTTCAAAAATTAGTATGAAGTTTTTCAAGTTAAATTCAAGAATAAATTATATGAATTTATATTAAAATGGGTAATATGATAATATTAGATAGGTTTATAATAAAGGTACCTTCAGGATTCCATTTTTCAACTATAAACCAGAAAACTAGATTATCATCAACAGGGACGGTTCCGGACAAGGTGGTGCCTCTGAATGATCGGACTAGCTCAGGAGGAAGTCCATGGCCTTTCGGATAATTTGTAAATCCTCTCACTCCACATGAAGAGAAAACCTTCTTCGGTTTCAGCTCCAGAAAATCCGCAACTACAGAGTTGGCTCCATCACAGCCAATTAGCACCTGTGTCATGTACAAATTCATAGCGATAAGTGATGTCAAATATTTTGGCCTTAATTCATACTTTAACAAATTACAAATGAAATAAAAATAAAAAAGGTATAATGATACCTTGGCTCTAATAGAAGTTCCATCATTCGAATGAAGAATGGAAAAGGGAGTGATGGCATCTGATTTAACAGACACAAGTTGGCATCCAAAACGTATAGTCCCTGGTGGAAGATCATCTGCTAGTGCTTCTACCAAATCGCTTCTTTTTACACATCTAGCTTCTCCAATCCTATTAAATTTATCAACATTATAAAATGTAAAAATACATCATTTATTGCTATTTTTTATAAAAAAAAAAAAATTCAGGCTAAATGATTGACCAAAGTAAGCATTTTATAAAATAGTTGGAGAAATAATAAATAAAAAAAATCCAGAGTACTAAAGTCGGGTTACTTTAATTAGTAACCACAAAAGGCTGCTAAATGGTTAAAAATATTATGTCATGCTACTAGATTTAAAAAAATAGTATATATTTTCTACAACATATCATTATCTTTTCTTCTCAAAATTGATTAAAGTTTAATACACCTAAAAAAAATGAGAGAAACTAGAAAACTTACGAGAGAAGTTGTTTCCTGCCCGTGTTGAGCCAGTTATCTCTAATCCTGTGGTATATAAAAATAACTTCACAGTTAAATGATTATCACCCATATAATGCTTAAATAAATTACAAAGAAAATTTCCCTGAATTAAATACATTGTGTAAGATAAACCACTAGTTTGAGATATAATTAAACAGCACTTTAATGATAGTCAGTGCCTTGGTGAATCAAATAGTTAATAATAAATAATATCCTTTTTGTTGTGACACTACTTGATGGAGATATTATACATACCAAGAAATAGAACTGACTAATCCTAAGTTAATGGGTCAAGAAACTTAACGCTACTATTGTTGAACAACTTGGAACCGGGTCTTCTTTTCACACTATCAACAAATACGAAATGAATGAAATAGGAAAAATAGGATTCAATTATCAACCGTTCCTAGAAATAGGATTGACTACGAATTTGAACCCTAGCACATGTTTTTCATAAAACGGTACGATTCTTCTGATATAAACCAAGCAGGTTTTACATGAACAAATTCTATTCGATATGGGTAGGAAATGTCGTATTCTTAAAAAGTTAGAGAAATCAGAAAGAAATCAAAATGATACAGATCAACTTCTTCTTCCTGCACCAAAGATGTACTTTCTCTATAATATATATATATATATAGTGTGTGTGAAATAGTAATTTATAACTGGAAGTAAAGAAGCATCAGAATTGCAAGGTAATGAAGGATGTAGGCAGAAATTAAGCAAGAAATTTGAACAAATTGATGATCATTTATTGAATACTCATATGAGAGGGAGAAAGTGTGAGGTATATGCAATAAATACCCTTGAAGAAGAACGAATTTTTCTCTAAGTTTGGAGCCAACACCAAGCTGATCGAGAGCAATCCAACCATTAGCTTGAATAACAATACCACTTCCTGTTGTTCTCAGTTCTTCTGATCTTTCCAACACCACACTCTTTATACCTTTCCTGCAAATACGATCACGACGTAAATAATAATTCTCTGATCAAAATTGATTACGAAATCATTTTCAAATTTATATGTATATATCAACAAGTCCTAAAATCTAAAGAGGGAATTAAGGGCCCGTGCAGATAGTACCTGTGAAGAGCAAGAGCAGTGGCCAACCCACAAATCCCTCCACCAACTATTACAATATCTATCTCTTCATAGGCATCCATTTCCACTCCTCTTTCTCTTTCTCTCCACCAACTGTGTATAATACTTTGCACGCATGAAATTACACAGGATTTAGCTTGTGTTTGTAGGGGGTATCCGATGTAGGATTTGTAATGGAGGATGATGATTGATGAGTAGACTTTGCAGGTGATTTCTAAACAAGTTTGTGAGCATCTTTATTATCACTTTGACTTCGTAAGCATCTACGTCAACGGTCAACTATAGCCATCCAACTGGGGTTTCTATTTAACTATCAGTATAGAAATGAATAATTTAAGTTATTAATGTTGATGACTTCAATGGACCACTATATATTCACCAGCTCACTGTCTCTCTGGTACTTTCTTTATATTTTTTAACTTTTATCTTTATGGATGATGCATATAGGGGGTCCTCTTTTTATTTGTAAATTCTTCCTTGTTCCCAATGAATTATGAGATCATGGATGATGCATAATTATTCATTAGGATATTATCAAAATACCTCCTAAAATCAAAACTAATGTCACACTACCCCTAGTTTTCAAATTATTATGTTAGGGATACAACCTGCAAATCATTCCTTTGAAGACCTTCAAAAGTCAATTTCGCTCATTGGCTTGCAGACGAAAATCATATGTCAACAGCTATTTATTTAAATTAAATATTTTCTTGATATTCAATTAATATCAAAACATTCATTACTTACTGATGTTTATTTCTTTAGTTATAAAATGTTAAATAAACTTAAAAGATACAACTGGAACCAACTAGAACAAGTTTGTTATTTAAACATATTGCTCAACTCTAACCTTATTGGTCAATCTCTACTTTTTTATTTTTTTTGTTTTTGAAATATCACTTGTGGTAGGAAAGACTCGAACCTAGGTATTACTAGATTAAATAAGCGCTTTGTGCCAAATCTTAAACTTTGCTATCAAGAAAACTACCTTCTCAAAAAGATGGAGTGAGCTATGGAAGGTTCATTTAGCAAGGACTTTTGTAGTAATTATGTTGTTGAGAAATGTATTTCCTAGTTATTAGGAGTTTTATATTATCTGAAAGTCTTGTTTTTTGGTAACATAGTTTATCTTTGTTTTTAGATATATGTTTTTGATAACTTCTCAATTTAATTCAAATGAGAAGATATCTTTTGTTGTCGGGATTAGGTTGTATAAATAATGAATAACTCTTACATTTAGAGAGTTATGAGGAATAAAAGTATATTTTCTTCTTAAAACCTCATGCTATCAGAGCCTAACCGTATCATGTGACAAAATACGGCATAGCTTCACCAAGTTCTTCATCGGAAATATCCTCAAACCCAGAACCAAATTCTTCTACCAATGGATGAGGAGCCGAAAACAATAACACTCCTCATCTTCCCATGATCCCATCATGAGTCATAAATTAAGTGGGAATAATTATATTTAGTGGTCACTATCGGTTAGGATGTTTGTGAGTGGCAAAGGTAATGCAGATTTTTTGACCGGTGCATTAAAAACTCCTGCAAGTGATGATCCAGGTTACAAAAAGTGGGATGCAGACCACAACATGGTAATGTCATGGCTCGTCTAAATGATGACCAATAACATAGGTGAAAACTTTCTCTTATATGATACTATAGAGCAGATTTGGCAAGCTGCAAAAGAGACCTACTCTCATAGCAACAACAGATCGGAGATAGTGGGCACTGAGAACATGGTTCATGATTTGCGGCAAGGAGATTTGACAGTCACCTCGTACTTCAACACCTTATTCGACTCTAGCAGCAAGTAGATATGTTCAAGCATCTTCATTTTAGATGCGCTAAGGATGGACTCAAACTCAAAGAGTTCATAAAGGAGAAACATATTTACAAGTTTTTATTTAGCTTGAATCAGAATTTGGATGAGGTTCGACATATAATTATTGGCATGAAACCACTTCCAAAGACTAAGCTAGGATCTGTTCTCAGAAGTAAGGAGAGAAGAGAGCAAAAGGAAATTGATGCTGGGGACTCAAAACAAGATAGAGAACAAACCTGAAAGTTCAGCGCCTGTTGCTCATGGAGGTCAGTCCATTACACCTAACAATCAGGCAAAAACAGGAGAAAGACCGTGGTGTTAACACTACAAAAAGCTAGATCATTTCAAAGAGAAGTGTTGGAAGATTCATGGAAAGCCGGCAAACACTAGAAACCAACCAGATTTCAGTAGCCAAACCAAGTTGGTCAGAGCAGTGGAAACATAATCACACAAGGAGCGAACCCGTGCTAGTTTGGTGCCAATTCAGCAAACCAAGACCTAATGGAGATGCTATAGAAGCTGATCTTAGAGACATTAGCACAAAATTCTGTTAATGGGTCAGTAATAGTGCTAGAGCCATGGCACAAAAAGGTAAATATATTAATGCTCTGGCTTCTGAAAGGCACAAAATTGAGTCTTGAATTATAGACTCAAGGGCTTTGGATCACATAACAAGTGATTTGTCATTATTTGATACATATAATTCATGTAATGAGGATTACAGTGTTACAAATTGTAGATGGGTCCTTATCAAAGGTGACATGAATTAGTTAAAGTAACATCACTCTAAATTCTGTATTATATATGTCCCTAATTTGGATTGTAATTTGTTGTCAATAAGTGAACTCTCGAATGAGTTAAACTGTGTGACTAAATTTTTTTCTCACTAATGTAAATTTCAGGACTTGAACATTGGTAGGATGATTGGCAATGCTGAAATGTGCTCAGGTCTCTACATTCTTAAGAGTGATTTTTCTTTTATAAAACAGTCTTATCCAGCAAGATGTTTAGGATTTTAGAGTCAATCTGCTAGTCATGTAAGAGAAAATAAAAATGATGTTATTGTGGTATCTTAGATTAGGTCATCCTAATTTTTTGTACTTAAAAGAAGTTGTTCCCATCATTATTTAGCAATAAAAATCCTAATCAATATTAATGTTGGGTTATATAGGCTTGGGTCGGGTTCACCCAAGATGACCCAAAGACCCAAACCCAGATCCAACATCTGGTTGGATCAGATCATTTAACTGTTATTAGCAGTTTTATAGAAGTTTTGGGTGGTTTTATAACTGCATATGGCAGTTATATACTGATGCAAATATGACATGATGGGAATCAGAGTGTGTAAGTGTGTGAAAAACAAGCACACAGTAGAAACCAGAGAGAGCTGAATACAAAACAAAAGCAGAGGAAAACAGGGCAAGGTAATTTACAATTGTGAATTGAGTTTTCTTTCCATATTTTGTGATTGAATTCCGACCCAATTAAACAACACGAAATCTTGATCAAATTTGCAGAAGGACGGGTACGCCGTTCAAATTTTTTCATTGTTTTTCATGCTTTAATGTAATATATATATATACTGTTAATGCATGATTATTGATTTACATTGGTATTAGAGCATATGGTTTGTTGTTTGCTGGTGGAATGATGATTAAATAGCATGAGACTTGCTTATATGTCAAATTTAAGGCATTTAGAGAGTTATTTTTGGAGAATATTTAAACAAACCTGAAACTGTTCCTTGCTTTAAATGTTACTAAACATTTTTATTTTTGTGTAATCATTATACCATTAGATAGGGCTCGAAAAGAGCTTTCCAATAGTTTATTATACGATCAATTTGGATAAGAAACGAGTGAGAAAAATGAATTTGAAAAATGCCCCTGAAATCTGCTCGTTTGATAAAATTGGAGTCAAAGGTTGAAGATGAACAGTATCGGGACACATGGCGATCTGGGGAGAGGCCGCGTCTATATGACACGTGTCAATTTTTGGTGTTGCCGTATTGTCACTATAATCCAACCAGAGAGAGCCATGTGTCAGAAGACGCCACATGGGTAGCCATATGGTTGAATATGATTGGGACACGTGTACAAGACATGACAGCATGTTATTAGGCCACGTGTCACCAAGGAGGAAACGCCAGAGCCTGCCACGTGGGGAGCGTCTGCAGAGCACGCGCGGCCAGCAAGCGGCGGCTGTAGGCGCATGACTCCGACGGTCGCCTGCGAGTGAGGCCCACGCACCGCCACTGACGGCGGTTTCCGACGACCGAAAAATTTAAAAAAAAAAAAAATTCCTTATTAATTTTATAAAATTTAGTTATTATATTTAGTATTTGTTATGTTAAATTGTTTAATATGTTTAATTTAATAAATTTTTGTGGATGGCATTTCGAGTTATCCATTACTTTACTAATTCTGATGAGGAGGTCGAGGAAGTCATTGAGATTATTGAGAATCCTGATATCATCGATATTCCTCATGATCCAGACGATATCATAGTCATTTCTGATGACGAGGAGAGCATCGAGCCTCCAGATTATGTGCCTTCTGATTATCCAGCTGATGTGATAGTCATATCTGATGACGAGGAGGACATTGAGCCACCAGATTATGTGTCTTCAGATTGTTCAATTGATTTTATAGTCATTTCGGATGACAAGGATGATATCGAGGTTATAGAGATATCAGATGATGAGGACGTCGATATCATGGATACTTTTGATGATGAGATAGTTGAGGTGATAGACATTTTATCAGACGAGGAAGATCCAAAGATGACGATTGATTTCGACCAGTACATGAGATAGTATTATGAGGAGACTGTGTCTCGTACCCTTTATCTGCCTGATTGATGTTGCATTTATTTTATTGTTGTTGTCTTGTAAATAGTGTAGGTTGTTATAATAGATATTTTTTTTATGCATTGAAAATGGATAGTGTAAATTTTTATTTAATTTATCATTTATAAAATGTTATTTTATTTGTATTGCATTATGAATAATGATATCTATATGGGTGTCCTAATGCAATTGAGGAATGAGATTAGGACTGTTTTGCGCAAATATCCTTACAAGTATGATTTAGTGAATAATTGGAAATGGATGATGATGAGTGGCTTGACTATTTTTTCGATTCCTATCCAATGATTCCTTCTTCATATTTAAGCGTGTATAGTGCTGCAATATTATAGTGAAATGATAGTAAAATGTGCTAGTATAGATATAGAAAGATATAGATAGTAAATCTCTAAATAGAAATGAATATCATTTCAGGAAAATGGCTTCAACATCAAAGAATATTATTGCTGAATTAAATAAGGGAGAAAAACTGAATGGTGACAACTACAACATCTGGCACCGAAATATTCAGTATATTCTCGAAGAGCAGGATGCTCTTGAGACCTTGACGAACACTATGGTGTTACCCCAGTCAGGTACATCTGCTCAAAGCAGAAAAGACATGGAGATCTATCAGACTTGGAAAAAAAAGAATAGCATTGCTCGGATTACAATCCTGAGCAGCATGGATGATGATCTCATGTGCATGTATGAAAATTATGAGACTGTCTAGGACATGTGGATAACCTTAAAAGACAAGTATAGTGTTACTTCAACCACTAAGCTGAGGAGGCTCACTATTAAGTTTGACACCTATAGGAAGCGTTAGAATCATACAATGAAACAGCACCTTAGGGAAATGTCAAACATGATACGTGAGCTCAAGTCTGCTGGGCATAATCTTACTGATGAGCAGCAAGTACAAGCTGTGATCCGATCTCTTCCCTCCAGCTGGGAGAATATGAAGATCAACATGACTCATAATGATAACATTAAATCATTTGATGACATTGCACGTCATGTTGAATTGGAATATGAGCGCTTAAAAGCGACTAAGGCTTTCGGTCAACTTTACATGACTGAAACCAGCAAGCATAAAGGCTTAGGCTTTAAGCGCAAGGGATGGAAGAAGAATTTCAAGAAGTGGAATGGTAATTCCAAATTTAAGAAGGATAAGACCGGAAAGCGCAAGAAAGACAAGTGCGCTGAGGCAAAGAAAGAGAAAGGAAAAATGACCTGTTTTAACTGCGTCTAGTTGGGCCATTTTGCTCGTGAATGCACTAAGCAAAAGAAGGAAAATGTACATTGTTACTCTGACACATTTAATCATGCTTTTGTTTCTAGCTCAGTGTTACTCACTGAATCTCATCCTTTGTGAACTGTAGACTCAGGGGCCACCGATCATGTAACTAGAGATCGAGGAGCATTCGTGGAGTATCGTCGAATAAATCAATGATCAAGATAGATATATGTGGGGAATAACTCACGCGTTGAGGTAAAGGGTATTGGCACTTACAAGCTTGTTTTGTATAGAGGCCAAATACTCTATCTCCATGATGTATTATTTGCTCCTGATATTCGGCGAAATTTGATTTCTGTACCAGTATTTCTTAAACTAAAATATGTTTTAAATTTTTATGGTGATTGCATGGATATTTATTTAGATTCTGTAAGGATTGGCACTGGATATTTACTAGATGGTTTTATTGTATTGAATACCGAGATGAACGGTTATTATGATGATAATGATTGTTTTTCACTAATTGCTTCTTCTGATAATGCAAATGTCAATACTTGGCATGCTAGACTAGAGCATATCAGTCATGATCGAATGAATAGATTGGTCAAAGAGAGATTTCTAGGTTCTCTCAGTAAGATAGATTTGCCTGTATATGAAAATTGTCTAGTAGGAAAAACAACTAGAAAACCATTTGGAAAGGGAATTAGGGGTGAGAATCCATTACAATTAGTTCATTTTGATATTTGTGGACCTATGAATGTTAGAGCTAGAAGTGGTGCTTCATACTTTATAACTTTCATAGATGATTACACTCGTTATGATCATGTTTATTTAATCTCCCATAAATCTGAAGCATTAGATTGCTTTAGATTATATCTAAACATAGTGGAGAATCAGTTAGATAGAACTGTCAAAGTCCTGCAACCTGATCGAGGACGAGAATACCTCTCAGAACAATTTGAGATATTGTGTCAAGAGAAATATATTGTTAAACAATTGACCATTCCTAAGACACCGCAACAAAATGGTATAGCGGAAAGAATGAATAGAACTTTATTAGAGATGATAAGATCTATAATGGCACAAGCAAACCTCCCAATATCTTATTGGGAAGATGCACTATTGACAGCTATTTATATTCTGAATAGGGTCCCTACTAAGTAAGTATCTTCCACACCCTATGAATTATGGACAGGTAGGAAACCTGATCTCACTCATATGCGACCTTAGGGGTGCGCAGGATATATACATGACTTATCTAGCAAATATGAAAAATTAGGTGCTAGAGGAAAGAAATGTATCTTTATAAGATACTCTGAGCACTCTAAAGGATATGTATTCATAGGAGAAAATTCAGATGGAAGTGTAACTGAATTGGAGTCACGTGACATGAATTTCTTAGAAAATGAATTTCCTAGCAAAGGTAAAGTTGAAAAAGATTTTCAATTTTACGAATTGAGTGAATCTCATGATTTTGTGCATTCAAATACTCAACTAGAAGTAGAAAAAGAGTTGTCTGAATACTCTGTCCCTAGTGGGAGTAATAAAGCAATTGAAAGTGCTCCTTCATTTCTTCCCAGTGGGAGCATAAGGACTAATGAATTAGTATCACCAAAATCATCAATTCGTAGAAGTGACCGTAAAACTATTCCTCGTCGTCGATTTGAGATAGAAGGGGAAGCTTTTATGGTTGCTTCACATGATAGTGATGAGCCAAAGAATGTGAATGAGGCTCTCAACTCACCTGCTAAAGAGTTTTGGATTAAAGCTATGCAAGAAGAGATTGAGTCAATGAAAAACAACCATGTCTGGGATTTGATTGAATTGCCACCTGATCGGAAAGCCATTGGAAATAAATGGGTTCTCCAAATCAAACGTAGGGCAGACGACTCGATAGAAAGATATAAAGCAAGATTAGTAGCGAAAGGATATACTCAACAGGAGGGTATAGATTATGAAGAAACCTTCTCACTTGTGATAAGGTTTGCTTCAATTCGCCTTATATTAGCTATCGTCGCACACATGGATTTAGAATTGCATCAGATGGATGTAAAGACAGTTTTTCTCAATGGAGAACTGGAGGAAGAAATTTATATGGAACAGCTAGTGAATTTCGTTTCAAAAGGTCAAGAGCAAAATGTTTGTAAGCTCAAGAGATCTATTTATGGTTTGAAACAATCCTCCAAACAATGGTACCTTCGTTTTCATGAGGCAGTAATGTCCTATAGATTTCAGATGACTGAAGAGGACCATTGTGTGTATGTCAAATGGGTAAAAGATAAATTCATAATTTTGTCTTTATATGTGGACGATATTTTATTGGTTGGAAATAATAAGGATTTTATGATAACTATAAAGGAATGGTTATCTTCAACTTTCGAAATGAAAGACATGAGAGAAACTGCCTATATTTTAGGAGTTAAGATCAAAAGAGATCGTTCAAAGAGAATCCTGGCTCTATCACAAGAGTCTTATATTAAAAAGATCCTCGAACGATTCCATATGACAGATTGTAAGCCTATGGACACTCCTATCTCGAAGGGATAAACTCTCAGTCTTAAAATGTGCCCTAAGACTCCACAAGAGCGTGAAAGAATGCAAAGAGTTCCTTACTCAAGTGCTATTGAAAGTTTCATGTACGCTATGATGTATACAAGACCTGATATCTGTTATGCAGTTGGACTGGTTAGTAGATATCAATCAAATCCTGGTCAGAAACATTGGATCGCCGTGAAAAGAATATTAGCATATCTCAAAGGGATTGCAGACTACTCTCTTTACTACCAAGGTGATAATTTGCGTCTGGTTGGGTTTACAGACGCAGATTGGGGAGGTCAATTAGATGAGCAAAAATCTACTTCAGGTTATACATTTTTACTCAGCCAAGAAGCTATCTCTTGGAGTAGTAAGAAATAGTCATGTATTGCATTGTCTACCATGAAAGCTGAATTTATAGCGTGTTCAGCAGCAGTTCAAGAAGCAGTATGACTTAAAAGATTTTTAGGAGATCTGATTTTAGAAGTTGATGTGGAGAAGCCGGTTACAATTTACTGTGATAGTTAGGCAGCTATTGCTTATACCAAATATGCGAAATATCACAGTAAATCAAAGCATATAGAGACCAAATATAATTTTGTCATAAATATAGTGACAAAAAGAAATGTAATAATCAAATATATATCTATACATAAGATGGTTGCTGACCCGCTTACAAAAGCTGTGACGAGAGATGTTTTCAGGTCATATGCTAGGTCTTTAGGTCTGCGTAGATTATAATGTTGTAATTGTCATTTTGAACTATATCCATTTATGAATAAATACATTAAATTTATTACATAATACTAGCACATATCCATTTTACTCAAATTATATAAAGTATTTCTTCAGGTTGGAGACTGGTATTCTTACACGTACAGTCGTCTTGGTTGCAAAGATGGCAAGCCAAGATGAGACACATATATTTTTTAGAGAATAAATTGGTGATTATTCTCTCAAGGACTTAGAATATATGAAATGTCGCCTTAGCAATAGCTAAGATGAGGTTCTATACTAAACATTGATAATAGAATCACTCATAATGTATCCCCACCATCATGAAAACCTGATTAAGCCAGATATGAGTTTCTTAATAAATGGCGCTTAGAAAGCAATTTTTTGAAACTCAGGTTAGACGTTAGGAGAGCGTCTGAACTGAAATCTATACAGTGAATAATCTAAATATAATTGACATACGTATCTCTATTGAGAGGCAAGATTCACTGTAACATACGTTTCATACCGCGTGTGCTTATTATGACCGACATGGAAAATTAGTGAATTTATCCCTAATTCCTCATTGTGTAAGTTCCATTGAAGTTTATAAAACTTTTACCTATGTCCTCGGTGACTATTCACTTTATCTCAAAGTAACGAAGTGATGCTTGTATCATTAGTGTGTTTTCTATGATTATGATAATGCGACCTATGAGACATTTCTATGATGTCAGTCATTTTTGTTGACCAAGAGATAAAAGTGAGATAGGAAGATTTAATGAATTTTATTTTTCATATATTTACATGTCGATAAATTGTGATTTGGAATCACAATTGTAATTTTATGAAATATTAAAGGATCAAGCATGTGGTGTTAAAGAGATCGATATGCTTGAACAAATAAAATTTCATTAAATCTAAGACATAATAATGAACAATTAATAATCTTTTGTATAGAAATACAATTGAGATTTAAAAAGTAAGTCCTATTACAAATTTCGTTGTTCATAGGTCACACAATGTATTTACCTGTATGAATGCTCATACTTCTTATTACAAAGGAGTTACTAGTGTTTTCTCTGTTAGTTCTATTTGGCCCATCTTGTGTGAGTGGGAGATGTTGGGTTATATGGGCTTAGGTCGGGTTCACCCAAGATGACCCAAAGACCCAAACTCGGATCCAACATCTGGTTGGATCAGTAGTTTTATAGAAGTTTTGGGTGGTTTTATAACTGCACATGGCAGTTATATACTGATGCAAATATAACATGATGGGAATCAGAGTGTGTAAGTGTGTGAAAAACAAGCACGCAGTAGAAACCAGAGAGAGTAGAATACAAAACAAAAGCAGAGGAAAACAGGGCAAGGTAATTTACAATTGTGAATTAAGTTTTCTTTCCATATTCTGTGATTGAATTCTGACCCAGTTAAACAACACGAAATCTCGATCAAATTTGTAGAAGGATAGGTACGCCGTTCAAATTTTTTCATTGTTTTTCATGCTTTAATGTAATATATATATATACTGTTAATGCATGATTATTGATTTACAATTAATATGAAGTGTGTGAATTTTCAAACCATTCATGGAATCCATATAAAATTCAGCCTTATAAGCCATCTAAGCCATTTTCATTAATTAATAGTGATGTGTGGGGACCTGCAAGGGTCAACAATATCACTGTATCAAAATGGTTTGTGTCATTAATTGATGACCACAAGAGGTTGACTTAGATATTTTTTATGAAAGAAAAATCTAAAGTGGGAAACATTTTCAAGAATTTTAATAATATGATTAAAACTCAATTTAAAAAAAAAAATCAAATTTTGAGAATTAATAATGCTAAAGAGTTTTTCAATCTATCCTTAAGAGACTACTTATTTGCTGAAGGTATTATACATCATAGTTCATGTGTGGAAACACTTTAACAAAATGTAGTCTCAGAAAGAAAAAATAGACACCTTCTTGAGGTTGCTAGGTCTTTGATGTTTGCCTCAAATATTGCAAAAAAAAAAAATTTTATGGGGAAGCTGTTCTTGCAACAGCTTACCTAGTTAATAAATTACCATCTAGGGTATTAAATTTTCAGACTCCATGTCAAGTATTTCAAAATTATTACCCTAGTAGTAGAATTATTTCTCATATTCCTACTAGGGCATTTGGCTGTATTGCCTTTATACATATTCACTCTTAATTTAGAGGAAAGTTGATATAACCCAAGGAAGTAAGCAAAATTTGGGCCTAAACTACAATGGATCACTTTTGTGTTATTCAAAATATCAAGTAAACCTTGAAGATTCAGAAGATTTTGAGAATTAGCATATCTAGCAAATCTTGAAGGCTCAAAAGATCTTGTGAATTTAATGTCACCCAATCTTTTATTTAGTAGATTATTTTGTTAGGATATTTTACTTTCCATATTGATTTTATTTTCCTAAATTTTAAATCCTATAATTTAGATATTTTTTGTTTGGAAATTAATTATGTTCCAAAACTAGTTTATTTTTTCACTTATAAAAAGGCTTGTAATCCTAAGCAAAAAGAGGAGGAATGAAAATGCAGCCAATGATGTTTCATTGAGAGAGAGAATTGTCTCTTTTGTTCTTCATGAACATATGATCTTATCAAACTATACTTGTGGCGATTAAAATCATGACTTATCTCTCACCTTCTCATCTATGTCTTGAAAGTGACGTCAATATCCTTCTTTTATAATTTTGGTTCTTGATTGAGTTCTCATAATTGGTTAAAAGTTCTTTATAACTTTAGTTCTTGATTGACATATAATTAACGAGTCAAAATTCTTTTTTATAAACATGTTTTTAATTTTTTTTTGGGGTTGTGTTTCAATTTGATCGTGGATGTCGTATCTTTATATACAGGGTTCACATCAGTTGGTATTAGAGCTTTGAGAATTGATTCAGGTTTGGTTATCCAATTTATTATTATTACTTTTTTTCCTTTTCCCCATATCCATCATCTTAGTTTATCAATTAGTTTTTCTTGTTTTATTTTATTTTTCTTTATTTTTGTCTATGCCACCCAACATCAATCAGTGGACCTTTTATTTTATTTTTTATATTGTCTCATCTTGCTTTATCAAATCATTTTGCTGATTCGCTTATCATCACAACTTTTTCATACTATATCAAGTCAGCTTTAAAACTGTTTCACAGCATTTTTTGGTCTAATTTATTTATTTATTTTTTCTAGTTTGATTAAAAATAAGAGGAGGACGAAAAGAAATGTGGCAAACACAAGAGTGATTGAAGTGTAACACATGCAAAAGTTTGTGAGAATTTTCTAACATTATTTTCAGGTTTCAATCACCTCTTCAAACAACAATAAAGATGAATCACGATTTAAGGATAAATCGTTTTGAGGAAATGAGGAATGATGTAACCCAAGGAAGTAAGCAAGATTTAGGCCTAAACTACAATGGGTCACTTTTGTGTTATTCAAAATATCCAGTAAACCTTGAAAATTTAGAAGATCTTGAGAATTTAATGCATATTTAGCAAATCTTGGAGACTTAGAAAATTTTGTAAATTTAATGTCACCCAATCTTTTATTTAGTAAGTTATTTTGTTAGAATTTTTTTACTTTCCATATTGATTTTATTTTCCTAGATTTTAAGTTCTATAATTTAGATCTTTTTTTTTTTTGGGAATTAATTATGTTCCAAAACTAGTTTTTTTTTTTTGTTTATAAAAAAACTTGTAACCCTAAGCAAAAAGAGAATGAATAAAAATGCAGTCAATGATGTTTCATTGAGAGAGAGAATTGTCTCTTTTGTTATTCATAAACATGTGATCTTATCAAGTTATACTTGTGGCAATCAAAATCATAAGTTATCTCTCACATTCTCATCTATATCTTGGGAGTGACGTCAATATCATTTTTTTTATAATTTTGGTTATTGATTAAGTTATAATCATTGGGTTAAAGTTCTTTATAACTTTTGTTCTTGATTGACATATAATCAACAGGTCAAAATTCCTTTTTATAAACATATTTTAATCTTTCTTGGCTTTGTGTTTCAATTTAATCGTGGATGTCGTATCTTTATATACGAGGTTTGCAACAAAAGTTGGATCCTAGGTCAATCAAATGTGTCTTTCTAGGTTATTCTGCAAACTAAATGGGGTAAAAATGTTATTCTCCTTCAACTAGGCGACTTTATGTTCAATGGATGTGTCATTTCTTGAAAATAAATTCTTTTATAAACAAAGAGAAGAGGAGAA
Organism: Dimocarpus longan; assembly: GCA_022984855.1. NCBI lineage: Eukaryota > Viridiplantae > Streptophyta > Magnoliopsida > Sapindales > Sapindaceae > Dimocarpus > Dimocarpus longan. The sequence goes on along the minus strand of CM041023.1, from coordinate 6,285,950 downwards.
GCATGAGAGTCCTAGATCAATTAAAAGTTATCCTTTTGATTTATCTAGTAAAATATATTCTCACATAACTAGTGATCCAATTAAAAGTCAAGAGTATGAACCGTGTGAGTCTCCTATATTCATGAAATCCCTACATTTAAGACCAATGAGTTATCCAATCAATAAATTCCGTCCATATCAAACTTATTTCCTCAAAATTTATCAAAACAGTCAAGTGAGTTTCCTAACCAAACAAAATTTGATCCAAACACTAACACTAAAATTTATAGTCTACATGAGGAGAAATAAGACTAAAAAGAAAAAAAAAAAAAAAAAGGCTAGAGACCTAGTACATCTCACGCCAAACCAAGGGTCTTTTCAAGTAGTTCAAGAACTTGATCAAGTTACATAAGAAAAGAGTGAAATACAACGTGTGCAGTGTAGTGCAGTGAAGAGAGTGTGGCAAAAACTGTGCAGGGCAATGAAGAGTGAAAACTACCTATTGCCCTGAGGAAAGGAAAAATGGAGTGCAGATCACGTCCACTTTATCCGATCAGCCACTATATCTCTTATGATAAGTTGTCCCCTAATTACAGAGCATTCATAGTCAATATAATAGAGATTCAAGCGCCAAAAACAGTTGAAGAAGTAATGAAAATTCCAGAATGAAATCATTGATGAGGAGCTAAGATCTTTAGAGAAAAATGGAACTTAGGAAGTTACTACACTACCAAAAAGGAAGAGTCCAGTGGGTTGCAAATGAGTTTTCACAATCAAACATAAGGCGGATGAAATCATAGATCATTACAAAGCCAGGTTGGTTGCCAAATGATATACACAATCCTATGGCATTGACTACTAAGAAACATTCGCACCCGGAGTGCAAAACTAAACTCCATTCGAATCCTGTTATCCTTAGCAACAAATTTGGATTGGTCTTTACATTCACTTGATGTAAAGAACGTTTTTTTAAAAGGAGAATTGAAAAGGAAATGTACATGGAAATACTGCTGGGCTGTGAAGGATAAATGGATCCCAAAGCTATTTGCAAACCGAAAAAATTGCTCTATGGACTAAAATAGTCCCCTAGGGCCTGGTTCAATAGGTTTACTTGGGTAGTGAAGAGGTTTGGATATATACAATGCCAATCGGATCATACTCTCTTTATGAAGCAATCCCCGAATGGTAAAAATTACTATTCTCATAGTTTATGTTGATGATATTGTGTTGACAGGTAACTATGAGGAAAAAATCAAGAGTTTGAAAGGGTATTCGGCAAAGGAGTTGGAGATTAAAGACTTAGGAAGCTTAAAATAATTTCTAGGCATAGTGATTGCACACTCATAGCAGGGTATTTTAGTTTGTCAGAGGAAATATATATTAGATATGTTGAAAGAGACTAGTATGATTGACAGCAAACTAGTTGAAACACCCATGGACTCAACCATAAAGCTGGGCAACATAGAAGGTAGTGCAACGGTGGAAAGGAACGGTTTCAGAGGCTGGTAGGTAAGTTGATATACTTGTCCCATACCAGTTTAGATATTAGCTTTGCAGTCAACATTCGAGCCTATTTATGAACAATCCAAATGAGGAGCATATGAATGTAGTGTACAGGACTTTGAGGTGCTTGAAAATGACACCAAGAAAGGGTCCTTTAAAAAGGGAGGAGCTGAACAAGGTTTGGAAGTGTTTTTGGATGCTGATTGGGTTGGTTTAGCAATGGACAGAAGATCTACCTCAGGTTATTGCTCTTTTGTTTGGGGAAACTTGGTCACTTGGAGGAGTAAAAAGCAAGCAATTGTTTCCCGCAGTAATGCAGAATTAAGGGCAATTGCCTGTGGTTTGTGTGAAGAATTGTGGATTAGAAAGCTGTTAAAGGAAGTGAAGGTTGAAGTCAATGGTCCAACAAAACTGTTATGTGCTAATAAAGCAGCAATCAATATCCAAGGACCCGGTCCATCATGATAAAACAAAACATGTCGAAATCAATTGACATTTTATTAAAGAGAAGATTGAATAGGGTATTTTGAGCTTAAACTACATCCCAACAGGAGATCAAACACTAGCTATCCTCACAAAAGCTTTGTCAAGGACAAGTAACTGGGTATGATTCACATTTATGACTCAGCTTGAGGGGGAATGTTGAGAAATGTATTTCCTAACTATTCGAAGTTTTATATTATTTGAAAGTCTTTTTTTTTTTTTTGTGGGTAACTTAGTTTTTCTTTATTTTTAGATAAATGTTTTTGATAATTTCTCAATTCAAATGAGAATATGTCTTTTAGTTGTTGGGATTAGTTTGTATAAATAATGAATAACTCTCTCATTTAGAGAGTTACGAGGAATAAAAGTATATTTGCTTCTCAAAACCACATATGTAAAAGACTTTAAATTCAACTTTTGCACCCATCAAATGTTACTCCAACAACACAAGTTAAAGTTTTCCTGCACTTTCCTCTTTTCTGTTTTTAATTTTTTTTTTTATGAACAAGGTGACACGTTTGCTAATATGGACAAAGTAATAAATAACTATTCAACCAAGAGTCGAAGTATTTTTTAGCTTTGATTTATATAGCATCAAGTATCGTTATTTTTTTTCCCTTTACTGTATACCTGTAATTGTCTTTACACAATATTTACACAGAAGGGAAAATGTGAAAGGCAACCAAAGCCGAAAGCATGAGAATTTCTGTGTTGAAACTATTTCCATGTAAAGAAAACTATGCAAATAACTTGCAGCTTCAAAGAGATCTTGTATAAGCTAACTAATAGCTGAGATAATGAACATATCCGCATTCAGCTCCTGAGAAATTTCCAAGGCCCAGTTCCTGTCCCTATCCTGCATATTCAAGAATCCAAAATTGAGACAATTTCTAATAAAGCTTTGCTTTTCAACAATTGATAAGGTTATAAATGCTGTTCTTTAATATGTGAAACTTTTCAAGGACTAATAAATTGCGAATTCATAGTGGATTAAGGGTTTGAACCTATCTTCAAGATCATATTAAGACAAGAAATGACATGCTCATAAATGAGAATTACCTCCAAAAACCAGCAAAAGCTCGAAGACTCATATACATGGTCAGACCAACCCAGAGTCCAATGAATCCAAAGATAGCAGATAGACCTAACAAACATAGAATGCTAACAAAAGCCACCATAACCTGTAAAAAGCAAGCATGCCAAGTTAAACATTAGGCTAAATAAACAATTTCAATAATTTCAGGTCATTTCTTGCAAGGATACTTTATTTTCAAGTTCATGCGATAAATTTTTTAGTTCCTTTTTGTTTTGTTCTTTTAACTAAGTTTGTATTCAACAATATAAGACTTTCTATTAGGATTGTATACTTTATTCTTCTCTCCGTGAACTTACTGCAAATGTTTCCACCTATATTTTTCAGCAAAAATGCTTCCAGAACTAGCATATTTTGTTTCTTGCAAACATTTTCATGAACTGGGCAAAGTGCTTCATTAGAAAGAAACAGAATCCTACTTCAGTCATTCCAAGAGCAGAAAGGAGTTATAGACTTGCCATGGAACATGCAGAATATGAATAATCAGATGCTCCAAAGTTGATACCATCAAAGACAAATGCCAAAGCGTTGATGGGTTGAGTACCTGCAACAAACTGACATGAAGGGAAAGCGATATCATTTTTATAGTCTTTTTTGGATGAAGTACAAAAATAGCAGTAGTCCTGTTTTCAGAGTGAAGAAGATACCGGAATTCCTATACTAATGAGCTTGAGGACACCAGGATCTCTTGTGAATAATCCGGCTCCCAAATTCAGTCCTACTCCTATTAGTGTGGCAAGAATCAACCCAAGAACCAATCCCAACTGTAGGATACACATGAACAATCATTTGAGAAAATTATATAACATGGCAAGCCACTTGATCTTCCTAAAAACAAAATAGAGCACCTGTAATACTCGAGAAGCACTTGCTGTTGCCCTGTCATAGTCCTCTTTTGCAAATGCACTTGCCAGTATTGCCTGAGAGTGAAGAAATAAACTGAAGTTTATCATAAAAAATAAGCAAATTCAAAGAACTTAAAACAAGGGCTGATCTTCTTTGATAGGAATGTGAGCTAAATCACTATACATATGACACTATGAAGAAGACAGAAATAGCATCCAAGACTCCTATAAGGACCTACAGTCTTTAGGTTTACAAAGTGCTGTTAATGAATTAATAACACTACTGGTTTACAAGATAGAAAGTAATTAACCAGGAATGCTTTTCAAACACTAAAGATTATTTAAGCAGACAATTTCAAATCAAGGATCCAAAATAAGTAAACTGACAGATAAAAGCATGATAGTCTGATTAACTTTCTCTGTGTCAAGGCAGAGAAAAACATGTGTGGGAATTGTGTATGCGCTGGATCCACTAATAAGCATGGACACCACATATTACTGGATGGTACACCATATTATTCCATGTTACATTTTAAGTGGCTGGGGGCACCCCGCCCATCCCATGCAATTTTTTCTTGTAAAGGCATGGTCTCTTCAGCCAAAATTTTGAGCAAGCTACAAAGCAACTGCCAGGAATTCTAAGAAAACTAGCAATAAATCAAATCTACCACATAGATGACTAAAGATGAGAAGTTGAAGAAACTTGAATCCAGTTAAGAAGAAGATTACCGAAAAAAAAAAAAAAAAAATTTGTTGGTTGTCTGAGCAATTACTCTCAGATCTTATAGATATCCGGATTTTTACAGTAGCCTACTAAATAGCTATTAGTGGCTTAGTAATTCCGCAGTCTCTACATGCACTTGTAATAATGTATTTACAAATATTAGTTGCAGTAATCTATGTCTATTCATGCATTTCACTAGAGGATGAGTTTTTAAATTCCTATTACAGAAATTGAAGATGAAAAATCAGTTCTAACCTGCCCAGCAACTGCCAAACCATCAGCAAGAAGAGATGTGGCCAACCAAACCTGCAAGCAGATCTGAAATGCAGCCATGGCTGTTGTTCCCTGTCGTGCTGCCAATGATGCAGACAGGGTGATACAGAATGTGACAGCAATTACCCTAATTAACAAAAGAAAACCTGTAGTACATGAACAAAAGGAAAAATGAATTATGTTATACTTCAACTAAAAAGCACTAATATCATCAACCAGCATATCTGAAATATATTAAAGCTTGATATTCTTTCAACTAAACAACATCGAAAATCATCAACCAGTAAATCTGACATGCCAAAGCTTGATTCATCAAGCTTAACGGTACATAAAATAACATGGAATAGATTCCCCCTCACACTAACTAAGGGGAGGTTTAAGGGGTGGGAGAGGACCACCTGTTGTTTAGCCCACAAGCCTATTGAAACTCCGATGGCAGTCTACGTAAAAGAAAATATTCAAATTGATCTTGGAATGGCCACTATTCTCATAATCTAAATGAGTAGATATTAGATGATGTCTGGAAAATATTATACTACAATTATGTATGTATTCACTTCAGTGATGGAGCATCAAAATTTATGTTCAACTTCCTCACAATAGTCAAAGGGAATCATTACTGCATTTATTTGTATGTTATCTATGATTGATGATGCAAGCAGAAAATATTGTTCATGTGTAGAGAGCATCAAGTATCAACCAACAGATCAACATTGGTGTTTCCTAATTATTTTACAATTTAAAATGCAAGCAGAGAATGTGAGAGAAGTAGAATTAATGTAAATTGGAGGCCTGGAAAATCATTTAGAGCAGTTGACATCACTTTAATATATTAAGCTTGTAACTTTTTACAGCTATAGATTCATCTAGCAAGATGGTACATTCTTATGTTTACATAGCTGGTGGTCATAACTTTGTGCCACAAATTCAAAGTTCTATGGCCAAAAGTTAGGCTGACAAAGGAGGGAATCTCAATATGACAGAGAAAAGAAAATGCAAATATATAAACATAAGAATCAGGATTAGATTCATTACTGTTCCTAAGGAATCGACCAAATTGTAGATTTTTGACATTAGGAGGTATTAAGTCAACTTGCGCTGTTAATCTCCACAAGAGTATGCCAGCCATTAGGTACCTGTAACGGACATACAGAAGTATAAACTAAGACAAAAAAGCAGCAACAACGGAATCATGAAAGAAACACTGATATTTCTGGACGCATACGGTAATTGAGTATAACTTACTGAGAAATAACATGTGCAACGGCTGCACCACTGACTCCCTTCTGGAAGACAAATATAAAAATTGGGTCTAAGATTATATTTGTTAAATCTCCAGCCACTGATTTGACAATAAAACAAATTAGAATGAAGTAAATTCTAGACGATACTAGAACTGTTTTCTAATCTATTGCAAGAGTTCAATTTGAATGAAAGTACCAAAGTCTTATACGGCATACCTGTGGCATATAAAGGAGTTGTTGTATCTTTGAATCCCCGGAAAACACCTTGCGTTGCCAATGATAAGAGGACTGCTGGGGCACCTAGTGACCTTAATGTCAAGTATCGTTTTGCGGGGGTTAGCATAGGGGAATCCTGTACAAACAAAAATATCACTAGGCAGCATTGCAAAGAGATACAGCACTGTCAAGGTATATATATGAAAACAAGGTAATCAGCTAAAAAATTTCAAGAGCCATTTCTTATAATAACAAGTACTTACAGAACCGATTCCCATGAAGTTTAAAAGAGGTTTTGCTCCAGCTATAAGCAATATTGCTTGGATGATGCCAAGTATGCTGCCTAAAGCCAATGCTGATGAGGCTGACGGTATATGCCTTCTTCCTTGTTGCTCACATTTTGCAATATTAGAGCTACTGCCTAATGGTTTTGATTTGAACTCAACGTTACCAGGGTCTGAGAGAAGGAATGAAAGGTAACAAAAACATGTAAAAATCACAAAACTACATAGATTTTTTAACCTATAAACAAATAATTTACAATTCAAGTGGAAACTTAGGGACAATACTGAAAAACATTAGGTAATATATTATTAAAAAAAGGGACGAAGAAAAAAAAAATGAATCAAAAAGTTAGTGGTAGCATACCATTTTTTGGGATCAACGCCTTATCTTCGTTGTCTGTGGAATCCGTTTCTTCTAAATATTTATAAATTTGCTCTTCAGGGTTCCCCCTTTCAAGGCACCGTGTGTCTAGGCTCTCTGTTTCAGGGTTCTTAGTCATGATAGCATCTTCCTCAGCAACTGAAGAAGTTGTCACACTTACTAGTGGGAATATTGCAATTCTTGATACTTGATTGAAAAGAGCAATAGAAACTCCCACAGCAGCAAGTTCTACTGGACCTGCAGGGATTAAGACGAATAATGTATTATAAGGAAAATTAAAAAAATCACCATACCTTCTTGATTTAATAAGGTTAACTTTGACCAGTCACTGAAAACATTCGGATTGAATTTAAAGTACAAACATATGTACACCTTTCCAAATACATATAGAAGGAACATAGGTCAGCCAGGATCAAATTGATGCATTCTCAACTATGTATAATAATTGCATCTCAACCGATATAGGCCCAGTAAATGAGTTACTAAACTGCATGCTTAAGCTGATGACATTAGAACCATATCAATTATGTTATAATCACCACAACAACTTGAAAATAAACCTGTTTATTTGGCCTAGTAATCGAGCAAATTAGACGTCAAACAATAGCATGCTATCATCACATATAAATAGGATCATAAGAGAAAATAATACAACCGATAAAGATTAAAACAAACTGGGAGAATACAATACCTATCTGGCCAATAAAAGCAGTGTCAATCAAAGAAGCAACTGGGTCAGCTGTCAAAGCCAGTGCTGCAGGAAATGCAATTCGTGCTATTTCTAGACCAAGTTCATCCAACTTTAAAGCATGCCTGTTCATAAGATAGCAAAAGTCAAGCATCAGCCCCTACATGTCAAAAAAAAACAAGTTCCCATAACAACTTCTTACATCACAGTACATCATCTGGAGAGTAAAACTAATGTTTGATGTTCAATGGTTAAAAATGAAACCCATGATGCAAGCTTAAAGTAATATCCAAGCCATCATGTTATTCATCTCTTGATGGTATTCATGTATATCTGTTGAGCACCTTGTTATCATAACAACCTTCCTGACTTTTTTAGGAAATTAAGACATCTTAGAAAATAAAAACTAAAAGAACATAACATCAAAACACAAGAGGAAAATTCTAAGCAACCAATAAAAGTGGCTCTTGGCCAAATAGAGTTCATTTTTTCTTCTTTCTTTTTTCTTCTTTTTTGTCATTTATGCAAATAGTTTTTGACTAATTTGTTCAGTTTAGAGCAAAGATGTTAAGAACAAAATTTCACCCGGTTGCAAGTTACAAACGTTGTGTCAATGCAAACACAATAACAAAGATTTTTTTTTTTCAAACACAGTAACAAAGATGATGGTAAAAGTTACAAACATTGTGTCAATGCAAAGACAGTATCAAAGATGACAGTAATGAAAGTATAATCAACAATGTGCAGACTAAAGTACATCAAATTTGTAACATTATGGAGAAAATCTGAAATGATACCTGATATTTTTGAAGAAAATTTGGATTGTAAGACTCTTCTTATTGCTCGAAGTGCATGAATCATATTCTTCAACCATGATTGGGAAAGGCTAATTCACCAAGTTGTCCACTGCAAACAGAGTCAATTAAGCTAGTGCTTATAAACATCTAAATTTCTTATAATCTGAAAATTTTCAAATTAGAATAAATGAGTAAGACTTAAATAACAAGAATTTTCAAAAAAAAAATAAAGAAAAAAGAAAAAAAGCTACAAAAAATTTCAACTTCCATCTGGCAAAAAGAATGTTCTAAACTCAAACATGCAAAGAAAAGTATGTACCTTCTGTAATCTCCAAGAAGTTTCTTTTAGGTTCCAACTTAGAGACTACGACGTTAATCAGCTTTCAAACCTAAGAATTAGCCAACCAACAAAACGAAGAATTCAAAATTTCATATCAAGAACAAAAGACAGCTGTGTTTTTCCAACAAAGCCAGTGCAATTCTGTTGTGAAGCTTCCAAGGCATTTTACAGGTATGAAACCTGAACACCAGTCAAAGCCAATCAAAACACCATCTAATTCAATACCAAGTAGAAACATAATTATGTGAACCAACTCTCAAAAGAGAATCTCGTGCATTTCCTCCTTTGAAAACTCCAAAACTAACCCACCAAACTCAAAGGAACGATAGAAACAAAAGTAACTGTCACTTTCAGTGATAAGAATCTCAACATGAAAAAGACAACTGAAACCGAAAGTCTTAAGACCAAATGTGTGAGTTTGTGGTTTTTCATGCTTTGCATCGTTGTGTAAAAGTTGTTCACAAAGGAGGGCACTCTGGACCACAAGATACCAACTTGTAAGCAGTATCATAATTCATGCTGGTGGACCATCCATTGCTGAAAAAGCCATCGGTTACTATTAAACTGACTCATAAAGCAGATTACAAGTGTCCATGAAACTTTTCCAGAAAAAAATTCCTTTCTACATGAAAATCATCAAAGTGAGTTACTATGAACGGCTGCCAAGTGTCCCATGTGCATAAACTTCAACTACAAACCGTATAAAACCCATAATAAAACAAAAACAATTAAAAACACCATTATAACAAACTCCTGTTTTCAATATTCATACCTTGTTAATTCTTTTAACATGATTTCAAAATATTTTGCATCTTACAAGATTTGATATGATTATTAATTTGTTCTTCCACATATACCTGAACATAGCTCTATAGCATATATTCAAAGCATACAAAATGCCCACTTAGAATATCAACATCAAATGCCTCAGAAACACAATAAAAAAAAGTTTAAAAAAAAACAAAATTACATGCATTCTTTTGAAAACAAAAATATATACAAATTATGTATTGAAAGCATAAATATAAGTTATTTATTGAATTTTCCTTACTAATCAATTTTTAAGAACATATTCAAAGCATGCAAAGTATTCACTAAGAGGATTGTTACATTAAACATGTCATGAACATAAATAACAATTTTATTCAACATAAGATGGATTTTCTCAGGTGCAGGAATTTGGCTTCATACCCACCATTTCACACACGAAGCTGCATTGAACTGAGCAGGTATGATCCTGGGAAAATTGGAAATTGACAAGAAAAGGGGCACTCTGTGTTAGAATGCCTCTTCTTTTTTTTCTTTTTTTTTTTTTTTTCCTTTTTGGGGGTGTTTTTGGGTTTGTTGATGACATAAAGACTGCAGAGATTGTCCAAAACTGATAGACAGAGAGATATGTACCCAACTTAGAGGTGGATAACGTCTCTTTTCTATATCTAGCAGTCTAAATTTCGTCCCTATTTTGTTCATCAATCTCATTTCTTCAATGCTATTTATTGCATTCTAAATTTCGTCCTGTTCATCAATCTCATTTCTTCAATGCTATTTCTATCATTTTATCTAATTTTGATCATTTGACAACTCTCTCTTGTTCGGTCTATTTATCTATTTAATTTTATATTTAAAAAAAAAAAAATCTGGCACCAATCGAGCACTGAGCATGACAAAGTTTTTTCTATGAGTAATATTAAACTTTCCAAATTTTTTATCAAAATTTATATTCAAATGACAGAATCTGTGAATTGTTAATATTATATTAAGTATTACATTATCTCATGATTTACAAGATATTAACAATTCACATACCATGTCACCTAAGTATAATTAAAAATTTGAGAAACTTAACATTATCCTTATTTTATTTATTTTTTTAATTTGACACTGATTAGATTCGAGTTTGGGATATGATATGATGGAAGGTTAAGCATGATCCAACAAAGTTTATTTTATTTTTATATTTTTTAGTTTAACACCAATAGAGTCCATCAATAACAGACCTAGAAATTAATATTAGAGGGAGCACTTTAATAAATTGATAATAACGTTAAAAATGACTAAAATTATAGTAATCAAATATGAAGTTTTCTTTTTGGTTGATTTTGAAGTAATCTCTATTAATTTTAGAATAACTAAAAGTGAAAATTAATAATGCACTTAATTATACATATATAATCTTACAACTTAAAAATCTCTTATAAAGCATAAAAAAAAAATGAAATAATATTTTTACCAAATGATAATCTACTTATTTTTTTTATTTGTGATCATAATATAATGTTTGACAATCAAATTATGTGAACTTTTTATATTTAAATTAGAAATTAAGTTTTTTTGCTAGAATTAGAACTTAAACAAATATAACATAAAATATTTTTTATGTAAGAAAGTTTTTTTTATCACTTTATTGGTTACAAACATATATAAATTACAAGAATAATTTAAAAATAAGAAATAAGAATTAAATCATGATCATTCTTTAAGAAATTAGACGTAACAAATTAAAATTTATTGGTTTATTGGTCATCGCTTGTAGAGCTGCAACTCGAGGATGCCGTTCTAGCAGGCCTGAACAGGGCTCCTTGATTGCAGTACTCATCTTGGCTCGCTTGTCGGGGAGGATGTTGGTTTGCTTGTTGTCTTTCACTGACTATTTGCTGCAGGTTGTTCACGGGTGGTGGTGCCTCTAATTCCTGAATAGTCCTGTTAAATACTTGCAATGCATCTTCTACCCCACCTTGCTTGTTTACCATAGCTTCGAGGTTTGAAACAGTTACCTACCCAACTGTTGCATTCATAGGAGGCAAATTTTGTATGGCCTCCCGTTACTGGTCTGTTGTAAGGTTCAGGTCCACCTAATCATGATCATGATCCACTTCTTGTTGGTTTCCATCAACCGATGTCTGAAGCGCCTAATCCACCCTTCCTTCGCATTTGAAAAACCACCCAAGTGTGCATTCTTGCAGGGAGTATCTCCATGCGCATGAGAAGTTCTAGCCATAGTTACTTGAAATAGTTGAAAAGAACACGTAATTCAGTGTAAACTCGTAAAACTAGAGATTTTTTTTCTCTCCTTCTAGCACCAAAATGTTGATATAAAAAATTGGTTAACACTCGAATTGATGTAAATTGAATGCTTAAGATGAATGAATGAGTGTAATTATGATGAAATAACAAGACATTAATGATGTAGGAAAAATAAATAAAGAAATAAAAGAATTTTTAACGCGGTTCTGTCCTTCAAATGATGCCTACATCCACGATTATCATATTTCTGATGGAGAAGTATATATTTTAGCAGAGTTTCTACTAAGGTTTATAGGATTGTCTAGTGTTGTTGCATTGTTATCATATGTCTTGTACATGCGAATGACCGTTTATACAGTGTTAGAGTTCATTGTTTACATATAATTTTATACTACAATATAGGAAAAACTAAAATTTATTTTTTATTTTACATAAACCTATATTTAATACATCTATATTCGAATCATAGTACAATTGCAATTTCTTTTTTGAAGTGATCCTCTTCTTAGTATAAGAATTTTCTTGTTTTTGGAATTCTACATTGTTAAGAAAACTACAGGATGTCGTGTTTCAAACTGCTAAGCTCCTATGACCTCAAGCTGCTCCCTACATGCGAGTTGGTCAATTCAAGTTGCTTTTGTTGGCTTAGCGTAATCAGATTCTTGCATGCTTATGCTAATGTGGCAAATAATGACGTGTCATGGGCTATATAACGCTTCATTCCTAATCTTTTAGGTCTCATTGGGCTGGTGACTCATGTGCTATTTTTAGACACAACAATGATAATAATGAAAGAGTGATAATATTTCTACCCTTTAAATATTGTATGTACACTCTTTTTTATACACACACCCAATTAATGGTTGTTTTAAAAAATTATTAATTATAAGGTTAATTGCACTAATATTCCTTAAGTATCTCAAAATTACACTAAATGACTGCTTTAATATTTATTGCACGAATTTATTCAAAAAAAAAAAATTATTGCACTAACATACTTTAAAAATATTGACCATCATTAAAACCAACTATTGACTAACCACTTATTGTAAAAAGTCAAAACTACCCCTACTGTATATTTTATTATTTTATTTTTAATTATTATATATTTTTTAATTTGAAAATTTTGTTTTATATATTTATATAATAAAAAATTAATTAAAAAATCATATCGTAATTATAATTTAGGATCAAAAAGTTATGTAAAATTATAATTATGATATGATTTTGCATTAATTTTTAATTATATTAATATATAATTAAAAATAATAATTTTTAAAATAAATATTAAGGGAATTTTTTACTTTCACAATAAATGATTAGTTTTAATAGTAGTCAACATTTTCAAAGTATGTTATTGCAATAAATGTTAAAGTTCTCATTGAATTGGATTTTGAGATACTTGGGAAATATTAATGTAATTAACTTTATAATTAATCTTTTAAAACAACCATTAAGTGGTTGTGTATATAAAAAGGTGTGTATATACAATATAAAAGGGGTGGAAACATAGCCACTCATAATGAAAAGTTCTTGGGTATGTACCTTTCTATGCACAATTAATGTCATAGTGTCAAACATATATCAAACATCAAACATTATATACATATATCAAACGTCATGAGTATTGCTCAAATGGGAGATCAGAGATGTCCTTATAATTGTTTTTAGTTGGGTGAATGTCAAATCCCTCATCAATACGAAAGAAACGTGCTTGACCAAGTAACCAACTCAATTTAAATGTTATGCATAAAAGTTCAAGGTTGATCTTATCTTTCTATCTTTTATAGTTTGATAAATTACGTGACGACATTTGATGTGTTTGACATGTTTTTCTTCTTATTATAATTATTATTCTAGAATGGCATGTATTTCAAAATGAATTTGAAGTTAGAAATAGAAGTATAAATCAATTCCATAATTCCATTGATGTAGAAGGACAAATCAACATTTTATTATATTTTCTCTACCTTCATTAAAACCTAGCAAAAATGTATTCGGTGGACGAGAATTTTCTTTCAGGAAAGAAAAGTAAACAGCCGACAAGTAATGTTTCATATATTAAAAGGAAATTGATATTTTGTTTAACAATTAAATTGAAGATTTGTTAAAGTAATAAAAAAAAAAACAATTAGATTGCAAAATAATAATAGTAAAATTAAAGGGAAATGGACATACCCTTTCCAATTTCATTCTCATGAGGTCATATACACATGTTAGATTTAATTAAGGAATGAAAATGATTTATAGACATGATCTCTCATTGGATTTTATATATCTATAAAAAATATCGGTGTTATTCTTATGTATTTTTTATTGTTAAAATTTATATTAGTTTTACTCTTTTTAATTTCAGTCAGCTATAAATCTTTCAATTCAAATAAAAACTCACATCAATATAGGATTGAACTTCTCCATTAATTTTATTTTTAATTTTCTTAAGTAATTAACATTAGTTCCATTAATTTAAACGTCAACCTCATTTTGAACTGTGAAAATTATATAAAGTATAAATTTTAATATTTTTTAATTCAGGTCTAGATATCTAATATATGTTAAATAATAACGTTCATTCAGTCTAATAATATTTTAGGTTTAAGTTGTCTCCACTATTACAAAGAATACGTTAACAAAAATAGTGACGTGAATTGCGATATCAAATTGAACTATAATATTGTCCAATTTAAAGATTTCGTATTTCTTATTGTGAAGTATCAATCACATTTCACCCAATTGATCAGTTATTGACTTTAATATGGTATTCTTTAGCCACTTGAGCCCATGGCCTATCAAATAAATGCTGATGCCTTCATAGCAATTTCTCAACATATTCAATCATGACCAGTTGACCACTTTCATGTACAAAGTCTTCAAACGGATAGTGGACAAATAAGAATGTATTCTTCATCTTTAGAAAAACAAAAAAAAAAAAATGTATTCTTTATTGATTATAGAGCATTGGTTCTTAAGAATCTGAAAAGGTTGAAAGGACAAAACAAAAAGTGTTTACTTTCATTTTCATATACTATAATACTAATTTGTTCTCTAGGACTTTTTATTTTTAGAAACTTGATTAGCATTTTGTTTTAAACAATTATCCGTCTAATCATGTTTTAAATAAACAAACAGAAAGTGATTAAAATAAATGATTTTAAAGTAGAATGTAAATGTGGTATGAAATACAACAAAACATTTATAAAACTGACCAAAGTTAGAGTGTTAATTTTGGAAATGTTCGAATTAAGTTATTTTAATTGCCAAATCTATTAAACTTGACAAAAATGGTCTTACATTACGTTATCGATTTGGTGTGGGATTTGGGTTGAGACACAAATCTTGCTTTAAGAGGATATGATCTCCATAAAAAGCAAATCTTCAAATGGTACCAAATTTTTTTAATATTTTAGTCCAATAATTAACTAGAGTTTAGTTTGTATAATGTTATTTGCATTAATTTCTTGGTTCTTTCAAGTGTTTATATAGAGAATTAAAGAAATTACCGTAAAAGCAGCGTGCTTTTACCTATAAAATTTAGGAACATGTTGAAGTTCTTAAGATATTTTTAAAAAACTTCTTTTAAAAAAAAAAAAATTAAAAAACAATTATATTGACTAATAATTCTTTAGTTAGAATTGACCGTAAACTTTTTTGAAGGAGCAGTTGATTTACAGCTGTATAAAACATGTACCGCATCATATACTGTAAATAAACTGACTTTGAAAAAAAAAAAAATTAAGACTGGACTTAACCAAATAGTAATCATATTTTATCGACCTTTTGTATTTTTAACACAAAAGTCTTGAGAAAATGTGCCTTTCCACAACTTCATGTCGGTACAAGGACAGGGTAGTTTTTATTGGCAGCAGGCTTCATAAAGACAAAGTTAAAAAAATAAAAAAATGAAATAAAAATTCATGACGTAACAAAAATTGAAGAGAAAATGAAAAGACATTAGATATGACCTTTTAGTGTCCTTACATAATCATATTAGAATACTATAGGATATCAAAATTGTGGTTCTTAGTGGGAATTCACCATCCAAGTTGCCCACAATCCCTTCATTTGATTTGATATATGATTGGATACCAAAATTATATGGTTATTAGATTGCCCATGCATGGATTTATATGATCGATACTATGTAACTCATGGTATTTGGAACATTAAAATGTCGTGTGACTCATGAGGTTTGAATTTACCCAAATCAAGAATTGTATCAAATTCATTTTGAAGAATTTTGATCGTACTCTTGCAACTTCCCTATATGGTTTAGGATTTGTTTTTGGTTTGAATCACATTCTAAATCTATTAGGTTACATATCTCATGAGATTTTAATTCTTCCTTCATCTATTTGAGATTTGGCTACATATTTGGCATATTAAAATATTAATAATAAATTAATTAAAATAAATTTATTTTAAAAATTATCTTAACATTATCTCAAATTTCATTTGAGCAATACAATTTCCCAATCCGTCCTCCTAGGACACTCTCCATTCTACATTGAATATGTATACAAATTGTGTTTTTGTAACAGAAACTTTATCACATATTTTTATTTTGTATACATCACAAAATTATAACTTATGTCCTGTATTGAAAGAAGAGTATCTTGAGAAAGTGCATTAAACGAGTGTATTTACTATTCTTCATTTTTATATTTTAAATTTAGATATTTGTGCAGTGTTTTTAATAAAAATAATGAAGCCGTTATGCACATTTTGAAAGATGTAGAATAGCTTCTCCCATTATATTAGTTTTTAAAAGTAATCTGACGAGAACCCCGTCGTTCGACCCGGAAGAAGAGAAGAAGTGTTCAATTAGCAATGTGCAATGCAATAAAACCAATTGTGAAGGAGAAGTTCTAGAAGCTAGATTAGATTTTTTTTATCCTATTTATTTCATGAGATAAATACTATATTTATTTTATAGGATAAAATAGGAATTAGATTAGCTTTATCTCAAGATAATATTATATTTATCAATTAGATAATTACAATTAGTTTTATCTTTTGATAGTATTGGATAAATCCTATAAATCCTATTAGATAAATCCTAGAAAATTAGGAAATTATGGCTATAAATAGCCAAGTGATTTTCATATTTCATTCATTCAATTATAGTTAAATTACTAATAAAAGCTCTTAAGTTTTTGAGCAAATTGGCTGTATTTATTTTCGGCTATTCTGGGCAGACATGCATGCTTGGGGTCACTTAGGCTAGAATTCAAGTCATGACGGTGATTTGTTTTAAGATTATTTCTGCTTTTTCCTAGAATTCGCTTTAGGATTAGCTTGGGCTAGGTTAGGTAATTCTATTGTTCAATTCTAGATTTAAGATTGTTGTTGGATCTAGATTTAGGTCCTTAACAATTTAGTGCTTTCGTTGAGAGTACTTGGTTGCTGGAAATAAATGTGATGGTATGGAAGTATATGTAGGAAAAGTTCTGGTTAGGAAAGACTTGATATTTAACTGTATCTATTGTGATCGAATTCTCTTTCTTGGGAACTTACTCGGTGTACTCTTCACAAAATAGTGCACTATTCCAGTATCAGGTAGTTATGTGATAGAGCCAGTGAGACATCCAATTAGGCTGAAAATACGCCATAAACCAATCGACAAATATTAAAGGCATTAGAAGAAGGCCAATCGAAGTTGTCAAAGTTGGTGAATGATTTATCTACTTCAATGGCGCAATTGTTAAACGTTGTTGAAGAAATTTAGAGAGTCATCATTGTGAAGGAATTAAAGGAGAACAGTTACCAAGGATGAACTCAACTAAAGGAACCTTGAATTCAACAAGAGGAACCTCGAATTCAGTAAGAGAAACTTCAAATTCAAGAAGAGGGACTACGAACTCATGCTAAGGTGCTACGGTTACATGTTTCATGGCATGGAGAAGATTTCGTGGTTGGAGAGCGTAAAGAGATTGGCTTATATTTCAATCGAGTACAGGGTAATCACCAAGGGGCACGGTGAACGCAGTGTTAAAGGCGTTGATAAATGGATGGACGAAAGGAAATCGCCTGGGCCTATTGGGCGACATGAAGAATAAGGGATTGATATGTCCGAGAATGAGGATTCGAGTGATGAATTACGAGGAATCAATAAGAGACTTCGTGGCCGAGTACTTAGGGTCAAAAGGCATAAGAATCGTTAGGGTCATGAATCTGAATTTGAGGATGAAGATAGAAGAGGTAGGCATCATCATTAAGAACTAAGGAAGCCAAAGGTTGACTTTCCTCACTTTGCAGAGGAGATCCGCACAAGTGGTTGGATAAAGTATTGCAATATTTCAAGGTCTATGATGTTGTAAGGGAAGATCGGGTTTCAAAGGCTTGTATGTACGTTGATAGTAGGATTAATAGTTGGTGGTGTTAGATTAAAGCTCAATATGATGATGAAGGTAGGCATATAGGATGGACAACGTTTGAGCAAGAGTTTTTGAATCAATGGGGACTATCTCCAGTTGGCTATACTCAGGCAGAATGGTAAGGTGTAAGACTACATTGAAGAGTTTCATTGATTGCAGACTATGGTGCGAGGATGGTTTGAAAAGATGTTGGTTGGCACATTCATCAAAGGTTTAAAACCATGGTTATCCTGAGAGCTTAAGTTGAAGCAACCGTAGAGGTTGTCTGAAGCTATAAAGATGGTAGAATTTTATCTGATAGTTATTACTCTGAGAAGAGGTCGTCCAAGGAAATTGTTGGGAGTCGATTTTCTAAGAATTCTCAAAACAAAGTTCCTTGGAAAGGAAAGGAAGTTGCTGAAGGGGATTCAAAGGAAAAATCTAAGAAGGTTAGAAAACTTTCATATGAGGAAGTACAAGAACGAATAAAGAAGGGCTTGTGCTTTAAGTGTGGAGAAAAATGGGGCAAGGACCATTGTTGTAAATCCGATCAAGTATTGGTGTTAGTAGAACTGAGTGATTTTTGGGCAAATTTACATAAAACTTTTTTCCCCTCCTTATTTACAAATATAAATATATATTTCTCAACCTCAACCCGAAACATAGCATTTTAATAAACACCTATGTCAATCATTTTGTTGAAATATATTTCTCTGTAGTTCTTATATCCTCCCTAGGTTTGTTGTTTCATTTATTTTTATTTAATAGCATTTCTCATAGGAGTCCTACACTTAGGGATGGCAATAAGGCGAGTTCAAAGTGGAGTAGCATAGCCCACCTTAGTTATTTTTTGGAAACTCATCCCTTTATATTTAGAGTTATATACACAAAATCCCTCTAGGGTTAACATTGATACAAGCATGTGAACATTTTATGTTTTGTAACACCACACCCCCAATTGACAGCTAGTTGGTATTAAAAAATGAAGGTTGACAAGTTATTTCGGTGAAATGACCAAAATGTCTTAAATTTTATAATTTTTATTTTTTTAAATAAATTTAAGAATTTTAAAATAAATTAAATAAAATTTTTTAATCAGATCTCTACTATTCATCTTAAGATGGATGTTGGAGATCAATTTGAAAAAAATAATAAAAAATTAAATGAATACATTTTTTCACAACTTTTTCTAACAAAAAAAAGAAATTTTTTTTCTCAAAAATCTTCATTGTTTAACAACTCAAAATTCTTCAAGAACCCAAAATCTTCTTCTCCAATGTCTCCACTGCGTTCAACAACCCAGAAATCTTCATTATTCAACAACCCATTGTCTCTCCTTGAACAATAACAAACAACAAAAAATTCATCATCACAACCAAAACCATCATCTTCATGTTCTTCATTATCATATTCTTGTTTTTGTATTCAATCCCCTTCGATGATATCCAGAATTTAGAAGGGATAGTTGAAGACTAAAACCAGATCTTTAACAATTTTTTTTTAAACAAAAAAATCTCAAAAAATTTGTTGAAAAAGGAAAAAGAAAAACTAAAAAAAAAAAAAAAAATCCAATTGAAATCTAGGTTTTAAGTTGAAGAACTAAACCCAAATCTTTAGAGAATTTATTAAAAAAAAACAGATCTTTCGACTTGGGTTCATCATCTTCTTCATCTTCTTCTTCATTATCTTCTTCTCCTTTCTCATCAACAAAACCCAAAGTCATAATAACCATCACATCATCAAATTCGCCACGATCATCAACAAAACTCACCATCATCACTATCACCGATCTCCTTTTCTTCCCATTCTCCCCTCTTTTTCCGTTTATCAAATAGAAAACACGACCAGATCACATTCTCTTCCCATTCTCTCTTCTTACGATCACCATCATCGTCAATCTGCAATTTTTTTAAAAAATATATATATATTTTTTTTCTTCAATGAGATCGACCCAGATGAAGAAGATGCACTTAAAAAAAAAAAAGATGTTGAAGATGTTGGCTGATAAAGATGATGGTGGATTTATGTTGATGATGTTGGGTGTTGAAGATGATGGTCGATGGTTTTTTATCCGATTTTTGATGGTTGAATTATTATATTGAACCAGATTTGATTGATGAAGAAATGGAGAAAAAAATAATTTTTTTTTTTTTTAAACTTTTTTTTCAGATTTTTTTTAAGTTCTTAGATCTATTTAGATGGACAATGAAAATCTAATCTGGTTGTGATTTTTTATTTTTCATTTTATTAAATTTTTTATTTTTTAAATAATAATCTCTGCCCTCCATTGGAAGGTGGAAATTAAACAAATTTTTTTTTTCAAATTTATATTTTTAAATTATTTTCTATTTTAAATTTTTAATATAAAATTTTTGTTCTTATTAGTGGGCATTTTCGTCATTGCACAACATTTCCAAGTTAAACGTTAACTTTAACCGTGTTTGACCATTAACGTGGGGGGTTTTGTGTAACAAAAATGAAAAAGTGTTTCCATCCGTATCAAGTATTATAAGTATTGCACAAAATAGGACAGAGATTTTTTTTTTTTTTTTTTGGGAATAAAGGAGAGATATGTCCTTACAATTGTTTTTAGTTGGGTAAGTATCAAATCTCTTGTCAATAACAAAACGTGTTTAGCCAAGCAACCGACTCAATCGAAGTGTTACGCACAACAAATCTTCCTGTCTTTTATAGTTAGACGATGTAGATAAATTACGTGACACTTGATGTGTTTGACCTTTCTGTTTTTCTAGAAAGGCATGTATTTCAATATGAATTTGAAGTTAGAAATAGAAGTATAAATCAATTCCATAATTCCATTGATGTTGACGGACAAATCAACAGTTTCTTATATTTTATCTACCTTACTTAAAACCAAGCAAAAATGTCTTCCATGGGCGAGAATTTCCTTTCAGGAACGAAAAGTAAACAGCCGACAAGTAATGTTTCATATATTAAAAGAAAATGGATATTTTGTTTAACAATTTAATTGAATATTTTTTAAAAGGAGAAAAAAAAAAAAACAATTAGATTGCAAAATAATAATAGTAAATTGAAAGGGAAATGGACAAACCCTTTCCAATTTCATTCTCATAAGGTCATATACACATGCTAGATTTAATTAAGGAATGAAACTGATTTATTTTATAAATCTATTAAAAATATCGGTGTTATTCTTATTTATTTTTTATGGTTAAAATTTATATTACTTTTACTTTTTCAGTCAGCAATACATCTTTTCAAATGAAAACTCATACCGACTTAGGATTCAACTTCTCTATTAATTTTATTTTTAGCTTTCTTAAGTAACTAACTCTAGTTCTATTAATTTAAACCTCTACCTTATTTTGAACCGTCAAAATTATATAAAATATAGACTTTAAATATTTTTCAATTCAAATCTAGATAACTAATACATGTAAAATAATAAGGTTTATTCAACCTAACAATGTTCCAGATTTGAATTGTCTCCACTACAAATAATCTTAATAAAAATAGTGATGTGACTTGCAATATCAGATTAAACTATAAAATTTGACAAATGTAATTATGGAAGAAATATTATCCAACTTAAAGATTTCTATTTCTTGTTGTGAAGTATCAATCCCATTTCACCCATTGACTTGATATGGTATTATTTGACCACTCGAGCCAAGACTTTTCAAATAAATTCTGATGCATAGCAATTTCTCAACATACTATGACCATTTGACCACTTTCATGTATAAAGTCTTCAATCGGACAGTGGACAAATGAGAATGTATTCTTCTTCTTAAAAAAAATAAAAAGTATTCTTTATTGATTATAGAGCATTGGTTCCAAAGAATCTGAAAAGTTTGGAAGGACAAAACGAAAACTGTTTAGTTTCGTTTTCATATACTATAATACTAATTTGTTCTCTAGACTTTTTATTTTTGGAAACTTGATTAGCATTTTGTTTTAATTAATTATCCACCTGAGGGCATCTCATACTCTCATGGATGGTGAAAAAATAACATGTCATATAGAATAAATAGATATTGATTTAATATAAACTTCTTCAACATCACTCATCAATGTCAAGCTAAGATGGTAAGAAAAAAAAAATAAACATTATTAACATGACCATCTATTTTCAAAGGGTCTGTTAAACAGTCAATTCAATAAATTAATAACTATTTAATTCTAATTTTTAAATCTTAATAAAAAAAAATGGAAGCATTAAATAAAAAAAAAAACATGAAAGCATTAAATGGAAAAACATAAAAATATTAAATAAAAAAACATGGAAGCATTACATGAAAAAATATGGAAGTATCGGAGAACAATTTTTAATTTAATTATCTATAAAATGATATTTATACCATGAAGGAAACAAACCTATGACATTGTATCGATGACATGACAATTTTGTTTTTTTTTTAAAAAAAAATACATATATAAAATTCATGAGAGTATTGAAAATGCTCTAATCATGGTATGAATTACAAAAAAAGAATTTATAAAATTGACCAAAGTTGGAGTGTTATTTTTGGAAATGTTCCAAATTAGTTATTTTTATTGCCAAATCTATTAAACTTTATAGATAAAAAATGGTCTTACGTTTCGTAATCGATTTGGTGTGGGATTTGGCTTGAGGTTAACTAGAGTCTAGTTTGTATATTTTTATTTGCATTAATTTCTTGTTTCTTTCAAGTGTTTATATAGAGAATTAAAGAAATTAACATAAAGGCAGTGTACTTTTACCTATAAAATTTAGGAATATCTTGAAGTTCTTAAGATTTTTTAAAAAACTGCTTAAAAAAATCATTTTAAAAAACAAAACGTAAATAAAACATAATTTATAATCTTATAAGAGATAATGATTTATATTGGTTAAAATTGACCTTAAACTTTATTGAGGAAGTAGTTGGTTTACATCAGCATAAACCTTGTACTGCATCATATATTGTAAATAACTGATTTAAAAAAAAAAAAAAAAAATTAAGGCTGGACTTAACCAAAGCTAGATCCATTTATTGACATTATAAAGAATAGTCATCATATTTTATTGTCCTTTGTATTTTTAACACAAGTCTTAACAAAATGTGGATACCTTTCTACCACTTCATGTTGGTACAAGGGCATTGTAGTTTTTAGTGGCAGTAGGCTTCACAAAGACAAAAGTTTAATTTTTTTTTTTTTTTAAAAAAAAAAAGAAAAAGAAAAATGTGCAATAAAAATTCATAACCTAACAAAAATAAAAAAAAGACTTTAGATGTGATCTTTCATTGTACTTACCTACCATTTTTAATGCCTTTGACTAGAAATAATTTCATAACCATATTAGAATAGTATAGGATATCAAAATTGTGGTTCCTAGTAGGATTCCATCATCCAAGTTGCCCACAAACCCTTTATTTGATTTGATATGATTGAATTCCAAAATTATATGGTTATTAGATTGCTCATGCATGGATTTATATGATCCATACTATGTACCTCATGGTATTTGGAATATTAAAATGTTGTGATTTTGAATTCGTTCTTCATTTATTTAAGATACTAGTGGTATAGTCTAGAGAGCTGCTCCCATGTTCAAGGGATTGGGCTACAATAAGATGAGAAAGTGACCCACACAACGGTGGGTAGATTGTCTATACAGATTGTTTGGGAGAAAAATGATTTTATTAAGTGCAGAACTCATACTATAAGGCATGGGGGGTGTGACGTTTATCAATGGCACCAACAGCTCAGCAACAACGAGAGAGGTAAAACTGCTCTAGCGTAAATACAGACTTAAATATGTCATCCCCAGGTTTCATAGCCTAAAGTTTTTATGTCGACAAATAATTAAAGACTAATGTTTGAAAAGGCTCGATTCGACCAAGGAAAAAAGCGAGCATAACTAAATGGAAGTCTAGTACAGCTTTATATAGGCCAAAAATTTATTTGTGTTGACGTTAATTTAATTCCTTAGCCTTGCTCAAGAGTTTCCACGAAATTCCTTAGCCTTGCTCAAGAGTTTCCATGAAATCATCCTTTCAAGTCAACTTGACTTGTATTTAGCATTTAAAAGTCCTAAATTGTGTTTTAGTTTCAAAATTATTTATGGGACAAGGCTAAATGTAAGACTAGGTACCTTGTTCTCCACTTCATCCCCATTGACTGGATTTTTTAAAACAGTATAACAGCTAGCTAATTTTTACTTCGTCCGTTGGGTCTCACGCATTTAATAAGCCTAAAATGACCATTTTTTCATTACCTACTGTACACAGTAGCCTTAACCCACCTAACGAAGTGCAACCACTTCTATTGTTTCATCCAACTTTTTGCTATCAAACCATAACTTTTCAATGTCTCTCAAGCTAACTGTTTTGCTTTTAAACTAGGGAAAATCTCAAAAAACAACCAGACATATAAGAATATATTTATTTTGTAACTCATTGTTTCATATTTATTCGAAATATAACTTGACATTAATATAAATATTCAAAATCCCCTCCGAAAGCTTACGATAGGGCAACAATACCTATTACAGTATGAGGACATGATTGACCGTTTGACTCCAGAGATAAAAAGAAAAAAAATAAAAAATTAATTAAAATATAAAAAATCAAAATAAATAATATTAATATAAAATTATAAAAAAATGAGATGTTTTTATTTAAAAATAAAAAATAAATAATATATATAAATAATTTTTTCTCATAACTCACTCTCTCTCCTCTCTTCCTTTTCTCTCTCTCTATCTCCAACCGATGCCCTTCTCTCTCTTTCTCTATCTCCGGTCTGTTATGATAGTAGTGGCGATAGGGTAGTAGAGGTGGTGGAGACCACGATGGTTTTCAATGGTGGACACCATTGTGGCCTAGACCCAGGTTCTCTCTCTCTTTCTCTATCTCTTGTCTGTAGTAATGGTGGTGGCGATAGGGTAGCAGAGGTTATAGTCTCCACCATTGAAGACCACGATGGTCTTCGAAGGTGGACACTATTGTGGTCTCCACCATTGGAGACCTGGGTTCTCTCCCTCCCTCACTCCCTAGTTTATTCTCCGATCGATGATGATGATGGCGGTGTTGTGGGTTTGACAACAAACCCAGTAGTTTGGTGTTTAGTGGTTAATAATTGATGGTGGATTTGGTGTTCGGTGTTCGATGGTTTGGTGGTTGATGATTGGGTTAATGAATTTTGTTGGATGGGATTGATGATTGATGATAGTGGTGGTTTCTAACCATCTGGAAACCCAAAATTTCTAGGTTTCCAATTGTTGGAAACCCAGATTTTTTAGGTTTTTTAGGTTTCTAGCCACTGGAAACTCAGATATTATGGGTTTCCAATTGTTGGAACCTAAATTAATGATGATAATTATTTTTTAATTTTTTTATATTTTAATTTGATATGTTGATCTTCACTGTCCATCTATCATAGATGGACAATGGAGATTGAATTTTATTAATTTATCATTTTTTATTTTAAACTATTATTTTATGATTATTATATTTTTTAATAAAATTACAGGGTTAAAATGGTCATTTTAACTTTTGTGGGATTTTCTGTTAATTTTATAACGTTTGTGAGATTTCGGATAAAAATGAAACAGTGGGTTGTAAAAGGAAATTATTTCATACGTCTAATGTTTTTTTGAGATTTTCCCTTTAAATTTTTATATCTACTTTTGTGAGAGCTTTTATTTTTGCAAAATTAGTGTATTAAAGTTGTAAGTGAGAAGAGAGCAATCTTTACTGGTTAGGGCACCGTGAGAGTAAGAGAAGAGGATCTCTTAGTGTTGTTGGTGAAATTATTCAAACAAAATTTTGAGAAAATTTTTGGAAAATGTATCATTGTTCATTAAAAAATCATCAAACTTTTAATAATAAGAAATTCATATTTATATATTATTTTAAAGTTTAATAATAGGGTGTCTAATCTATTATATGTTTGTTGAATTCAAAAATCATGACCACCAAATTAGTATACTGATTGTAATATCTAGCATTACCCGTAAATTTAAGGGTCGTCCCTTTTATTGTCCAAACCTACTTCTCTTATCTTTAGTTGATGTAGTGAGTAGCAATAATTTGATAATCATGTTAGATTATTATAGTAGGATTCCACTATCCGAGTTGCCCACTATTCCTTTATTTCATTTGAGATTACAACATATTAAAACCAGACAAAAGTCTCCTTGTATTTTAAGTTTGTAATATGTTCTTGATCTAAGTGTGACTCAAAAATAAACTGGTGTATTGAAACCATATTCCGTTTATGGTTCTTGGTGCTTTGGAGGTAAGTAGCCCATGGCCCATGGGCCTGTTTCCCTTCAGTTAGAGCTATAGTATTCCAGACGGTGCGGGAACACAAAAACTTTGCGAGATCGAATTTAAAATATCGACATCAACTACCTTGACAAGTCGCATTTTGAAGAATTCTGATTACTCTATTGTATGCTGATTGAAATATAAATTGTATCAGTATTTGTAAATTATAACATCGAATACTTAACATCGTTGCAGCTAAGCACCACCCTCTCTGTCTCTCCTTTGAGTGGTCTGAGTTCGAGTCACACTTTCCACTTATGTAGATTATCGAAGCTTAATCGTGTAACACATCTATTCATAATTTAAACAGTTCGTATATTTATCTTAAATATATCTATAATATGGGCCGAGTCCAATTATATGCATTTCAGTATTTTTAAGTAGTTTGTTAATTGTCATTACTGAGTAGATTTCTTTTAATATTATAAATCGCACACATAATATTTAGGGGGGTGTATTCAATTATGATTATAAAAAACTTTTATAGACTTCTTTTAGTGAATGACTTTTATAGAATTTCATAAACTTTTAATGACTTTACAAATTTATGAAAAACTTTTAGAAACTTTTATAAATTATTTTTAAAAAACTTTCATTAACTTGTATAGATTGTTATAGACTTCTAAAAAAAATAATATCAAAAATTTTCATAGACTTCCAATAGACTTTCATAAATATTAATAAACTTTCACTAATTAATATAATATTTACTTTATAAGTTAGTAAAATTATATTCATCATGTCGATAATTGATTAAAAAATATGATACATAAAATATAAGTATAGTTTATTTCAAAATAATAATAATAAGAAAAATATAGTCACCTCAACTACATAAACAGATAACCAAAATATCAAGTATTTCAAGTATTTTATGATTCAATTTATATCTTTTATGAAAAATAAAATCTTTAATATTCGTTATTGTTAATAATCTCAACATTGTTCCACATATCAGCAGCTATAATAGTCTTTCATTCATTAGCATGCTCTCTTTTTTGTTCTTAAGTCTCAAAAAATGAGTTGAAATCGTCGTTTACATTAACTAGTAATGATGATTAAGATGAAGAAGATTCATAGATATTAATAAACTTTTATAGATTTTCATTTAATTCTAAAATAAAAATATATTCCTTTAACAAACTTGTGCAAATTATATACACTTTATAAGTTATATTTTTCATCTCAATGAAAATATTTTTCTTTTGACATAATGTAAATAAACAGGTGGAAAACAACTATCAAAACTAATGTTTTACAAAATTTAAACTGATTAATTTTATAATATTTTACAAATATTAAAATTGATTATCCTACCCCAAATATTAAATAATCAAAAGTAATATGCATAAAAATTGAAGAAAAAAAAATCACAAGTATAAATATAATTAAATTTAAAATTTTAATTTTCTTAATTAACCACTAACTAAAACATCATCAAATATTAATTTTTTTTCCTCTTTTAATTGAAATAGAGGTTTTTCTTTTTATTTTATAATATAAAAAATAAAGATTTCATTAATTAATTTCATCAATAAAGTAATGAGATTTTTTATTTATACATTATGAATTCTATTTTCATAATTTATACACAAGAAATACTAAACTGTTAGCTTGCAATATAATTATTATTAATAGTTGTATTGTTTATTATAAGAATAATAAGATAATTTATATCAATATTCATCTAAATATATTTTTTTTTGTATTGTATTTATATAAATATAAATTATAATATTTTTTTTAATTTATTTTGCCAAGATCTAACGTCTCAATTTTGATCCAAACTTTAAATTTTTTACAAAATAATAAATTGATGTCCTTTGAAAAAGAATGAGTTTAATAAGATTTAAAAAGTTAAAAAGCTAACAATTTGAACATAGAAAGAAAATATTGACCATTATAATTCACAATAAAATAGGAGTGAAATATATATGTGCGTGTATGTGTATTTTTAAAATAAGTGAAATAGTTTTATTTATGGGAGATTCAAATATAAAAGTAATAGTGAGGTTTACTTCTATAGTAAAAAATAAAAGTCTACAAAAGTTTTGAAGATGAGTGGAGGAGAATTTGTGGAGCTTGATTATTATAAATTTAACATAAAAGTCTACAAAAGTCATTAAAATTTTAAATTCTATAAAAGTTGTTGACATTTTGAATACCTCATAACTTTTATAAACTCTTAAAAAGTTTTGATTGAATACACCTTAACTTTTATAAACTTCATAAAAATCTTTAAAAGTCTATATTGAATACCAGATGACTTTTGTAGAGTCTTTAAAAGTCTGTATTGAATACACACAAACTTTTAAACTCTATAAAAATCATTAAAAGTTTAGATTGGATACACCCCCCTTAATTTTTACTAAGCTTGACAAATTCGTGACCATTACTGTCAGTTTCTTTTATATATATAATTTATCTAATTATCACAGATGTTCAGGATCATAAACCCTTTTTTTTTTTCAAAGAAATCATGTTTACCTCAATCCACGCACCAAATGCAATCATACGCCAAGAAATCCATAAATCATCAACGCAACTTCCGAAAGAACTTGAAAATGAAAATTTAAGTTGAAAGCAGTGTCACAGACAGAAACTTCCACCTCCAATTCAACAACGTATTGTTCGTAGTAAACTGTTCTACATTTCAATTTTCAATTTGTTTATTCCTTAATACAACTCAAATATAAATTAAATCCTCTAAATCCTAGCATTAAATACGAAAATTGCTTGCATAATCATGAAAAATCTTGCCAACTTCGCTAGTTGATACAATCGACTAAGCTTTTAGGAGTTAAAAATGAAATTGCTGTATCTTGTAGAGCTAAACTCAGCTTCCTTGTAAACAAACAAAACCTTCTTACACATGATCTTTTCTATTTCCTCGACAGTTGTGCTAACTATCCTTTGTTGAGAACTGCAAATTTTCGATGGAATTTATAACATTCATCAAGAGATCATTTGCAAAAACTAAAACATTTTTGACAATTATGGCAATTTGTTCTACATACGCAACCAAAATACAAAAACAAAACAAAAAGGAATGGTCGAAATATAAGACAATTCAGGCATCCAACTAATCACTAGCTCATCACTTGCAGGCAATTTGTCATGCCTATGTCAAAATTTCAGGCGTACAAGTTTCTAATTTTTCATCTAAATTGACCTCATATGTATACCCGTTTCTCGGAGTCTCAACAGTAGTCACCAAATGATTATTTCTACGACAAAAGAATTGAATACAAATGTTACCAGCCAGGAGAAAAAAACTCACCTGTTGGTCAACAACAATCAGAAAATGGCTAAATTTCAGATCGGCAAATTTTTATGACCAGCCTCTTTACCACAACCCAATGGCTTTCCACCAAACACCACCAACTCCAAGCCAGATAATGAGATTGACAATTGAAATGAGAAATCCATAACCCCACCATTTTGCAAGGGGCACATAGTTGGCACCATAGAAAACGGGTGCTGAACCAATGCCATAATGGGTAATACCACCCATGAGGTTGGAAAGGAAGGCGAGGACTAAGGCTCCAAGGTATGATGGAGTGCCCAAGGCACTAGCAACAGACAAGAAGGCAGTAAACATGGCACCAATGTGGGCAGCGCCACTTGCAAAGAAGTAGTGGGAATAGAAGTAGAGAATAACCAGAATGCCAAAAGATAGCTGCCACGGAAGACCCAATCCACCAACAAACTGCAAAAATGAGTAGTTGTTGGTCAGTATATAATTTCAGCTAATGTTCAATTTCAACATAAATCAATTAAGCCTCTCAGCATGTTGCAAAAGTGACTGTTTCCTTTATCAAATACAGTTCACTTGAACCAAAGAATTTCAAGCTCAGTTAATATATTTACTACTTCCAAAGAGAAGATCATTTAGTATTGATCAGGGAATTTAAGAGGCGGGCATTCCAATGAGACCAAGAGCCATTACAACGATAAGCAATAGGTTTATATTAGTAAGAGCTTAAAAAGTGTTGTCATGTATGCTTCAGAGCACAAAAAAAGCATTCAAAACAGAGTGTTTACAATAAACACATTTCCAGCGTCTAAAGTTCTGTGTAATTAATGACAAAAAGTAATCTTCTTCTTCTTAATCCACCCTTTTTGGATTCCTAGAATGTCTACATACCGGCCCAATTAGATAGAAAGCATTGTATGTTGTGTGATACTTGTTTCAAGTTTACTATACTACAAAATTACGCCGTACCTTAACTACAGTTTGACTGAACCATGAGATAAGACCATATTTGTTGAGATAGCCAGCCATGGCAATGAGTGCAGCAAACCATGTAAGTGTATCCCAAGCAACTGATTCAGCTAAGCATTCTTTCCATGTCACAACACCAGTAATGAGGAGGATAGATAGTCCAAGAATAGCAGCAGTAACAGCATCCACATTCAGTGCCCCACCAAAAACCCACAGCCCCACCTGATACAATAATGATTATACGAGTCATTAACAAAGTCTACGAATGCATATACCAAGTACGAATTCAAGGATAGTTATAATACCGTAAGAAGCAGAGTAGCAGACATGATCTTTTCGTTCTTGGTCATAGGCCCCATCTTCTCCAACCTCTCTCTGGCCAATTTGGGGGCGTCTGGGCTACTCTTGACGGTAGGCGGGTAAATAAAGTATAACAACAATGGCACCACGAGCAAGGACACCAATCCGGGTACAATGGCCGCCTTGGCCCAGTCCATCCACCCAATTGTTCGATTAATGGTATTGAGAGTCAAATTGGCGCTCAATGGATTGGCAGCCATGGCAGTCAAGAACATGGAGGAGGAAATGACGGAGGTCTGGAAACACGTGAGCATCAACCAGGAGCCAAGCTTCTGCTCGGTGCCGTCACCGGTGTTGCTTCCACAGGCGACGCAGAGGGACTTGACGAGGGGGAGGAAGATGCCGCCGGCGCGAGCGGAGACGGAGGGGATAGCGGGAGCCAAGAGGGCCTCGCTGAAGACGAGACTGTAGCCCAAGCCAAGAGAGGAGCTGCCGAAGAGAGAGACGAACTGGTAGGCGATTCGGTTGCCGAGGCCGGTCTTGATGAACCCGCGGGCGAAGAAGAAGGCCAGAGCGATCAGCCAAGGGATGGGGTCGCCGAAGGCTGAGAACGCCGCGGCGAATGTTAGCGTCTTGGTCAGCACGGAGGCGCCCAGCCCCATCAGAGCTACCGCGCCCAGTGGTAGCGGCTGCGTTATGATCCCCACGATCGTCGCCAGGAATATGGCCAGTAGCTGCCACGCGTTCCGCGACACTCCCGATGGAACAGGGACGAACCAGAGGATCACTCCCATCGCTATCGACGCCAACAGTGGCTTCATCGCAGCTCCTGTCCATGGCTGCGCCGGAGATGGAGAATCCGCCGCTGGAGGCGGATTCGGAGCCGAAGCTCTCACTGTGAGTTGTTTGAATCTCCAAGAGTTGGTCGATTTGGAGAGTTCCGGAGCTCTCAGAAAGAGATTAGTAGATTTCGTCAAAGAATTCGAGGAAGCTAAGCGAGCTGACGTGGACGGCGAGGATCTAGGTGAGAGTTTGAGAGAGCGTGATCTGAGAGAGTGAAACCCTAGCGAGCAAGTGAGAGCCAGAGACGCCATTTTTGGAGTGGCTTCAACTTCACCTGTTTTCCTCTCTCAATCAAGCGTGAAAATGGAAATTTTGTTCTGTTGTTTAGAGGGGTTTTTATATGGAAACAAAGGGGATAATGTGGACCGTCGGATGGAGATCAATGGTGGAGATGGGTTGTGGAATATACGGCTGGTTTTTGGTGGGCTTCGTTAGTGTCGATGGAGAAAATATTCAGTGCAGCGGAGGCACACGACCACTAGAAGAAAGATAAGTGGCAAGCAAAACAATCAGTAGAAAATTACATGTGGGCACTTCTGTTGCCATTTGTCTTCTTTTCAGTTGAAGAGTGTACCTTTAAGTAGTATATCCGGTGCAGTGAAAAATTTCCCTTGAAGTTGAAAGGTCCGTCAGAGATTTTCTGGTTGTTCACCAATCACCGGCCAGGTTGGCGTTATTCGACGCGGAGAGTACTAACGTGCGCAGGAGGAACCTGTGGTGTAGTCCACATGGCGAGTGGGGGCAGTGGATGTGTCATAGCATTATTAGTGACGTGGACAAATGAAAAGACAGATGGGCACGTGGCGGGGTGTTAGTGGAGTGAAGTGTAATTTTTGACTGAAAATGGAAGATGTGAAAGCAGTGGCCCATGAAGCGGGCGATCTGAGGCCGGAAATAGATGGGAAGTGAAAAGACAGAAGTACCCCAGGAAGCAATGGAGGGCAGAGAATGCATGTGCAGGAGAGTTGTACGGACAAAAACAGATCGGATTTGCAGTATCCAGAAGCGACTCAGGAAAGGCTTGAAATCTAGTTGAGGGTTGGGGGAGGGAAATGCTGTTGCCTTTGTGGGGCCCACAACTTTCCTCACGTGGAATTCTGTCTGATTTTCTCACTTAAGAGCCGAATTTTAGGTACCTAACACCGAAAGGTCATAATTTTTTAGCATATTTTTTGTTGTACGATCTTTTTTTTTTTTTTCCTTTTACGTATGACTCGTATATAGTATATAATATGAGTACCTTAACTCTCTTAATCAAAACTCTAATAGTAAAACTCAAAACTAAACCTCCCAAAAGAAGAAAACTTTCTGAAGAGGAAGAAACAATCCACACATAAAAAAGAGGAAAAATTGGTTACAAATTTGTGACCGTGGTAAATCGCACCCAACCCATGAGCAAGGATCAAGCGTGGCGTTACCACTACGGCACCACTGCGATTCTTTTGTTATCGGATCTACAAACTTTAAATAAACAATGCATGATTGAATGTAAACTTGCAATAATTATATGATCCAGAAACCACATGTGCTAGAAGGGCCTTAGAACAGTTGGCATTGCCAATGTTCAAATCCATTTTACAATTGACTTCGCCATGACTTGATGTTTATACATGTCTCTGTTTGATGAAGGATGAGACTCTTCGAAAAATATGCAAATTTGCGATGTCACTCTTGGTAATTGATATTGAAAACAAGTTTGTTTCCACCGGTTTCGCCATAGAAATTGCAAGAGCCGCTCAAGGTGCACGTTACTTTTAATGTTGCCGGTTCTATTATCATTATTTTATTATGATTATTTTTTCCTTTTACAATTATGTAAGAATTAATACAGAGGAAGAATTATAAAACTCAGTTACATGATTGGTTTCCCTTAACTAGTAAAATGTATCTTACAAATTAAGTTGTGAAATAAAAGCTGTGTTGTTCACTTCAATCTTACTCAGAGGAAAGGTCTTGAATTAAAAGCATGCAAAGGAGTATGAACCATCTATCATTAATTATGCAACCTGTTTACTGGGTGCAAGCAACACAATGAGGTATTCCTATTCTTATTCTTCCTTAGCTAATATGTGTGTGTGTGTAATGGTTTTACTTTTACAATGATCTTACTTTCAAAAATTGATGCGTGACATGATAGTATATGAGTGATTGGAAATATTATATGTCATTATCCAAGTAGAAGTCTCATGGTGAAGTCACTAATCATGGTCAGATGGCTTGGTAATAAATTTATCTCAAATGAAATATGACTAATAATAAGGGTTCTTGTGAACATGAAAAAACACAAACATTATGATGACAATTGCGGCATTTGCAACTATACCATTTCCTTTGAAATTAAACATAGTGGTGAGAAGTCTTTGACAAATTATATGGGTAAACTTTAATTTTACCATACGTATTATATTATTATTATTATTATTATTTTAATTTTGCAATGCATATTTATGTTTTCCCTTTATTATCTTTTAATAACCTATAACAATTGGATGAAATGAACACTTATATTTAAATGTCTTAATTTTTTATTTAGTACACATCAATAGGAAAGCATTGTACATGTGTATATATATTTTTGTGAGGTATTTCTCAATTGGCATCATTGTAAATATCAATTTATACCAATGTAAATCGAAAATCTGAATTTACATGGCTTTAAATCAAGTTACCTCGGTGTAAATCTCATGCACCAATGTAAATCTAAACCTCGTGCGAAAAAAGAATGTGAGAGCCATTTTTTTGTTTTGGTATGTTTATTTTTTGTTTTAAGATGACCCGGAATAAATCAAAGATTTATTGAAATTTATTAAAATTGAACATTATTAAATAAAGAAAAAAAAATACTACACAAACTTTAAAATACACTAGATGAAAATTATCAAGGCGTGAAATCATATATGTTAAAGAGGTGATTTGTAGATATGGTGTGTCATTAGTAAGCGCACTAACCTTTGTGCTTCTAAGGCACAAGTTATACTCTCAATAAAGACAGTCTCCCGCTATATAAAAATATATCGGCCCTCCTCCTCACTTATGTGTGGATTGTTCTTTCCCGCATGAAAGTTGTTTCTCATGTCGTGTCTCAAAGTCAATACTCGTTTAGTTTCGATTGATCTCTAAACTTATTTCAATTAAAAAAAAAAAAAAAGTGATTTGCTTGCTAATAATAATAATGGAAATCAATATTCTAGAAATCAAGTAGCAAAGTAGTTATAAATGTTGTTTTTGTTATAAATATAGTCTTTCACTTTGAAGAAGAAAATTTCGAATTTAATTAGTCAAAATATCAAGTTGATTACTTATGTGATAATCAACTAGACATGATCACGGTTCGGTTCGAATCGAACCGTCACTGTAGAACCAGAATCAGAACATAAGGTTCTGGTTCTGGTTCCGGTTCAGAACCGAACCGGAACCGTCACTGTAGCGGTTCCAGTTCTGGTTCTAACCCTAAAGGAACCGGAACCGCTGGTTCAACGAACCGGTGGAACCGGAACCTCCTTGAACCGACGGTTCTGGTTCTTAAATAAATAAATAAATAAATAAAGATCAAACAGAGACATTAATCCAACATCAAACAGAGACATTAATCCAACATCAAACAGACCCAAAACATCGATATCATCTACAATAAGCACAATTATCAACACCATCATAAACACAATCATCATCAACAATAAACAGTAAAAATCAATCATCCAAACGGAAACCCAATTTTCAAGCCGAAAACCCAGATCGAACTGGGTTCCGTATCCGAAAACCCAGATCTGGGTTTCCGGATTGAAAACCCATCCAGAATCGATTTTCGATCTGAAAACCCGATCTAGGCTTCCAGATGGAAACCCAAACGCCGGATGGGCGTTTGGGTTTCCATTTGGAAACCCGATTTGGTTTCCATCTAGAAACTCGGTCTGGGTACCTGGAAACCCAGACGCCGATATGGGTTCTGGAACCCAGATCGATGTCTGTAAAGAAAACAAAAAAAAAAACAAAAAGAAGAAAGAGAAGAAGAAGAAGAGAGAGAGAGAGAGAGAAGAAAACAGAGAAATAGAAAAGAAGAGGGAGAAGAAAAAGACGAGAGAGAGAGAGAGAGACAAAGAGAGAAGAGTGAGGGTAATGGATTTTATAAATTAAGGGTATTTCCGTCTTTTTACCTTATTTTGTCATTTTTCAATTATATTAAACGGTCCAACGTGATCAAATGGGAGGTCATTATTATAAAATATAAAAATAGTTTTCGATTGTAATAATGCTAGTTGTGAGTAATTTGCTCTTCAAATAATTAAATTTTTTATTTCGTTTGTGTATAGATTTATTTTTTTAATTTTAAAATATAGTTTAATATTAATTTTTAAATTTCAAATTGTCATTTAAAAAAAAGGTTCCAGAACCGGAACAGAAGCCGTTATAAAATTGGAACCGGAATTGTTACAGAACTTACTGTTCCAGAACCGAATCGGAACCGTTTTATTTCGGTTAAGATTCCGGTTCTAGCTTTTTTAAAACCAAAATCGTCGGTTCGAAACCGGAACTGAACCGTAGTCATGTCTATAATAAACTTATCAAGTTGCCAAACCCATACTTACAAGCTGTACGTAGCATTTAATTAAATATATTGTGTTGATAAGATTTGATTGATTGATCAAAACCAACATTTATATATAAATAGACATTAACCTTATGTAAATTTGCATCACATTTTATAAATAAAAACTATTCTCTCTACACTCTTTCCATAATCTATTCTCTCTATACTTATCCATTATCTCTTTTTTCTCTACATTTTTTAAATTTTTTACATAAATATTTATAGCCCTTTCTACTTGTTTATTTTAGCACCCTAAAATTTACAGCCGCGTTAAAGCAATCATGAAAGGTACCGAACCAAAACCAGCTCTGGTTGGTTTTTTAAAAATAAAACATGACCCGACTGAAACTCAAAATGAAAACTTGGCTAGAGACGGTCTCCATTTTTTTACCCACGCGCTCAAAACGAAAACTTGGGTCGTTTTGATTCTTATTTTTTTCACTCAAAACGAATCCTTGGTTTTTAAAATTCCAAATTCCCGCGCTCGCTCAATCAATTTCATTTTGGACGAAAAAACAGAGAAAATTCGTTAGATTTTCTGCCGTGAACTATATAATCAAATTTTGCAGTCAAAAACAAAAACAACCTTGATAGTATGCTGCTTAACACTCCTGATTATATAGTTCACCAGGCCAGAAAATCAAACGCATTTTCTCTGTTTTTTCTTTTTCAGAAGAAAAAGTTTGCAGAATTGGTTGACATCTACGAAGATCTAGAGTTGAAGTTTCTCAGTTACGTCTCAGGTTCGTTTTATTGAAATTATTTGATATGATTTCGCTTGTTAGGTTGGTTGTTGTATATATGTCTCCATAATTTGAACAATAAACGGTCTCAAAGACAAAGTGTTCGATAAAATCTCTCACAGGCTTTGTAACGTGACTTATTATCCGAACTGCTGGTTTATGATAAGCAAGTATGCTACAATACTTGCTACCTCACTGTATTATGCACTTGGACGCTCACAACGAGCAGAACTAGTGTAATTAGAATAGTGACAAAGCCACTTATGCCCCAAACCTCTTTTGATTTCTTGTGCTTCTCGTGAGTTTTATGTTTGATTATATGCAGTTTATGAAAATGCCGTGTTTGTTCGAGAAATGGAAGATTAATTGATGCATTGAAACATTTGAACATCTGAATATATCACCATGTCCTTGCAAATCCATTCAAGGCAGTTTTCCAGCTTGTTAGCATCTTTTGGGTTTTTGTTACCACTTAAACTTTTACTTTCTTCGCCCTCAGATGTGGCTTGTGGATGCTTTAGACCGTTGATAATTCGTATGTATTTATCAATAGGTTATGGTTGTTGCTCTTGTGATATGATAACCATATGTTGGTTGTTTCTTTGGATGAGAGGATTACCTCATAGGAAAAGGAGATTGTGATAAATTGTAGTGGCACTGTTAACTGTACCAAAACCTTTTTACGCAAGAGAGACAGAAGAGTAAGAATTTAATAGAAGGTAACAAACTATGTTAATGCATCCTTATGACAGCATTTGGAACCTTGAGCATTTTGGTCTGGTTCCAGCTATAACCTTCTAGATGCAGATAAAATGCCGTTGATAGTATGTAGGAAAGTTAAAATAATGCTCAGGGGATATTCATCCATTGGAACAAGTTCATGGACACCTAATAATATTCTAGGACGATTCATAGATGCATGTGTTCTATGAATTTAAACACAAGTTTGTGCTTATAAACACATGGAACACTACACTAAAACTTTCTTGGGGATGAAAGTGCAAACTGATTCAGCAGGATTGAACTAAACCGACCTAAACCAAAAGTGTGTTGCGGATGGATCTTTGAATTTTTTTAGAAGTTAATAGCAAGATGATTGATAAAATTTGAGAAATTGGAAGTGTGATGATTGGTAAATTGAATTGGCTGAATGCAACAAAGCAAGGGACCCAAGAGGGTTATGGGAAAATTGTTATGAGATCCCATAATTTTGGCCTTTAAAGGTTTGTTGACCTCAAACACTAATTTCTTACACTGCATCTTAGTGATTCTTTCTAAAGACCCAAACGGTTTTTATTACTTGTTTTGATCCCTTGTATTTATTGTTTAGTCATCCTCATGAGTAAGTTCAAAATGTAGCCTCTCCTTAGTCATTCTTAGGTACTTTCAAATTTCTTGGAAAAAGAATCCATTTTGCATATTATAGTGAATGATGTACAATTACTTTGTTTGCTACTGGTTGGCCTATTTGTTGTTTACATTTTGGCTAAAAATTCTTATATGTTTAACTATTGATGGACCCAATTAATGTCAAATAAAGCACTGTCTCAAGAAGTTGACAGGCTCCAGAAGCTCCATCAAGAGGCAATACCCTCATGTAGTCATGTTCAAAGGATGGCATAAGGAATGAAATATGCCAGGTTCTTGCAACATGGAATTTACAGTGGTTTAATGTTTTGTTGAACCTGCAGGTCAGATTCTTGTGATTCGGAATTTACTTCCAATTTCTACCACTGAAATGATCTGCATGTTGTTATTGGTGTGTTAAAGTCGTCCGATACTTTTTATGGTGGCATAATAAATGCAATATGTTAGCAGTGGGATATTACAATTGGCTTAAATGGAGCTAGGAGTAATTTGGACTCTCTGAACACTGTATATTCTGACATGCATATGAAAGCAGAACTGCCTGCTATTAGTATGCCTATGAAAGCAGAACTGACATGCATATGAAAGCAGAACTGACATGCATATGAAAGCATCCTTGGTGTCTTCTGGACCTCATTCAGTGATTTGGCCTCATGCAGTTATTACTGGATATTCTGGTCATCTGGACTCTGGGGTTCCTAAATTTGGGGGCTTACCGGATCCAGTGACTGCAATGGAGTTCCCAAATATAAGTTCTGAGGGATCAGCTGAAACGACAGAAATGAGGGCAAGCTTTCAGAATTCTCAGAAACATGGCTCCAATTATTCTAATAGGGCTGCTAGATTCTCAAATCAGTCTGAGGTACCTGGAATGTAGCCAACATTTGGAGATAGTTCCATGACATCTATCAGTTCCGATATTAAACAGAAACTTAAATCTTCTTGCTGTACCTCATCTGCGATAAATGCTAGAAAAGGAGACAGATCACAGTTGCAGTGTGAAATTGCTTATGTGAACTGTTATAGTTTTGCTAGAACAGCCTCATCTATTGCAGAAGAGTTGCATAAGTCCCCAAATGAAAGTAAAGAATAGTCCATAAAATCAGACAAGGAGATGATTTCAACACAAATGAAGGCCATTTTGAAGAAATGGGACAAATTTTGTTGGCCACAGGATCTAAAATTAGATACACAGAAAGAAAAATGTGGGTGGTGCTTCTCTTGCAAAGCTGCTACAGATGAGGCAGATTGCTTGTTTAACATGAATAGTGGTAGTGATTTTGGAAGGTTAGAAAGTGAGGTTGTTGGCCTTCAATCAAAGGGAAACAAGAAAGACCATCTTATAGACATCATATGTCATATTCTCTTCATTGAAGATTATTTGCGTGGACTTTTATTGGGTCCATGGCTGAATCCACATTATAGCAAACTCTGGCATAAGAATGCACTTAAGGCAGCTGATGTGGCATCTGCAAAACAATTATTACTTGCGGTAATTTATATGCTTTTATGTTTCCAGCTTAGAAATTATGATTTCGGATATTAATGTTTTCTCTGTAATTTAGCAGTGTTAGATGGTCAGTTTCACCTCTAATTTGAATAAGTGATATAGAGCATCAACCTAAAATCAGAGCCAATCTGTAGTCAAGCTGAACAATAGTACGAAATCGGATGACTAGAAATTACCACAACCCGGTCCAACAAAACGTTTTTTCCAATTTTGACATCTATTTGTAAGCTTGCTTACAATCAACAAGATTTTTTTAGTATGGAGTGAATGCAACAATTAGCTTAGTAATATTACAGGTTAGTGGTTTTTAGTTTAGTTGCCCTATTTATCAGTTCTAAACTAAACTAAATTGTTAAGTAACTACGAAACTCAAACTTCAACTTTAGGTGATAGCATAAACAATGGTATTTACTTCTAGCACACTGGTATATGCAAGACCATTGGGCTTGTCACATGGACTTAATCCGAACACAAACGACGACTTACATGCCAAACAAACACAAATAAGAATAACAAATGCAAATACAATCATGTTGGGGATTCAAACTTAGGTGTTGCTGGTAAAACTAGCTTTGATATCATATTAGGTAACCTGTAAACCCAAAATCGTGAGCTTGAAGTATAAGTAAGAAACCACACAGCACGATAACATGAGCTGACTCATTTATGACAACTCTGGTTTCTTTGAACCAATAATTTTTTCATAACATAGCATAGTAACTTCCCAACTGTGATGATAGGATTCCAGCACTCCAACATGAGCCAGTTCATTTATGACAATTCTGGTTTCCTTGGACCTATAATTTTTTTTATAACGTAGCATAGTTATTTCCCAACTGTGATGATTGTTATGGATGCTTTGTCTTATAAAATTTGTTTTTGTAATACTTGTGTATGTTGTCATGGCATTATACAGTTAGAGTCAAATGTGCATCATCTTGCAATTTCAGCTTAGTGATTGAAACATGTGGCTTCTGTTGTTTCAATTGGTTCAGCTTCTCATATTGTGATTGCTTCATCACGTGTAAAGAATGGATTAGAAAGAGGAGCAGGTACCTGGATTATGAGAGCAAGCCTTCCTC
Organism: Dimocarpus longan; assembly: GCA_022984855.1. NCBI lineage: Eukaryota > Viridiplantae > Streptophyta > Magnoliopsida > Sapindales > Sapindaceae > Dimocarpus > Dimocarpus longan. Next base: position 6,244,784 of record CM041023.1, on the reverse strand, counting down.
AAATGCTTCTTGGGGGTTGCATATATACTGGTGGAAAGGTGGAACAGTCCCTCGTCAGCTTTTCAACTGGAAAGGGCTTACCTCGTTCCTTGGTTTCCAAGGCTGCTAGACAAGGTCTGGAATGTTTCCTCTTTATTTTCTATACGGTCTGGGTTGGTATTGTTTGCAGTTTAGTAGACTGAATTAATATTCTGAATTTGTTTGAAGTTTTAAATTCTGCAGCTGGGTGTATGAAAGCACTGGGCAAATTATACCCTGAGAGTTCAGTTTTTGCAAAAAGAAGCAGAAATGTTGTCTGGAGAGCTGCAGTTGAATCATCAACGAATATTGAGCAGCTAGTTTTACACTTACTATTGTCCAGTCTTCTTCACTTTGATTTTTATATGCAATGCTGATATGGTTCTTTTTCATCCTGATAAATGAGCATGGAAATTACCTTCCTAATGCTTGATAGTATTGTCTCGTATTATTTGTGTGTGACTTCTCCAACTTTTGAGCCCAATGAGACTTAAAATTTGTGATTTATTAACTCCGTGTAAATTGGAGATTGCGCGGACCATTTTATTTTCAAGCTCCAATAAACTCAGTCCAAATCCAATTAGATCTTAATTGATTGAACCTTGTTTATTAATTTGAGTTTATTCCACTAAAAGAAAAAAATTCACTCTTGAAATAAAATGAATACATTAATTAATTAATTAACTAACTAAATGATGAGTTTATTAAGTTTTTTCTTCTTGTAATTGCTGATTATTTTGTTTGATTTGCAGCAATCAAGCTGAGAATTTTGATTCAACAGTAGGGTCTGATCTTTTCGACATCATCCTGCCAAATTGTTTTTTTTTTTTTGCTTATTTTAAATATGATTTAACCTTATATATATGCATATAGGTACTATATCTATGACTAAAGAATGGTTAAGTTGTCAAAATTTGAGCTTGATCTCATGAAATATTTTTTGTAACTGTGTCTTCATTATTATGTTCCCTTAAAATTGGTTGTGGAAATGGAAATTTGCATGCTTAAGATTATCTATAGGGTGGATTTGACAAATAATTTAATTGAATTGAACATAGTGGTTACGGTAGTATATCTACAATGAAGAATTGTTATGTTGTACAGATCTGAGCTTGACCTCATGAATTGTTTAGTTATGGTGTGTGGAGATGAAAGACGCTGTTAACTGGTTTAGGTGACAGATAAGAGCCAAAAAATAGGTTTGTACACACAATCAGTGCCATTTTTATTAATATTTTTGTTACTGTTGAAATATTCACCAATTTTTGAAAATGTTGGATAACTTTTGATGTGGTAAGGTTGAAAAGAAAATCTACAGTTTCAATCATACGTTTTGGATGCTACATCTTTATAGGTTGGCGTGTAATGTAGTATGCAAGAATTGTTAGGATTTTGTTAGTTCTGCCATGTTCTGTATTAAGAAATTTATTTTGTTCCTTAGCTTTGTATATGTTCTCTTTCCTTTTTGGTTGCTTTAGTATACTAGCTAAAGATGTTAGCGGTTTGTAGGATTTCTTAGGCTGCACTGAAATTGTGGCTTGGGTCAATTTACCTTTGAAAGAATTGTCACTTAAATTGTAGTTAATAGCATATATTGTGAAAGAATGCTCATAATATCTATATCTATATTACGCGTTAGATAGATGGTGAAATCTTGAATTAAAAGATTGGATTTATGTATCATATAAACCAGTTTTGAACTCGTATATGATTTGTTCAATTTTCAGTTGTTATTCTTGTTCTATTTAAATAAGTATGGTTGCTACTATGTTTTTGTGTTGATTCTCATCTATTGTTTTATTACTATTTTCCTTTCAATGGTTTGGGTTGTACGCCCAGGCAGCCTCCGATCACGCGCGCACACTGCCTAGACAACATCGGCCGAGTGCGCGCTACCTGGCAGTCATCGACCAGCAAGCGCGCTGTGCCAGACAGCACGTTAGTGCACGAAATGGCCCGAAAACCGCAAAACTTAAAATTTCTCCTAGCAAACCTCATTTTTTCCCGCACAATATATACATCATAATTTAATTTGTGATTTTAGAGATTTTTTCATGAAATCAAAATCCATTTTTAACCATTTTTCTATTTTTTATGATTTTTTTCGTTTTATCGTTTCAAAAAATTTAAAAAAATACTTCCCGTGCTCAAAACGTTTTGAAATTTGTTGTACATGTTATTTACATTATTCTTAACATCTCTGAAAAATATCTTATTAAAATTCAATACTTCGTTTAATAGCAATTTTGGTACTTAATTGTTGTATATTGGTGTTAAAAATGTTTTAAAATATTAAAATCTTAAAATTTATCCGAGCAAACCTCATTTTTTCCTACACAATGTATACATAATAATTTAATTTGTGATTTTAGGGATTTTTTCATGCAATCAAAATTTATTTTTGATCATTTTTAATGATTTTTTTGGTTTTATTGCTTCAAAAAATAAAAAATAAAAATACGTCCCATGCTCAAAAAATTTTCAAACTTTATCTCCATATAGATTATATTTTTACTAGCATGTATACAAAAAATCTCGTCAAAATTCAAAGAATTAAATTTTTTAAGGGGTGGGGGTGGGGGTGGGGGGGGGGGGGGGGGGGGGGGGGGGGGGAGGTGACAACTTAAGCATGAAGTATGTTTCCTCGTGGTACTCTTATAATGTCTCTAAAACCTCTTTAGGGGGGAGGTGTTTGGCTGCCCATCAGCAGCCAAGGTCTTGGCCAGGGCTTACCCCCCGTTTCCCCCACATCACTAGCTTGGTGTAGGGGGAGTATTGGCAACGGGCGTCACCATTGGTCTGACTGTCGACGGTCGATCCAGTGGTCCGTCCGATGGCCTCCTGTTTGAGTGGCTCGATGCGAAAAAAATCAAAAAGTGGAAAGAAATTGGAACGAGATGGTGCTTTTGATGTAGCCTATTTTCGGTGTCTCAATGATGTCATTGAGCGGAAAAAATATTGCATTTAGATTTGTCAATGTTTGACTCATTGAAAACGTTAGTTATGGCATCGATAGTGTAAATCTAACGCTAATAGGTGGGCGGGTTGCGGTGGTCTGGGCATGGTGTGAAGCCCTTTCGGTGTGCATTGCTGCTCATTTCAGTGACCTGTGGATGCTCGTTGGGGGGAAAAACATTAGGCTTGGATTTGCCAACGTTCGACTTACCGAAAATGTTAGCTAACACCTCGGTCGTGTGAGTCTAACGCCAATAGGTGGGCGGGTTGCGGCAGTCCGGGCGTGGTGTGAAGCCCTATCGGTGTGCATTGTTGCTCTTTTCGGTGACCTTTGGATGCCAGTTGCGAGGGAAAAGCATTGGGTTTGGATTTGTCAACATTCGACTTACTGAAAACATTAGCTATGACCTCGGTCGTGTGAGTCTAACACCAATAGGTGGGCAGGCTGCGGCGGTCCAGGCGTGGTGTAAAGCCCTCTCCGTGTGAATTACTACTTCTTTCGGTGACCTGTTGATGCCCGTTGTAGGGGAAAAGCATTGGGCTTGGATTTGCCAATGTTCGACTATTGAAAACGTTAGCTATGGTCTCGATCATGTGAGTCTAAGGGCTGCGGCGGTCCGGGCGTGGTGTGAAGCCCTCTCGGTGTGCATTGTTGCTTCTTTCGGTGTGAATTTCATAATCGTATCCCAAGATCTTTGGCAACCAACGCAACTGAGTTGGTGTGGTAATGCGTTGTTCTAAAAGATATTTGAGGTTTCTTTGGTCTATACGCATTATAAACGGTCTGCCTAAAAGATACGATTTCCACTTTCTTATTGCTTTTATAATCGCCAGCATCTCTTTATCATAGGTTGACAATGCCAACGTAGTTCCCTTCAAAGTTTCGCTAAAAAACGCAATTGGTTGTTCTTGTTGAGACAAAATCGCATCTATTCCAGTTCCGCATGCATCACACTCCACAATGAACTGTTGGGAGAAATCAGGTAACCTCAAAACTGAAGCGGTCATGAGTGCTTCTTTTAACTTCAAGAAAGCCTCTTTTGCCCTTGCATTCCAATTGAAGCCGTCTTTGGAGGTGAGTTGGGTAAGCGGTGCTGCAATAGTTTCAAATCTTCTTATAAACTTGCGATAGTAACCAGCAAGTCCTAAAAAAGTACGTACTCCCTTAATTGAGATTGGAATCAACCAAGCTTGAATTGTTTGGATTTTTTGCGGGTCGACAGCAACTCCATTAGCCTTTATAAGGTGACCCAAGTAGTCAACTTGGTTGGTCCCAAAACGATATTTAGACTTCTTTGCTAATAATTGATTTTGTGACAAAGTTTTCAAAACAACCTACAGATGTTGTAAGTGCTCCTCCCATGACCTGTTGTAAATTAAAATATCGTCAAAGAAAACATGAACAAATTTGTGAAGGAAGGGACGAAATATCTCATTCATTAAGCTCTGAAAGGTTGCGAGAGCATTTGTGAGGCCGAAGGGCATAACGACAAATTCGTATTGGCCTTCATGCATTCGAAATGTAGTTTTGTGAATGTTAGACTCCTTCACTCGAATCTAGTGATAACTCGATCGCAAATCAATTTTGGAAAAGACTTGTGCACCATACAGTTTATCAAGAAGTTCGCCAATGATAGGAATGGGATATTTGTCTTGATAGTGACACTGTTGAGGGCTTGATAGTCTACACAAAATCACCATGAGCCATCAGCCTTCTTGACTAACAGAACCGGAGAGGAGAAGGGGCTGGTGTTATGTCGAATTATCCTTGAATCAAGGAACTCTCTCACCATTCTTTCTATCTCAGTTTTCTGGTATTGGGGATATTGATAGGGCCAAACATCAATAGGCTCTTGGTTAGCCTTTAGAGGAATGTGATGGTCTTGGCTTCTATGGGGAGGAAGTGCTACTGGTTCTTCAAAAACTTCAAGAAAGTTTGCAAGTACTTTCTCAAGTTCTGCTGGAGGGCTGTCCATCTGTTCCTTATGAACTTGGGGTTTAGTCTCTAAAGAGGCAAATATATGTAAATAACATCCTATACCTGTTAACTGTTGGAGTTCCTTTTTCTCCAAAGGTTCCATGCTTGTTTGAATGTATCTCAACCCCTGTCGTTGATGAGTTTGTCCATTGAGGTTGAATGACATGGTGAGTTTTTGGTAAAAATTTACGATTTACCAAATAACAATGTCTAACCCGTTTCAATTCACTAAAAGCTTAATTATCTAAAGCGAAAAGTTTTAATTGCCAGATTTTAATTGTAAGCCATCAATTTTATTGTAACTGACTAAATTTTGAGACTTCTATGCATTTATATGATTGTCTAAAATATAAATTCTTCGCCTCTTCTCTTCAAATGTAGACCAAGAAACGCAACACTTAAAATGACTCTATTGATGATGTAACACTTTACTTCTCTCGAGTACCGCAATGAGATTTAACTTGTACATTATTCGAAACATGGGTCACATGAGGACTAGACTTATGCGCCTATGGCGCCTATCTAATACATAAGTAAAAACTACAAGATACACGTGGCAGCAGGAATAGAAAAATACAAAAGCAGCAGCAGCTGCTAATGCTATCCATCAATAACAACTTGAAGTTGAGAAGCAGGCAGGTTATGTTCTGGGTTATCTGGATTTTGGGTGAAAAAGGATACGAAAATAGTGGGAAAGGACTGTAAGGTGTGACGAAGCCAGTTGAACAAGTGCTTGAACAGACTCCATAGAATTCCACGACAAGGGGAGATGATAGTGAGGAACAAATAGGAAAACCAGAAAAGTGATGGTGGGAGAATGATAGAGGCAAGAGAACCGAGAAATTGCCAGGACGCAAGCGGATGGGGTTGGCAGTGAGAGGGAGTTTAATGGATGTGAAGAGGAAAATGAGCAAAAATAGAAAGACAAGCATCAAGAATGGCAACTTTGAAATTGGATATTCAAGAATCTCAACACCACCCCCATCTTGGGCATCCCAGTAGGACTTTCCCAACGGAAATAAGATGAAATTTAGAAGGGGGGAAGCGCAAACCTCAGATCTATGATTTTTAACTGCGAGATTGAAGACGTGCCTATTTATAAGTCAACAAAAGACTGGTATTTTCGTCTTTTCAATTTTTCAGCTAGTGGCATTTTCGTCTTTTTAATTTCCAGCCGGGGAGTAACTGCGAGCGATAGACTCCACGGCCGTCACTTTGAGAAAAGCCCACACCTCTCAACCAATAAGATTTTCTTTAATAATTTAATTATATATTTTTTATTAAATTTAGAATATTTTATTTAGAATTTAATGTTAATAATTTAATTTTTATTAAATATTTTTTTATTAATCTTGGGAGATCTATTTTATCGATTTCACTCAATAAATCACATATTGATGTTATTTAAATTTTTATCTCTATCTAATGGCTTAATGCTACGAGGTTTTACATTCCAATAAATTTATATAGTTGTTTAAAGTTTAAACATATTTTAAACAATTGATGTTATTTAAATTCTTTTTGTCTCTGTTTAATGGCCTGATGCTACGGAAGATTTACTAAATTCTCATTTTATTTTTTAAGAAGAATATACAGTTTTACTATAATAAATTGTAGGATTTAATCTGTTGTATGGTAAATTCCGATAACTACCTAGAGAATGAAGTCGATGACTGTGTCGAGGATTGATGAAATTGATGAATTTTCTAAAATTTTAAGGACGATAAGTTCATAAACGAATTCATGCTTAAAAATGAAAATATTTTAAAATATAAAGATGAAATTAAAATTAAAAGAAAAAAAGTGATTTAGTGGAAAGCACAACTGAAAAGTCACAAGTTAGAAAACAGAAGATATTAATATCCTAACAAGACACAACAAATCTTCATTTTCAGTCATGCAGACTCCATAACCCAACCTAGCTATACCACACAGGGACAAGCACGAGAAATAACGCAAGTCAAAGCGACTCGGTGCCGCCCATCGTCCATCTTGTAGGCGACGTGTCTACTTCTTAGAGAAATATCTCAAACTCTAATTTCTCCCATTTTACAGGTTCAAATATTTTATACCAAGCTTTTTATACATACATACATATATATAATCATTCAATGGTAAGAACATTATGAAATTCTTATTTCAATACCACTAATTAGAACTACATATTTTCAATTGATCTATCACTAAGGCAGAGTCAATCTTGAAATTTTTATTTTAAGACTACTAATTAGAACTATATATTTTCAATGGATTCCATCAGTATGATAGAGTCCACTAGAAATGAATGATTATAAATTGTGGTTTTGAAAATTTTAAGAATGTTCTAGTTATAATATATATATAAATTCTCTTATCTAAAACAAATTCTCTCCTATTTAAGTTATATACAATTGATGAATTTGATTAGTTCGTTCTAACTTTTTTATGTTATGAGGCATTAATGATAAAATCAATATATATATAATTTCTATGTTCAGTGTGTCATAACTTTCAAATTGTTAAGACCAACCATCTTAGTTATTCATTCTACCATCTTCTAAAAAGATTTTTCATTCAATGTTAGATGTAATGAATGACTGATATAATTGATCATAATAATTTAAAGTTAAAATGTACTGATCATAGAAATTATATATATATATATATAGACACACTCCTTTCTTATTAAAGACAGTAAGAAGTTTATTTTACGAAATGAATGGCGGAAATTAATATATTTTAGGTACTTTTTTATCTATATTTTTTTTATTTTATCGATATGGTCAAAACATAAAACAATTCATAGGCATCACACTGATAAAATTCCTGTCAAGTTGGCAACATCGGAAGTGGAGTGAAATTTTCTTCGATAGACTTTTGGTTTTTTTTTTTGGTGAACTGTTTTCTTGTCATTAAACTTATTTTGGCTCAGATCTTAAGACATTTGACTTCTCTTTTAAGATGATTATAAATACAAATGTAGGTTCAGAAATTCGAGGAAGCCATACAAAGAACACACTTGGCAATCTACATGACTTTTTTCTTGCGATCCTCATCGACGGTGGCAATGGAGTAGGCCAGTTGAGGCTCAAGCTCCGCTGTAAATTAATTTCGTTCGAGTATTACTTCTTATAGAAACAGATGCTAAAACATTCAGTACCAAAATTAGCACCAGTGCAGCATTTGGCCTCATGTGGTTGTGTTACTAAGATGCTGCCTTAAGGTAATAGTGTCACATCGAGTGAGAGATTTTACTGACAGGAATTGAATTCATCCATAAAACCAAAATTTGGTGCACACATAGAGAGGGCAGATTTATCAAGATGGTTGCAACTCTTCCACTAATGACTAATGTTTTCACTTCAGACGTCTAATGTTTGTGACAACTTGCTCATACCAAGTAAAACAAATTAAAAGCAGGGAAGGCTAATGTAAGTGAACAAAACAACAGTTAGAAAGAGTCATAGTAGTCGCCCCTCCCGCGCCATAACCTTACTTCAGTCTAGAGACAACTTTACACCAAGTTGTTACCAAAGCTGGGAAGGCTGATATAAGTGACCATCAGGATGACGAGACTCACTGGCCTTTCTTTTCACCATCTTCCTCGGCATCTTATTTTCAGTCATTCTCATCTTCTTTGGAGTCATCATCTTCTTTTCCCTGCCAATGGACCAAATTCAGAAATCAAGACATCAAGATAAGATGAATTTTGTCTGCAATATAATTGGTTCACCATTAATTTGCAAGGCAGTCACACACGTGAAAATGCATGGGTGAAATGTCACAAGTGATCGAGTTGTTCAAACAATATTGCCTATTAAGTCAATCTAGAGAGTAGACTCTGCTGCAGAGTTACAATAGTCAATAATGAGTTTCACAACATAATGTACATAGCACATATCCAGTTGAACTATTTAAAGAACATTCATTCACTGGTTAAAAATTTTGCTCAATTTAAATGTGATTCTTTTGTGTGAAATAGACATCAAATTTTTCAGTACACAAGAGATCACAATGTCTTCTTCAAATTTAGACGGTACTTGACCATATCACATCTCATTACAACTTTGTTTTGTCTACTTTGCGAGGAGTATTGCCAATCCAGAAAGAGTTCTATTCATGTGGTTACTGTGATGATAACAAGTAATTACATGTGCAGTGTGCCAATCCCAGTTTAATAAAAAATATACAAGGTCATCTCTCAAATCGCCTGTAGTAGACCAACCTTCAGTGCCACGAGTGTCATACGAAAAAAATTTATACCAAAGTCATACTCTTCTGTTTTCATTGATGCTCTATATCAGTAACCTATCTACAATAATACTTAAAACCTTCAACAAATCAATTACGCTATCTCAATTGAAACTCTTATCTTTATATAAGCTAAAGAGAGTGCCTTGATAAAGGCCTCCATATAGCTTCATTATTGTTCTTCTGACAACCCATAAGTTTCTGCATTGATATTGAGACTGATTTTCAGTAATATTTTCAACACCACCAAAATCAAGCATAAAACTAACATATTATAAATTGAAACACAAAATTTCATTTTAGTTTAAAAAACAGAGTTTTCCAATTCTAAATAAGTAAAAGATTATCAGACCAAAAGCTTGAGCAACAAAATACACAATCATTGACAGATAATAAATTAGAATTCAATGCTTTGGTAGAGACGCTGCAAAATAATAAGATGCATTCACAAAAGAACACCATCCAATTCAAAAGAGCAGGGAGTAAAATGACAAACTAGTGAGCTAGAGAGATCATGAACAGTTTTTTGCAAAACAACCAAAACCATTATGCAATAATGTAATGTAGGACAACTACATTAAATTTCATTTTGAAAAACAAACCAACATTTTTCTTGCAGATTTTGTGGTTTACGATTTTCAATTGCAAGTTTGAATTTATTTTTCTTCAGAATTTCAGGTTTCATGATTTAGATTTTGTGGTTTAGGATTAGGTAATTTGGTGTTTCAAGTTTGAATTTCACATACCTGTTCTGGAGAAGGTAAAAGATACTGCATTTCTAGGGTCACAACTCATTGCCAAGGTGTTTGATTTACTTTCTGTAAAGAAGAACAATGATGTGCTTCAAGTTCCTTGAGGCTAGCAGCTGCCTCCTCTCCAATTCTGGCCAACATGCGGTCTGTTTTTTCTGCCTGTTGGTTAAACTCGTTTATTCTTTGTTCTACATGGTCATTAAGAGATGCAAATCCTGAAAATATTGCTGTCTGTTTTAACTCCGAGACCAACTTAAGTAAAGAGTCAGCTGCCTGGACCTGTAATTTATCAATGGACAAACAAATGACAAATAACAGTAAAAACCATTTGGAGAAATTGAACTAAAATTTAAGCTTTAGTGAGCTTGGATTAATCAACAATTCCGGTAATAGACCTCAGACAATCACTTCCACTAAGGATGATGCTAACTATCAGATCAAATGCCTCACTTATAGTCAATGGAACCTAGATATTGGTTGGTCTATGAAGATTAAAATCTAGGGCCAAGGAATTAGGTTGAGTGTCTGCAGTGTGCAATGACTATAACGTAAATTAGAGTTCCTTGGCACACATGGTCATGAACCACTGGTTAAAATTTCTTGTAATGAATTATAATTTTTAAATTTTACACACCATTCTGGATGCACGCATCTCCATCATGAAAGCTTCTTGCGAATTTCTGACCGGTGGATCGTTCACCTGCATACAATTATAAGCCAATGCTCATTGAACATATAATTATATAAATCCAAAAGACATTTCAATCAAGTGATCAGAGTCATAACATTTCAAACTATGGCAAAAATACTCATGAAGGACATGTAGATATTTTGTTCTTAGTAAAGAAAAAATTTTATTTCAAAGCTCGGCTTCAATCTCCATATATAAGTTTCAAAGGCAATATGTGAAGAAAGCAGTTAAGTGATTTGCCAATCCTTTATTTAACTAAAATTGTACATCATCTCAAGATCCAATTTTAGACATCAAAATTTCCAAAATAATAAAAAGAAACTAAAGGTGTATTGTCAATTTCAGAACTATAAGTACTGTCTCAACATCAGGGAAGTGAGTGGCTTCAGCCATGCGAAAATAGAAGAAAAAAAAGGATCAATTGGACATGATTGCACATACAACAATAGCAGAAACATAACAATAAGAAGAAATTAATGAAATTTGCTTACGATGAAAATGAACAATAATAAGAAAGAAATGGTTTTGACTAGTATACCCGGGAGACATTAACTAAATGGCTGAAATTGTCAACAATGTTGGCGATATCAGTGTCGACTCTTTGCATCAGAGTATTTTGTTTCTGAGCTGCAGCAGCTGCTGCTGCTGCTGTTGGTCCACGTGCTGCTCCTGCTCCTTTGTTCATTATGTTCTCTTTCCTTCTCTCAAAAAATAAGCTAACAAGTATTTGACGACCTAAAATAATGCGGAGACGGGGACAAGTGATGGCCGGTTTTAGAATCTAAACCACCCGGATTGGATCTAAAATAATGCGGTTCAGGTATACGTTGTCGTTATCCAAAGTATGGACCGGGTCTAAAAGAGCCCATCCTTTTTTTTTTTTTTTTCTTTTTTGAATAAATGAACTGTACCTGGAGTAAATCCAGAAGACGACCGGGACCGACCGGGACCAACCGAGATAGGACACTGGGACACGGTCCGGATGATAACTCCCAATGGGAAGGGAGCAATACACCCAGAAACGGGTGGAGAAAAACCCACACGAATGGTGGGAGAGAGTATATTTATATTTATATTATAATTATATATATATTTTTTGGATGTTGGGAGGGGTGTCGAACCCATGCCCCTGACAAAGGAGGCATGGGTGGTTGCTGGCGCCAACCAACGGCGCCAGCAACCAAGTGACAAGAGCCCATCCATTTTGTCTTCCATAATTTTGCACAAGAAGTATCAAAGATAAAGTTATCCATTTCACAGGATTATTACGCGTACTAAATCATCACGTGAGGATAAATAAATGAATACTTATTGATGATTATATGTTTCACTTAAAAAATTTATTCATTCACCTATGAGTGGCTCCATCTCATTAATTATTACTATTTTTATATATATACAAGTATATAAACTCCAAACTCAACAAATTATATTTGAGTTATGGATATGACAAAAAGGGTAAAATTAAAGTCGCCAAATCGATTTACGATAGAGACTGAATATAGTGGAAAGCCTCAAGCTGACTTGATATTTCCATGGTGAGAAGGGTCTGCTTCTCCAAGCAAAAAAGAGATGAAATGTTCAGCTTATATGTATTGTTTCCTGTGATGAGGCGCTTCTATCAACAACAAGAGCAGGAATAGCTTGAAGAAGATGATAAAACCGGGACGATAAGTATTTAATTATGTTGAACAAGATGGGGAAACCAAAGGAAAATGCAGATGCAAATCAAGATCATGCAATGCAAAAAAGGTGGTGGAAGTAGCAGTGAGGCCAACAATGACAAGGTCGACGGTCCAGTGAAATCTCTGGACCTTAAATAGTGTGGGAAAATACATATGGAGGGAACTGTTGAGGTGGATTTTGAGACAAGAAAGAAGAGGGTTGCAATAAAAGAAATTAAAACAACTAGGCCATCATCATCGTGAACAGAAAGAGGCCAATAATCTTCCATTGGTTTTGTAGTAGTGTATTGTAAGCGGAGGAGGAGGGGGAGTGATGAGAACCTCAGTGAATTGCAATTCAGGTGGATTAGGATTTTTACGTTTAGGATTATTTCTTATTGTAATTATCTCTTAATTAAATTCAAATGATAAATTAGGATTAGTTTTATCTTTAGATAATATTGTATAAATAGGATTAGAATGATCAATTAGATAATCTTGAAAAAATAGAATTTTATGGCTATAAATAGCCAAATGATTTTCATAATTCAGTAGATCAATTGTAGTTGAGAATTATTAATAAAAACTCTAAGTTGTGGGGCAATTATATTTATTTTCAATTTTTTTGGGTAGTTTTACTTGGACTAAGAGAGAATCTTAGATCTATGTTGTAGTGCATATTTTGGGTAGTTAATGTCTTTAAAATAAAAAAATAAAAAATACAACAGATCATTGTCATGCTCATGCCTCATTCCATTCTTTTATATTGGCTCCTTAAAAGGGAGCTATTTATGATGTGGAGTGCATGGACCTAAATGAGAAGGATCCGATTTGATCCGAACACCTATGGTGTGTTTACTTCATGGATTAAACAAAGGGAATGAGGAATGAGATTGATTGATGTTGTTTACTTGCTTAAAATTCATTCCGTAATGGGAATGAAAATGTGGGCCCCACATCAATTTGGGGTTGTGGAATGGGAATCCCATTCCCCCCAACTCACTTGGGAATCCCATTCCCATTCCCTTTGTCAAAATAAAATGTCTCTTATATCCCTTTTTAAAAAAATAAAGAAAAATCTATTTATTTGATGTTAAAAAAAAAAAAAACTACATATTGTAATAAAAAATTGCGCACTATTAATTTTTCATCACCAATTTCTTAATTATCATGATGGACTAATTAAATAATATGTAATTTTTTTTTATTATATATAGTTTTTTTATTTAATATTAAAAAAATTACATATTATAATAAAAAACTACACACCAAGTTAGTAAACTATTAAAATAATATTAAGTTTTTTTTTATTATAATATGTAGTTTTTTATTTGATATTAAAAAAAGAGTATATTATAATAAAAAACTACACATTATTATAATTAATCCATAATTTTAATTAAGGGTATTTTTGTAACTTATAATTAATTCATTCCGATTCCAAAGTAAAGTAAACAGTTTAATGAAAATAATATTGATTCCGATTCCGATTCCTATAGTTGAAGTAAACAACTTATATGATTCCAATACTTCATTCCGATTCCAAGTCATTCCGATTCCAGATCATTCCGATTCCTATTCCGATTCCTCCAAGTGAAGTAAACGCACCACTAGTGTGTGGATCGGATCGGATCAATTTCCATGTTTCCAAAGTGACTGCTCCACGGCGACGAGTAGAGCTCATGACGACGGCGATAAATGAAGCTCATGCCGACGGCAAGCTGAGAGGTGAGAGATGAGAGTAGATTCAGTAGACAGTAACTCACAGTAAGAGAAACCAAAGTGACAGCACCACGATGACGAGTGGAGACAAGCGGAGCTCACAGTAATGATGATAAGCGGAGCTAATGGCAACGACGAGCTGAGAGGTAAGAAATGATAGTAGACTCGGTGGCTGTGCGATGAAGATGAATAGAGGAGAAATGGGGCTACGGTTGCCGAGCTGGTAAGGAATGATTAAATGGGGATGTTAGGGTTAAAGGGGCGTTTGTATAGGAGTATGCGAAATTATGCATGTGCCCCTGTTTACGGATCGGATCGATTTTGGATACCCTTATCTGATTCGATCCGTGAAATATAGTGTTTTCAGAAATGGAGATTCGAACATCTTACCTTTGAACATATGATCCAGACCGAATACTCATGGACTCGATCAGATCGGATTGAATTGTTCAACGGAATCCATATTTTCATGCCCCACACCTACGTGGACCTGTCCATTTTCAGCCAGCCGTTTTGCTTTGTTGATTCAATTGAAAGGACAAGTGTGTCCCACAAAACGCGTCAAATGGCGTGCATATATTTAGCTGTTATCATCTTCAAAGCCGTGTTGACATTGTTTCTTTCTCGAGTCTCCGCTAACACAACATGCACAAGCTAGGATTAAATCTTCCATGACCAAAACCAACCCAATTTACAAACGTCCAACGTAATACATGAGTGTTTCTTTCTTCCTCGACAAAAGGAGTTAATTATATATAATATATATTGCAGAGTTGACGACATTTTAAGGCGTCACATTAAAGGTTACTAAGAATGGGTAATTTGCAATATAATTTACTTTTTGAATTTTGATTGACCAACATCTTCCATTACGTCACATTGGTTAGGACTGTAATCAAAGGTGCATTGTGCACCATCACTAATTTCCATATAATTTACATTTGATGTGATAGCATCTTCCCTTACTCTATGTCATTGACAGGCAATCAAGAAAATTCCTTCGGCGTATGCCTCTTAATTAGCATCGATTTTTCTACGCTTAACGTACGGGCTTCGTATATCAATTAAGTACTGGATGATTATTAGCATTTTGCTTCATATATTTTTTATTTCATACTTTTTGCATTAAGATATTTGTTTTTACTATGAGTAAGACTCATCATGTCTTCACATTATGTATCATTAAATTTGTTTTTTAATTAATAAACAGTTTTGTGCTGTCGAATCATTGATTGAAAAAAATAAAAAGTACTACTGAGCTCATATTTTATGATTTCGTAGGGCTATATTTTGTATTCATATATGATGAACCATCGATTTTAACTATCTACGACTTTGGTGGATATTTTCATACAGGGCATGCATTTTAGTTTTTTTCCTTCCTAATAAATCTACAACGAGTATTCACATTTTTATTTCGTCAGGTCTTCATCTGTGTTTTTTAATGAGGGCATTTCATTAACATATTTATAACTCTTATTTAAATTGATTAGTTCTTTGATTTATTATTATTATTTAATTAGAATTATTTTACAATAAGTAAAATTAAAATTATATATCAATATATGCAATGAAGAGAAGCACGATGATGGTTATACGTAGAAGATTTGATTCTTCTTTAATTGTAGGATTAAGCTATACAAACTTAAAAGTTTGATTTCAAAAGGTGATTTCAATATCTATTCATTTATTTTTACCCAGTCTAACAGTCAAGAAGGTTAGTAAATTTAAGATAAATAATAATTATTAAATTGACTGAAAATGAATAAATAAATATTGAAGTCATTTTTTAAAGTTAATATAACACAACCCTTTTCTATAACGGTGAAATTCGTAAAAGTTTATCAAATTATATATTAATTTATGCCTTAAGAGAGAAACACATGATCTGGTTATATGGACATCAAGATTTGGTAAAAAATGAAGACACACGAGACGAGTCACACACGAGAGCAAGGTCGCATGAGCCCTGCTTCACGAACCATTTTCTTTTATGAACTATTGCGATTAATTTAAACTTTAGGGAGGAGCATGTAACTCAAATCCACAAGTTAAATATTATAAATACCATATTACATTTGACCAATTGACTTCTACGAGAACTAGAACTGTTTTCAAAACAAACGGTACTTATATATAATATAATTGTTACATGCGTACGTCCTAACCGTTAAATTATTGGAACCAACTATCTTAATCATACATTATATTTTTTTTCCCAAATTTTTTTTTCTTTCATTCAATTCAAATGTAATGAATGATTAAGATGGATGGCCTTATTAATTTAAAAATTATGACTTACTAACCTTAAAAACTCTTTTATATATATACATAGAGGGAGACTTCAATATAAACTCTCCGAACTCAACAATTTGTATATTAGTTATTAAGTATATATAACAAAAAGAGTAAACTGAAGTTGCCGAATCGATTCACGAAAGCGACTACTGTAGATTGTCTTGAGCCTCAAGCTGACTCGGTATCAACATGGTGAGAAGGGTCTGCTTCTTCAAGAGAAAAGGAGATGGATGATTCTGCTCCTGCATGTATTGTTTCCTGTGACGAGGTGCTGCTAACGATAACAAAAACGGGAATGGCTTGAAGAAGCTGATAAAGCCAGTACCATAAACATTTAAGTAAGTTGACAAGCTGTGAATACCAAGGGAAAATGCATATGCACGTGAAGAATGCAACGCAAAAGAGAGGCGGTGGAAGCAGCAGTGAGGCCAGCAACGTCAAGGTCAACGCTCCAGAGAAATCTCCAAACCTTAAACAGAGTGGGAAAATATGGAGCGAAATGTTGAGGGGGAGTTTGAGAGAAGTAAGAAGAAAGAAGAGGGTTGCAATAAAAAGGAACAACAAGGCCATCATGACCAGAAATTCATGATTGGATAAATCGTGAAGCAAGAGGCAATAAATTTGCATTGAAGTAGTGTCTTGTAAGAACAAGAGAAGGCTTAGTAGAAGTGGAAAAATGAAGCGCAAATCTATGATGTAGTGCATATTTTTGAGCTGTTAATAACTTCAAAGCCAGATAGCTGCTATTCTGACGATGTCGGTAGCCGATATTATCAGGTTGTAGTAAGTAGTAACCGGCAGGTACCATGGAAATTTATACTACACCCAGGGTAGCGAAGGCTGGCCCACAAAACGCGTTGTGGGTTGCTGACCCACAAGATGCGTCGAAGGTGCCTCAAGGAAACGACACATTTGACAAATTGAAAAAGGAAAATCTTTTCTATGCCAGCGCTCCGTTGAATTCGAGCACACGTGGACCGTAATTTAGCGGAAGATATTCTGGAAGACTATTGAAATCTAAAAAATTTTAAAATTTAGGTATATTCAATCTAAATTTTTTATAATTTTATTAAAATTCGGGTGTATTCAATTCAGATTTGTAAGGATTCCAATAAAATTTGTGTGTATTCAATTAAGCCTTTTAAGAAATCTAAATAAGTCTATGTGTATTCAAAAAATCAATGATTTTATAGGAATTCTATTTTAATAGATTTTAATGGATTGTTTGAACCTAGATATGAATAAAAAAACTCATATGAAATCTTGCCCTACCCCCAAAGATTTCATAGATTTCATACTTTTTTTTTTCTCTTGAATTTTTTTTTTTTAATGATTAAATCACCAAAACCTACAAAATTTTCAACAATCAATAAATCTTTTTGTCTATAATAGAACCCAAAAATCTACAAAAACCCAATCTTTTGATTGGTGACAATTGCAATCTCACGTTAATTTATACAAAATCTAGTAGTTGAGATTCGAATAGGACACTGAAATTTCTTTATTTGATGATACTTTACGAGTTGATACAATTGAAAATTGACCCATCTCTTGATATATTTAGGTTTATTCTGCTTTGACTTATTACGACCGTGGATTCACAAATGATAATTTCATAATGCACAATAACTATTACGGAGAATGGATAAATGTTGTATAGGTATAAATGAAGAATTGATAGAAACTAGGTGATGGCCGCTAAGGTTCATAAGCAGTAATAACATATAAGAAAGATGAAAATTTCACTCTGAATAATATTATTAATATTTTTAAGTTTTTGATAATTACTTCCACTTATTTTATTGATACATTACACTTATAATTTACATGTTGTTGGTTCTGTTAAACATTGACACTAAAAATTTATTAATTTGGAAACGTGAAACTATCAATCTTCTATCTATATACATACAAACACACATACATATAAAAAGAGGTTTTGCTGGTGATACAGATTTACATTGATTTTTAAACTTGATGTTTTTCAACTTTATTGAATATGACACACTTATAAAAAATGTATAAATACGATATAATATGATTTTAAGTTGATACATACATATTAGTATTTTTTTTAAAAAAAAATCAATAAATAATTAGACGTGAAAAAATGAATATTACTTTATAATATCAAAATTTTCATTAATGTGATTTATAAATTAAAATAATTATATTCATAACTTATATAATTTGACGGTGAAAATTGGGCCAAATAAAACATGCTATTCATCATATGATTTTTTTTTTTTAAAAGATAAAATCATTAATAATTTCATTTAAATATATTAAATTTCATTTAAATTCATGTAAAAAATCCAATAAACTCTTAATAGAATTTTAATAAAATCTGATGGAATCCATTAAGTAATCCAACAAGCTATTAAAAAGAATTCTAACAAAATCTTATAGAATCCATAAAATCTATAGAATTCATCAAAATCTATCATTAAAATAAACTCCAACAAACTCAAATGAAATCTAGATTGAATACACCTCCCTTATATATTTTTAATACTCTTTAAATAGATTTATTAGCTCAATTTTTTATTTATTTTATTTTAATTAATTATGCCTTTTGTGAAACAAAAATAAAGAGAATTTATGTGTTAAATGAGAATAAATTATAGTTTTTGCCAAGAGTGGTGATATTTTCACCCCTCAAAAATGGTATTTACGCCCATTTTATTGCACATCCAATAAAAAATTTAAAATTTTTTTAATTTGTTTTTAAATCCCACTTAACACTAATACTACACTTTTCTCTTAATTTATTGTATATATTTTTATAAATACACCTCTTAAGCTAACCACAAATAAATTATAATATGTGTTAAAAATAAATCCAATTAAATTATTTGGTTGTCATTTGTTTAGAAATTTCTATCTTACCATTTAATTTTTTTTAATCCCTTCATTGTATATTTCTATACTGTCGATGTCGGGATATGGTCGATCCAGATTCGTGAACCAAGTACCTGCAAATGAAGCTAAATAGTAAAAAAGAAAGGAAAAGGAATAGGAAAAAATACTGTTGCGAGCAGGTTTTTATGTGGTTCGACCCAAGGAATTACCTACGTTCACGACTGTTCTCTTGTTATTTTAGCAGAGAGACAACATATGTTATTAATTGTGTGTTGTTTACGATGAATTTTCAGCCTCTATTTATAGAGTAAAAGGCTACAGTAATGTTACAATAAAATAAGAGAGAAATCATAATTAATTACATTTTCAAGACTGATATCTGTCAGAGGTATGATCAACTTCTATCAAAATATGGTTATTTCTTGCCAAAGCATGATCTGGCAATCATCTCCATATTGGGTAGTTGAAATTTTCCTTAAATTATGCTGCTGTCTCTAGAAAAATTAACATGCACGTCATGTCATAAGCTGGATTTCGTCTGACAGTAATTATTACAGTTGACCTGCGACCTCAGAGCTGCAGTGGCAGACAAAAAGCTCATTTTCACGAGCTAGAATGTCAGAGGTCTGTGAACTGTGAGCTTGGTTACGCGAGCTGAACATGCAGATAGCTGAGAACCTAAATTTGTGAGCTATTTGCTTGATAAGCTTAGTCATTTGGCGAGCTGAGCCTTTAGCGATCTTGGCTTTTAACAATCTGGACCTTGGTCTATTGGGCCAATTTACTGAATCAATTTCGGGCTTTTACCGAGCTGCCTAAGAGAAGGGTAAGAAATATAAAATCAACTCGATTTGTAGTCTTCAACATTAGACTTGCCCTTCGTATCGCCCTAGGACAGGAGATCTTTATAGCTCGTCTTGCGAGCTGCGAGATAATAAATACCATTTCACGTCGTCGCCTTTAAGCTGCCAACGCTCTTGAAACTGTAAAGGTGACAATAGATTTTTTGGCTCAGAGATGGAAGATCATTTCTTATGAAGACCAGAGCCAGGGATGTCAGCTGGAAGTATGAGTTGGGTGTTAATTGGAACGGGCTAAGTCTTAGCCTATTCAGGATGTTAATGAGATAGGCAGGGACTGAAAATCGGAGCCCGTGCTTGAGATAATGGGTGCTAATAGCAATGAACCCCCGAGGTGGATAGGCTACATGGTTGTTCTTAGAAGGCATCATGATATGACAGTCTTTGGGAAGATGTACTCCAAAACGATTCCCCTCAGCTCATCATACTTCAGTTTCGATGCGTAATGAGTAAACACCTCACAAGATCGCCTCTCCCCAGCTGTTAGGTGGGCCATGATAGGGTCAGCTCGAGCTCTAAACTCCCCAGCGACCTCACCGCTCGGATAAACCGCCTCAATAGTGTGAACTTCCCTTATGCCAAACCCTTTTGAGCCGAAAGAATCATTGTCTCCTACTCTGTGTGATCGGCAACTGCGACCTGAAGATATCTACATATAAAAAAAGGAGTAATCAAGTCTCTGCATACAGACCATCTCTATCTGTATCTAAATTTCCTATTTCTTAGGAATATCTTAAGTCTACAGGTCACAAATGCCGCACAGATAGCTAAAGGCATAAGGGGGCTCGACCTACAATCTAACGACCTACGAGCTAATGACTTATGAAGATCTTATCCTATAGTTTGTATACAAAATAATAAACAGTTCGCAGAGATACATCCAACAAGATCAAATCAAGAAGAAATGAAAAGACACAATAACAAACAAACACTCAACAGTAAGAACACGAAATGAACAAACCAGCACCAAACTCAAACAAAACACAGCACATGCAAGCTAAAAATGAAAACTAGAAGTCGAGAAAAAGTTTTGAAGACTTACTTTGAGCAAAACAGAAGAGGAAATGCTGATCTTTGACGGATCTGGGTCTCTAAGGTGCTGATGCAGGAGTTTAAAGCAAGAAGAAAATGAAGAACGAAGCATCTAGAGTTGGAAAATGACACGGTGAAGGTGAAAATGACTGGGCCTCCACTTTATATATGGACAAGAGATTGAAATCCCAGCCGTTGGATTTGGTGGCTCGCCAACCACCCTAGATCTAAAGGTGCCGCCGCGCGAATTGAGGAATTTTATCATCATGCACCTTCAGTTGAGATGCGTGCGCATTAAATGCGCTCAGAACAAGACATTCACTGTACGACAGCCTGAAAAGTTGCCACGAGTGCAGAGATAAGATAGAATTTGAAAAGGCAACTGAACAGACTCCACGTATCAGCTTTTACCAGTGAGCTATTAGCTCCCAGTTCGCAGATCGCACTGAAAGTTGGGAGGCTGATGTTATAAGTATTTTTGGGGTTACTAAAATAAGCTGGTAAAAGTCCGAGACTGGTTTAGTAAATTGGCCCAATAGAACAAGGCCCAGCCTGTTAAAGGCTCAGAACGCTAAAGGCCCAGTTTGCCAAACGACTAAGCCCATCAAACAAACAACTCGCGAACTCAGGTTCTCAGCTCTCTGCATATTCAGCCCGCGTAACCAAGCTCACAGTCCACAGATCTCAGATATTCTAACTCGTGAAAACGAGTTCTCTGTCTGCCACTACAGCTCTCAGATCGCAGGTTAACTGTAATCATTACTGTCAGACGAAATTCAACTTATGGCATGACGTGCACGTTAATTTTTCTAAAGGTAGTAGCAAAATGTAAGGAAAATCTCAACTACCCAGTATGGAAATGACGTCCAAATCATGTTTTGGCAGAAGATAATCATGCATTGGTAGGAAATAACCATACTTTGACAGAAGTTGACTATACCTTTGACAAATATCAATCTTGAAAATGTAATTAATCATAATTTATCTCTTATTTTATTATAACATTACTGTAGTCTCTTATTATATAAATATAGGCTGAAAATTCATTGTAAACAACACATAATTAATAACATATGTTATCTCTCTGTTAAAATAACAAGAGAACAATCGTGGACGTAGGTAATTCCTTGAGTCGAACCATGTAAAAATCTGTTCGCAACAGTATTTCTTCCTATTCCTTTTCCTTTCTTTTTTACTATTTAACTTCATTTGCAGGTACTGGGTTCACAAACTTGGATCGACCATATCCCAACGTCAACATATATTAAGCAAATAATGTAATACAAATTCATTCAACTCATTAACTTTTTTTTTAAAAAAAAAAAATTAAAGATTTATGTATAAAATAATATCTATTTTATTATTCTGCTCTCTCAAACCCTAATTTTTCATTTATATCATAAAACTTAAACTAATTTTTAATTAAATTAAGATTGTATGAATGGTTGGAGATGATTAAAGTTAAGGTTTGATAATAAACTCTTTTTAATTTTTACGATTAAAGTCATAAGCTTTTTTTCTCTCTCTCAAGCCCTAATTTTTCATTTATATAATAAGATTTGCATGAATAATTACCAGCTAATTTTATAGAACCCCAAGTAACATTATTTTGATGATGAATTGTGAATATTGATTAGATTTGCAGTTTTAAGATGATTTGAAATATACTCTTTTGTTTGTTTGCTGATATGATAAATAAATTGAAATAATGAGTGACATTTTTATTTGATTTGTGAGAAAATCAGATAAGAAATTGAAAAATACTGATGTAGTGACTAAATATTTGATAATATTTTTTATGATTAAATTAGAATTATATAAATTATTGAAGATTTTTCAAATTTTAATGGAGAAAAGTTAGTGTTTGAAAAAGTAATAAAGAGAAAAATTAGGGATTTAAATAATATAAAAGGTTTACGATATATATAAATGATTTTTTAATTAATAATTGATGAGTGTATTTATAAAATATTTATCCTTTTAATAATTTTATTTAATGGTAATATTGCATATTAAAAAAAAAATGCTAATTTGAGATGTATATATAATTTTTGAGGGGTGAAAATATCCCCACTCTTGTGCCAAGTCAAAATCCGAGTTAATTGAATATTCAAATTCAGACCAAATTAAAGATCCAAGCACAAGCCCAAAACATGGATCAAGGACTAAATAATATACAGAAAAACAAATAAATAAAAGCTAAAAAGTGTTCAGAGGCAATAGCCTAACAATTTTGGAAGCAGACAAAACGGCAACAGTTTGGAGAAGGAAAGCACAGAGCAGCGGCAGTCGAGAGGACTGATTTTGCGATAAAACTGCAGCCAGAATTAGGATAATATGACGGGTTTCAATTTATCTATCGACGTCCGGTTTCGATTTATATTTTGTTTTTATTGTCATCATGACTGCTTAATATTTGTTTTTGAGGTATATGATGAAATCTTATTAACTTTACAATGATTTTATTATTAAATTATTATTTTCAATTTGAATTTTAATACTTAAATAATTTTTAATTTTATCAATAGATAAAATAAAATTGTTTCATCTTTAATATCAAGTATTTAGATTGTTATGTATTTTATTAATTTGACTTTGAATTGAAAAAGTTTATATAAAGGTTTTTGATTATATATTTTTTAAAGATTAAACATATATAATGCTTAGATCTTATAAATTTTAAGTTTTGAAGTAAAAATTTATAAAAATAAAATTTTTGAAGCTTAACTGATAGATCATGAGAAAACAATATATTGATTTCTAGGTTGTTTTTTTAATTTTTGAAAATAATATTTTAAATAGTAAAATATTACAAATTGATAACGGTGGATTCTAAACCTCATATTTTTTTCCATTGCTTGAGTTTCACAAATTAATTGTGTCCCGTTAATTTTGAATTGTATTTGTTTTTAAGATTTAGTTAATTTTCAATTTTCAAATTTCGTTAATTATATTAGAATTTAATTTAATTTGGAATTAGATTAATATTTTATCAAATTCTGTGGGATCCACATTGTATTTATATAATCTATTCTACGGTAGACTGATAAACTTACGAGTACTAAAATTTACTCAACATTAACCTCAACTATCACATGAACCGCTCATGTTACCTGCATTAAATTATTTGTTAATGACTATTAAAAACTAGGGTTATGCATGGTATATCATGTATAAGAGTATTTTAGGTCAATGATTAAAAATTTTTAAGAATAAAAAGCCATGTAACAATATTTCCACTATAGGTTTCAAACTATTGTGTTTTATCAATAGCCTTTTTTTTTTTTCTAATAGTATTTTCAGAACATGTCCAACTCAAAATTTATTCCTATAATTATGAAAAATATATGTTTTTTTATCATAAATACAAACTAAAATTGTACAAATCATCTAAACTATAAGTAAACTTGCTTTACTTTCTAAAATTTCATTTGATACTATAGTTTCATTAGTATTCAGTTTCATATTTGAAATATAAAATGATAATTAAATAGTTGAATTGTATTAATAATACTATTAAGAACTATATAATAAAATATCAAAAGTGAAACTAATTTGATTAAATTAAGTATATATTATTTGATTAGATATAAACTGAAAATAAAAAATATAATTAGATATCTCAAAAATATATATTATTTGATTAAAATTATATGTAAAATTAACATTGAAAAACTAAAAAATCTCCCTCTATTTTCTCTTTGTAACCAGTTAATCCAAATTACATTTTAGATTGTCTTGGATTGCTGTGATTGGTTTCTAGATTGTTGGCTGCCGAAGTTTGGGTTTTCCGGATGGATTTGAGTGCACTGAATTGGGATTATGATAAAATGTTAGTTTTAATTTTGAAAAGACGTTCATCGATTTTTTTCTTTGTTTAATGGTACAAGTACTGCTAGCGCTAGGTGTTGTGTGTATTTAATTTAATAAAAAATAAAGATTCAAAGAATATTGCATTTATTGTTATTGTGTCAAGTACAAAATTACTAAATATATCTTGGACTATACATTATACTATATTTGACAAATCCCTAATGTGGTTTGACGATAAATACTCATTTAATCTCCTGATTCAAGTAGTTACATCGAGAAAGATACTTAAATATATATATATATTTGAGAATTAATAAAAATAATAATAAAGAAGTACATTAATTGTGCTTTCATCCAGATATTAGAATGAGACATGATTAATAACACATAATAAGATAGCATGAGATTGTCATAATGATTTGCACCTTACATCTACACTCGTGGTTATGAGTTGGAGTTGTGTCCAATTTTTCAAACTCTAATTTAATTATAATATTTTTTTCAAAAAAAAAAAAAGAAAAGAAAAACATAACTAATGTAAGAACAAAAGTAAAATCATTTTGACCAAGGGTACTAATATGTAGGAAAATTTTGTTCATCAATCTTAGGGGGAACAATGGTTATATATATTCTTGGAAAATTAACATTTTTAAATCATCAAGGCTTCATTTTCTTTTCATTTTCTTTATGTGCTGACATAGATGCTCATCTAATAACAACATGTCAATTCTATTGGTAAGATCTCTTACTCTTATAAGAAAAATATTAAAATTTAAAAGGATGTTTCTATATAATAGATATAATCATGTGCAATCTGCTAGGATAAATTTATTTTAGAATTATTTTTAAGTGAATATTTTACTCATGCTTTAATTATAATTAGTAAACTAAGAAATAGATTAAGGTAGCTCAATTATATTGTCACTTCTGTGCATGTACATTAAAACCTTCTATTTTCTGTCCCCAAGAGAAACAGAGTGCAGATCATGTGAAAACTCACTAGAAACAAGATAAAATATAAACATGCAATCCTGATTATTGAATTGATAAAAACAAAAAATCTTAACGGCTAGAGGTAAAAGAAACAGAATCTCTCTACATTTTTCCAGATAGAACAACTAATACACAACAATCCGTAGTCGTTACACTTGCACACACGGTGCTGTTATCACCACAACACTGTTTATTTTGACACTTCTATGTTTGCTGAGCAAATGAAAGATCACTAAACTGGAACCATGATCATCTGTAGCTAATCATATGATTGAAAACATTTGCTTTCACAACAGCTAACCATCTATCACAACTACCAGATCCTGTTCCAAACTGGGTTGATTAATGTGCATGATGTTTCCTTCAATATCAGCAAATTCATCTGCTAGCTAGTGGACGAGGTGCTGCTTCAGGATCTTCTCGTTGTTGAGTGCAAGAGATGACAAGACTAGGAATGGACTGCAGGGTTTGACAAAACCATATAAAAATGCGCTTTTGCAGATTCCATAGCGTGCTGTGCCAAGGAGATGTGATTATGATGACTAGAAATGCAATCCAAAAGAGTGGGGGTGGGAAAAAAATTGAAGCAAGTAAAGAAAAGATCAAGGGACCTGAGAAATATCCGGCTCTCACAGTGACTGGATGGGCAGTGAGAGGGACTTCGATAAGTGTTAAGAGGAACACAACAAATAAGAGAAGTGCAATGACTAAGAAAGCCATTTTGAAAAGGGGATATTGATCAAAGTTGGTAGCATTATTAATTAAGAAAAATAGGCTACCATTTTCGGAGGCTAGCAACAGAAGGATGAGGCTTACTAGTGGTGGGAAGACATACCTTAAATCTCCAAAGCACTGCATCTTCTCGTCAGATATAGCGGAGTTTGTTTAATTCTTGCTCAATTTAGTTGTGCAGGGAGGAGTAATGATTTATATAGATGGAGGGGAGAAGAAGGAGCGCAAAGAGAAATTGTGCGACCGGACCCACTACTCGAAAACAAGAAGGAGGGCAAAGAAAAATTGCCCGAACACTACTAAGATGGAGGAGTAATGATTTATTAAGAACACAAATATGAGTCAAATGAGGGTGGGTGGCGTGACTGGAGCTGTAGATATTTATACAGGGAGAAAATGATAGGGCCAGGGCGTTCTTGATACGAACAAGGTGAGTGTGAAACGGCAGCGTTTATTCGGGGTTTGGATAATATAATTATATAAAAAGAAAGAACGGCGCCGTTTGAGAGCTCCTGAGCCCATGCACGCATCTCAAACGGCAATTGCGTTCTAACGAACGCATCCACGCCTCCATTTTAAATCTAATCAAACGGCGCCGTTCTTTCTTTTATAACCATTGTTCTAGCAGATTGCATGTGATTATATCTATTATATAGAAACATCCTTTTAAATTTTAATATTTTTCTTATAACAGTAAGAGATCTTACCAATAGAATTGACATGTTGTTATTAGATGAGCATCTGTGTCAGCACATAAAGAAAATGAAGCCTTGATGAATTAAAAATGTTGATTTTCCAAGAATATATATAACCATTGTTCCCTCTGAAGATTGATGAACAAAATTTTCCTACACATTAGTACATGTTATGAATATTTTTGGATTACCTAAATGGGATGGTAAAAACCTAATGAACTGGCCCAGCAGATAGACCCAATCGCTCAGCTCGCAGAAGCTCTTTGGACGTCATATAAGGCTCTAGTGACGTCAAACTGGTTAAACTGGGATTGTATACTACTGCCAAGCTAAGATCATCAGACATCCTCAGCAGCTTCAACTCGCCTAGAATGAGGTCAAGCCCAGCTTATGGCGTACCGTACACGTTAAGAAAATTGTTTCAGACTAATTGCAGCGTAATTTAAGGAAATCTCACCTATTAAGTATGGGTTGTGTCAGAGCATCATTCTGCTGAAGCCGACTTTGCTACATGTCAGTATTGGGAATTGTCTATTAATTAGTGATTTGTCAGAATAATAATATTTAATTGTATTTTATTGTGTCATCCCCCTCTATAAATAGGGGATCATTTTCATTGTAAAACATATACACACTTTGAGTGTCGTTACTCTGCCAGAATAGAGAGAAAAAAACAGTGGACGTAGGCATATGTTGGTCGAACCACTTAAAAAACTTGTTATCTTTCGTTCTCCCTTTGCCTCATTCTTTGCTTTCTGTCTGTTTCTAGTACTGTTTTGATTATTTTTTGAGTATGAATTGATTTTAGGGATTTTTTCATGCACCAAAAATCTATTTTTGATTATTTTTCTATTTTTCATGATTTTTTTCGTTTTATCGTTTTAAAAAAAAAAATACTTCTTATGCTCAAAACGTTTTGAAATTTATTGTACATGTTACTTACATTATTCTTAACATCTCTAAAAAATATCTCATCAAAATTCAATATTTCATTTGATAGCCAATTTGGTGCCCAACTACTGTACATTGGTATTGAAAATGCCCCGAAATATGAAAATCTTAAAATTTCTCCAAGCAAACCTCATTTTTGCCCGCACAATGTATGCACCATAATTTAATTTGTGATTTTAGGGATTTTTTCATACAATCAAAATCTATTTTTGACCATTTTCTATTTTTTATGATTTTTTCCGTTTTATCGTTTCAAAAAATAAAAAAAAAATACTTCTCGTGCTCAAAAATATTTTGAAACTTGTTCTCCATGTTGCTTACATTATTCTTAACATTTTTGAAAAAGATCTCATCAAAATTCAAAACTTCATTTGACAGCCACTTTGGTGCCCATCATGGGCACAAATGTACCAAACTACTGCACATTAGTATTGAAAATGCCTCGAAATATGAAAATCTTAAAATTTCTCCAAGCAAACCTCATTTTTGCCCGCATAATGTA
Source organism: Dimocarpus longan (assembly GCA_022984855.1). Lineage (NCBI taxonomy): Eukaryota > Viridiplantae > Streptophyta > Magnoliopsida > Sapindales > Sapindaceae > Dimocarpus > Dimocarpus longan. The sequence continues at coordinate 6,216,036 of CM041023.1, read as the reverse complement.
TGCATCATAATTTAATTTGTGATTTTAGGGATTTTTTTCATGCATCCAAAATCTATTTTTGACCATTTTTCTATTTTTAATGATTTTTTCCTTTTTATCGTTTCAAAAAATAAAAAAAAAATAATTCTCATGCTCAAAACGTTTTGAAGCTTGTTGTACATGTTACTTGCATTATTCTTAACATCTCTGAAAAATATCTCATCAAAATTCAATATTTCATTTGATAGCCACTTTGGTGTCCAACATGAGCACAAATATACTCAACTGCTGTACATTGATGCTAAAAATGTCCTGAAATATTGAAATCTTAAAATTTCTCCAATCAAACCTCATTTTTCCCCAATGTATACATCATAATTTAATTTGTGATTTTAGGGATTTTTTCATGCAATCAAAATATATTTTTGACCATTTTTCTATTTTTAATGATTTTTTTCGGTTTTATTGCTTCAAAAAAAAAAAAATACTTCCCATGCTAAAAAAATTTTCAAAATTTTTCTCCATATAGATTACAGTATCTCTCTCTATATTAATATTTTTTTTTCTGGATTTAAATGCATGTTATCATTAAAATTGTTGTGGGAAATGCTGCTGGTAAAATACTTATTAGCAAATTTTCATGTAAGTAGACCTCTTTGATCAAAAGAAATATCAAGTTTGAGTGTGTAGAAAATGCTTTGAAGGAATTTGTTTACTTTTGAGGTTGATATGCCTACAAGTGTGGAATTGAAAATTTTTGGAATTTTTTTATTTTTATTATGATGACATTGCTATTTTATGAGAGTAAACTTTACCCTTTTTATTTTATAAATTTTAAACCTTCTAGATATGTTGTTGGTCTATATTCTTTAGAATTTTGAGCATGTAAAAAAAAATAAAATTATTCATTAAAGAATAAAAGAAAGGGTTATTTGACAATATTAATTTTTACATAAATAAAACAACAGATTGGATGCTATGTAACTTCTATAAATGCTTTGTTAGTAATCAGTTCGAATAATAAGTGAAATAAGGTGTAATCTAATGCTTGTAAACTTTCTTTCTACTTTAACGATGGTATATCATTGTGAAAATATATATATATATATATATATATATATATATATATTGGAATGCTATGAAAACCATGAATAGTTTATCAATTTTTTTTTTTGCTATTATGTTGAAAAATAAAATAAAATAAATTGGACTAATCATCCAAATTTTACACTCAAAATTCAACCTCAATAAATTTATAACTCAGTTATAAATAAATATTCTAATTTATTCAAAAATAAATTTTAGATTAAATTATAAATTACCTATCATGTTTGAAAATATTGTCGGACGGTTAATTTTGTGGTTTGAGTATAAATGAAATGTATAAGATTTAATCATTAATTTTTTTGATATTTTAATTAATTTTGCTAAGTTCAATTGGCTACATTTGTATGTGTAAATTAATACATTTACTATTTATACAAATTATATTCAAATTTTATTATTAATTTTACCAAGTTGGGTGGATATTGATAATTTCCCACTTAAATGAGACCAAACTCATCATCTCTACGCCTATAAATGGCAGATTTGATTTCTCATTCAATCATCCTAAAACAAAGCATTCATAGAGCAAAGCGCTCTTTGAATGTTTAACAAACACGGAATTTTTTTTTTTTCCTTGTACAAAAGTTCTTGCACGGTTAGTTGAAATAATTTTTCTTGTAATTACTTTTCAATCACATCTAACGATCTTGAAGATCTATCTTATGTTATGATGATCTTATGATATCCAACACGTGGATATAATTTTTGAAGTTAGCTGAGAGGTATTTGTATTCCAAAGTGTGCAAAAACTTAAAGACTACTAAAATTGATAATTTTATGAAGTGTCTTTTTCAAAAGGCTAGTTTTGAATCCTTCGTCTTACACACTCTTGCTATTTGTAGTCATTTGTAAACTGAATATTTATTTCTAATACTTATGAAAATACTGTTAACGCTTTGCTTATGTGTTAAAAAATGGTACATATGAAATCACCTAATACACATTCGCCACCAATCCTGATTTGCCCAATAAAGATACCAGCATTATTGACTATTTAAAACCTAGAACCACAGCAATTTCGATGTGATGGGAAAAAAACCTGCTACATAATAACTTATACTGTACTTTCCATTTTATATGACAATTCAACTTTAGAGGATCAATTGATATCTGGCAATATAGTATAATATTTTGAAGGTCATTATAATAACTTATACTAGTATTATTATTAAGCGTCATCAGGAGGAATTAAAGTGTATCTCTCAATTCTGCTAGTATTGTGTCGGATTTTATTATTTCTATCCAACTCTAGCCTTCATTCTATCCAAAACACAACAATTATTGATTCAAAGATCACCATCCATAATTCAAAATCCGCTTTGTCTTATTTAGAGAAGAGCAATTTGAGGATTTGAATATTTTTGTTCCTCTTGATCATCGTAAACAATATATCCATAATATTTTCTTCAAAAAAAATATAGCCATGTTAATCTATATAATATAAAATAGATGTATTTAATTGTCAACAAGCGTCGCTTTGGCCGAGTGGTTAAGGCGTGTGCCTGCTAAGTACATGGGGTTTCCCCGCGAGAGTTCGAATCTCTCAGGCGACGCCAACTATTGCGTTTTGGAACATGGAAGCGGAAATGTTGTCACAATTACTAAAAAGCCCTCTGTTGACGTTGTCTTCTTTCTTTTTTGAAATCATCCTCTGTTGACTTTTAATCAATATAAATTACTAGCAAAATTTTTTTTAAGTATATTTATTTTTCTATTCTTTGATTTTTTTTTAATTATCCCCGAATCAATAAACCCTTTTGTCAAATGCCCATACGTAACGTGGCTGGGACTTAAAGGGGCAGTTTCTATGATCTTCCTACACAACCCCATTGCCTCATCTACTCTACCCTCGTCAGTCACAAATTGATTAAGTTATTATATGAAACTAAACTAAGCACGATATCAATGTGTAAACAAAAGGGTGTACATACAACTTTAGTGGATGGAAACACCGTCATTCTTATAATATAATACTTTGTTTGCTAGATGGGTGGATTATGGGTTGAATTTCTACTATTTGTAAGCCCACCAAACAAGGGATTATGGATTAATCCAATCTCATTAGTAATTCTACTTGACAAGCCTAATTGGTAACGTTAAATATAAGATTTAATATAGATATTTTTTTAATATTTAAAAAAATAAATCAAATGTTAAAAAGAATTTTCTCTAGTGTTGTTTTGTCCCAAAATTCAATACAATAAAAGCTAGATTTAGAAAATAATTAAAATTAATTTAGGGATATGAGTAGCAACATTTGCATCTTATTCCTGGTTTTATTTATTTTTATTTTTTTAATTTGTTTAAAAAAAATTGAGACAAGGGGACTGCTAATAGGGTGTATAAAATTGTGTTTAACAAATAGGTTATATATATATATATAATTTTCATTTTAATTGCACTTAAATTAATTAAATTAATGCGTTGTATATATATCATTGATTAATTATTATTCATAAAAATATTTATTCTAATTTTAATTTAATTTATTTAAAAAATTGATAATAATTAATTTTATAAAAAATTATTTATTTTATGTAATCCATTATAATCCCATTGTATACCAAACCAAAAACAATATTATATCAAATTCAATTCAATCCAGTCATATTCAGTATATCAAAAGCACCCTAAAAGTTTAACATTGTGATCTACAAGATATTAGATTGAACGAATTGTATAACCCCCTAAGTTATGCTATTATACAAGTGGATACAAGTTTATCCTTTAATTACACTAAACCCATATTCCGTCAGTTAAATTCTATTAAAGCTAACAATTGACCAAGGTTTTTAATTAAATGACTAAAATACCTTCAATGGATAAAAAAAAAAAAAGAAAAGAAAAGGTGAATCTCCTCCATCAATGACTAAAATACCTTCAATGGACAATGGAGATCTTTTTTAAAAAACCAAAAAAAAAAATTGAAAAAAAAAAAACTTAAAAATTCATTTTCTTATAACAAGGTGGAGATTGGATCTCTACCTTTCAATCGATCAAAAAACCCAGAATCATCATCCACCCATCAGTATCGATGTCAAACCTTCATCATCAACATCTCCAACTATCATCACCATTATCAACCAAACATCATCACCATCATTAACAAAACCCACCATTATCACCATCATCAACTAAACATCATTAACAAAACCCACTATCATCACCATCATCAACCAAAACCTACCATCATCATCGTCATCAACCGAACATCATCAACCAAAACCTGCCATCATCACCATCAATCAAACATCATCAACATCAATCAACCATTATCAACAGAGAAAAGTTGAAAAAGAAAATGATTCGAAGGGGGTAGAAAAATCATTCGCTAATCAACAAAGACAATGACAAGCTTGTGTATAAAATTGCAGATATGAGTTATGTTTTGTTGAAAAAACGGAAGAAAAAGAGAGAAGTGGAAGAGAAGAGGAGATCGACGATTGTGGAATTGGGGTTTAGATTAACTTTTGATGGGTTTGATTTGGGGTTTTATTTTGTGGTTGATTTGAGGTTTTGAAGAGTTTGATTCCCTTATTTCTGTGAGAGGCTTGAATCGAGAGGCTTGTTCTCACCGAAGTTGCCATCGATGTAGGAGCCATTGTGGCAAAGGTTGGGGAAATTGAGTCGTGTTTGTCGTTGTTATTAATAAAGAACAACAATTTTTTCAAGATAGTTGTGTGCCTTCATTTCATGCTATTGCCAAAGCAACAAACAGTTGGAATTTTGTGTCTTCATGCTTGTTGTTGTTGTTGTTTTTTTTTTTTTTTCTAGAAATTTTGTCATATAACTGAGTTTTGCAATCACAAACTTCATTTAAGTATGTTGAAGTGTGTCTTAGATTTACATTGTTTTGAATGTGTTCAAGGTTTGTGCTAACTTAAAATCACCAAAACATCAAATTGCTGATTTTCGACATTATGATTTTTGTTTATAATGATCTATTGGTGATGTTTAATTATTTTGTATTAAGGTTGGCTAATTTGTTATTTCTTGTGTTGGTTTGCTTTGTTGGTTTAATTGCTTTGTTTGGAACTGTGTCATGTAACTTAGTTGTTCAATCACCAACTTTATCTAAAAATCACCATAGCGGCCTAATCCTATATGATCTTACTGTGAAGAATTTTATATGATTGAGAAAATATATATATCACATACACAACTCATCCTAAATGAAGTAAGTAAATACTACACATACATAAATCACAAGCCTACGATGAAGAACAATATTTACATCTTGTTCTATTATATAGAAATTGTGAGATATACTGTCCTCCTAATACAACTGACCTATTGTACAATAAATTCATATGATCAATTAATGTTGCGATCACATATTTGTGAAGGTAATTACTTAACCTAAAATGTATTATGATAGACAATACAACTGACCATATAAACTGTTATGTGATGGAATCAACAAATATAACTGATCCTAATTTGAAGACGCACAATATTGAATATGAACCAATATCAATAAAAAATACACAACCAACTATCAATCAAAACATCTCAAACCAAAAGCAAATAAAATTCGAACTTTACAAACTTTACCCTCAAAATCAAAAAATCAAAACTTTACTAACTTTATACACCTAATCTTTATCTGAACAAAAAACAACACGAATAATGATATTAGATAAATGAATACAACTGACCATTGTACAATGTAGTCATAGACATGTTGAAACCAATATAAACTCATCTTAGGTAGGTGTTTGGTTAAAACAATCAATTGTAGCAAACTTTGTTCACTTCTTAAATTTCAACGATTTAGGAATTGTTCTAATATGCTCAACATTCATAACATAAAACATATGACAACATGGAATTCCATGAATTTGTAACATATGGTAGTCACACATAACAACATATTGATTGTGCATCCCATACTCCATTTTGAACTCGTTGATCCTCAACTTCATCTGCAAAATAAATAATTTTTAGCTTTTTTTTTTTTTGGATACTCATATTTAGACAAGTAATATATGTGATGATTCTCATCTATCTCTAGCAATGAGTGTGTATACGATGTTCCCAAGCAAACTTGTTCAAACACTTCAAAGTAAATGTTATAAGTGTAAACGAAAGATGCATATTGCTCTAGTGACTTAAGGTGGCTTGCAATAACTGGACTTTTACTCTTAGATCCATACTTATCCTTAATAAAGTTGTTTCTTAGTCTCTGTAAGGTCCTATCAATTTGAGGGATGCATTCAAATAATTTTTCACAACTGCCAACATAGTCTTTCATGAAATTGTTCATGCCCTCGTACCTTTAAGTGCTACGCATACCATCGAAGAAGTGCCCTAACAAAAATGCTTCAACCTATCTGTGTCTCTTTTCGTATGTCCTACTCATCCATATACTATTGTGGAGATTAAAGTTGTCCATTGTTTTCAACCTAGTTGCATCGAACTCTTCCTTAGTATATGGTTCATACCTATTCAAACACTTCAAAGTAAATGTTATAAGTGTAAACTAAAAATGCATATTGCTCTAATAACTTAAGATGGCTTGCAATAACTGGACTTTTACTCTTAGACCCATACTTATCCTTAATAAAGTTGTTTCTTAGTCTCTGTAAGGTCCTATCAATTTGAGGGATGCATTTAAATAATTTTTCACAACTGTCAACATAGTCTTTATTGAAATTTTTCATGTCCTCGTACCTTTAAGTGCTACGCATGCCACTGAAGAAGTGCCATAACAAAAATGCTTCAATCTATCTGTGTCTCTTTTCATATGTCCTACTCATCCACTTACTATTGTGGAGATTAAAGTTGTCCACCGTTTTCAACCTAGTTGCATCAAACTCTTCCTCAGTATATGGTTCATACATGTATTTTTTAAATGTTGATACCCTATCCAAATTACGAAGGTAAGTACATGCATTCCTACTTATGTGCCATGAGCATATTCTATGACGAGAATTTGGTAGTACCTTGTCAATGGACTATCTCATTACTTCATCCATTGGTTAATACAAAGAGGAGATGCTTGTTACGCATGGAATTGATTAAAACATTAAATGCCCATTTGTAAGAATCAATTGTCTTATCCAACAGTAAAGTAGTGCCAAATAGATAAGTAGTACAATGGTTGTTTGTACCAATAAACAGAATTAAAGGTATGTCATGTACGTTTGTCCTATACGTGCTATCAAATATGATAATATCTCTTAAACACCGATAATCAAATAGGGAATAAGAGTCCTTTCTAAAACAAATTGGACAACCTAATGTTGTCTTCAACTTGAAATCTACAGAAGAAGTTAGGATCAGAACATATATTTGATTCCATATACAAAAGTGTGGCTTGTGAATCACTTTAAAAAACAATAGTCTGTCTTTTCTCACCTAATTTGTTGTAAAGATCTTTTATCGTAAAATCAACATTTACATATCCCCTTGCCTAGTCGACCATGTATTCATATCAATGACAAGGTTTGATGTAAACATTGTGAATGACACTAACTTGTGCCATGTCTAATCCCTTTTTGCGTCCATGTAATCGTATAAATTGAACCTCATGATAGAATGCTAGTTTATGAGAATGATTTTCCTTGAATGACCACGTCTTGTACACGTTTTTTTCTGAGTTGAAGTGAATAGAAAAAATGCACTTGACATTTTACTCTCTCTTGTCTATCTCCTTGGCTCGTGTTTTCTATTTGTATTGTTCAAATACTTCAGTTGTCTTAATCCTTGCTTCTGACATACCCATTGTCTTATAATAACTCTCCCTTCTTTGTCATGTTCAAGGTTGAACAATCATACATCTGATCGAGCTAAAATTAAGCATGATTTTATATTCTTAACCCAAGTTTTATGATGAAAACTCAAGTAAAATAGGGGTGTTCTAATATTTTCTGAGTGTTTTGTGTAGAAATTGAATGTATGGACTTATTTATAATTTTTTAGGGTAAAAGTAGAATTTTTAAAAGTTAAAGGGCCTTTTGTAATTTAACTGCAGGCTATAGCAGCAGATTATGAACCTGCAGCCCAAACCAGCATGTGCAGCTATATTTTGTCACGAAAAAAAGGCAAATAAAGAGAAGTTTAAGTGGGGGAGGCAGTAGACACAACACAGCTTTGGAGAGAGGGTTAGAGAGAGTTTCGAACAAGGTTCAAGGGGAGATTTTGGAAGCAAAAAGTACTGCAAATTTTTGCAGTTTGTAGCAGCCCTTAAATCACTTATCATGTTGTGTATAACAGCTTATGGAGAATATTTTGAACAGTCAATAGTATGCCTCAAAAACTCAGTTGTAAGAAAGAGTAGTGAAAGGTTGGAATGTGGTTTCAAGAGGGTTGTGGGTTGTTAACTCTGCAGATTTTAAACAGTCTCTTGAACCCCTTTTTTTAACAAGTTTTAGAGCAATATTGGAGAGTCTTTGAGGCTGTGTTTGTAGTCTTCATCAATGTGAGTTTTTAGAGTCAAGAATCATCAATCATCACCAACAAATCGAGTGCCACAATAGAAGAAGAAGCATTTTTCAATGAGAAATTCTTTTTCTCTTAAATCTTATTTATTTAAATTGATGTTGGTTGATTATTTATTGATTGTTTTATTTTGTAAAACATCGATGATGAACTAAATCATTTATCTAGGATTACGATGTAACCTGGAATCCATGAACTCACCTAATTAATATTATTCCAGTATTGTGTTCTATCCTATTATATTCTTAATGCTTTAAATTGTCTGATCACCAATTTATATATTTTGGTAATCTTGAATGCACTTGGAAAAGGTATGCATGATTTAGACCTAAATAGGATGACATAAATTGCATGGGATAGAAATATACTTGTGTGGTTAATGTGATCATAATGAGTAGTTGATACTTAATGTGCCTAAGTTAACTAATCGTCATAGGAATATAGTCGGTTAAGTGATTCAGGTAATTCTATTTAACTATTCAAAAGAGGCTTATAAATAGTTTAGATATTCTTGATCAATCACATGATGAGAGTACATTAATATAGGTTGAGTGAATTGGTAAGGTAAAGTTGCAATCCTAGACTTAATTCTCCATTGGCTAGAATTTAGTTTAGTTACCTGTTTATTCTTTGTTATTTTTATTTTTATTTTACAATTTATTTTTTTGATAGTTTGGATAAGGGATAGTCTTGATTGGTTTAGTACTTAACATATATAACTTGGACAATCCTCATGGAAACGATCTCTACTCATCATTATATTATTTGTGGACCGTGTATACTTGCACATGTTTTTAGTAATTATTTTATACACTAGAAAATTGTTATCAATTTTTGACGCCGCTGCCAGGGATTGTGCCAAGTTATCGTTGATATTAATACTAGTCAAGACTTCTATAATTCAAACATTTTTTTTTCATTTATTTATTTTTGTTTTTCAGAGAATGGCTTACAGAAACTACTCGTTGTGTAATGCTAATGGGATGAACACATTCCAAAGCCCATTTGTGAGTGGTGATGATTGGAGTGGTAGACAATAGAATGATAGTCGTTGGAGTAATCAAGTGTCAAACCATTATTTATCTGACTTTAATGAGCAATACTATCATCCTAATCCAAACTTCTACAACTTAGGGTGGAATGGTCAATCGAGTTGCACATGGAATGTAGAGCAGGGACAATCCTTACATATGTGGCCATCATATCCATATGATTTTCAAGACTACAATCATCAATTCTACGTTCCTCCTCAAGAAGAGCAACCATCTACAATGGAAAAGATGGACATTTTACTTCAGGAACAACAGATTATGCTGTAAAAACAATAGGCTATGTTGTAAAAACAATGCGCTTCAATGTAATGCTAGTAGGCTATACCAGTTCAGATAGATTAGTTCTTCAGCATATGTCATAGTAGCCAACAAGTAACATATCCTCAGAAGGAAGAAAAGGAGCTTATGTAGCTCATGGAATGAAATGATATGTGTAATGCCCCAAATTTTTACTATTTAAGAAAACAATATATATATTCGGATAAATAGTATTTCTAAATGAATAGTGATTTTCAGATAAATATTGATAAGTAAATAATGATTTTTGATAAACGGATTTTGAAAATATTGAAAGTGAAATTTTTTATAAATAGTATTTTTGAGTGAATAATGTTTTCGAACGGAAAGTATCTGTGTGAATAATAGTTTTCAAAAATTGAATTTCGTATATTAAGAGTCCTAACAATTATATTAGAATTAAAGGAAATCGAAACGGATCAGAAACGAATCAGTTTGAGGTAAACCAGAACAGTTTTTGAATCCGAATGAAAATTCGAAAAGATTTTTAAAAAATTCAAAAATTTAAAGAAGTGTCAAAATGAGTATTAAAATGCTCAAGAAGTATTTTAGAAACTCAAACGACACTTCCGAAAGAGATTTGGATTGAAATGGAATCAATCCGAAAAATTGTCATAGGCAAATTAGTGAATTACGGAGAGCCGAAAAAGGGCATGAAATGACTTTTAAGAATTTTTGAGGTCACTAGGAGTATGTAGGAAGTCCAAATATAAACCCCGATAAATTTTGAAAGGATTTCAAAAAAATCTCGGAAAAGCCAAACTTGAACGTCCCAGAAAAGTCAAAATAAAAAAGAGATAATAGTGGATAAGTATAATGGGTAATCAAGCAATGGATGAGTGACATGTGGCATAGTGGATAAGGATGAGGACACATGTCACAATTTTATGGATGACATTTTTGTCATTTGAGTGAATTTTAAGGGCAAAATTGTAAAGTGGAGAGATATATATATTTTTAAATGTGAAATGAAACAAAAAGAAGAGTGATAGTCGGCAACCAAGGGAGAGAGGCGTGAGAGGGAGAGTGAGGCCGAAAGGGAAGAAAGAAAAAGCAAAGGGAAGAAAGAAAAATCCAAGAGAAGAAAGAAAAATGAAAAAGGAGAAGAGAAAGAAGAACGGCCATGGATTCAAAAGGGTTGTCATCCACTCTTGCCCCAGTTATCATCCTCAAATAATCAAAAGAAGGTGAAGAAGATTTGGTAAAAAATTTGAGTTGTTTTGATGTTAAATTTATGGTATTTTTATGGGTTTTCATGGGTGATTGATAACTTAGCGTATTGATAAGATTTTTGGTGTGTTTTCAAGTAGATCATCGTTTATTTGAGCTTGGAAGTGACTAAGGGGCATGAATCCACCTTTATTTAAGGGTTTTGGTAAGTCAAAAATTTTGGGTTTTTGGTGATATGTTGGATTAAATTTAATTGAGTTAATTTTTGTGTGTTGAATGAGTTTTGGAATGTTTAAGTGTGATTGATGTTGTTGGAAATGAAAAATAATGGATGATGTGGGTGAGTTAGTGTTGGGCCTAGGGGTATTATGTTGGTGATTTTGTAGCTTTTTTATGTTTGATGAATTTATATGAAAATTTAAGTGAATTTTAGTTGGTTTGTGTGAAGAAAATGAAAAAGAATTAGTTGGAAAGCTTGGTGATGAATTTGGTTAGTATAGGAGTTTTTATGTGTTAAATTGAATTTGGAAGATTTAAATTGTTTTGGTGATGAAATTGATGATTATTGAAGTAATTGGACATGATGTGTGAGTTTGGAACGAAGTGGATAGCTTGGGTATGTTATGTACTAGTGTGTGACTAACTTGGAAAAGTTTATGTAATTGGATAGATTTTAATATTTGGAGGAGTTTATGTGTGATATTATATTAGTTTGAAGTGATTTTTGGATTGAAAATATAAGTAAATAATTAAATGAGTAATTATAGTAGTGTATGAATCAATTAGGTACATTGTGTTTGTATTGATTTTTAGTGTTTGAATGAGTTGTTTGATATGTTGAAATGAATTTAGAGTAGTTGGAATTAAAAGAATGAAAGAAAATTTAAAATGGAAAGTTTGGGTGTAAAGTGGGTTGAGACTGAAAATTAGTGTAAATGTATAGTTTCGACCATTTTTAAGTGTTTTAGTAATGTGTAGGATGTCTTTGAGTAAGTTGAAGGAAAAATAATTAAAGAAAAATGGTGAATTTTTGCATTCTCGAATCTAGGTGTGGATCTAACTCAAGGAAGCTACGAGGAAAAGCAAGAGGAGTTATAAGCTCGAATTGAAAGTGGTGGAGAAGCTAGGATTATTGCCCAAAAAAGTTGGTGTACACTTTTTTTTTAAAATCTAATTTTACTAGTAAAGTTTAGTATTTACAAGCATTTAAAACAATATGAATTCGATTAAATTGATGTAGTAATTATATTTAAATATTGATTTTATGTAAATTGGATATGTTTTGAATAATGTTGGAGTAGAATTTAAGTTGGAAACAAAGTTTTAAAAAAGAAAAATGGGTGTTTAGCCAAATGCTACATAGGGTTATATGTAAGCGTATTTTTGTCATTTCAACATCAATTATGTGTTAATTAAATGATATTTAAATAATTTATGTGATGAATTATTGATTTGAAAAGAGATTTTTAAAAAATGGCCTATTATGGCCAAATATGAATATAAAGGGTTTCGTGAAATTATTTTGATAGTTTGTGATTTAACATTGTCTGCATGTGATTTTAATGAATTTCGAATGAAAACAGAAAAGAAACGGAAATAAACGAAAAGAAACGGATAAGTTCAGTGCCTTGACCTAGCGTATGTCGGAAGAAGGGCACGAACATTCTGAAAAAAAAAGTTTGATAAGTTAATTGAATGAAAAATAGAATTTTATGAAACTTATATTGATAATTTGAATATATGAGAAAAATTGTGACTAAAATTGTGTTTACCGCTTTTTGAATGAAACTTTTATTTAAAAACAAAAGTTGTCAAAAATATGAAATTTTTAGTAATTAATAAAATTGAGAAGGGCCCAAGTAAATCTGAATATTGGTAGGTGGGGATTGAAAATTGGCTAACCAATATGGTAATATTAGCAATCAGTGGCGGACCCAGAAAATTTGTTCAGGGGGGGCACATTTTAGATAATATGGTTTTCAATATCTGGTTTAAAAATATAACAATTTAGACAATATGCTGCATCTTTTGCTATATACTCTAACCAAGTCGAATATTCAGTAAACCAAATAGTATTGAATCGCCTAGACTTTTGTCCAAAAGGTCTCATAAGAAAATTATTTTTTGAGGTTGATAAGGACCTTTTAGCGGATATGTTTTTTGAACTTGCTTACAGATATTAGGATCATAATCTCATATTTTAGTTCGAAGCCCTGGATCAGCAGAGAGATCTGAAAAATTGACTTCAACATAATTTTTTTTTGAAGAAGATGATTCAAACTCAAGTGATGATTTCCTTTTAATATATCTCTCCATAACTATTTCATAACAAATAAAAATATAATAAATTTTTTTTAAAAAAAAATTAATAATAATTTATTGATTCTAAATAAAATAAAGCTATAAAGTAAACAATATTACATATATATATAATTGAATCATGATAATACATTATACATGGATAATTTTAATGTAATAATTTAAAGTTTAAGATTTTAGGGTTTATCGATAACATATATATTAAATTTAAATTATTAAAAAATAAATAAATTAAAAAAATAATTAATTTATGAGACTAACCTGATAAGTCACGAGATGTCAAAGTGAAAATAAAGAGATACCAGATAAAGATGAGAAGAAAAAGGGAAAAAAAAAAGTTATTTGCTAAAATTATAAATTGTCCATGTAAATAGTATTTATATAGAAGAGGATTAAAAGAATAAAATTGGAAAAAGAAAGTATTAATTAATTAGGAGTAGGAAAAATATTAGAAGTAGGAAAACTAAGTCTATGTATAAAATAGGAAAGCAAGTTGATCCAATTAGGAAAAATAAATAATTGAATAAGAAAGTAATAAATAATTTTAAAAAAGAAAGAAAAAAAAGAAATAGGGCAAGGAATTTGAACAAAGAGAGGGTCTGTTATGCTGACTGCAACATTACAAAGCAAATTAGTTTTTTTTTTTTATTAGAAATTATACAAAACATATTAATTTTTTTTTTTTTTTTAAATTTCAGGGGGGGCACGTGCCCCCCCTGGCCACACACTGGGTCCGCCAGTGTTAGCAATATTGCACCGTTATATGGATACTCAGTATTCGACGGATGGATTATGAGAGATACTAGATGTCCGGTCCTGAAATCGAAACCGATTGTAATATGTGACCCGACGAGTGGTCACCAAGTGGCCGATGTCGGGGGATGCCATTGATTCTGGCAGGTAGCCATTAGTAGCCAATGCTAGGAAACTCGAATCCGGTCCATGATATCGTATCAGAGTTTACGAAGGGTAGTGAATAATATCAATGAAAACTACATTGATATGATTAAAAATAAAAACTGTTGTGTTTTATGTATGTATCAATTTGTAAATTGAGTTAGTAGTAAGTTATCTGTAAAAGTCTGAAAATTTGTAAAATATTAATTTACAACTTGTATTTCGAAAAATGTTAATATATGATGAAAATCGTGTGAGTATAAACGGAAATAAATGATTTTACACATTTTGTATATGAAATTGCTAGTAAACTGAGAAATTAATGAATTTTGATATAAAGTTTAAGAATAGTTGTTAAAATTGATTTTTGTAAGTTTCTATAGTTATTCAATTTTTATTATGTTATATTTTAAAATTGAAAAAATGTCGAAAGTGTGAGTTATGTCGTTGTATAATAAAGCTGTACGACTTTTAAATTAAGTGTACACCTACTAAGTAAAATTACTTAGCGCGTTGAGTTTTTCCACGCGTAGGTCGAAAACTGGGAACAGTAGATAGAGTCAAGTGAGAAGATAACTGTTGCGCTTCCTGCGAGTCACATCTCTCTATCTTTTGGGTCGTAAATTGTGTTTATGAGATTTTGTAAATAATAATGTATATAAATGGTATCAAAAATTTTAGTATTGTAAAATGATTTTGTAAATAAATTTATTAATATGATATTTATTAAATGTTGTGTTATTATTGTTTGTGTGGTGAAGTGATTTTGGAGACGGACGGAGGGTTCAAAATGGAAGTTGAGAAAATGAGTTACTTTAGAAGTGTTTATTCTGCAATCTGCAGGTTTTTATAAAGTTGGATTTTTAGAAAAACAAAGGAAACTCTGTCGGATTTTCTGTAAAATAAAATAATGGAAAAAAGTAAAATAAACGTTTTAAAGGATTTTTAATAAATGAACAAATCAATTCAGGTAATATCCTTCAACTGGATCTCTATCTTAATAGGAATCAGGTGAAGGGTGTTACAATATATTTATGGAGAGGACAAACATTTTATTGCAAGAACATGAGGTTGCAATTCAAAACTTACAAGTTCAAATGGATCGGTTGATTAGTGCACTTAATAGTAGTCAACAAGAAGTACTCCTTAGTAAGTCAAAAAGCAAACTTGAAAAGGAGAAGGAAGAGTAGAGTTTGGATATCGAATTGAGCAATGGTGAAATGTTAAATATGTTGAAGAGCTTACTTCAGCAATTAAATGATGATGAATAGGTCGAGAATGAAATAGCAGATGAATTTGAGAAGACCTCGAGTCAAGAAGAAGAATCGGGGAGACATCTCGAGCTGAAATTACATCATATGTCTCATCGCAATCCACATCCAAAAGATTGGGTTTGGGGTGTTTAAGCCTACCTTCGTCACACAACTATTGGTGGATAGGACCCTTAACCGACATAAGGACTTCATTGAGAAAGAGATGGATGAGCAATATAGTGAAATTACAAATAGGGTTCATGTTGAAGAGCTGACTTTAGAAGAACTCAATCCTTGTGATTTGCCACAAATAAGGGAGGAGTGTGTGGAGGTTGACATGGAGAACAAAAAGTAGAAGTTAAATGGATGAAAGAACTATCGCAAGATCTTTATAAGCTCTTTGAGGGAAAGCGAGACTTCCGATTTCATCCATATGAGAGAGGAAGACAATTCAAGAAGAGACTCCGAGGGTGGAATGGGCATGAGCTTTTGGTAGTTCATCCTATATCATGCCAATCAGGATGTATCTTCATTGCTCGGGATAAAATCTCATGGAACAAATTCAAATGTAAGGGGAAAAGACCGTTTCTTTGCTTAAAGACTTACCTTTGGAAACCGGGTTGAGAGATTCATAGAAGAAGTCAAGCTAAAAACTTTAAATTTAGCGCTGTTTGAGAGGCAACCCAAAAGTGTTTAATTTTTTTTTTTTTCAATTTTTGTATTTTATTCTCTTTTTGTCTTTTAATCTTTAATTTTTGTGTTTATGGTTGTTTTGTAGGGATACTTGGAAAGAAAGAGAGCATTGCAAAGTTAAGATGATCAATTCACTAAACCCAAGCTTGTGAGGGAAATTTCTTAACTTCACTCTTATAATGCACTTTAATTTGGTAATTTTACAAAACTTAGGTTTGGGGGTACACCTACTTTATTTTGTTCTAGGTTGCTAGTTTTTGCATGTTTTTAGGTTAGTTTAGTTTTTATCATAAATTATGGTACAACTTAAGTTGAGAATTGGGTGTTTGATTAATGATGATAAGCATGCAAATTTCAATGAGTTGATTTTGTCTGAATGCTTTGAAGACTTATGCTTTCTTATATATGTACATTCATGTCCACATTCTTGACATTATAGTGAATAAAATGCATGTTTGAGTAGTCCAGGATCTATAGTGGAGATTTCCCAAGTGAGTTATTTGAGCCATAGCATTTATTTCTGAGGGAAATTTTCTTTGTTGCTCTTAAACACTCTTCTCATATTATTAAATTAAATAGATTGACCTTTATAGGATTGGAAGGAAATAGCATGTTCTGCATCTAATAAACCGTTTGTTTTTAATGAAAAGTTTGATAACTTCTGAGAAATGATACCAGACTCTGTGTGCTTAAACTAGTAAAAAGCCAAAATACTTTTCCCTACTCGAATGTGTGCGCGCTATTAGCCAAATTTGAAGTCAAACATATAAATAGCCTAATTATTTTGTTCTTAATAACCAATATAAATCCATGTTCAAGCCTGAAATAATTTAGTCTTACCTTTTAGAGCTTAGATTCATATTTAAGATGTAAGATTTAGGTAAAAGAAGGTGGGGGTGAAAAAAAAAATGCAAATATTTTATAAAGATTGAAGTGGTGGTGGATGAGAAATACTTTGTGCATGCTTGCAGTTGTTATGAATGAAAAATGATGAATGTGTAAGCACAAGAATGAATGAAAATAAGAGAAAATATGAAGAATGCATGAAGAAAAAAGAAGAAGAATGAGAAGAAAGATAGGGCAAAAACAAAAAAATCGAAATTGAAAAGCAAAGTAGTTGGAAAAGAAGTCAAAAGAAGAAGAAGCTTAGGAGTGTGAACTCATTGTAAGAGTTCAATGCCTAATTAATCAAGTAGTTAAAACTCAATGTATGATCCTAAGTTCATTTGAATACTACTTTATCCTTTCTTTCTTTTAAACCATTCACCATTGGCCCCATTATAACATAATGAAAAGATCTAGTTAATCTCTTAAGAAGTTGAACTATTTTGTTGAAGTGAACAATGCATGACATGTTGTTGATATCTAATTCTTTCCCCGAGGTCCATTGAATAACTATAAGCATCTTTTTCTTCCATAATCACATGCATTGTAAAAATTTGAGATTTTCTTGTGCATAACTTCTACCTCACATGTGTTGAAAGAGTGCTAAGCCTAGGTTCTGAGTGATTTAAAGAGTGATATCCTATGAGGTTTAGAATCGAAGTGAATTGAATCCTGACACTAGAGTGTGTATTTCTTGAAGCTACTGTGTTTTGAGTATGACATTCACAAGACAAGAGAGGCATGAATTGAATTTGCAGGATTACACTCTACTTATTGATTGAGCATGTGATTTGTTGTTGATTGGCATTCGAGCTCAATTCTCTTGTGTGTTCTATGATTTGTGAAAAAACGTTTGCAAATATTGTAGCTGGTAAACCCTTCAGAGACACAACTTCTCCTACTAAGGACACATAGAGGTTTAAAGACTTATGACATATGCTAAATGTCATCGTGTTTACCCATGAAAACGAATTTATTTTTGTTTTTATGTGTTTTAGTTTTTAGTTGTCTTTGGGTTTGCTCGAGGGCAAGCAAAGATGAGGTTTGGGGGTGTCGATTTTCCCTAATCTTTATGTTGAAAATTCAAGTATTAATCCATTTATTTTTTTTTGTGTGAATTTTATTTTATTTTCTTTTTTTTTTTGTTGGTTATTGTGTTTTCTAGTCTCGAGGACGAGCAAATATTAAATTTGAGGATATTTGATTAGCTTAAAATTAAGCACGATCTTATATTTTCAACTGAGGTTTTTGTGATGAAAATTCGAGTAAAATAGGAGTGTTTTAATGTTTTCTGAGCGTTTTGTGCAAAAATTGAATTGAGAGACTTATTTATAATTTTTGGGGTAAAAGTTAATTTTTATAAAGTTAAGGGGTTTTTTTTTTATATAATTTAACTGCAAGCTATAGCAGCAGGTTATGAACCTGCAGCTCAAACCAACATGTGCAGCCCTATTTTATAGTTAAGTTTAACTATAAAAAGGCAACTAAAGAGAGGTTCAAATGAGGGAGGTGACAAACACAACACAACTTTGGAGAGAGGGTTAGAGAGAGTTTCGAACACTGTTCAAGAGGAGATTTTGAAAGCGAAAAGTGCTACAGATTTTTGCACTTTGTAGTAGCCTTAAACCAGTTTTCATGCCGTGTATAGTAGCTTGTGGAGAATATTTTGAACAGCCAACAGCAAACCTCAAAAACTTAGTCGTAAGAAAGAGTGGTGGAAGGTTGGAACGTGGTTTCAAGAGGGTTGTGGGCTGTTAACTCTGCATATTTTAAACAGTCCCTTGAACCCCTTTTTCTAACAAGTTTTAGAGTTGTTTTGGAGAGAGAATGAGCATCTTTTGATAAGAAATTCTTTTTCTCTTAAATTTTATTTATTTAAATTGATACTGGTTGATTATTTCTTGATTGTTTTATTTTGTAAAACGTCGATCATGAACTAATTTATTTATCTAGGATTATGATGTAACCCAGCATCCATGAACTCACCTAATTAATATTATTCCTGTATTTTGTTCTATCTCATTATATTCTTAATGCTTTAAATTGTCTGATCACCAATTTATATGTTTTGGTAATCTTGAATGCACTTGGAAAAGGTATTCATGATTTAGACCTAAATAGCATGACATAGATTACATAGGATAGAAATATACTTGTGTGGTTTGTGTGATCATAAAGAGTAGTTGATACTTAATGTGCCTAAGTTAACTGATCGTCATAGGAATATAGTCAGTTAAATGATTTGGGTAATTCTATTTAACCGTTCGAAAGAGGCTTATGGATTGTTTAGAGACACTCGATCAATCACATGATAAGAATGCATTAATATAGGTTGTAATCTTAGACTCAATTCTCAATTGGTTGTAATTTAGTTTAGTTACCTGTTTATTCTTTTTTTTTTATTATAATTTATTATTTTAATAGTTTGGATAAGGTATAATCTTGATCGGTTTAGTATTTAACATATATAACTTCGACAATTCTCATGGGAACGATCTCTACTCATCATTATATTACTTGTGGACCTTGTATACTTACACGTATTTTTAGCACTTATTTTATACACTAAAAAATTGTCATCAACACCAAAGCCAATTGCACTTGCATAACTCTCATAAAATGATTTTACTTCCTTAACAGTACTAAACACCATTGCTAATATATTTGTGACCTTTAGTTCATGAAAATATATCCAATCGTTATCTTAACCTTAATTTGTTGTACTTTCAGGCACTTCTATATCCCCATATAGGGAAGTATCATAGTCTTCTACCTCTTCCTTGGGTTCGATAGTTGTTTGCTTCTCACCACTATCCATCACTACATGAAGTTCAAACTTTATACTCAGTTAATCGAAAATGGATACATATATTTAACTAAAAAATATGTTAAGACAATGGATATATGGTAATCATCAAAATATGTAATTGTAATAAAAATATCACTACCACTAATAATAATATGCTAACCACATATTATTTTATGTGATCGTAATATTAAACAACTTGATAATTTAGTAATGCTTCTTGCAAATTAAAAACATTATACCTATATCATAACAATTAAAGTAATCAGTTATACATTTTACAACTAATTAAAAATTGGTAATTGAAGGCTAAAAAGTCTAATAATATGCAAGTAATAAGTTACACATTTTACAACCCATTAAAACAAAATTTTCCTCCCAATTATTATTCACTTTTTGGTGTCCAAATGAGACAACTAGATCTCAGTGGCATCAAGATAAATCTGCAAAAAGTCAATGTTTTAAAGTTTATTCCAAGAAAAGAAATTAGACAAGCAGCAAATCATCGTACCATCAATTAGAAAAAACATTCCCAAACAACAAAAAATATTGCTTCCAGGTCATTTATAATTTGCAGCTGCAGTCCAAAATTTATGACTCCTATCCTTGTAATATAATTATATGTACAAGATATATGAAACATTTTATGAACTCAAAACTTAATGCTAACAAATAAAAATGACATACTCCATAAGCAGTCATCACTAATAGACAAACAATGCCTCCACTAACAAAACATCTAGGAAAACAAGTTAACTACATAGAATCAAATTGCCTCATTACTGCATGTGTTGTCATGCTTTCGAAATATAATGCTCTACTTGATTGAGATGAAGATTTTAAAGTAAGTTCACATCTGACATTACTCTACAGTGTAAATGAATGTTTAATCACCACAAGTTAATGTCTTGGAAGTACCAAAGCTGGTGTTAATCCAACTGAAAACCTACAAAATGAATATATGAAAAGAGGACAAGAGAAAGAAAGGAGAATGAAATCAATCATGGAAGAAGACAGAATAAAGAACGGTTAAATGAAAGCAAGAAAGAAAGCAAAGGAGAGGAGAGTGAAAGTAAGAATGACAAAAGAAATGAGAGTTCAAGGACAATGAAGTAATAATGCCTTCAAACGGCTAAATGGATGTGCATAACAACTCCTTCAAAAGGTTAACGGGTGTGCATAACCACTGACAGACACCATTTTACCTGTTCAGGTTTCCCAAATTTATTAACCCATTAGTTCAAGATTAAGTTTCAATAGTTAGATCTGATTCCTTAAAAAATAAATGGTTAAAATTTGAAATTTTTAAAAGTGTATGAATATCCAAGTGCACTGTAAAATATTGCCTAAATATATATATGTATGTATACACACACACATAGACACATCAATATAAAAGCACAAATTTAATTTCTTTAATAGGAAAAAAGGTTTATCTTTTCTTTTTAGATTATTATCATTTTACCCTCTGATTTTAAAAACAGTATCAAACCACCTCAGGTTTTTAAAAATAATAGCTAAAATAGCCTAACTATTAACTGAAATAGTAAATCTGTTAATAAAATAACGAATCCGTGATGTTTTAGGGTCAAAGGGTTATTGGGGCTTGATGACAGACATGAGCTACAACTGAAAAACATTACGTAACTTGTTTAGTTTATAAAAAATGAAGACAAGTTAAAATGTATCATGTGTGGCATGTGATGGTAGTTTGGATACAAAGCCAAAAGCTAACTTCTTCCTCACACTTTCCATACCTTCCATGCTTCTCTCTTGTCATCTGTTGATGACCTTCCAACTTTGCACCAAAAAGGCTTACAGTGTTGCATCGACGTATGATGGTGGTGGTCAACTACGTTCGTTGCTTTTGAAAATTATTTTGAAAAAGGTTGGACCCGGTGGAAGCAGTTGTTGTTGGTCGAAGAAGGCAAGGTGAGGTATTCATTGGTAATGTTTGTGCTTTGTATGTCATAAATGTTATCACATGCATGCATGGTTGTGTGGTTAATCTATTGAATTCAATGTCAGTAAATGGTTGATTTCTAGGTTAGGGTTTGAAAAAAAAAAATTAGGGTTTTGTAACGTTTGAACTGAACATAAGTACAGACAAATGTGACAGTTACTACTCTCAAGTTCGATCAGTTTGGCATTGAATTCGGTAAAATATTAGGATCCTTTTTTTTTCTTTCTCTATCTGGGTCTGGTTAAGTACAACCACAAGTTCGATTTTTTTTTCTTTGTCTAATTACTCAGTTGTTTGCTATCTTTCTCTCTGGTTGTGTGTTTGTGTCTTCTTACAAAGGCACATAAAGAAAAGTTCTCAAATAAACCATCTATTTGATTGCATAGTATTATTTTTGCCTTAATAGAATTCTTACATCATTAGAGTTTTTAATTTTGATGAACCTAACATTGTGTAGTGACCAAGAATCACTACGGTGGTTATTTGTCCATAGAGGGTTTTTAACCTTACCTTCTGAGGGGTTTGGTAGAGGCAAAATATTGCCATTCCTCCTTGAACCATGGGTTGATAGAGGCTGGGTATGACCATGGTCCTTTTTGAACCAAAAATGAACAAGGTAGCATTCCTAATATTTGAATCAAAGACCTGTAGGTATTTTGATTACAAATCTAGTACCACCAAATCAAGTTGCCTTATTGATACTAGGTTTGTAACTAAAATAACTATAAATCTTTGGTTCAAGTCATGAGAATGCCACCTTGTTATATGACAACATCTCGCCTCTACTACACCCTTCCAAGATCGGTGCCAAAAAGCCTTTATATACAAATGGCCAATCACCAGTGGCGGACCCACTGTGGGTTCAGTGCCCCCCTCAAATTTTTTAAAAAAAATTAATAAATTTAGTGTATAATTTCAAAAAGTAAAAAAAAATAATAATAAAAATAAAAAACTTATCTCCGCTGCACTATTGTACACAGTGCATTACAACATCACTCTTTTTGCTTAAATTCGGGATCCTATTTTTCTTTTTTTCTTTTTTTTAATTATTTACTACTTCCTTGTTTAATTATTATTATTATTTTTATTTCTAATAGATTAACTTACTTTCCTATTTGTTATTCCTGTTAGACTTAGTTTTTCTACTTCTAATACTTTTCCTACTCCTAATTAATTAATATTTTTTTAATTTTATTCTTTTAATTCTCTTCTATATAAATACTATTTACATTAATAATTTATAATTTTAGCGAATTACTTTTTTTTTTTCTTTTTCTTATCATCTTTATTTGACATTTCTTTATTTTCACTTTGACATCTTGTGATTTACTAAGTTAGTCTCCTAAATTAATTACCTTTTTAATTTATTTATTTTTAAATAATTTAAATTTAATATATATCTTATCGATAAACCCTAAAATCTTAAACTTTAAATTATTGCATTAAAATTATTCATGTATAATGTATTGTCATGATTTAATTATATATATATGTAATATTGTTTACTTTATAGCTTTATTTTATTTAGAATCAATAAATTATTATTTTTTTAAAAAAAATTATTATGTTTTTATTTGTTATGAAATAGTTATGGAGAGATATATGAAAAGAAAATCATCACTTGAGTTGGAATCATTTTCTTCAAAGAAAAATTGTGTTGAAGTCAATTTTCAGATCTTCCTGTTGATCTAGAGTTTCGAACTAAAATATAAGATTATGATCCTAATGTCCGTGAATAAGTTCGAAGAGCATGTATGCTAAAAGGTCCTTGTCAACCTTGATAACACAATTTTCCTATGAGATATTTTGGATAAAAGTCTAGGCGATTCAACACTATTTGATTTACTGAATATTCGACTTGGTTAGAGTACAACATAGCAAAAGATGTGGCATATTATCTAAGTTATTATCTTTTCAAACCAGATATTAGAAAACAAGCGTTATTGAATATTGTTTTACATAAAAATATTATACATTTAGTATATTCTTAATTTTTGATATTTTTATAATTTTATTTATGTGTCCCCCCTGAACAAATTTTCTGGGTCCGCCACTGCCAATCACTACGCGTTGTTGGTATCTATGAGTTTATAATGTGTATGATTGCATCCTTTTCATGACTTGTTAATATTAGATCAAAAGATGAGGTAAAAAATTGCAGCGAATAAGAATATATAATAGTTGTGCTCTATCTTAAATAAGCTCATGCTGGATATACGTCTACATACAAACGCTTTACTTCATGGGTGCCTCTTAATCTTAAGGTTTCGAATGGTCTCTAATGTGGGGTGAGTTTGATCTTCAATTTGAATTTTTGGAGGACAAAATGGAATTGTGTCTTGCTAATTTATGCCTAAAATTGTGAAAGCTTTTTGTCTGGTATCATTACTTGTCACGTTTTCTTCCGGTAATTATTAACATAGTCTATAGTGTGGTTTTTTTATTATACTTGTAGTGAGACAATTGCATTTAATTATTGCTTCTTCTTTTTTTTTTTTTCATGAATGGGTAATTCCTTGATGTACTTTTATTCCTCTGGCTTGATCAATGATATCTAAGTTAACTGAAGAGAAAATCTCTGCTATTCAACAAAATCAAAAGCTACGACAGGAACTGTTTGGTTCACAAATCTTTGGTTGAATAAGTCTATGCATTATACAGATATATTATTGTTGGTTTTTTTCACTGTTTTCCATTTTGCTATGTTTATGTTATTTCCAGTGATCCAGATCCCGACATGCTCTAACTTGTTATATGAGCTTTAATTTCATTTTGATCAAAAGTCTTGATGGCTTCTTTGACAAGTACCATGCTTTTTATTAACACAATCTATAGTGTGTGTTTGTATTTGTTAACAGGTACCTTACTTTTTAAAGGGAGTGGCTTTGTTACCGTTGTAGCAATGGCTATATACAGGGCCAAAACAGCAATTTTCATGGGTTAAAGTTGTAATATTTGTAATTGTCAGGATAATACTATAATTTGTAGTGGTTGCCACCAATACTTTGGCACGGCGACAAATATGCAATTTTATTAAAGTTTATTTTTGTCATTTACTAGCAAACAGTCTAAGAAGGGTAATATGGTATTTTACTCATTTGATCACAAAACCATAAAAAAAATTGGATAAAAACCACTCTTGGCTGATGATAGGAGTTTTTTTGCTAATATTTTAAAAAGTTATGGTAAATTGAGATTATTTCTATTTCATGTTTCTTTAGATTTTCCATTTCTTTTCTTCCATGATTAAATGGGGAGAAAGTTTCTTCAAAAAAAAGAAAAAAGAAAAAAGAAAGTAGCCGAGTAAGGTTGCCCTAGTTTGACACTTGTCTTTTGAAACATTCTGACATCTATTTCATGCAAAATCGACGTAATCATCTAGTCACCGTGTATATTCGAGATGATAACAACATTCAAATTGTCAAATAAAATAATTAATTAAAACCACATGACATGTTATGTATGTTAGTTATATTGTATGTTAAAAATCTAAAGGGAAATGATTTAGAAAAGCACTCTTCTTCTTCGTGTTGTCATTCCAGTGAAAATGGTGATCAATTATATTGTCTTTTCATGATAATTTATTTAATTAATTGTGTGTCATTTTCTAAGCTTGCTTTCCATTCACTTCTTGCATAAGTTGTTCATTACCAGGACCACATTTTCAATTAATTCCAACGTAAGATAAATTAATGCTAGACAAAGAAAAAAAATAACTAAGAGCTTGTAATTGTCACGATATTCTTTTTTCAATTTCCAAATGATGATTTTTTTTCTTTTTTAATCTAACATTATATTGTTATATTACTCAATGACTTATCTTATTAACTACAAAAAATGTAAATTAACTAATAACTTAATAATCGACCAATATCTGTAAAGTGTGCAGTTAGTCAGTTTACATAATCCTTATATTAGAATATTTTTCGATTTTGATTTTTGATATGATCTGCTAAAAACTTTTAGAATTCTTCCTATAATCAATGTTATGGAGATACATGTAGGACATCAATTGAGATTAAAATTTAGATTTTGTTGTTAATTTAGTTATCTAGCATATATGTTATAATAATTAATGGAGAACATGTTCATATCTTTAGATATTTCAAGTAAAAGGTGAAGGAGTCATTATTACGCAAAAGAACCCTACCATTAAGGGCTAACTAATTCTAATGGATCAGTGAGAATATGGTTGCGTTTACAATGAAAGCAATCTGACTAAAACACTCCTCACTATTGATTGTTGTTTGAAGTGGACATCGCAACTAAAATATTAAACCTCGATTTCAAGAAACAATCATCCTTCTTTCACATACTCACTTGCTCCTTTCCCTTTAATAGTAGGAGGATAACATTAGGATTTAGGAATATATATATATATATATCTGAACATCCAACATTAAAAGGTGAACATAGAAAATTTGTAAATTCAGATATGTAGATTTCTGACCTATGAATATTTTTTAAAAGATGTTTATAAAGTCTAAATTTAACTTATTAGATCTAATATAAATTATCTTCTCAATTACACGCATGTATCTACTACATACATAGGCAGAACATATACACGTAGTCTTCATTTTTATTAGGAAACAAACTTTGTAATACTAAATAACTTCAGGCCCATATTGTTTTTGTACATCACAACACTAATATACAACAATTTATACGGTTAACAACTGCTTACATACTCTCCTGTCTCTCTATGGTTACATGGCCTATTCACTTCTCTTCCATCACAAGTATGCATATACATGTATGCCTCTTATTGACAAAGTGCGCATGCCTCACTTTACAACATACAATAAGATACATACAAGAATTTCATGGTCAACATTATATCCCTTCTAAACATTATTTTATTCAAAACCCTTCTCACAATTCTAAGCTATAAACATGTATAATACAAGTACGGAAACCATCTAAAGGTTTCAAGGGTATTCTGCTAACTTGAGAACCTTATTGTTTGTTTGTTTCTTTTTTTCTTTGTTTTGTAACTTCAAAGGAGCTAGGGGTGTATGAATTTGAAGAAAAGGATTTTTAAAAAAGTTAATATTTGAGGGAATTGTAAGGGGTTTTTTTCAACTTGAATACATGTCAAAAAAAAGGGGAGGAAACATTCATCAACTCCTCAAAATCCCATTCCCCGAATTTTATCTCTTCTCCTTGCCATGGAAAGTTTCCAACCCCAGCTGATACATTCTCCACTTTATTGTTATTGTTATTGATAACGATGTTGGTATTGTTAACAAGGCTATTGTTATTAGTGTTTCTACGATCATAGGTGTTATTTTCAGTCCTCTTTGCGCTTTCTTCTTTGCTTATACTCTCTAAAGGTGGGACATAAATTTCCCCAAAATACCCCTGTTCTCCAAGGAGACAATCACCACCACCACTTATCCCAACTTGAGCCATGCATGTGCTTGGATCATACCCATGGTGATAACCCTCATCAAGCTTGTTCATGCCATGCTCAATCACGGGCAACTGAACATCCATCATCATGTGATTTAACACCATGGATGCTGAAAACGGCATGGATGGGGATGCTGATGATGAGGATGTATCCATGTACATAGGCATGACAATACCATTACCACGTTCATGCATGGACATGACCAAAGCTCCTCCTCCCATGTTGGCTTCTAACTTAGGCTGATGACAACGATGATGATGATCAGATGAAGAATCACTTGTGCATGTATTTGGTGAAGTTGTGGATGGTGGAGATGATGATGAAGATAGACTCTTCAGCCTCTTCTTGATGGTTGAGTTCCAAAAGTTCTTTATTTCATTGTCGGTACGTCCCGGCAAGCGAGCCGCAATTTGAGACCACCTTAATTTTTCAGACAAATCAACGTACATATGTACATAAGCAGTTGATCAACCAAAAGTCAATTTCAGTACTTTGATGCGTTTAATAGGAAAAAAAAAATATGATGTAGATGGTGACCCGAGTGTGTTTTTTTAATGTTAAATGCATGCATTGAATTGATTTGCATGGAAGTTAAAATCATAACAAGACATGAGAAGAAGAGTGTCTTCGACTCAAAGGATGCGACAGAGATGTTTTAACTGATAAATTAATCTTTATATAATTAATTTAACAATGTCATAGATCTGGAAAATGTGTTTGACGGTAGATTTTGACATTTTTTTAAGAAAATAATTATTGTAAACGCCTTTCTATATATAAATATATAAATAATGTTTTCGAATTATTATTGAGTTTTAAGACACTTAAGTCTTCCAAAAGCTTGCTTCTTTGTTAATTTGCTATACATATTGTGAAACAGAAAATGTTTTGAATTCTAAAAATGTTTTGTATATATATGTACTAAAAGATTAATACACTTAACATTTGGTATATATACTGCATATATTAAACAAAGATGCTAAACTATAGATTTAATTTTTGAAATATTTCATGGAACACATAATTGGTTACATCTGTTTTATTATATTGATTTTTGTTACATTTTTCTTTGTTTTATATAATTACTTACCTACTTTTTTGTGTATTCATGGAAATGTAAGAATAAGAATGCATTTTTACAATTAGCTAGCTAGTGATGTTGGTATAAATTTGTTTGTATTACAATACAGAGTATGCTGACTCATGGGGTGGTTCTTTCATAATGAATATGATAATTAAAGGATTTTCAAATGTTGGAAATGTAGACTTTAATTTGTTTTATAACATAATTTACTTAAAGTAAACAAACAATTATTTTGATGTGGGTGATGACTATTTTAGCTGGAAAATATCTTGTACTTCATGTTGAAATATCGACTTCAAATCACACTCGCATCAGATTAGATTAGGGTCATAAATTGAAAAATAAAACAAAAAAACAAAAATATTTTGTTGAGTCGAGCAAAAGTTGAAAGTACTTTTTAGAGAGAGAGAGCAACGTTTTCTATAAAATTTGCATTCAAATAACTTAAAGCAGGAAACAAGAAAAAGAAACAGTTGTATATGGTGAAAAAAAATTAATGATAAGGTAATGAAGAAAGAGATGGGAAAAAACCTGTTGCCGAGAAGGGCATGTAAGTGGATAATAAGTTCTTCTTCTTGTGGAGAAAAAGCACCTCTCTTGAGGTCTGGCCTCAAGTAGTTGATCCATCGGAGACGGCAGCTCTTTCCACACCTCTGCAAGCCAGCATTTCTGGCAACATCACTCCAACAGCCTTGGCCATTGTTCAGCATGTAGCTCATCAGCTTGTCATCTTCCTCCGGTGACCACAAACCCTTTCTTAGTTTGATGTTGCTGTTGTTGTTTCTCCCACCACAAAGCTGATCAGGCTTTCTCATATTTTCTTTCTTGTATTTTTTTTTTGTGTGTGATCAGAACCTTTGAAGGTTAAGTTTTTCTCCCAACGGGTTTGATGTAGATCAGTGAAGACTTTATAGAATGATTGAGAGAGAGAAGAGACGAGGAGAGAGAGAGAGAGAAGGCTTGATGAAGTGGAAATTATTATCATGATGATGGCGATGTGGTTGTAGGGTTTGCTTAGAATATAGGGAAGAGAGAGAGAGAGAGAAAAGAGAGGGAGAAGTTGGTTGATGGGTCTAAGTAGAAAACGGTTTGAAATGAGTCACAAGCAACAGGAAATATCTTCAGTAAGACGGACATACTATATCATTATATTTATATAACCTATATTTAATAACAAATTAATAATTCGTTAAATATACAATCTAGATGAAAGTATATCAACTACCCGATTATTTGA
The DNA here is from genome assembly GCA_022984855.1 of Dimocarpus longan. Lineage (NCBI taxonomy): Eukaryota > Viridiplantae > Streptophyta > Magnoliopsida > Sapindales > Sapindaceae > Dimocarpus > Dimocarpus longan. The sequence goes on along the minus strand of CM041023.1, from coordinate 6,186,435 downwards.
ACTAATTAAAATAAAATGTATAGTACATGTTTTATTTAAAAACATACCGATAATATGATACATTTATCTTATTAAAGTGTACTAGAGGGAAAGAGGTATTCGTCTTGCGTTTGACTCTATATGATGTTATTATCTTTTTTGCTACTTAGAGGTGTTACATTTTTCTTCACTCACAAGGTAATTTCATCAATATTCATGTATATGTATTATGAATGGTCTGAAAAAAATTTATAAATGCGAAGCTATTTTGTTTGATAACCAAGCCAAGATTTTTGCTTCCCCTTCACGTTATCTCATTCGATCTCTTATCCCTCCACACGTGTATGTGAAGATAGATTGTAAGATAATGAAGAATAATGCTGATCATTGTACACTGTGACATGCCATTAAAACCCAATCAACTTGTTTCAATTTCTTGATTAATGGTAGGCCAAAAATTAACACGTTTAGTGTTTTGATAGATGAAGGGAAAAGTAGAAATGACTCCAACATGTTTCTCAAGAAAATATATAGAGAACGTTAAATATATGGAATTTATGAACGTTATATATAGTTGTAAAACTCTCTTTCCCAAAAGTCAATCGAATATTTCTCTTTTTTGTACCTTAATTCTTAAAATATTAGTTTCTTTATCAATAATAAATTTTATAAATATTAGTTGAGTCAATGACGTAATTGAATCTACATGGTACTGGCATGGTTTTCAACATCTTACTACAAGACTAAAATTAGTGGACTCTATTAATAATATCATATTATACAATATAAATAATCGATTAAATGTATTTATCATAGTATCTGCTATGATATAATGATCGGGTACAACACATTCGATATATAGAATATTTCTCCACAAGATAGAGTGAAGGGGAGAAAATGGAACTCGTCTGAGTATATCATCATCTATATGTTAATAAAGATATGAAATTTTACATTATCTTGTTTCACCTAGAAAACCACCCCAGATTGCTACTAACGACCCTATATAAAGTTTGGTTGGCTTAAGATTCAATTTTACTATAGATCCACTAGTGTTCATTTCGTCATCCATATTTATATCTCATCTTTTTTCACCATCTCTTTAGTAAATATATATTTTCATTCATATATAAGAAACTTCTCTTACTTTATTATCATTATTTTTAATGAGAAACCTTCTTCTCTTATAGATTAGGTTTTTAAACAAATTTCTAACTGCAAAACTATATATCCATGGTAGTCTAACAGTAAGGGTGGTTTGACAGAAATTTCAATAAAAGGAACTATTTTATTCATGCATAAAGACAATGTTTAATTTGTATTCTAAATTAAGTAATCAAATAACTGCTAAAAAAATAATGAAATTGTAGATTATGATTTAAGTAGCTAGGCGAGTCTCTTTTGCCTTCAATTTTCAGTTACTGATATTGACATATATAAATATATAAAGAGAGAGTTTTTATAATCAGATACATCTTATTTTAAAAAGTAAAGACCAACTAATTAAATTAATCTATTATTTTTCCTAAAATAAATTTTTCCTTCTATTTAATTTAAATGTAACTCATAAATTTAATTGATTAGTACTTATTTTTTAAAATTAGATATAAGCATTATATATATATATTATATAATGACTTTATTAAAGAAGAAAGAAATGGTGCAGCAGAATATTGACTTTTTTATAGCATCTATTAGAAGCAACAACAAATATACAATTGGGTGACTTCACTTTCTTTTGTTTTCTTATTTGACTATACAAAGAGCATATATACGTACATGTCTTCTTTTTTCATTTTGAAAATTAGTAGCCGACAAGAAAATATGGCACCAAACGAGCGGCAGGCATAGTTTTATAAAATGTTGCTCTAAAAATAATAAAATGAAATGAACATGTTAAATTTGATGTTTCCAACCTCTTATAAATTATTATATTAATTTTGATAACTTCAAAACCAAAATAACGAAAATAGACTTGTTACAGTTTTAAAACCTTACATTACTGGGAACGGTGGCCTGGGGATTGAGAGTTTGGCCCACTCATGTCTTGTCCAAAGTTATGGTTCAATCTTAGGTAATTTTTTCATATGATTCGGATAGTTTTCTTCTATTTCTGGGAGGTGATATGATAGGTCCTTCTCCTTACTTGGCCTGTCGGCCGTCTCACGGTAGTCGTCCAGCGAATATCTGATTCAACTGAAAAGTTTCTGTAAAGTTACGCCGTTTACTTTTCAAACTTTTCTAAATTTTCGTTTAGAACAAAAAACATGGGGAAATTTTATTTTTTTTTTCCAAACCTTTACAAAACGGATTTATTTATTTGTGCATGCCAACTCATTTTCAAATAATTCAATAATTTAATTTAATTTGGTCCCTTTCCCATTGGTTACTTCAAGTTCACATGGATTATGTTTCTTACTCAAGTTCATTTCATATAATACTCACACCAAATTCATGTATTAATTGAGTTTGAAATGACCGTTTTGCTCATAAAAAAAGTCAAATGGATGTGAGGTTATTGAATGGATATATGGTGGAGTTGTGACATTTTTAGTATATATGTTGAATTGTAATCTAAGTGATTAATTGGTGTTTGATATGTTGAAAATTTATTTGGGTGAATGGTTGAATCCTTGAATGATTTTTTTTTTAAAGGAAAAATGTTGGTTGGAAAGTTAGTCCAAGAATTTGGTAAAATTGTGTTTGGTGTGTGTGGGAATTTGATTAAGTTATTAATGTGAAATTTGTGAATTCTAAATCAATGTTATGATTGGATTAAAATGTAGGGAAATTTCAAGGTCAAGGGAGGACAGTGGTGAATTAGTGGTTGAAATAAGTTGTGAGTAGTTATAATTTTTAAAGTATTTATAAGCTTTTAATGAGTTATAAGTTATGAATTTAATTATTGTTTAGTTACTTATTAATAATTGTTAAAGTGACCATTTTTATTTTAAGCATCAATTCTATAATTATGATGTATTTAAACTTTAGCATGTTACTTATTTTAATATTAAAGCTATTTAGTATATTTGAGTATATATATGTAAGAATAGACATGCAAGGTCGTCACAGGAAATTAATACCGACGCCTATGATAGTAAACCAAAAGCATCTAAACTTTCTTTAAAAAAAAATACTAAAAATTCTTGCTTTTCTTGTAACCTATTGCTTGAAACTAAAATATCATTTTTCTTTAAAAAACATACTAAAAATGTACTTTGGCATGCAATTTGCATTTCCTATATACTTAGCCCATAAGTCATGGGTTCGAGACACAGGGAATGCGAAATAAATTGGTTGGGGGCTGAGATATCCTGTGACGGTCCAAGTCCAAGAGAGAGGGACGAGTTGTCACATGATATACAGACTGCGCCTTAGAATACCTTGACTGGTTTTAGACCTGGTTGCTCTCTAGATATGTATCAATATTTCAAAATAAAAACCTCACATTACCATCCATATAAAATAAGGTGAGCAAAGTCATCTGAAACGTACCACTTGGGATTCTCACAGCGACCGAATATGAGATTAATTTTTTGTAAGCAAGTTTTGGAACACTATTAATTTATGATTACATATTAATTCTTTAATGCTCCATATTCTTATCAACCAAACAGTAATAAAAACCTCACATTACTATCCATATAAAATAAGGTGAGCAAAGTCATCTGAAACGCACCACTTGGGATTCTCACAGCGACCGAATATGAGATTAATTTTTTGTAAGCAAGTTTTGGAACACTATTAATTCATGATTACATATTAATTCTTTAATCCTCCATATTCTTATCAACCAAACGGTACTACTGCACACTCTTGTCCTTACGTATTTATCTTCTAGAATGCAGAATTACTGAAGACAGAATCATCATATCGCATATGCCGGCAAAGGGAGACTTAGTCTTAATTGGCGATGGATGGGGCAGCCCCTAACACATTTCTAAAAAACATTGGTAAAACCTAAAAGCCATATCAATGGCTCATAATTGGTGGACACACTACTTCGATCCCCACATCAAAAAGAAACATGCATCTTCCCTAACCAAACAAATGGACTCTTTCAGTTCCAAAAAAAATGATAAAAATGGACTCTTTCTGCTGCCCAAAATGAGTAACGACCATGGTCTCGTCTTTGGATGCTACAAAAAGATAGACGGCAAGGTCCAAAAGTTGTAAAACAGTTCCATAAAAGTTAAAAGAGCAATCAATTTGATAAATTGTAATAATGTTTTTGACAATGAGAGTTCTTCTATTTATTATCGAAACCTTTTTAATAGTAAATATTAATATATCATAGTCTTAAGTCTTAAATATTATAATTGATTACTTTTCTAACAGTTTAAATTTGATGATAACTAACACGATATCATAGTTTAAAGGTTTCTAGTTCAAACTCTTTTTTTTCTTTTATTTCGAATTCTTGTTACACATGTTAATACGTTTGGAGACGTTTAGTATGTCTCCGACATCTATCCATGTTTCACGTCAGAAGCGTGTTAATGTGTTATAACATCAAATCTTAAATATTATAGCTGATTCTTTTCTATCAATTTAAGTTTTTTAATCTTATGATGACATTTTTATGTTTTAATGTATCGATTGAAATCAATCAAAAGAATTTCGAAAAAAAAAAAAACATTTGAAGTGTCCCCTGAATAAAACTTAATAAATGTCATATATGTATGTATATATATATATATATATATATATGAAAACGGTTTTTCCATAACTAATTTTTTTAAAATTAATATATTTTTCGAAATTGTATTTAATTTATTAAGAAACTTTCCAAATTACCTTAGATCCCATAATGAGAAAAAACAAAAAACGAAAAAAACAAAAAAAAAAAAGCGAGAGTGTATATAGTATCTACCATCAAGTGGGAATGGGGATCATGAGCATGGAGATTCCAAGATAAAATAAGTAGTTTTGGAACTTAGATTAGTGTTGTGTCAGGTCAGGATTAGTTTTGAGTGTTGGTCAAATAAATCTTCAAAATGAAAGATTAATGAATGTTTTTGCCGGTCGCATCAGAATTTCACATCATTTCGTTAATGCAAATCATATTATGTTGAATTCAAACAATCTCATGATTACAATTATTTCTGTAAGAAGCAAAGCAAAGTGCAACCAACTTTTTGAGAGACACCCATCCATGCCCAAAATCAACAATATTTCTACAGTCATCATTAAAATTAGGATATCGAACCCAATAACTGGTTACTAACAAAAGGTGAAAAGTACATAAACAGGTAAACTCACATGTACTAATTTAATTTGGTATTTACAAAACATAAAATACATATATTTATATAGTGAAAATGTAAGTACTTATAGGTGATCTCATAAGAATCTTGGTATTACCCACTCAACACTGGAAGGTAGAGTTTGGTAGGATTCTTGATGACTGTCTAACGGAATATATATATATATATATATATATATATTATGATTAAGACCAGATTTATTTATTATACGGATAATCCTATTTTCCTCTCTATAGTTTGATATAATACAAAAATTCCTCAATATTTTTAAAAATCACTAATATCCCCTTATTAATTTAGAAAATAAGTCAAATACTCCCTATATTTATGAAATGTCCAAAAAACTCCTTACCGTCAAAATTGATTTTGAAAATCAAAGTTTAACTGTTAATGTGAAAAAGTAAAACTTTAGGAGTATTTTGATCATTTCAATAACTGTAATAATAGCAATAGATAAAGTGAGATCCCCCAAAACTATATGAGATAGTTAGCACTTATATAAAACTATAAGGGGGAATGGAATTATCCATTTATCATAAATCAAGATTATGTGTTGGTCTAAATTTTTATTAAATTTTTTAAAAATATTGGAAGATGTTTAACTATTATAATGCTCAACTAAAAACTTGGACCGGATAAAAATTTAAGATGATTTGGGATTAAGAGTTGTTATACTTCACATGGTTGTGTTTTTGGAAGTATATCTGATCAAGAATTCAAATATATATATTAAAGAAGATAAAAGGTGAAAAAAGTTGAAGAACATTGGAAGTACTCCAAGGTTTCAACTTTAATTGTCAATGCTTTCTTCTTACTGTTTTCTTGGCAAAGCTTTGTCTGTACCTGTAAAAGATTACTCTACTTATAAGCAAGGATGCCTTTTTGTTGATGAGACTGGCCCAACCTAGGAAAGCCTTCTAGTTCACTAAACCAAAATACTAGTTTATAAATTATGCTTCTCTAATTAAAGAGTTTACTTATTTTCAAATGCAAGGCCATTAACTATTATCTAGTCAGTATAATGCTCCCAACTAAACATCCTTGGTGTAGTGTCAGTAGGGTATGTCTAATGAAAGCAAAATCCGTATTTGTCTCTCATGCTAGCAAGCCTTTCTATTTCTTAGGGCATGTATAATCATGGAAAATATACCAAATTGAAATGGGCCTCAACCCTTTGTACAATGATTCTAGATAAAAACAAAGACAACTCATTTCTTTGACCATCATCATTAGATATATTGAACGATTGAGATTTGACATTCGGATAAAACAAAAAATTACATGAATGGCTGGTCCATGGCTTTGTATAACATTCCAACATGAAAAGAACAATAGAGTATAGAAAACAAAACAACCACCAAGTGAGTGCATTTGAATTCATTCATCTAATAACTAGGAATGATGAGATGTTCAATATTTTAAAGCAAATGTATCAAGATTTTGTCACATTTTTAATTTACGAGTTCTTAAAAAACCTTGTTTTGGTGGTTATGCAATCAAGAAGTACACATTATAACAAAGAAACAAATAATAACTAAAAGAAGGCCTAAACAATAGTGGATGCCTGGTTGAAAAGGAAATCTAAAAAAAAAAAAAGAAAAAACCGAAGTGTAAAGCAAAGAAAACAAGCACCAATGAACAAATTTGACAATTAGAAAAAAATCTGCAAGTTTTGCTGTAGAGAATGCATTACCTATTGCTGATCTAACTAGTTTGTATGTTGGAGAACCAAAAAAGGATATGTGGTCCACATTTACTCATCCTAGAAATATGAAATTAGCACACAAGTAGACTGCGTGTAAGTTGTTGAGTGTCAATGTCAAGTTAAATTTAGAATAGAAACATCAATAAGCCAACTATACTCATCCTGACAGAACATCCGTCCTGCAGACAGATATTTTCTTATTTTGTTATCTACCAAGCACTTGAGCAAGAATAATCTGCTTCATGATATATTTCCTTGCAATGATTAAATCATGGTGGTACTCAAGAGTGATCAAATTTCAGAGTAGACTACAGCAATTGTATACTTCAATTGACAAATTCCACTATGGATGAATATCTATATGAAACATGAGGTATCAATTCTCGAATAAGGCACGAACTCAGCCCCAAAATATAGAAGATCCGCAAGCAAACAACACCTTCAGCAGGCTGGTGAAACATTATCAGGCTGTATATATATTGAATACAGTGGAATTAATTCAACACATTTGTTTTTCTTAGCTCATTTTAGCATTGATACAAGTACAAAAAATCACATATTGCAAATACTATGACAAAGAAACAAGAAAATTGATGTGTTTAGCACTGAAAATGGGAGACAGAGAAACAGAAGACACAAAACAAATGTTGTGCAAGCAAGAAACCACCAGTTGAATGGAGGATCAATGTTACTAGGTTATTCATAAATTTTTTTTTTTTTCAATTATAATTGGTAAATCTAAGTCAACATTATGTTGACTTCACTTGTAACCAATGCGGTTCCACCAGTAGTTGCAAACTACAAAATAGATGCCATGGGCTACTGAAAGAGATTATATTACCTACCACTTTCTTTTTTTTACCAAATCAACTTCATTAAATTCTATAAGAGGGCGACAACACAATATCAGCATAAGCATTACCTCATCCCAAAAGGAACAACACCATTACAAAGTCTGAACAGTTTAAAGTCAAGATCCTCTAAACATGCATGCCACTAAACCCTCCAAAACACAACTAAACAAAATCCAAGTCCTAATCATAACAAATCCTCAACCCCACATCTTAAATGCACTACGATAGACCGTAACACAATAATCCAACAACAAGATGCCTTTCTTATCTACAACCATATGCTCAACCACCTTCCACCTGCATAGAACCACTACACATTCACTCATGCCTTACAAGCATGTCCTTTAGCATATACACCAAAAAGGCCTTGAAATCCATGCTAGTGTCATCTAAAGTCCACAAAAGTGAGTGCATTTTGTAATTCTGTCATCAAATTATTAGGAGTGATGGGATGTTCAATATTTTAATCCAAATTATTAAAATTATGCCACATTTAAATTTCGGAGTTCTAAAATACTTTGTTTTTCAAAAGTTCATTGGTTATGCAATCAAAAAGTACACACCATAACAAAGATACTAAAAGTAAATTAATGGTCCAAACAATAGTGGATGACTGGTTGAAAAGGAAATCTGAGACAGCAAAGTGGGAAGTCATGAAAACGAGTGACAATTTGACAGAAAGAAAAATATCTGCAAGTTAGAGGTGTAGAATTAAAGCAGATGCATTATCTATTGCTGATGTGAAACTTTAGCTCCAAAACCATTTGTAACACCATCAGTTCAACGTGTAAAGATATTATCCGTTATATCTCCAATGCTAACAACTTCCTAGTTTTAGTAAAAGTCTACAAATGCAGCTCTATAACTCTTATTAATTTGGCAACGTAGAACAGGTACATAGGACTAGAATACCTGAAAATTTTAGTGTATGCATCTAGTTCCACCTGTCATACCAACTGGCATGAAGGGATCATCTCAGCAGAAATCTTGAGTTATCATAATCAATCTTATGACTATTTGTCCAAATTTATGCTCACGCAAAGTTTCATTTACATGAGACATATTATAATTGATGAAGAACATTGATATGTCTATGTTTTGAAAAAATTCAGGATCGGTAGATATAATTCAAACTCAAGGGTAATGACTATTGGGAAACACAATTCCTCACCAGCTAGCTATAAGCTGTTAAGCATCAGTAGTTGCCCTTGTCTATAGCTAGAGTTAAAGCTACAAAAGATCTTCGAAAGAAAATTAAGATAACAGCTCAAGCAGAGGAAAGTTTGTGTCAGTTGGAAGTCACAAGTTAATTAGTAAGCAAACTAAAAATCCTAACAAGGACATCAATATGACAACTCAGGCTAAGTATGGAGTTGTGTTACAGCCCCAGAGAGTGGAAAGTCGAATTGACCAGCTGACTGGCAGCACCTCAACAATAAGATACATGCACCCAGTTTTTCCGGCCCTGTCCTTTAACAGGCATGTTTTCAGTTCATATTTACTCATCTTCAACTAAATTCTATAATGGAGAGTGCAAAAAGGACATTACAGTCTGCATTTACTCATATAAGAAACATAATTTTAGCACTTAAAATATTGTGTTTCGTCTAAGCCGTTGCATGTCAACTGAATTTAGGATGGTGGACAACAAAAACACTCCAAATTAGTGTCCATAGGAGTAATATTTACCAAAATTATTAAATGCACAAAGTATCAACATTATAAATAGTAAATCTAAGTCACCTTTATGACCTGAATTGTCACCAATGTAGGCCACAAGACTTGAAAACTACAAAGCACAGATGCCATAGGTTATGGAAACAGATTATATTAAATCAACTTAAACTATATCTATAAAAGGGTGACAACACAATAGCCACAAAAGCATTACCTTCCCTCAGCCCAAAAAGAACACCACCACTATAAATAAAGGCCAGAACAAATCCAAGTCAAGATACTCTAATAGCATAGATGCCACTAAAGCCTCCAAAACCCACCCTCACCTCAAAACAACTAAAACAAATCCAAGCCCTAATCATCAAAAACCCTCAACCCCACATCTTAAACCCACTACTCAGAACCCTAACACAGTCATCCAACCCACAAAATGCCTTCCTCATCTACAACCAAATGCTCCACCACCAGCCACTTCCACACAACCACTACACTTTTACTCATGCCTTACAAGCTGCATGTTCCTTATCACATGCCGCACACTCGAAAGGCCTTGAAATCCATGCTAGTGTCATCAAATATGGTCACTTGCATGACCTTTTCATCCAAAACTCCTTGATACATTTCTATGTCACTAAAAAAGACATCTTTTCAGCCCACCAGGTTTTCAACTCTGTACAAAACCCAGATGTTGTTTCTTGGACTAGTATCATTTCAGGGCTTTCCAAATGTGGTTTCTTGGTAGAAGCTATTGATCTGTTCACTGCCATGAATGCCAAACCTAATTGTAACACACTTGTTAGTGTTATATCTGCATGTTCTAGTTTAGGGTCCTTAAAGTTTGGTAAAGCTATTCATGGTTATAGCTTGAGGAATTTTGATGAAGATAATGTTATCTTGGACAATGCAGTGTTGGATTTCTATGTAAGATGTGGCTCACTGGAGACTGGAAGGTACCTGTTTGTGAAAATGCCTAAGAGAGATGTTGTTTCTTGGACTACAATGATTGGTGGGTATGCACAAAGAGGGTTTGGTGAAGAGTCAGTGAGGGTTTTTCAGGAAATGTTGCAAACAAAGGAAACTCAGCCTAATGAGGCCACTCTTGTTAATGTATTGGCTGCATGTTCATCAATCAGTGCTTTGAGTTTAGGTCAATGTGTGCATTCCTATATACGTTATCGATATGGATTTTCGGTTAGCAATCTTGTAGGAAATGCTCTGATCAACATGTATGTTAAATGTGGTGACGTGGGTATGGCAATGCAAGTCTTTAACGTGCTTAAAGACAAGGATATAATCTCTTGGAGTACTGTCATTAGTGGCTTGGCCATGAACGGCTACAGCAGGCAAGCTTTGCAGGTATTCACTTTGATGATCATTAACTGGGTTCATCTAGATGATGTTACTTTTACTGCATTGTTGTCTGCGTGTAGTCATGGAGGCTTGGTTGATCAAGGATTGATGATCTTTAAAGCAATGAGAAGTGTCTATAGGATTGTGCCCCAAATCAAGCACTATGCTTGCATGGTTGACATGTATGGTCGAGCAGGACTCCTGGAGGAAGCAGAGGGTTTTGTTAGAGAAATGCCTCTGGAACCTGATGGGCCAATCTGGGGAGCTCTACTGAATGCTTGCAGAATTCATGGAAACGAGAGACTGTTCGAAAGGATTAAGCAGGAGCTTATCCATACGAAAGACGTGAGCGCGGGAGCTTTTGCATTGTTGTCCAACACTTATGCCACTGCTGATAGATGGGAAGATGCATATAAGGCGCGGGATGACATCAGAATTATGGGGTTGAAGAAGAAAGCAGGGTGTAGCTGGATTGTGGTGAATACATTAATGCCTGAAGAGTGCAGATATCTCAAGTAAAAATTCATTCCCACTCATGATTAGGCTCTTTTTATGTGCTGCATTGAATTGGATCTGAGAGAATTTTGTCTTTATACACAAGATTACAAACAAAAAATTGCGCCAGAATGTAATTATGCAATACAGAAGTACTCTAGGCCAAAATTTTGATCTCAAATAAATAATAAAACAAAGCACTCAACCATATTGCATCAAAGAGTAAGGTACAGTCTTACAGACTATAATAACTTTGTGAGCTCTAGATTCAAAATTGCCTTAACAAAAACATATTAAAAAGAGGACAAAGAAACTCCTCTGCAGGTGAATCTAAGTTTCAACAGCAATGGACTATTTCAGGTTCATTCAACTCTGCAGGACACAAACCATTTATCCCACGCAAAAAGAAAGCCATACTGATTGCTAACAGGTTCAGTGCAAAAGCAAGGCATAAATCCTTCTCTGTCGCAAGAGAGAATTCATATTGATTGCTATCGAGCCGAAAAGATGCAAGATGTAACAATCCTGAGAAGTATGACAAAACCAAATGATGAATATTACAAAGTTCGTAAAGAAGAAAACTAATACAATTCCATACTATTATCTGATCATGATGTGATTTACAGCATCTAGAATGGGAAATAAAGTGTTACAACATGACAAAATGTCCAAATTCAAAGTAGAGCGTAAAACAACAGCATGGATTCTCACCAACTATGAGGAAACAAGTTCCATTCCATATGTTTACTCAAAGATGAGAAGGATACTGGCCATGCATATTAAAGAAAATTCTGATTGGTCATGATGCTAGAAGAAACCATTCAGCTAATAATAGCAAGAATGCCAATTTCATTTCTATCTATACCCAACAACCAAGTGTTTGAAGTTGCCACGAGATATGTTTACAGATGATGAAGATGCAGTAAACAACCAAGAAAAATAACATATAAATAGTTCTCATATATTAACTTTTTGAAAGGCACATAAAGTGTTTATATTTGCATTTGACTCCCAAGAATATACAGGACCAAAAATAGGGAGGTTTCACATAGAAAGATTAATAAAGCAATTCTCACACTTGCAGCTTTTTTTTTGTTTTCTAATTCAAAATAAAGGTCTATATTACAATATCAATTTCATTTACTCACGGTGATATCTCACCATCAATGGCAAAGGAAATGTACATGACTTTAGAAACTCCAAAGAACATAATCTATTAATGCATATTCTGATAATGAGGGAAAGATACCATTGCTATCAAAATTCAAACATAGTGACTACTAAAGAAACTACTTCTTTTAGCGACTGCAAAATTTCACTAACAAATTTGGCACTATATAACAATATAAGCACCAAAGAAATGAAAATGAAATCTTGTGATGGCTACAGATTATGGAATATCAAGCTTTTTGTCAATACGGAACACAACCAAAAGATGAAAGGGTAGATTACAAGAGACAATCTGGAAAAAGTTACCAAAGAACAAAGCATATCACATACCTTAAACACGTCAGCGTCTATCAGTTTTTCCAGTGGAGCGTTTTCCAGAGAATAGATGCTTTGGTTTCAGGGTAGGAATAACTCTATCAGCCTCTCCACGTCGAGCATCCTTGTTCCTCTTCTTAACAGATTTCTTGGCAAGTTTATGTGCCTTGACCTTTTGAGCAGAGTCCTTGAAGCCCTCTCCCGGAACAACTTCACTTGGAGGCCGTGACCTAGATCTTGACCTAGATACAGATCTGGACCTCATGCGCAGCTTCTTGTTTGGTTGGTCCATGTCCACATCCATAGCATCACCATTATCTCTTTCTACCCTGTCAACTGACCTCTCCCTCTTACGGCCCCTTGACTTGCTGCGGGCACGATTAATTGCCATAGAAGGATCCAGCCCCAAAGCTGATAGCTGCCTCCCCATTCTCTCCGTAGTGAACTTCTTGTCCTTGTCAAATTTTCTTGGTACAGTGGGCCGACTTTCTGCAGTGCTTTTCTTGACCCTATGCTGTTGAATAAGCAAGCTTTTCTTTTTCCTGATCTCTGCCAAAGCTTCCTGTTCTTCTGGGGTCAGTTCCTGGCCATCCATTTCAAAATCGTCATCTTCATCCTCTGCCTCTCGAAGACCTTCTTCTCTTTCCAGCTCTTCAAGCCTTAATAAGATATCAGGGTCAACAAAGTCAGCCACATTGTGACCATCAAGAATTTCAGGCATTACATCTTCTTTCCAATCATCATTGACCAATAAATAATTCTTCTTCAAACTAGCAGAGTATACACCAGCACCACCATTCTCATTCTCCAAATCTTTTTCAGTTTTCCTCTTCTCCTTCTCTACTTGTTTAGCTTTAGCTTCCAAAACTGCTTGAGGTATACAGGGAGGCCTTTCCTTCTGGTCACGCGGCTTTGGCATTGCAACATGAAACCGATTCAAGCAGTCATTTATCTTTTTGCTTTTCATCTTCAATTCTACCCTTTGATTCAATAGCCTCTCACAAGCTGCATTCCTTACAGCACTTACTCCCTCTTCAGTCAAAGTGCTCATTGTCAATAGCACCCCCTCATCATTGTCAGCCTCACCTCCCTGGCCCATTACAGTCTTCAATGCTTCAGCCTTCATCTCCATGACCAACTTCTTGTCTTCCTCGGATAACCCGTCCAGTGGCTGCAAGTCAGTCTTGTTGCACACTATGACCAAGGGTTTGTTCATAAACAGAGACTTAATGCTGTGAAAAAGAGCTGCCTGTTGAGCAATGCTGTAACCACATGACCCTGAGATGTCCAAGAAGAACAACACAGCTGCTCGCAGATGTGCCAGAGCCGTTATACTGCACATCTCAATAATGTTACGATCTTCAAATGGTCGGTCCAAAATCCCTGGTGTATCAATCACTTGGTACCTCAGGTATTTATAATCTGTATGACCCACAAAGAGTGACTTTGTGGTAAAAGCATATGGCTGGACATCCACATCAGCCCTAGTGATCTTGTTCATAAATGAACTCTTTCCAACATTAGGGTACCCACAAATCAATATTGTCCGAGTATTCGGATCAATTGAAGGCAGCCTAGCCATGTGTTGTCTAATCTGTTCTAAATATGCCAAACTAGGGCTAATCCTCTTTATCACGGTACACATTCGTCCAAGAGCAGCAACCTTCAGGGACTTACAACGGTATAGGGAATCACCATACTTCAACAGCTTCACATAGTCCTTGGCAATTTTGCTGATGAGATTCCTTGCAGTGTTTATTTGGCCAAGGGCAAGCTTGTAGTGATCTTTATTATATAGAACATGAAGAAGATCTCCATAGAAAGGATGAATATCATCCAAACGAGGAAATTCATCTATGATTGTCGAAAGCTTTTCATGGAAATTCTGTTGGGTATATTTTACCTTCCGCATATAAAACTGGCGTAGCCTGGAAATTGAATAACCCTTGTGAACAACAGTTGGTGTTTGTCGCTGGGTACGGGAGAGAATGATGTCAATGAAATCCTTCCCATTGGGTACCACCGTAATCTTCTTGAAATTATATTGCACCATTTTTACTTATATGCCTGTGAAAAAGAAAATTAATTTAAATTCAAAAGATGTATGTCTCTTACAAACAGCAAACATGAATACATTTGAAACAAATACAAAACATAATTTAAACGCATCACAATCTATCACTTGTTCCCTACTTAAAATGGGATTATAAATCTATCAGCACCAAACACTTCTAAAACAAGCATACAAAAACCTTGTCCGTCTTAGGCTAGAAAAGAATTTCCCACAAGGAATACAAAACATTCAATAACTGTTAGCGAAAAAAAATCAACTGTAGTATATCGCCTAATATACAAAATATAAAAAAACATTCCTAAATCTTTCAAAACATTAAAGTGCAAAGTATACTTGTACATACATGCTACTTCTCCGCACTGTACAACAGAACACCTAGAATCCAAACCGAACTTTCTCATACTTTTTAAACAGAGGCATATTCAGGTGCACCTATAACAACTCTAAATCAACATGAAACAGTTCATATTCATATAAATAACATGATAACATTTACTAAGCAAACATAAAAAAAAAAAATCAAAAATTGAAACTGACCCAGTTCCAGTGGTAGATCAAAACAACCAAAAATAAAAAAGCCCTCTCAGGAATCGATGTTTAGTAATCAATCAAAAAAAACCCCCGACAAAGACAACACAGTAAGATATGACAAACTATCAAAACGAGGAGAGAGAAACAGCTGCTTCGAGTCGAATACAATTGGGGCACAGACTAGTGCAGATAATGTAATATGGCCACAATTAAAGAGAGAAGATAAAATTAGGGTTTGGAGGCTTACCAGGTGCGGTGGCGGCAGCTTGAAGAAGAGTAGGAAAACAAAAAATGTGAGGGGTTAACTAAAACCCTTATTTATTGCTTTTGTTGATTTTTGGTATTTGTATTTGTCTACCATGTAATCTGTGTAATTTACGTAAAGGCCAGTTGGTTTTGGATTTTACAAATTGACCCCTCATTGTTGTTCCCTACTTGCTTTTCATTGTGAATTGAACATAAAATGTTACTACATTAAATTGGTGCTCTTATTTGCACTCTTCAGATATTTTATTTTGATTTTCTAATCCCAAATTGCAATTCAAGTTAATTTTATGAATTCTTGTAAAGTTGGGAGTAGGATTGACAAAAATCCACGGTTCATCCTAAATTGATAAAACCTCAATTCGTTTTAAACGAGTTTGAAACATCGAAATCTAGAGTTGATTCATATTTTGGTAAAAATAATTTTACTCGGTTTATAATCAAGTCGGTTTAGGGTAAGTTATTTTTTACTTGCCTTGATCTAATTATATACTTTATTATTTTCTATTACACTATAATATTTATTATTATTATTATTATTATTATTATTATAGTTCATTTCTAACTGTAAAGCATCAGTATATTGTTCATCTATATATATTTTTTGAGTTTTTATTTAAAACAACCTGTTTTTACAAATAATTGAGATCTTAAATAGAATTTAAAATAATTATTTTAATACATTGACACTGCTGTCTAAACTTAATAAATTTTATTATCTTTAATTTATTAAGCATTTATAATTTATATTTGAATTTAACATTTATTAGTTTTAGATGACGTGCAATTGAATTCAAATTTATGTGTGACCTTCGGATATATGTTAAAATTTTAAATGTATATTAGAACTTAAGTACACATTTAAATTAAGAATATTTTTAATTTAAAAGTTTATTTACTTTTAAGTGCATTTTTAAAGTTCAATCGTATGTTAAACTTTGTATTATTGTATATACATGTATAGCTCCAAAATCCCTTTGAATAATGGATTGGGTATAGGATATCCCTCAAAATGGGTTTCAGGTTTAGAGTGGGCTAATCTAAATTAAACAATTTAGATAAAATTGTATAATTTAGTAATTTCTTGGTGGAAGAGGTGGGTATGAGTTAGATTTGATTATATCCAAATTAAATAATTAAATAATTTATTTAGTAATTTACAATCTGAACTAAATCAATATAAGATATGTTGTATGTATTTTTGGGTTGTTCCGAATGAGCTGGTAAAAGTCTAAAGGCCCAGTAAAATAACATATTAAAATCGTCCCAACAGACAAAAACTCAAGTTACAGGTCCAAAGAAACGGGCATAATTTTGTATTCGGTTGTCAGATTGCTTATTATAATATGTTTTCGGAAAGAGATTTCGTGCTCTATAACGTGACAACCTGGGTTCCCAGTTGATGTCATTGACACCCTAAGAATTGTTGTTTTAGTGGATGTGTTATTGAGGTTTATGTTTGCAATTCCCTTATTCTTCCACTATGCGTCAAAAAGCACTGAATGAACAGTCCGCGAATAAGCATACAGACGAGATGATGAACAAACAGATGGACGAGCAAGAATTCAGCTAAGACCAAAGCTTAGACAATCAGCTCGCGTAAGAGCAAATCCGCAGGCTTCAACGAACTCATTGCAGCATTACAGGCTCCCAAGCTGCTTGGACATCCTGCACAACCAATTGTTCGACTACACTGCGTGACCAGCTTACGCAATCTCTGTTCAAACAATCATATCGCTGACATTACTCGAGCACCAGCTCGCCCAGGCCAGAGTCTGCTCGCTGGGTGCAATATTTGATCACTGGAGTAAGCTGTTCGCTCAATGTGCTCGTTAGAGTTGACTAGTTGACCTTCTAAAAGGTGAATCAATTCAATTCAGGAAATGAGTCAACTTACCTATTTTCATGCAAGTCGAATCGTGACATTCTTGACAATTGCTACATATACGATGGAGATAATCTTGGGAGATATTATCTCAATTAATGTATATTATTTTTTGCCTTATCTGTAAAATTCTGAAACCTATTCAAATTGTAACATATCCTCTATAAATAGGAGATCAAAATCAATGTAAAGGGGACTTCCCTCTCGAGATCTCTCTCACTGTAAACACAGAACAGACATAATAACAGTGACTGCCTCTCCACCACCGGAGCTGGCGCCGTGGATATAGGTCATTCTTAAGGCCGAACCACGTAAATCTCGTGTGTTTTTCTTCTTCCTCTTTGCCTCTCCTTTTGTTTGTTTGTATTTTTCACAGATCTGCAGTCTTGGGTTTGAACGAACCAGTAAATTGACTGAACCAGTTTCAAACGTCAACAAGATAAAATTAAACCAAACTAAACCAATACAAATCGATTTGATTTGATTCGGTTTAAGATTAAATAGAAAATGGTTTAATTTTAATCCATATTATTTATGGACAAAAATTTTTATGGATTAAAGTTAACTTAACATGATTATAATATATTTTTATTTATACTTATATAATAACATATATAAATAAGAAACATTATCAATTCAATAAATCATAATACTATATTCAATTTTAGTGTAAAACACATAAAAATTATACAATAAAACTAATTTGTTTAATATTTTAAATAAAAAAATTATTTTAATTTTGGGAATAAAAGAGATATTGAAAGTCTAAAAAGGGAACCTTGGAAAGAAATATAACAAAAAATAATTGTGTTAAATTTAATTTTAATCTTTATTTTTTTTTCAATTAATTATGTAAAATGGTTTCTGTTGAGTTATTGGATTTAATAAAATATAATTTTTTTAAACCTTCTTTTTTTGAAAGATTATTATTATTATTATTCTAAACTTTGATAACTTATAAAACAATCCAAACTCTCTTCTCAAAAAAAAAAAAATCCAAGCTTATCCTTTATACTTGGATAAAATGGTAAAAATCTGCCATTAGTCATTCTGACCCCTCTAGATTTAAAATCATCCAAAAACCCGTTCAATGTCTCATTAATTAGTTGAAATGCTCCAACGAGATTAGTGAAAGACCAAAGTACCCTTGACTAGTGAAATTTATGTTGAAAGTGGTTCACACTAAAAGGGTAATATAGTCAATTCATTAAAACAATACTAAAACATTTTTAATTAATATTTAATTTATTAAAAATACAGTATTGAAATTGAAAAAATAAATAAAATATAAAACTTATTTTCTCACTACCGCCTTCTCGCTTTCTCCCCAGGGAACGTGGTGGCCCTCCTTAAATCATAAAAAAAATAATAATAATTTGATTATATTTTTATTTTTTCTGTTTATTGATTTATTGATTTTTTAATGTAATTTAAATCAAGGACAAATTTGACATTTCGATGTGAGAGTTTCTGCTCCAGTGTAACGAGGTTTATAAACAGAACAGAACCACTTGGCCTGAGTTGAGTGTATCTTGCAACACATAGAGAGAGGGACAATGCTGAGACTGAAGCCACCCATGTCTTCTCTCACTCTCTCTCACTTGAAACCCTTCCTCTCACTCTTCCCTCACAAACCCACTACTCTTCTCCCCCACCACAACCCACCACTTCTTCTCAGACCCTTCTCTGTCTCTGTCTCTGTCTCTGCCCCCCATATCCTACCACCACTTTCTTTTCGAAACAATTCTAATGTCACCAGTGAATATCTGTCTTGTTGTATGCCCCACAACAAAGCTCTCAAGGTGGCCGTTCTTCTCAGTGGCGGCGTTGACAGCAGTGTTGCTCTTAGACTTCTTCATGCTGCTGGTCACTCCTGCACTGCTTTTTACCTCAAAATCTGGTTTCAGGTCTTCCTTCTTTTTTTGTATGCTTAATTCAATTCCATTTTATTATATGAATTAAGTATGAATGGTTTGTCAGTTTAGCTGAAGTTGATTTACTTGTTATGACTGAAGCTTTATAATGTTTTGAATCACAATTGTTTGATCATTCATGGTTTTAATGTCCTTCATGTTCCACAAATTTGCCTAGATTGAAATAAAGAACACATGTTGTTGTTGCATGTAATGTGGGGAGATAGACTTATATGTTAATCTTGTTGAACTGTAGACACTACTAGAACTAGCTGGTTCTGATTTGAAATTTGGTGTAGGAAGACTTTGAGAACTTCTGGTCAGAGTGCCCATGGGAAGAAGATTTGAAGTATGCAAGAGCTGTTTGCGATCAGGTTACATCTCTCATTTGCTACTAACGATTGATTTGCTATTAACTATGAGTTAAACAAAGATTTATGACAAGGTGTGTGACGTGTGTTTATTATTTCATTATTCAAATCAAGGGTCTTCACTTTACTACTGTGCTCCTTTATTTTCCAGCATTACATGCATGCATAACTCCTAGTGGCTGGGAGGATTTAGCATAGGCAGAGAGTTCTTCTGTTATAGGCTGTTCTGAAGTGACATTCACAACTTAAATTAATGATGTCGGTTTTCAGGTTGATGTACCGCTAGAAGTTGTGCATTTGACAGATGAATACTGGAAAAATGTGGTATGTATTGTCCTTTTTAAGTGTACTTCCTCAGATTACGTTTAATGAGCAATCACTTACTATTACAAGTTACAACTATTTAATTAATTTATTCATTTATTTATTATTATTATTTATGTTTTTGGGAATTTTTATTTTTTTGCTATGGTCTTATTGGGTAAGGGTTGTGATGGATTTCCTTTTGGTATATGCTTTAGGTGTCTTATATCATTGAAGAGTATCGATGTGGTCGTACTCCCAACCCAGATGTTCTTTGCAATACCAGAATAAAATTTGGTATGTAGTCAGATCTACTTTTAGAATGGAATTGCATTCCTTATTTTATACTATGTTTTAAAGTTCTTGTCAATATCTTAACGCTTCAGGTGCATTCATGGATGCCATCAGCAGTTTGGAATTTGATTATGTTGCTTCTGGGCATTATGCAAATGTCATCCACCCATCTGCAGATCAAATGGATAAGCCTTCTGTGCTAGAACTATCAAAAGACCCGGTACTTCTCTTAAGCGACACATTTTTTCGCTCTGATTTCTTTCCTCTTATGTTTGGGATTGATATCAAATATTTTTATTTTTGACATTTATCTGCTAAATTTTGTTTTGTTAAGTTGAGGTTTATGCTTTTACTCTTAAGATATTGTGACCAGAATACACATCTACAAAGTAAGTGTTAGTAAATTTAGGAAATGTTTAAATCCCAAGGATTCTTGCTAATGCAACCATTTTCAGTGTTTGGTGTTAGTATACTAGCAGCCTAGTCTACCCCTGGATGTTAGTCTAATAGGGGGCCATCATCTCTTGGTATTAATATCAACTTAGCATGAGTTCAATGTATGAGGAATATGGTTCTGCATCCTATGTAATTCTTATTAAAAAGGGTTGTGGATCCCTTTATTAGCTAATTTATTCAATCATGCTAGAGGTTTTGTGTTATGTTTGTATTGCATAGTTACTATTTAAGATGGATGAGATCATATATTCTTTCTCATTGTATTAGGGATATAAGAAATTGTTTGTTTTCTGCCTGTTTTTGGTAACTTTAACCTTTTCTTTTGTAGATCAAGGATCAAACATATTTCCTTTCACATCTCTCACAAGCCCAGCTTAAAAGACTTATTTTTCCACTTGGTTCCATACCGAAGGTTAGTAAAATTTATCGCTTGTTTTTATACCAGAGGTTGGTTAAATCTAGTTTTACTAGTGTAGAAACTCTAATGGATGTCCCATAAAATAGTTTTCATGTGATTTATGTCATTGTTTTCAAGTTTTTAGGTAGTCATTGGTAAATATCGTCATTGAACTGTTAAGATAATTATCATACATTGTGGTTGGGAAAAGTAAAAGGGTGGTGTTTGCAACCAGTTCAATGTATTAATTTGACTTAGTTTATTGGTATTGATATTTTATCAATCTTGTTGCACTGTTCTTCAATGCATAAGGCTGGTAAAAATTTAAAAGTCCATTTTGGCTTATTTTGTGGAAATTCTATTGACCTTTTTCTTTTAACTGCCTTTTTTATTTTATAATTTGCAATCTTAATTTTCGTATTTTTATCCGCTAACTGAACTAAACTAACTTAATACGCTACCTTTTCAATATATCTATGTGTTTTACTTTAGGATACTATATAAGAGCATCAGTGTTTAGTATATCTTAAAAAGAGAAGCGTCTGCATTAATATTTATATGTTATGGTTGATTATTATACAAATACCATGTAATAGTGCTGTTGTCTTTTGATGATTGAATACTTGTATGGTCTATCCCGATTTAAGTTCAGGGTTCAAAACCTTACAAAACACCATTTTGTGTAATCTGTCTTGGCATTCATAGCTTTATTGTGAATCCATGTCTGGGCTACCTTGTTGTAACCTACTATTTTTTTCACCTGGTCCCATCATGATTTGTCACTTAATTATACTTTTTCACAGCATAGCTCGCCATATATCAATGACATGTGGCTACCAAATGTACAGGATTAGAAATACCATTTTTCACTGCTTTCTTTCATCTGGATCATCACTTGGCATTTGTTTCCAAGCTATTAAAGTGTATCACTATTAATAGCATGTCTCCAAGTCATGAACAAATGTGGAAATGAACATGTATATTGAGGCATAAGCCTAATTGATAACCATGCATGTTGCTGGTCACCATAAACATAAATTGAGTTACATTTTAACAATTTTTTATCTTGACTTGATTATTCTATGGCTTGCAAAAATTTTGAATATGAAGTTCAACATAATTCAAGCCTAGGTGGAGATTTGTTAAAATGTGACTTAAATTCTGTTTATGGCTATTGACATCAAGCATGGCTAATGATTAGACTTGTTACTCAGACATTAACTTATGAACATTTGTTTATGAAAATGAAATATGTTATTAATACACATTAATCACGTGGAGACAAATGCCAAATAAAAATAAAAGCCAAGTGATAATCCGGATGGAGAAAAACACGTGACAAATGGGTATTTCTAGTACTTTAAATTCAGTGGCTCCATGTTCATTAATATATATAGTGAGCTATGTGGTGCCAAACTTTGACTATGATTGCTCACAATCAATTATAAATACCATTGCATTTCAAGGCTGTTGAAAAACATAAAAGAGAACCAAGTTAAGAGTGTTTTGTGTTATAATTCATACAAAAAGTTGAGTGTTCTTTGTTTGTGTTTGCGAGTTTTAAAACAAAGAGTCATATGTGAGATTGAGTAATAAATTTCTTCTTGTGTGTTTGCCTGTGGATGTAGGTCATTGGACTGAAGTCTGAATCACATAAATCTCTTGTATCGTTTGTGTTACCTTTACTATGTTCTCATGTGCTCTCTCCATTATTGATCACTATAATCTGCCCTTTTCACAGCATTATTACTCTGCATACTTAAGGCCAGATAAATATCCTAATTTTACACTTGCCGTCATGCTGAACTTATGCATATGTCTTATCGTCGTCTTTGTTTCTTTCTTTGCAACTATTATTATTATAAGTTTCTTTGCTAAATTATTTGCAGGAGGAAGTACGAAAGCTTGCTGCAAAGTTTGGTTTGCCTAACAAAGACAGAAAGGATTCACAAGGTATATGCTTCCTTGGAAAGGTATGTTTCACTAGCAGTTGATTCGAGTTCTTTGCTTTCATTTCTTAAAACGATCATTTTGGTTTCATCATCATGTTTATGTCATGATCTCACTGCATTTATCCTACAATTATCTACATAGATTAGATTCAGTGAATTTGTTGCACGACACATTGGAGAGATGGAAGGTATCATATTGGAAGCTGAGACAGGAGACTTCCTTGGAAAGCATCGTGGATTTTGGTTCTACACAATTGGTCAACGCCAAGGTCTACGTCTGCCTGGAGGACCCTGGTATGCTCTCACTGTTTTCTGATTGCAAGGATGATTATTTCAGCGATACTATCTATATTTTTCTATTGAGATATGTTCCTTTATAACGTTGTTCTCCTAATAACGGATTCGACTGAAATGTTCTTTCTGACTTTTGATAACTTCATACCCTTAAAGATGAATATCGTTTACCTGATTTTAGTATTTTGTTTTTTAACCATAGATCTGTACAAATTAGGGTTTTCTACTTCTGTTCCATGTTTAGGTTCATCTTCAGTTACATTGCTTAAGGGTTTACATGGTTAATTTTATGCAGGTATGTGGTTGAGAAGGATATTAAGAACAATGTAGTGTTTGTGTCACGAAATTATTATTCATTTGACAAGAAAAGACGCCTATTTCGTGTTGGCTCTTTGAAATGGCTCAGTGGATTGCCTCCAAATGGGATCAGTCAGCTTCAGTGTAAGGTAGAAAAATGTTCTCATGATTGATTACTTTTGTATATTTTCTGGCTACATAGGGTTCGAGAGGTCCACATTTAACACATTAAAATTGGAAAAGGTTTAATTTATCAGATGTGTACTATTTGTTTAGCTTTAGCATGATGCTTGGTCACGGTAATTTTAGGCACGGATAGTCTCACATGAATGTTTTGAGGTTATGTTGCTAACCCATGTGCATGGAATTCTTCAGGTCAGACATGGCCCTGGATTCTACAATTGCAGTTTGACGTTTGAGCACGATGAAGATGGTCTTGACAACATTGTAGTTGTCCACTTGTCAGAAGATGATCAAGGTCTAGCAGCTGGGCAGTTTGCAGCCTTCTACGAGGGAAGGACATGCATAGGCTCTGGTGTGATATTAGAGTCCTGGGATGATCAAGGTTTCCCCGTTTGTGAAAAAGCTCTTGAGATTGCAAGTTTGGAAGACAAATCGAAGCTCGGGAAACCAGTTAAGATAAAAGTAAATAGAGAAACTCCTCCTGTAAAGGAGTCTGATCGTAAAGATAATGAAATCAATAGAGGCTTGGCCGATACTAAAGATGTTGTCTCAGGGAAAACAAAGGACACATCCTTGGAAGAAATAGAGCCTACTATTCACATGAACTGGCTGCAAAAGCTTAAAGAGAGATGGCAACAGCTACTGTAATGTTTTTGTTGCTGAAAAGTTCTTGTATTTCACTATATTTTCATAAGAGGTTTCTGTACTGTGCTTCCATTTGCTGCCCCGTTTTTAGATGTATTTTTTAAAGCTAAATTATAGGTGTTTTTAATTGTTAAATGTATGCATCTTATTATATGTAATGAAATGGAAATTGATACATTAAAAATGAGATTTCAAGCCTAACATGAGAACTTTTAAGTTCTAACATGTACTAATGAAGGGATGAAATTAATTTTAGTAAATTCATTTAGACATTATTAATAAAATCATTCTTTTCAATCATTTTTCAATCCAATAATTGATTTCATTTCTTGACACAAAATTTTGATTTATGGGTTGAATGAAATTTCTATCTTCTATTTTTTTTTTTTAATTTTAATAAAAGCATTAAAATTGACATCATTCTTTCGTGGCTTTATCAAAATGTTTGATTTGAGTTTTTGTGCATCCGTGGCAGGAGAGGCTCGTGTCAGTGATGGAACACTCCATACAGCCTTAAAATTGGGTGAGTGTGCAATTTGCCAAAAAAAATGGCGTTAGAAGGCGCAGTTTAGCAGGAGACCCTGAAACTTGCGCCGAACCGGAGTTATTGATAACCTATAAAACCCCCCAACAAAAAAGAAAAATGGGATAAACCTCCTGTTGTGTACCAGTATAAACCGCCAACAACTGAAAGCAAAAGCTTGAAGTGCTAAAAATGCAAATATCAGCTGTTAGTGGCGACCTCTTCACTCGCTGTCTCCACAATCTTGCCTTATCTCCTTCTCCTTGTGTTCTCCGGTCATTCTCCCCTCCCACTTTCTCCCTCTCCCTCCATTCCAAGCTTCTCTCTTCCCCTCTCTTCTCCTCTCGCCATGACGCTCCTCTTGACGACGTTGACGTCGACGCGCTTGAGCAGGAGGCGAGGCTGGCCGCTCGCGACTACTCCACCTCTATCTCTTGCCAGTTGAGAATCGGTCAGTTTCCTTTTCACTCTCACTCACCACATCCAGCTTATAGTAATTCCTTTTATTTATTCGATTATTTGTATTGTAGAGGATGATGACGTGGATGAACCCCGTAGAAGCCAGAAGAGTAGCCGTAAAAGTAGAGCTGGAAATCTAGTAAGTCTAATTAGTACTTCTTAATAGTGTGAATACAGTCGTTGAGATGTCACTAAACTGAACTTGCTTGTGCAGATCCCTGATCATCTTCTCCCAAGAGTTGCAATTCTTGGAAGGCCAAACGTTGGTAAATCAGCGCTATTTAACCGTCTTGTTGGGGTATTTAATCATCAATTTTGTCCTTTCGTATTGTTATTCTACATTGAGAATTGTGAATTTGTCATAACATCAGGTTCTAAATTCTATAACTGGGCACTGGTAGTAAGTAACATGATATCAGAGTCTGGAGGTCTTGGTTCAAACTTACTCTTTTCCCTTTTTCTGAAAACCTTACTGCAAATGTTATACGGCATCTATATATATTGCACGTGAGGGGGGCGTATTAATGTGCTATAACTTTAAGTTTTAAATGCTGTGATTAGGTCATTTCTTACCAATTTAAACTTTTGAGTCCGATGATAACTAACAAAAAAATTGGATATTTTTTCATTATTTTATGTATTATAGGGTAATAGGGCTATTGTGGTGGATGAACCTGGCGTGACTAGGGATCGATTGTATGGGAGATCATTTTGGGGGGACTATGAGTTTATGGTTATTGATACTGGAGGTGTTATCAATGTGTCGAAATCGCAAGCTAATCTGATGGAAGATTTGGCTATTACAACTACCGTTGGGATGGATGGGATTCCGCTTGCCTCCCGCGAGGCAGCTGTTGCTAGGATGCCCTCGATGATTGAGAGACAGGCTACTGCTGCTGTCGAAGAATCATCAGTAATTATATTCGTCGTTGATGGCCAGGTGAAGTTTGTTATCGTGTAACTTGTATATGATGTGATGAATGACAATTCTTTATTTCTGGTACTCTTTAGTGTTTAAGCTGTGGTGCAGGGAAGTTTTGTCTCTTTTGGTGGGTTAATATGTTTAAATTTGGAAACTTTACGGTATTCATATGCCTTTCAAATTTCAGTCATTTATTGAAATGCAGAAGATCCATCCTGCAGGTGAAAAAAGACCAAATGTTCTAGAACTTTTCTAAGAAAGCATTTTTCGGTGCTGCAGAAATTCTTTTAGGGTTTCTGTAGGTTTAATAGTCTCAATTGGATAATACGTTGCAACACTTGAGGATTATAGAGGGAGTAAAGCTGTTGATACTGAATGCTTAATCCTCTTAGCAAAGCAAGCTCTAGGGACTAGGGAAATGTTCATTTGAGGCAACACTTGCCCTTATGTTTTGGTTTTTTGTTTTCAATATAAAATTCATAAATCTTTTTATGTGCTTTGTGGGTGTGGGAGGGAGGGGAGGGGTGTGGTTGAGGGGAACTGTTACTGTTATGGTAATAATGAGGGTGCATATACTGGATGTGCAGTAGTGAAGAACTAAAAATAGGACTAAAATATGGTGGGGTGAACTGTGAGAGTGTTATACGTTTTTTAGACTGTCATAACGGAATATCAATTTTTGATGTTCTTATGTCATCAAGATCAGAGCTAGGATAATTAGAACTTAGAAGACTATAGAGCTGGGAGGGTCAGTCCTATGGTTGGGCTGGTTAAACTCCTAATTTGCTTTGGAAGGTAGAAATTCTAGGTTTTGGACATGACTGTGAGACTGTAGAATAAGGTTGTTGCTTTTGATTTAACTATGTATTGGAAACGTTAACTTCTGACTTTTGCAAAATTTTTTCCAGAATTTGTCTATGTAATTTTCTGTGTTGTATTAGATTATTCATTCTGAACCTCTATCAGTTAAGGTTTGTGCAACTAATTAAGAAAATTATATCTGATTTCCATAGTTCTAAGGGATATTGTAATCACTGACAGGCCGGTCTAACTGCAGCTGATGTGGAGATAGCAGACTGGCTACGTAAGAACTACATGAATAAGTTTATCGTTCTTGCTGTGAACAAGTGTGAGTCTCCACGTAAAGGGATTATGCAAGTATCAGAATTTTGGTCCTTGGGGTAAGATATTTGCTCTCTTCTTTTGGAAAAATTCTTGGCATTCAAATGTATGTGAATACATGTCCATGTGAGTTCTCTAATTATGTAAGACAATTTACTTGTTTGACATACTTGAACTGACAGCTTTTTGGTATTCTCACAATTGTAGTCCCTTTTTATTCCTTCAATATTTTTTCCAATAGTGGTCTTGACCTAAAATGTCTTTGGAAAAGGGGATGCATCTTAGAATGATTTTGTTTTTTCATATAATTAATTTGTCTTTAACTCTTATAAATGATTAATAAATTAAGAAACGATTAATAAATTAAGTAGGGGAGCAAGGAGTGTTATTAGTGTAAAAAATGCCTTTAGATAAAATTCAGGTCATTGAGTTGCACATTATTCTTGTTAAGTATTCAATTAATGCTTCTCAAGAAAAAGAAACAAGATATTAAGTTTCTTACTAATGAATGTACTCTTTGTTCGTTATCTTATAATTCTGATTACCCTATTTTGAGAGCTTTGCTATTTTGGTAAAGGCAAGACTCTGTACACAAAGCACATGGACCTCAGTATTAATTATGATAGTTACGATAATCGAGTTTGTGGCTTCTGCATGTGGAGATTTACATATGTGTATCCATGTCTGCATAATTCCTTTTAATTATTACTTGTCTATAGGATATCTGAGATTCTGGGTCAGGATTCCCTTTTTCTTTTAACATTTAATTCGATGTTGTCTTCTATCACAAACAGAATCAGGCTTTGTTTACCAGATTTTTGCAAATATTGTAACTGTTTTATCACTTTTTGGCTGATTAAAGGTTCTCACCACTTCCTATTTCTGCTATATCTGGGACGGGAACTGGAGAGCTACTTGATCTTGTTTGTTCAGAACTGAAAAAAGTAGAGGTTTGTAATTACAGAGTTGGAACTTCAGCCTATCTGTTTCTTGTTAGCCCTGAAATTTACAATTTGTTGCTTGGTTTTAATCAAATTGGCTATGAACTTCTCTTCTGCTATTATTATTATTTTTTTGTTTCCTCGAAAGAAAAAAATTGAATCAAATTGGTGATCAACTTAATTCTTTCCTACTAATTACTTTTGAATGTCATGCAATCAACCGCTCGCATTCACTATATGCTGATTGATGCTACTCTTATTTGCAACTTTAATGAGCATTTGTTAAAATTAGCTTTTGTAGCTAGTTGATTGGTATTTCATTGATCACAATTTGTAGGGTGTAGAGAATCCAAATGAAGAAGCAGATTATGTTCCTGCAATTGCAATTGTTGGCCGGCCAAATGTTGGTAAAAGTAGCATTTTGAATGCATTGGTTGGAGAAGATAGAACAGTTGTTAGCCCTATCAGTGGTACTACTCGTGATGCAATTGATACTGAATTTACAGGACCTGATGGCCAGGTATGGCTAATTGCGAATTTTACATGCTTTTGATTCAAATTTTTATATGATTTATAAATAATACTCATTGAGTTTGATCGATCGGAAGATTCAACAAAGGGTTAAATAGCTAGAAAGGACATGTGGACGACGTATTTTCTCATATTACTCTTGTTATGTGCTTTCTGGCATTTTCAGTACTCCTGGAAACTAGATACAATGGTGTTGTTTTTTTTGCAGAAGTTTCGACTTATTGATACCGCTGGAATTAGAAGAAGGGCAGCTGTAGCTTCATCTGGTAGTACCACAGAGGCTTTGTCAGTGAACCGAGCATTTCGTGCCATTCGTCGTTCTGATGTTGTTGCTCTTGTCATTGAGGCCTTGGCTTGTATCACAGAACAGGTACTTCAACTGCAGCTTCACAGGGTCATCATATTCATAATGTTTTAACCTTTTGGCTTCAGAACCTGGCAGTAGATGCTGTCTTGTTTTGTTGTTGTCTAAGTAGGTATTCTGGACTGCTTGAGCACATGGCTAATCCCTGGGCATGTGTGTCAAAACATTCCTTAGGCAATTAGTTAAGTTGATTGGGCTGCCCCGACATCTTGTGAGAGAGATCCGAGTCTTGAGTTTAGCCAATGAAATATACAAAAATTTGTCTCTATGAACTGCAAATAACATTTATTACACGAAAAATAACTCAGTTCTATAAAAACTCTCCTTGGGGCTACATTTTCGTTTAAAAATGTAGAAAGGAATCTTGCCTTCATGATATTGTTCTTTTCCTTGTAATGTTACATTTGTCTATTGAAACTGGATATAGTTGAACAAACTCACAAAAACTCACCAAAATTTTCAGAAAACATATATGTGATGTTATTGGAACTTTTTCATTTCTATTTATTTATAACTTGACATGTTTGTGAAAAATTGTTCCTTTTTTTTTTTTCCATTCTGTAATAATGAGGTGTGAAGTTTTTATTCATTCTCATTCATTCCTCTCTAAAAGAGAGAAGGATATACATACATGCCTAATATCTATCTCCACAACCACTACACAATATTTAATACACAAGTAATAATCAATACAACCACTAACCAATATTTAATAGACAACCACTAATAACCACTACACCACTAACTAATATTTAACACATCATTAATGTTTAATAGACAATCACTAACAACCACTACACCATTAAGCTAATATTTAAAGCACCACTACAATAATTACATGAATTTTAATAAGGTGTCCAGTAATTTTGAGCACCCAACCCAAATCTTGGGAGTGTGCAAGCTATCTGTCACTGATGCTCCTTACAATTACCAGAGCATATCTTTGAGGTTATCCTAAATATTTGGTTGTAGAATATTGTTGGAAGATTTTGTTAAAATCCATGTAATTATTGTAATGGTTGTTAGTTGTATATTAAATATTGGTTAGTGGTTGTAGTGGTTGTTAATTGTTTATTAAATATTGGTTAGTGGTTATAGTGGTTGTTAATTGTTTATTAAATATTAGTTAGTGGTTGTAGTGGTTGTTAATTATTTATTAAATATTAGTTAATTAAAGATTAGTTAGTGGTTGTGGAGTTAGTGGTTGTAGTGACAGGTATATTTAAACTTTCTCTCTTTTTTAGAGTGAAATAGAAGAGAATGAATAAAATCCACTCTCTCAATATAGTTTTTCTCCATAAAGTTTTCTTCCACGTGGTATCAAACTGTCAAATGTGTTTTTATGGGTTATTCTTCTACTCAGAAAGGGTATAAATGCTATCTTCCTTCTCTTCGAAAATATTATATCACTACGGATGTCACATTTCATGAGAGTCAGTCTTTTTTCCATGTGCCTCATCTACAGGGGAAGCATTCTAGGGTAGATGAGGATCCTACTGTCAATCAGGTAGATGATAATGACAATTTTTTATATTTTGACTTATCATCAATTGAATCATTTTCAAAAAATCTTAGTGATCATAGGACAATAGAGTCAGTTGGAAAAGAGTCTGTAAGTGGTAACCCAAATGAGTTAAACTCTAATGAGGATAATGTTGGAGAATATTCATTGACCTAGTACTCTGTGAAAATAGGAATTAATTTCTGTCAGAGTTAGGTGTTGATAGTTATTACTTGGTTGGCAGCTGTTAGTGGTACTGTTAGTGGCTGGTAGTGGATAGAGTAGGTAGTGGTTAGTGGCTAGTATTTATTTGTCAAAGTTGTATATATACTGTTACTGTTTTCTCAGAAATAGTGTGGGAATAAAAGATAAAAATTCACATGGTATCAGAGCCTTTTTTACGGCCATTCCACACCAAATAATCTTCAGTCTAGTTGCTGACCTCTTCCCAATTCTTCTTTGCCTTTTTTTCCTCTCTCTGTCATTATGTCAGAGGATTATTCTGAGAGTCAACATACTGTTACTGAGGCTAACAGAGCTGAGATGTTACTTGAGTCAAAAGGAGAGCTGCAGAACATTCAGCCTTCCTACCGACTCAATGGTCGAAACTATCTTCAGTGGTCTCAAGTTGTTAAAACCTTTCTCAAAGGAAAGGGAAAACTGAGCCACCTCACTGGAACAGGACCTGCTACTGAAGACTCTATGTTTGCGAAATGGGATGAAGAAGATTCCATGATCATGTCATGGTTATGGAACTCCATGACACCCGAAGTGAGCCGGACCTGCATGTTCCTCACAACAGCTAGAGAAGTTTGGGAAACGGTTCGCCAAACCTACTCAAAAATACAAGATGCTGCAGTGATCTATGAGATCCAAACTAAAATCAACACCACAAAGCAAGGTAACCTTTCTGTCACAGAGTACTATAGTAATATGAAAGGTTTTTGGCTTGAGTTGGATTATTATCAGAACTTTAAAATGAAATGTGGAGAAGATGCTGCTATGTTGCAGAAGTTTGTAGAAAGGGAAAGAATCTTTGAGTTTCTTACAGGCCTCAACATTGATTTTGATCAAGTTCGAGTCCAAATTCTTGGAAAAGAAGTCCTTCCGTCCCTTGAGGGAGTTTTCTCAATAATACGGGCTGAGGAGAGTCGCAGAGGAGTAATGCTTGACAAATCAGTTGATGAAGGATCAGCCATGAATTCTACAAAGGATGGACACAAGGTTGAGACCACTAGGAATGAAAGGCAGTCCAACCGTGAAGGGGTGTGGTGCAGTTACTGCAAGAAGGCACGTCACACTAAAGACACTTGCTGGAAACTTCACGGGAAGCCTCCAAATGTTGGAGGAAAGGGAGGTAATCGTGGGGGGCAGCCTCGAGGACAAGCCCACATGACAAATATAGAGGATGATCCTAATAAAAACTCAAACCAAGATGGACTGGAAACTCTCAAGGAAGAAATAGAAAAACTGAAATCCATGCTCAACTCTGTTGGAAATCCTGGCAGCTCATGCTCTCTGGCTCAAGCAGGAAAGTTTTCTAATTCTTTTGCCTTTAGTGCCTCTTTTCCTATCCAAAACAGTACCTGGATCATAGATTCAGGTGCCACTGATCATATGGTTTTTTCACATCAGTTTTTTACCTCATATAAGCCCTATCCTAGCAATAAAAAAATTAAAATTGCTGATGGATCATTTACTACTGTTGCAGGACAAGGAACCATTCCTCTCTCTTCCAAAATTGTGTTAAAAAATGTTCTACATGTTCCTAAACTAGCTGTGAATCTTTTTTCCATAAAACAAGCTACATGTGATCTGAATTGTCAAGTGATTTTCTATCCTACACATTGTGTATTGCAGGACAGGGACTCGGGGGAGATGATTGGGCTTGCTAAGGAAAGAAATGGGCTTTATATCCTTGACGCTAGGGAAGGCAGTAACCATTACCTTTCAAAATCCTATCTATCTAGTCATTCTATCAATAAAGAGGACATTTGGCTCCACCATTATCGTCTTGGTCATCCACCATTCAGTCTGCTCAAATCTATGTTTCCATTACTGTTCAAAAATATTGAAGTGAGTAGTTTACATTGTGATGTGTGTGAGCTTGCTAAGCATAAACGTGCTTCCTATCCCATAAGTAATACTAGATCTATTTCTCCTTTTTCGTTAATACATTCTGATATATGGGGTCCTTCTAGATTTTTGAACATTACTGGGGCAAGGTGGTTTGTTACATTTATAGATGATTGCACAAGGGTAACTTGGATCTATCTAATAAAAAACAAATCTGAAGTTAGTGAAATCTTTCCAAAATTTTTCCAAATGATCAAAAACCAATTTGGGGTGAGAATTAAAACCTTACGGAGTGATAATGCAAGAGATTACTTTAACCAAACTCTTTCATCATTCCTTCAACAAGAAGGAATTGTTCATTACTCATCTTGCATTAACACCCCGCAACAAAATGGGGTAGCGGAGCGGAAAAATAGACATCTCTTAGAAGTTACACGAGCATTCTTGTTTCAAAATAATGTTCCTAAATTCTACTGGGGGGAAGCCGTGCTTACTGCAGCTCACTTGATAAATAGAATGCCCTCTAAAACTCTCGGTTTCAAGAGTCCTATGAGTGTGTTTCATGAGCACTTTCCCAACTCCCAAATAGCTTCTAAATTAACCCCAAGAGTTTTTGGTTGTGTGGTCTTTGTTCACATTCATGACACTAACCGAGGAAAATTTGATCCAAGAGCATTGAAATGTATCTTTGTTGGGTATTCTCCTACAAAAAAAGGGTATAAATGTTATCATCCTACCTCCCGAAAAATCCTTATTTCAATGGATG
The DNA here is from genome assembly GCA_022984855.1 of Dimocarpus longan. Taxonomy (NCBI): domain Eukaryota; kingdom Viridiplantae; phylum Streptophyta; class Magnoliopsida; order Sapindales; family Sapindaceae; genus Dimocarpus; species Dimocarpus longan. The sequence goes on along the minus strand of CM041023.1, from coordinate 6,152,559 downwards.
TCACCTTTGTTGAAAAACAACCTTTCTATTCTAGTGATCATCTTCAGGGGGAGAATATGAGAGGAGATAACGAACTTGAGGAAACTGAGTCTTTTGTCCCTGATTTACTGTCCACAGTGCAGCCTACTGGTCAGTCCACCGTGCAGCCTACCTATCAGCCTCTGCCTACTATACCTGAGCAGCCCATTGATCAATATCAACCAGCACTTGAATCTGCCCTTGATCAACCACATGATCAGCCTACTGACTCATCAGAATCACCTCCAAATATACCCCGGGTTACTGAAAAACCTATCCTAGTCTACTCAAGGAGAAAGGAGCCTGTTTCTAACCAATTACAAGTTCAAGATTCAACTCCGAAACCAGGTATGCAGTTACAATTACCCTCTCCATTGATTGATGATTTAAATGTTCCTATAGCAGTTAGGAAAGGAGTTCGAAACTGTACACAGCACCCTATTTCTCACTTTGTTTCTTTGGATAAAATCTCACACAAACACCTTTGTTTCCTCACTAAATTAGATACCATTCCGATTCCCCAAACTGTCAATGAGGCACTTAGGGACAAGAATTGGAAACTTGCCATGAATGAGGAAATAAATGCTCTTAATAAAAATTGTACATGGGAGATTGTTGATCATCCGAAAGACAAAAAACTTGTAGGATGTAAATGGGTGTATACAATTAAGTTCAATGCGGATGGGTCTTTGGAGAGATATAAAGCTAGATTAGTAGCTAAGGGGTACACTCAAACACATGGGGTAGATTATCAAGAGACTTTTGCTCCGGTAGCTAAGATGAATACTATCCGTATCCTTCTATCCTTGGCTACTAATTTCAATTGGTGTTTGCAGCAATTTGATGTCAAAAATGCTTTTTTACATGGAGATCTTGAAGAAGAGGTGTATATGGAACCTCCATCAGGTTTCGAAAAATATTTCAAAAAGAATCAAGTATGCAGGTTAAGAAAAGCTCTCTATGGGCTCAAACAATCACCCCGGGCTTGGTTTGGAAAGTTTACTAAAGTGATGCTTGGTATTGGATACAAACAAAGTCAAGGAGATCATACCCTTTTCTTCAAACACTCGGCAGTAGGGAAACTGACAGTTTTGATTGTTTATGTCGATGATATCATTGTGACAGGTGATGATGATGAGGAAATTCAAAGGCTGAAGGCTAGACTTGCAAAAGAATTTGAAATTAAAGAACTTGGAAAGCTCAAATATTTTTTAGGAATCGAAGTAGCTCGGTCTAAAGAAGGTATTTTCGTTTGCCAGCAAAAGTATATTCTTGACCTCCTACGAGAAACTGGAATGATGGGATGTAAGCCCATTGATACACCAATTGAACAGAACCACCGCTTGAGTGAAGCAAGAGACGATGAAACTGTTGAAAGAGGCAGGTACCAAAAATTGGTAGGAAAACTGATTTACTTGTCTCACACACGTCCAGACATTGCATATGCAGTAAGCATAGTTAGTCAGTTCATGCATGACCCTAAGAATGTACACCTACAAGCTGTATATAGGGTGATTCGATACTTAAAGGCTACTCCCGGGAGAGGAATTATGTTTAGAAAAGGAACAGAGATGACAGTAGAAGCCTACACAGATGCAGACTATGCTGGCTCCATCACAGACCGCCGTTCAACCACTGGTTATTGTACTCTAATTGGAGGAAATTTAGTAACGTGGAGAAGCAAGAAACAAGGGGTAGTGTCTAGATCAAGTGCAGAATCTGAATTGCGTGCTATGGCTCAAGGAATTTGCGAGCTCTTGTGGATAAAGAAAATCTTAGAAGATCTGCAAGTTAAATGGCATGGACCCATGAAGTTGTATTGTGACAACAAGTCTGCTATAAGCATCGCCCACAATCCGGTTCAACATGATAGAACAAAACATGTTGAAGTGGACAGACACTTCATCAAAGAAAAAATTGAAAGTGGATTGATTTGCACTCCTTATGTTCCTACAACTCAACAGGTAGCTGATGTGTTCACAAAAGGATTGGACAGCTCAACCTTCCGAGACATTACTAGCAAGCTGGGAATGGAAAATATTTATTCTCCAGCTTGAGGGGGAGTGTTGGAGAATATTCATTGACCTAGTACTCTGTGAAAATAGGAATTAATTTCTGTCAGAGTTAGGTGTTGATAGTTATTACTTGGTTGGCAGCTGTTAGTGGTACTGTTAGTGGCTGGTAGTGGATAGAGTAGGTAGTGGTTAGTGGCTAGTATTTATTTGTCAAAGTTGTATATATACTGTTACTGTTTTCTCAGAAATAGTGTGGGAATAAAAGATAAAAATTCACAGATAAATTGGAATTTGAGAATAATGACCCAATTGAGTTCAAAATGTTTATTTAGGTCTATGCAAGAAGGAAGCAAGGTGTCTTGCATGAGTCAACATCTGAACCCATGTAAGCAACTGCAAGTGACTTTAAAACAGCCCAAGAATCTTCCTTGGATGCTAAAATAGAAATGGCGCAATTAGACTTGCCAATTGCTCTTAGAAAAGGGGCAAGAGAATGTACTAAAAAACCCCTGTATCCACTTTCAAATTTTGTGTCTTTTGAAAAATTTTTAGTAGCCCATAAAAGTTTTTTAATCAGCCTAAACACTGTGTCTATTCTAACAAATTTGTCCGAGCCATTGTCTAATGAGAACTGGAGGCAAGCCATGCAGGTTAAGATGGATGCTCTAGAAAAAACACAAGACATGGCGGTTGGTAGAACTCCCCAAAGGCAACAGTGTAATTGGTCAAATACAAAGCTGATGGGACTTTGGAGAGATACAATGCACAACTGGTGGCCAAAGGTTACACACAAACATATGGAATTGAGTATCAAAAGACATTTGCTCTTATGGCGAAGATGAATATTGTCAGAATACTGTTAGCCTTAGTCGCAAACTTTGATTGGAGATTACAATAATTTGATGTCAAGAACGCATTCCTCCATAGAGATCTTGAGGAGGAGATATATATGAAGGTTCCACCAGGGTTTGAAGGCTCACTTGATAGTGAGAAAGTATGTAGATTGCAGAAGGCATTATATGGCCTTAAGCAATCACCGAGGGTTTGGTTTGGTCGATTTATAAAGGTAATGGTTTCTTATGGTTTTTGGCAAAGCCAAGGAGATCATACTCTTTTTGTTAAGCATTCAGCTAGAGGGGGAGTTACTATACTTTTGGTATATGTGGATGATAATCATGACGGCGGATGATTTAAAGGAACAGGAAGTGTTGAAATGATACTTGGCCAATGAGTTCGATATTAAGGATTTGGGAAGATTGAAATACTTATTTGGGATGGAAGTTGCCCATTCACAAGAGGGTATCTTTATTTCCCAATAGAAATATGTCACAGACTAACTGAAAAAGACAGGGAAGTTGGCATGTAAGCCGGTAGATACACCAATAGTTGTTAATCGTAGGATTGGGAACTCAAAATATGACAATTTGGTGGATAAAGAGACATATCAGAAACTGGTTGGGAAGCTAATCTATTTATCTCACACTAAGCTAGATATTATTTATGTTGTAAATGTAGTAAGCTTGTTCATATATTGTCCTAAAGAAGTTTACCTACAAGCGGTTTCCAAAATATTACAGTACCTAAAATAAAGTCTTGGAAGAGGGATTTTGTTCAGAAGAAACACTGGATTATCATTAGTAGGATTTACTAATACTGACTATGCAGAATCAGTTATAGAAAGAAGGTCAACCACAGGTTGATGTACGTTTATAGGATGGAATTTGGTTACTTGGAGAAATAAGAAAAACAATGTTGTAGCCAGATTAAGTGTGAAAGCTGAGTTCAGAGCCATGACTCAAGGCATTTGCTACTTGTTATGGCTAAAGATAATTTTAGATGACTTGAAGGTGAGTTGAGATAGTCCAATTAATCTATATTATGACAATAAGTCAACAATAAGCATCACACACAATCCAGTTCAACATGATCGAACTAAACATATTGAAGTAGATCGACATTTTATCAAGAAGAAATTGGATAGTAAACTAATTTGTACTCCATATGTGTCATCTAAGGGACAACTTGCAAATGTGCATACTAAGGGTTTGGATGAAGCTACATTTTTCTCTATCATATCAAAGCTGGGAATGGAGAATCTCTATTTACCAGTTTGAGGGAGAGTGTTGGAAGATTTTTATTAAATTTGTAATGTTTGTTAGTTGTTTATTAACTATTGATTAGTGATTGTAATGGTCGTTAGTTGTTTATTAAATATTAGTTAATAGTTGTAGTGGTTGTTAGTTGTTTATTAAATATTAGTTAGTGATTGTAGTGAAATGTATATTTAAACTTTTTCTCATTTTTAGAGGATAATGGAAGATAATGAATAAAATCCACTTCTCTCAATAAAGTATTTCTAATGAATAAAATCCACTTCTCTCAATAAAGTATTTCTCCATTAAGTTTTTTTCAACAAATACAGATCTGGGTTGGTGCTTCTTGGGGCATCTAAATAGGGTTTATAGCTAATGAAAGATAGTTAAAACTTGTTTGGTGGTAATTTTTCACTGAAAGTAAGTTGAGTGACTTGCTTGTGAGTGAATGTTCCTGCTGAAAAGCTTTGAGCAGGTATATTTTGAGAAGTGATCAAAGATTATCCATGACACCTGTCCTCTAGTAAACGATAAGGCTGTGAGTTTGAACCTTTCCTATGGGTGGGATGGACATGCCATAAGGGATAAGTAGAGTGGCTTCTATGTGAAATTTATAAAAAAGTAAAGAAAAGAAATTGAAGATAGTATCTCAGTGATAGTTCTTATATGTACGTTGGTATGTTTTGGATCAATAATCAAGTGATTACTGGCTATTTAGTTTCCCTTGATGATTTCTCATTTAGTTATATTGTATTATTTTTCCTGATTGTCTTAGGATTGCAAAATTGCTGAAAGGATTGAGAAAGAAGGAAAGGGTTGTCTGATTGTCGTTAACAAATGGGATACCATACCTAACAAAAACCAGCAGACTGCAGCATACTATGAGCAAGATGTTAGAGAGAAGCTTCGCAGTCTTGGCTGGGCACCTATAGTTTATTCAACTACGATAGCTGGTCATAGTGTTGATAAGTATGTTTTTATCATTTTCTTTTCTCTTTTCTGGTTTTAAGTTATCTACCTGATAGTGATAGCATCATTTATCATTAACAATGAATTCTTTATCATTTGCATGGTAATCCTGATTTCCAAATAATAGCTGGAAGAAAAAGACTGTTTTCTTTCCTGCTCCCAAAATAGAAATTAATTGGATTATCATCTTTTTGGCTTGAAGTGAAAACCTATATATTGATAAGAACACTAACTGTAGGAGACTTGCTAGCTAAACTACATAGCTCTTACAATTCAGTTGCTTTTCCCTTAAGAGAAAGAAGATAGCAATTTTAAAGACAGTCTTGTAGTCTTAGCTACATAAAAGTATTCACGAAAGATATGTTATATTGTCTTTGTTTCTGGTCAGGATCATTGTCGCTGCCAGCACAGTGGAAAAGGAGAGATCTAGAAGGCTAAGTACTGCCATATTAAATCAAGTGGTGCAAGAAGCACTAGCTTTTAAATCACCTCCTAGGACAAGAGGTGGGAGGAGAGGACGTATATATTATTGCACTCAGGTACTTGTCATTCAAAAATGTTATTAATACATTGTTTCTTGATATTAGTTTTGCTGCTTTCTATGGTAGTCAGGTTTTTTGGGTCCTTTGTCAGATGCACTTGTGTCTTATTATGTTTGATTAAATGGACTTGTTCTTTTACTAATTTAGGTTGAGAGCTAAAATAGTTTTCATTTAATTGTATTTTCAACTGTTTGTTTTTTTCTCGTCCTGGTAGATATTGGCACAAACTTTAAGCCTACTATAGGAATGAAGTGGTCCCACAGAATCACTCAATAAAACATGTTTTCTAGTTGATATATTATTCAGTTGCAGAAAACACATTTTGACATCTGATTTCCAGGCACTGACTAATTGCATAACTCATCATTATATGCCTAACTTGAAGGCATAGCTGTTCTTTTCCTGCTACACTTGATGAATTTTATTGTCCAACATTTTACTTTGACCTTGGTGGCGCTTTGTATTGAGTACAACTTCCTTTTGCAGGCTGCCATCAGGCCACCAACATTTGTTTTCTTTGTAAATGATGCAAAACTATTTCCTGAGACCTACCGACGTTACATGGAGAAGCAACTGCGTTCAGATGCTGGGTTTTCTGGTACACCAATTAGACTTCTTTGGCGTAGCAGAAGTAAAATGGAAAAGAATGAAGGTCAGCACTAGCTCTTGTGTTTCAACCTGCCTTAACATTTCTTTTTTCCTGAAATACTGTCTTAACATTTTATATATCACAGTTTTGTTGGCTTCAGAATTCCCGTGCTTGTCTGTAGTGGATTCACTTCACATGATAGGACCATGCGCATCCAATTTATACTTATTTGTTTTTGTTGCAAAGTTACCAAATCTATATCAGGACAGAAACTTTTTTCCCATTAAAATTATTTTGCGATGCTAAGCACACCACAAGATGTGCAAGGCAAAGCAGCAAACCTTGTGCTAGTCAAGTTCATCTGAGAGATCACCTTTCATTTCAAGTATTTGTCCCGTTTGTGCATATATAATCCTGCATGTAGAAGCTATTCCGAACGGACTAATGTTAGTCCCTTTCAAGAACAGAATAAGGATGAGAGAAAATCAACATCTTTTCATGTACAAGCACGTTCTAAAAGTATTTATAAACTCAAATGTGTTTCTTGGATTGGTGATCAGGCAAAGCGGCAAACAGAACACGAGCCAGTGTTTCACCGCGTGACAGAAAATTGGTCACGACTACATGAAAGAGCAATGTGATCAATCCTCCTGTGTCTGAAGAACTAATGCTTCGAGGAAGGCTCATGCCAGTTACTGAAATGAACCCTGATCATGGAAGTTATGTAAGATAGATGAAATTCTTGTTGTAACATCTTCTTTTGCCATCTCTTCCTGATAGAAGTTCTGTACAAGAATCCATAGGAAGTGAAGAAACGATGAGCTGATGGTGTATATTTTTGACTTGTGATGATAATGATTGTTTTGTACACATGCCACGTCAAATAAAGCATTGAATTGCCGATATGTAGCAGATCATATTACAAACATTGTACATGGTATTTATAAAATTTAACGTACTTTAAATAATTTAGTTACACTCTATTAAAAGCATATCAAATTTCCAATGCTATGGATTTGTGAATATTAAGTATTAGAGAAGATTAATAAAAGTGGTTAAGTATCACTATCGTTATCGTTCAGCAATCATGATTTGTGACAGCATTATAAAACTCCAAATACAATGTGAATATTTCTAAAAAATAGAAAAACAATATTACAAAAAGAAGTATTGTGCTTTGTAAAATTTCTTATTGAAAGAAACATTGTGCTTTTGTAAAATTTCTTATTATTTGTTTTGAGAATAAAATATTTCATATGTACACACGTGGAATTTAATCATGACTGTGGTAATGTTGGTAATTGGTAAGAGTATCTTCAATCGTACAGCTATCTATTGTTCTTAGCAAAAAAAGGTTAATGATGTACACATTATCTTTAGTAGAAGTGGTTGAATATCTACTTTAGATCTAAGAGACTAAATGTTTAGGTCTCACACTTGGTATTTATAATACAAGATGTGTGTTATAAATCTTTTCTTAATAGAAGTTGTCGTATCTTCGATTGTAGGAGTAATTATTTGAACTGCGCTATCAGTGACTTATATTAATAGGTTCAAGTAGTTCTTTGACCTATAAGATATTAACATTAAAAAAGGAGGTTAATGATGTGACATTTTATTGAGTGAACAAATAAACTTTTTTTCTTTTTATTTTAATATCTAATTTGTGTTAAAGCAAACTATTTTCTTTTTGAAAAAACAAACCGGTATGAATTTTCATACTTATTTAGTCAAAATAAAAAGAATTGTTAGAGTGACTCACTCGAAAGTTGCTAGGTAAAATGATTTTCTTACTATATTAATTAAAATTATTTTACCTAAAATTTAACTAGTATTTAGGGAATTCATTTGGAGATACTCTAATGTTAATGATAACAGGGCAAGTAGTCCAAACCAAAAACAATCTTTTTACAGATAATATAATTCAACTTACAAGAAATTTCCCGAATAAAAAAAGAAAAGAAATTAACCTTACAAATCCTGATCAACTACTCTAATGCAAAAATTTCCCGAATAAAAAATAAAAGAAACCTTGCCAACTACTCTAATACATCAAAAAAACAAAGTGATGATACCCTTAGAATCTTATTCTTCGTTGATTTTGCCAAGTAGTTCGAGAAAAACTAGAAGAGGGCGAGGCTCAATGAAATCATCAAAAAAGAGATCATCCATCAATGCACTCTTCTTCTTTGCTTTAGTGCTTTTATGATCAGCCACTGGTACTTTTTCACCAGTGTTACCTTCCCTATGCTCTTCATGATCAGTTTCAAGATTCTCTGAAGAAACTACATCAAAAGGTGGCCGGTCAGCATTAGTGTTGATGAGCAATGCTTGTTCTTCTTCCTTGGTATATTTTTCTTCAAAACATAGAAAATAGTCGTCCACAATCTTCCAAACTTGATCTTCACCATATTGATCAAACTCTTTTCCATCGTCTACTGGTTCACGATGACTGTTGTTAGTGTCGGGTTTTATCAGCTTGCTAGTCATCTTCGAAAGATCAAAAAGAAAACACAGGAAGAGAAACAACCAGAGAAAATTAACAACCCTAAAACCCTAGAACATGAACTACGTACATAAATGTTGAATGAATATTATTGATTTGTGTGGGTCTGTATATATAGTTTAGCTTCATTTGGCGGTGACTGTTAGATTTTGTAATGGTTAATGGTTTCTAAAATTTATCTCATCTCATCAAGTTTACTACTAATTGTACTTGAAATAGGATTTTAGTTTGTCTTAAATCAATTGAATAATTAGTTAGTTTATCAACTCATGCATTTATTGTTTCTGCATGGAATAGGAAAACGTCGTAGTTATGCACACATACTACTTGAAGGTTCGACATGGACTTGCCCAATTCAATTTGGTTTGTCAATGCATGGAGCCCTTGTAATAAAGTATAATCTCTTGCAGCATTGATGATTCGATGATCTGTCCACACCGTATGGTTGCTTCCATGATCTGTCCAATTTATAACAAAGCTACCATCTCTATTTTTATTTTTTAAAATTGATGTCAAACAAACCTAAAGTCCGTTGTAACCTATTGAAGCGTGAAATAAAACACTAGTTTATGCGGTCTAGATATCTACTCTCACGTATAAGAGATAATTATATAAGAGAAGACAACTACCCATATAAGATATAATATGTATTTAGGGAGAATTAAATTCTCAATTTCTAGAAAGATAGAGAGATACACAACCATCTGCTTTTGGAGATGGAGTATAACTACCGTCTCTATTTTTCTAATAAGATAATTTTTCACTTTTTGTAATTATTTTGAAATTACAAGCACACTGCATGGGTTATATATATCAAGGAAAACCTTGTACCAATCATTTGCTTGTGAAAGATGCACCTTTGATGTAGGATAATTTAGGAAAATTTCTTTTAATTGTCCCATAATATTACTAATGTTTCAAAATTGAGCAAATTACAATTTAGCTACCCGGTTGAAACGCTTTTACGGGCGGAGCAATTGTTTTGATGTTATTACAATTTACCCCCCTACCGTTAGTAAGATCAGTTAAATGTAACGATAAACAGTATCAAAACAGTAAAAGGACGAAAATACCCTTTGACTGAAATTGACCAAAAATTTCATCGGTTAAACATCATCCTCCCAAAAATAAATCATCCCAAAGTACAGTTAATCAAATTTAAACATTTCAGCATAAATTTCACCATCACCAATTAAACATAATCAACCCAAAAACATAATCAATCCAAAGTACAGTTCATCAAAATTAAATATTTCAACATAAACTTCACCATCACCAGTTAAACATAATCAACCCAAAACCTTCATCAGTTAAACATAATCAACCCAAAGTACATTTCAACATAATCTTCACCAGTTAAACAGAATCAACCCAAAGTCATCAACTTCACCATTTCAGCATAAAAAAATCACCCAAATCACTGGTTAAACAAATAAAAAAAAAAATTTGATAACTCTGAGTTCATGAACCCAGATTTCTGGGTTCGTCGGAACCCAGAAATCTGGGTTCATCAGAACCCAGACTCTGGGTTCTCAGGAACCCAGAGATCTGGGTTCGTCACCCAGACCTCTGGGTTCCTGAGAACCCAGAGTCTGGGTTCATCAGGAACCCATCTGGGTTCGTGACGAACCCAGATGTCTGGGTTCGTCACGAACCCAGATCTCTGGGTTCGTAGATCTGGGTTCGTCACGAACCCAGACTTCTGGGTTCGTCAAGATCGACGAACCCAGATCTGGGTTCCCGTCAACCCAGATCTGGGTTCTCAGGAACCCCGATCTGGGTTTGTCTCACGAACCCAGATCGGGGTTCCTAAGAACCCAGATCTGGGTTGACGGGAACCCAGATCTGGGTTCGTCGACCCAGATCTTTCAGATCGGGGTTCATTCAGATCGGAGTGAACCCGATCTGCAGAAGAAGAAGCAGAAGAAAGGAAGAAGAAGTGGAAGAAGAAGAAGAAGAATGAGAAGAAGAAGCGGAAGAATAGAAGAAGAAGAATGAGAGGAAGAGGGGAGACTGGTAGAAGACTGACCAGAGAGAGAGTAATCAGTTGACCAGATTTATATTGGGTCAACTGGTCAATTTCAGTCAAAGGGTATTTTCGTCCTTTTACTGTTTTGATACTGTTTATCGTTACATTTAACTGATCTTACTAACGGTCGGGGGTAAATTGTAATAACATCAAAACAATTGCTCCGCCCGTAAAAGTGTTTCAACCGGGTAGCTAAATTGTAATTTGCTCTTCAAAATTCGCTAAAAGATCAACTTTTTTACAGGCTTTCGTTCTAACAACTCCACTAAAAAAAAGTCCATACTTTCATTTTAACGTGCCACCACCAAATTGGTTGAGAAAGAAATTAAATTTCTCCATATGTGGTTAGCCATATCATACATTTTCTAATTTTGCTAGTACTTGACATTGTAAATATATATACCGGAAAAAAAAAAAAAATCTTGATTACCATGGGTTTACAAATTATTATATTAAATTTGATTTTAGAGGGAGGATAGTCTTTATTAAAGATTAGTTTTTAATTTTTTCAAGATATCTTTAATTTTGAGGGGGGAGGGAGGGAGAAAGAGAGAGAGAGATGGATGGAGGGAGGGAGAGAGATGTCTTGTAAGAACTCATCATGAACTTTTTTTCAAGGGAGGAATGGGGTAGAGACAAAGATACCTTTGGGTTTCCACCGTTAGCGAGAGACCCAAATCCCTCATGAAGCATCTCTCTCACAATTATGAAGCTTCTCCGCAAGCTGGGGGGTGGTGGTTGGGAGGAGCCCTTAGATTTCCACCCTTAGTGAGAGACTCTCACGAAACACCTCTCTCGCATTACGAAGCTTTTATTGCATTGAAAGCTCACTTGTTTCATACACGAATCCTCTAGATTGGATCTTCAAATTGACTAAAGAAGGAGAGTTTGAAGATGAACTGGTGTTGGATCTCCACCATCCAAGCTGGGTTGGATCTTTTTTTTTTTTTTTTAGGGAATTATAGCGATAACACTTTTTTGAAGCTAAAGTTGAAATGTAACAATTTATTGAGATTTTATATTTTTATCAAGTATATTTTTGTCCAAAAACAGTCATTCTTAGAAGATTTTAAAAAAATTGTTAGTTTTCAGCTTTGACCTAAAGAGAGGTCATTTATGAAATTTTTTTTCCATTTTATTTATTTATTTATTTTGGGTGTTTTTCTTTGTTCTTTAATTTTTATATTTTGTTTTATATATAAATTTAGTCATTTTTTTTAGATGCAAGTACAGCAAGTCACTTTTTAATCCTTCTAATTGTAATTATTGACTACTTGAATTTAAGGTAAGATAGGGATTTCATATGCTATTAATAAGGGCACTCTAGTCATTGCACAAATTTAAGGATATGATAGGAATTTCGATATTTTCATTAAGGATGGTTCAATCATTTCATGAATTTGGATAGATTAACCTTACATTTTAGATGAAAACCTGGCAGCAGAAGGTGCTTAACTAATATTTTAAAAGGTGGGACTAAAATGGAATTAGCTTTTTTTTTTTTTTTTTAAGAACATTTTCATAATATGGTTATAATTTTATGGGCAAATTACACATAATCGCCCTAAGGTTTGGTGAAATTGTATAAAAATAACGATATTTTGGTAACTCATATTGATCTCCCACGAGGTTCTAAAAATTCAATACAAACCTCCCTTATTATTAGTTAACTATTATTAAATTCTCACAGTTAATGGTCAAAGATAAAAAAACACCAAAATACCCTTCAAGTCAAATGTAAAGTCAATATTTTATTTTTTTATAAATTTAAAATTAATATAACATATTTTTCTAATTTAATTAAAAAAGTAAAAAAAATATATTTAAAAAAATTGTCCAACGATGGAGAAGGTCTCCATCGTCGGAGATGATCTCCAATAATGGACACGACCAAGTCAAAGTCTCTAGTGATGGAGACTTTTCGTCTCCATTGTAGAAGATTTTGGTCTCCAGAATTACCCGCAGGTCTTCATCACTAGAGATTAGATAATGATATCCAGTAATTGAGACCAACTAATCTCCATCGTTGAAGATCGAGTCTCTAAGTAAAGCTGTAGACCAGTTAGTCTTCGGCGATAGAGACCGATTTTTTGGTCTCTCTCGTTGGAAACCAGAATCAGGTCTCCATGGAGACAAGGATCTGGTTTTCCATGGAGACCCTTTTTTTATTTTTTTTATTTTTGTTTTTTAATTTAATTAAAATATATATATTAAATTAAAATATTTATATATTGTGTATTGACTATTTTACCCCTGATACTTTTGACTTAACTAATATCAATCAATAGTTAACCAATTGTATGGGAGGTTTATACTGAGCTTATAAAACCTCAGGTAATGAGAGTACGAGTTACCCAAATATCGTTATATTTGTGTAATTTCACAAAATTAAACCTCAAGGGGTTTGTGCGATTTGCCCTAATTTTATTTGTAGCTTGAACTGCATAGAAACCTCAAGCAAGTTGCAGAAGTTATTTTATCAAGGCTTGAAAGTCACGTTAGGATTACATCATGTTTAAACTCTATCAAGATTTTCAAGACTACAATAAAGACTTCAAAAGTTTCCATCAATATATCTTAAATATACTTTATATATATCAAGTCCACACGCCTAACAACCTAACAACCACTCTAATTTATAAGGCAATTAATTTATCAAGTTAATATATTTTTTTTACTGAAACATATAAAATTCCATGTAATTGATGATCTTATTAACATTGTTATAGAAGATGGGTCTGGCATGCTTAGTTTGTAGGCAAGAAATATTACGCTTTCTAAAATCCTTCTCTTAACATGATTACTAAAAACAATCATGCATTGTAGGACTAATACAATATAAAAACGATCGTATTTCAAAATAACTAGAAGCTTATTAAATTACTACAAAACAGAAAGTGGATCACTTCAATTCATTGCTCAAAGTTTCCACATACCCAAGAGAAAGAAACCTCGCAAACCCTAAACAAACTAGTAGATCCAAATCAAAAGTAAAATATTGTCTCAAGGTTGTTCAAATTATATGTAAGTCATTATAACTCATGAATATCTCTAGGAATCTTGGCAGCTACACTTGATGGAAGCTCTTACGTCGACCGACAAAGAGTATTATTCTTAGGTAATGTGGCAGAGTTGTGGCCAAGAAAAACATGAAGAGGGCGAGGCTCGAAGAAGTCATCAAAAAAGAGATCATCCATCAACGCACTTTTCTTCTTTGCATTGGCTTTCCTTTTCAATTCATCCAAAAATGCATGAAGAGGACGTGGCTCATTATGGTCTGCCAACGGTAATTCTTCACTATTGCCTTCTTTATTCTTAAATGATGGCTGGTCAACATTATTCTTGAGGAGTGCTTTTTCTTCTTCCTTGGTATTGTCTTCGTTGAAAATCTTCCTGAGACGATCATCATTATATTCAAACTGGTTATTATCTTCATGATCAATAATGTTAATTTTAAAACACTGATCAGGGCCTTGAATCTTGCTGCTCATCATTGAAGATCGGGAAAAAAGAAAAACAAAGAAAAATTATATCAGTCAAAGAGCAAAGTACCCTTAAACCCCAGAAATTGAACCTTAATTAATTAATACTCCAACAATGATAATGGTATGCTAATAAAGTTGAATGAATATTTATTTGTGTATATATATAAATTTAGTTAGCCTAAAGTTTGGAGGTTTCATTTCTCGTTATAGGACATGGTTTCTTAATTTATCTCATCTCTTCCAGTTCACTACTAATTGTGCATGAAATAGGATTCTAATTTGTCTTAAATGAATATATATATATATATACACTGTTAGTTTATCAACTTGGTTATTTCTACATGTAATAGGAAAACATTAATAGATATATATATATTTATATACACAGTTAGTTTATCAACTTGGTTATTTCTACATGTAATAGGAAAACATTAATAGACAGAAGACTGCATCATCATGCATGGAGTCAAACAGCCAGGCTAAACGGTTTCAGGTTCAAGACTTTTCTATCGGGCCCTGCCCTGCTTGGCTCAGCCTGTTAGAAACGGACTCGCCAGTTTCCCGGGTGATCCACGGATTTTCAACTTGTTTGAGTCGCGATCTTTACTCGTCAAGTTAATGTTTGTGTCTAAAGATGTTAACGGGGGCAAATCGGGGTGAGGGTGCGTTTGTCTATCCCTATCTCCATCCTCATTTCTCCACCACAAATCTTTGATTGGAGGGAATCGGAATGGGGGGATTTGGGGTAGGTTCCCAATCCCAATCCCTCTATTTCCCTTGATATTCTTTTATCCTTATTTCAATAAATAATTAAAGACATAATTCACAAAATAATTTTGTAGAATTTCAACATACTAAATCAACAATATTATATCACAATTACAATTCTCTTACATAAATTGTAAAACATGATAAAAGTTTAAACTATATAAAATTATTTTATACAATATAATAGTAATAAATGGGAGAAATAGGAGAAATTATTAAAATAAATTTAGTTACTAAATATAATATTTTTATAATGGAAAATGGGGGTGAGGGTGGAGTGGCTCCCCTCAACCACTTGTCAAACATCTCTCTCTATATATATAGAGAGAGAAAGAGTTATATACTCATACACCGGTGGAAATCGTATGTATTGATTATAATTTACACTCATACAAATTAAGATCCAACAAAAAAATATTATAATTTATATAGGTACAAATTAAGATCGTCACACAAAAAATATATGACATCTCATGCCCAAAATCTAATACATATATATATATATATAAATACATACATATATATGTTATAAATATAAAGTCTTAATACCACTTTTTTTTTTATAATATTCTTTATATTATTTATTGCTATTTTAATATAGAAATGATTATCCAATTTATCTATAAATAGACTTATTTTGTAATAATTGGAATATACATCAATTGAGTTATTTTCGCTCTTTCTCTCTTACATTTGTTTGTTCTCTCTTATTTTATTATTATTCTATATTTATTGTTTTTAGGCTATGTTTTATAACATATTATTAGTATAAATTTAGTATGAGATATTCCATTCATGTGATCTACTCCTCACTATTTAATTCAAATAATTTTATTAGTATATATATTTCGTATATATGTCATGTTACACTAATAGATGTTATGTTAGATCCAATATAAGTTTTTCTTCAATTTTAAGTGATTTTTGTCTTTTTTATTATTTTGGTTTATAATCAAACTAGCAAAGTATTAAAGAATAATAAAACCTAACAAGGAATGCGATCCACATGGTACACTGTAAAACTGTAACAATAGCAAAATATGCCCTTGTTTTTAATTTCTTTTTTTTTTTAATCCAAGATCCAACAACACATTAAAAAACAATTAAAAAATAAAAAATAAAAAAAGAACCATAAAAAAATAGATAACCATGAAAAGACATAACTCAATAATAGTGAATATAAAAATATAACTTTTATCTCAAATATAAACAAATTTTTGGAATTTTAGTTTCTTCACTTGTAATTGTTATTGAAATTTGAAATTGTGTGGCTGCTGACAATGTGGATAAAGAAATTAAGTTAGGGTTGAAAAGAAAAAATTTTACTTTAGTCTCTAATGTTTAACAAAATATTATTTTTTTTTACTAACGTTTGCATTTCGAGTTTTCATCATCCTTAATATTTCAGAAATGTTTCAACGTAGTCCTTCTGTTAATTAAATGTTAGTCAACTTTAACAAGGAGAGTGTTAGTTTGATCATTTTAACTTGAATCTATTTATATATTTTTAATATATATATATTTAATATAATATATATTTCTATATTTTTAATTTAATACATAAAAAATATTTTAAAATTAACTAAAAATGAATAAATCTCCATATGAAATTGGGTCTCCCATAGAGACCTTCCCATTTTAGCAAGGGAGACTAGAAAACCGGTCTCCATCACCGAAGTTGACACTGGTCTCCATCGCTCGAGATCAGATCTGGAGACCAACGATGGAGACTGATTGGATGCCATCTCCAATTTTTTTTTTTTTTAATTTGCATAATTTTTTTTTTAAAAAAAAAAATTGCATAAACATTTTTTTTTAAAGATTTAGGAGATGTATGGTTTGATATTGATATATAATTTGGGTGATGTTGGTTCGATGAAAATGATAGAGATGATGATTTTGATGAATGTAAGGGATAAAATTGGAGATGAGGAAAATGATGAGAGGTAGAAGAAGAATGAGATTTTTTTATATTAAAAATATTATTTTTAATTAAAATATTTATTAATTACAAATTGAATTAAAAAAATAATTCAATTATGTGTCACAATTTGATTGGAGGTGATCAATGACAATTTTGTAATGATAGAGATGGTTATTTTATAATTATCAATTTTTAAAAGTATAATTACGTCATTTTAACTGTCTTTAATTATATCAAAGGTAAATTTATTTTTTTGTCATTTCTGTCACGTTTGACTATCATTTTTTGGTCAGAGGGACTAAATCGCTATATTTTTAAAACGTTAGGGACAACAAAAATTCAAAATGCTAATGTTAGTAAAAAAAAAAGTAATATTTTACTAAATGTGAGAGACTAAATTAAAATTTATTCAGTTGAAAATAACGAAATGAGTTTATATATAAATAAAATATGTCAGTTTTGGGGCCCTTTGTATATTAAAAATATTTTTTGAATTACATTACATCAATTTGAGCAACCAGCGTTGCTAGTGGCATGTGCTTAATTGTGATTTGTTGTCTCTGGTTTGAAATTTGGTGGATACTTGTCACCATTTGTCCTTTTCTCTTTTCGAAAAAGGTAAGAAAAATGCTAAAAAGAAAACATGTAGTAGAGTTTAAACTTGAGCCCTCAGGCCCCTAGAGCACGCTTAATATGGCATTCAACCTCAAAGGCTGTTGCATAATTATTGATGTATAAAGAAACAATTATTATATATTTGTTTTACAAATTAATTATATGGAAAAAAATACAAATTTACAAATTTTAGGGCTCAAAAATTCGGAGATCCAGGGTGGTTACACCTCCGGCATGTGCTCAGGGTTGGTCTTGCATATATGGGTTGATTTTGTGGGTTTCAAGTTTGATTTAGATTGATTTAGGGATTTTGTGGGTTTGTGAGTTGATTTTGAGGTTATTGGTTGAGAGGAACAAAATCTAAGTCGATGATGATGAAGGCAAAACATTGAAATGCCCATCTGGGTGAAAAACGAGGAATGATAGGCAACGATGTGGTGAGAAACAGTGATGATGATAAAGGCAAATGATGATATGGGTTGATTGAAGTTTTTTAATTTTTTTTTTTTTTTCTTTTTTTTGGTTTTGGCTTTAATGAAGATATGGTTCTCGAATCTTTAAAGTTTGTAGATCTGGATTGAGCCCAAATCTTCAATTTTTTATTTTTATTTTTTAAAGAAAATGTTTGTTTGTTTCCTTTAATAATTATATATATTTTTAGGAGTACATTCGTCTTTTCACTTGTCATTTTTATTATTTTGTCTTTTGGTTGATTGAAATTTCATTTTGCCGCCACGTGTCTCATATTTGAAATTGGATTTGTAATGTCTAAAATACCCCCATTACTGTTAAGTCTAACCAATGGTTGATTAACATCCAGGGCAAAAATAATGAATTTCTAAAAATTTTAGGGATAACAAATCTAGAAACCAAAACACAGTTAAAAAAATAAAGATTTTTCAAAATACAGGAATGAAATTGAAATTTCCCCTCTCATTTTTCATTTTCTCTTAATTAAATTATCTCAAGTATCTATCATTTCAATAATTTATCGATACTTAACAACTAAATGATGTAACAATCTACCAAAACTTAACAACTAGATGACGTGACACTCTACTAAAAATTAACGACTAAATTATGTAACGAACCATAATATGCAACAAATATAAGAGTTTTACACACATTCAATAGAAACACAGAGAGATTTTTCCTCAATTTCAAAAACCTTATCCAAATATCCTTTTCTCATCAAGCTTTTCAATGATTTATTTTTCTCAAATCTTGTGCTTTGACTACACAAATCTATTCTCGTTGACATTTTCAAGAGATTGATATTGTGGGAAATTAACATTTTCAAAGTGAGAAAATAGAGATAAAATGATAAATAGAAGAAGAGATGATAATTATATTTTTGTAATATGTAAGTATGGGTGACAAATAATTATCAAGTTTGTGTCAGAGTATGAGAAGTATTCCGTGGGGCTAAAATAAAAAATTCCTAATGTTATAATGTTACTATTTTAATTTCCACTATATATGCTATGGTATGATGATATTGAATATTATATATTTATATATATAATAAATAAACAACAACAATATTTTGAAGAGAACTTTCTGTAAAACCCCAATCAGACCCAACCTAAAGCCAGGGGATCACGTGCTGGTAGATCTATCACTTAATTTATTTTTAATTTTTTAATTTTTATTTTTATCAATATTTAATTTTTATTATTTTTTTATGTTTTGTCATATATTTATTTTTAATTTGTTAGAATCTCTGTAATAATAATAATAATAATAATAATAAGTATAACTATATTTATGATTTTTATTGAAATATTAGAATCTTCATAGACTTTTTAAATATAATGTCCCTAACTGGACTTGAAAATTTAATTAATGAATATTTTAAACTTTTAAATATTAAATTTATTTTGTTATCAAATTTCTTAATGTATAATTATGATTTAATTTTTAATTTTTATTATTTATTTGTTCTTATGATTTTCCTCTTTTTGTAATCAATAAAATGATAAAAAATTTCTTGATCAAAAAGACATTTTATATTATTAAAATAACACTAGAAATAATTTGATTGCCAAATCGGATGATAATCACAAATTAAAATTAAGTTCTCTTTCTTTATATAGATTACTAATTGATAAAAACGTTATTTCATATTTTTCTTATACTTTATAATTAGAGATTATTATTGAATTATTTATTTTCACTTTTAGTATTCTCAAACTATTGGAGACAATTAGAAATTAATCAATAAGAAAATTTTATTATTCACCGTTATGATTCTAATTATTTTTAATATTATTATTAATTTATTAAAGTGTCCCTTCTAAAATAAATTTTCAAATCCGTCACTATAAAACTTGTTGATAAAATTGTTTCATAAACGATGAAGTGTTTGACAAAAAGCTTGACTATCTGAGACTGAGAGAAAGACTCTGCAACAATGATGATATGAAGCTCTCAATTTCTCATTAAACAATAATCAGTCATTGATACTGCATATACACTCTTTTGGAATTCCATATTCTTCTTCCAACTCAGTGTAAATTAGCAAATGTAAATACAAGCTGACTGATCGATGATCTGATGTGAGGCTGTGATCGTGCAACATCTGAAGCGCTTCCAATGAGTTGCTAGACATTACGCTACCTGTAGCAGCTTGTAAAGCTGTCAAGTGATAGCTGGATGCTCGTTCAGAGGACTCATGTTGAGTGGGGGAGCTACTAGAAGTTGCACTATATATTATTTTGGATTGACTTGTATGTTTTGATTCCTGCGCGGCTTTATGTTTATTGAGAGATTCACTAGCTTGAGCGACACTACTTTTTGCATGTCCATTGATTGTTTAAGAAATTCGAGTTTACATATGTTAGGGTTTTAAGCTCTAAGATATTGTAATTTATAAACGATTAAAATAAATAATAAATAAACAATGCTTATTTTATTCAATTTATGTGTATTTATGAAACGTTTACTTCATACGAATATCATATAACATTCATGATTATTTATATAATCTCAAACTAAGTATATAAGTGTTATATATAAGAGGATTTAGTTTAAGATCAGTAATCTAAAAAGTCCGTTGATAGCAAACAAAACTGTGTACTTTACTTATAGTAAATCTACAATTGCAGTCAATTTCGTATTTGATACTATAATTTTATCCGAGATCATTTATATAACGACATGAAAATAAAGGCATATTATATACTAGAGATTATATAGAACTGCATCATCATAAAAATGAATCTCTTATTAATATTTGTTAAATAAAAAAATTTATATTTATTGATTAGATGATCATATATTGATTGATTTTAATCTTAAGTGTTTTATGGACTCCTATTTATTGAGTTATATCTTTTGATTTACATGAGTAAGATTGTTATATTTTTATAATCAATAAGTTTCGTACTTTGGAGATGTGATTTAATAAGTGGTTGAAACCATTCTACACAATAGTAGTGAAATTCACTTATTTTTGTGAGAAGTAAATGAGTAATTCCCTTAAGTATTGATTCGGGTCTTAAACAATAAGAACACTCAATTTTCTATTTACAAGTAAGCAAAAAGATAAATTCATAAGTTGTTATGAATATATTGTTCATTAGAGAATTAATAGTACTTAATGGAATAAAATATAATTACAGAGGTATAATGGACTTTAATGACCTAGCTCTGATTATGGACTACTCATAGAGAATCGAATCATATGAACTGATTAAATCAATAAACACTAAAAATTCAGATTGTGTAAAACATCTACAATTTTGAAAGTGCAACCTTAAACTTTTAGTTGAGTAACTTTAAGATTAATAATAGTGAATTATTAATTAAAGAGTTTAATTAATAATTTCGATATTATTGAAGCTCAAATTGTAGGTCAATTTAGTCCTTTTCCTAGCTCACAACTATATAAAAAAACAAAAGGAAAAATATAATTGGATTGTGCAATTATTATTGTCACATATAAATTTTATGGACACATTCATGAATTATTTAAATAATTTTATTATTTAAATATTTATAATTATTTAATTATCTGTAGAGGTCATGGGTTCAATTTTAAATGATGTCATTAAATTAATTATAATTTAGAATCATTTAATTAATTAATGAAAATAATAATTTAATTTAATTGGAATTAGATTTCATATTAAATTAAATTAAATGAGTTTTAATTTAATAGGAATTTGATTCCATCTTAAATTAAAAGGAAAGAGTTCGAAGCCGATAAGAAACTTGATTCCATATTGGATAGGAATTAAGTCTTTCAATTTAAAAAAAAAAAAAAAAAAAAATAGATTTCTTGTTAAATTGAAAAACCATAACTTACCATCATAAAAAGGTGTTTTATGTTGGTAACAAGAGAAGATAATTTTTGGCTACTTGAATAAAAAGCTCTATTGATTTAAAACACCATATTACCGTCCACATCATAAAATATCAAGAATTTTTTTTTTTTCATTTCTATAGATTTTCGTTTAGAAAAAGATTTTATAATTTCATTCTTCAAGATTATACCTACACATAGTTTCTTTTATGAATTATCATAGCAAAAAAGATCATGTGGTGAAGAATCTATGAATAAAAAATGATCAATTCAATTTTTATACAATATAAAATTTGATCTCATTAATTTAGTTATTGAATTGTTATTACTAACATCAATCGAGCACTTTTTTGCTTGGAAATATTTAAAATCTATGTTTTCGCATTCATATTAAAATCGATTTTCTCTTCAACACACATGTCCACTCATAGTGAAAGACTCTTCCGACATAACGAAATTGTTTTTCTATTATACTTATGAAAATTGATCTCATCAAATCTGGCGATAAATTAACAGAAAATATTTATTTTATCCTCTTTGACTTCATTATTAATCTGTGATCATCATGGGTATTGTTGTTCTTTTACACATTTCCAAATAGTATTTTGAGTGTTTTTATTAATATCAGAAGAGATTTTAAACAAAAATGAAATCATAATTATTAAATTAGATATTTTTATAAATTATAATAGGTTTTTTGAGATTATCCAAAAGAGTAATGCCTATGTAAATTTTTCACTTACATGTTTTGGATTAAAAAAGTCAACCATTGTCAAACTGATGAAAGCAACTTAATAATTACCAAATACTATCTCCAAAGAAAAGGAATCGAATTAATCAACTATACCCACGATGATAGTTTGTTATAAAAACTATCACCTTTTGTTCGTTGTGTAATTTAGAGATGTCAGAAAAACTCGACCTTGTAGTCGTATACCCTGCCAGATTGATTATACCATAACAATTTGCACTTTCCATAATGTGAAAGTTTCACTTTTCCTTTATTTAATTTTTCCATTTATTGGACTGTCTTTATTTAAGGATTCATTGATTTGTTTTAAATAGATGTTTTACATAGTTTTGGATTTAATAATTTAAAGGTTTGATTATCTTACCCAATCACTAACATTACTTATCAATTGTAGTCCTTAAATTTGTAATAACTACCTTTACAACTAATCCAAAAACTAAAAATGATGGGTAATATTAGCGGTTGAATAAGATAGCTAAACTCATCATTTGAAAATGTATTAGTAACTTCTTTCAAGTAGAACAATTTTTCCTTTTTAACCAACCAAAACTTTTAAATCGAAATCGGTTCTAAAAGACTTATCGACTCTGAAAAGAGAGAGTATCAAAAGCTATAATTATATAGTTCCATGCATATTAGCCCAATTCATATTATTTTGGTTCATTATTTCATAAATCGCAACCATTAATAATGCATAATTTTAAAATTGTTATGTCAACATATCATCATTTACTTGGAATGATTGAGTATTTACTTTAACCTTAAGAAGTCAAGAGTTCAAATTTTTCTTTTGTCCTTTTAAATATAATATATGAATTATAAGTCTCCTTTTGGTAGATGTTGCCCTTTCTTCGATTATAGAAATAGTCATTCAGACCGTGTTATTAGTGATCTATCTTAGTAAGTTCAGTAGTCTTCTAACACGTAAGATGTCAACGTTCAAAAAAAAAAAAAAATTGTTGCATTGGAAGATTACATGTACGTGTCACTGTGCATACAAAATTGATTTCAGAAAGTAGAAATTATTTTTTTTTTAGAAAAAAAAAATGTCTTAAAACATAGTCTAAATTCGTTTTTAATCAAAAAAATTAATTTTTAACCTCAAACAAAATTTCAATTATTTATTGTCAATTTTCGATTTGTGCAATATTTCACGTATATAAAATGTTAAAATATTTTACATGTGAAATATTCACTTGTATCGTTAAACATTTTATATAAAATGTTAAAATGTTAATTTTAACCTTAAACAAAATGGTCATGCTTGGTTCACGGAATAGAATTCATATCGGAATGGAATCCATTAAAGAACAGAAACTTACAGAAATCATTTCCTTCATATAATCTATTGCTAGGTTGTAATATAAAATTCATAATAAATATTCCTTGAGAGTTAAATCAAATCCTCTTTTATTTGTTGATGTGTAAAATAATTATAAAGATATATTAATTTTATAATAATTAATTATTTGATATTTTAAAATAATTTTAAATAATTATTAATAAACTTTTTGAATGACTGTTAATTTTTAATATTCAACAAATATTAAAAAGTATATGGATAGAGTTAAAAAAATATATGTATATTAATTTCTTTTCTTTTTTTTGAACATTGAGACGAATTCAATTATCATTGAGATAAAATATGATCAGACTGTCTGATGGCGCGATCCAAAAAAGGGTTCCCAAAACAAGAATGAACAACTCATATAGTGGTGAGAGTGTAGAACCCATGATGTTTGGCATGGTCATGGGTTGGACAGCAACTTTTACCGTCAAGCTGCTTATTAATTTTAAGTGTTCGGTTTATGTTAGAAGATGTACTTAAAGTTTAAACGTTACGCAAAGTTTTTTTATCTCAAGAAGCTATGTACAAATTTTCAGCCAAATATTACATACCAATGACAATATTTAAAATTTTTGAAATTGTAGCCTTCTACCACTAGTTTTTCCAAATCAAATAAACAAAAAGCAAAGTAATTTTTACTTTTAAATCATAGCTTAAAATACAATTAAAATTCTTTTAAAAGGATATATAATGCACAATATATGCCCATCTGATACCTACCTTAGTCCAGGCCCAGAGACCCAATCACATGATTAAGATGACAGACACAATTCGAGGGCCCAGATTTGTTGCATTTATGTGATTATGTTGAGATGAAGAGACAGAATTGAAGTGGAAGGTGAAAATGTTACTTGAAGCATGAAAAATGGCATTTCGGCCCTAGTAGCAAGGTAGGTTGGTTTAAGGGCACTTTGATTTGATCTATTTAGAATTTCATGGAATCATGAAAATTAGGATTTCCTTTCCTCTTTGCACTCGAACAAAGGTAACCCTAGTGAATTTCTATATTGTTCTCATTTCGCCTCATGCATGTATAATGTATCTGAAAACTATCAAAAAATTTTAGTTTCGAGATTTTATTAATATATATATGTAGTTTGATTTTTAAAGAATAACATTAGATAAAAAAAAATATGGAACTTATATAACTTTTGACGTAATTCTACAAATGTAATTAAAGTAAAATTACAGAAATTACATTTTATTAAAATATAAGATGTCACATTGGAGATTTTGCCCTCTAACCTTTGTGTTTGGGGAGCAAATTGGCTCCGTAAAATTAAAATACACCTAGATCATAAAATTTATTAATTTACGAAGTTAGTCAAGATGAGAGGTTTAATGGAAGTACAAGCCTAAGGGAAAAGCCCAAGGTCTGGCTGTAGGAGAAGCTAAAGAGGGAGCTCAAGAGATAAGCCCAAGGTTACCCTATAGGATGAGTTTAAGGGACAAGCCTAAGGTCAGCTCATAAGAGAAACCTAAAGGAGAAGCCCAAGGTCAATCCGTAAGAAAAGCTCAAAGGGGAAGCCCAAAGGATATGCCTAGGGTTGGCCCGTAAAAGCTCAAAGGGGGAGCCTAAGACACGAGCTTAAAAAGGTGTAATGGTCTCCAATGTAGTCACCTTGAGAAGGGGTACAAAATAGACCAAAATATCCCTAACAAGGGGCTGGAAGATAAACTAGATGGAAACTCCACCTTATAATTCAAATAAGTTTACACATTATCTAATAGCCCCAGCATTGTCAAAGGGGCAGGGTGTTCAGGTTTGACAACAGGCTTAAGTGAGACAAATGTCTAGGAATGAGTCGAATGACAATGAAGAGAAAAACTGATTATGATCAATGTGGAAACGTGAATTTTAAAAATTTTTCGAAAAACTAATGTGCTCAATCAATGCTAAGAATGATATTTGAATAATTCTAAATAATAAGATCGAATCTTACATTGCTTGAATATTGAATTAAACCTTTTGATTCACAAATTCTTCACCACTTAATATCTCGACATAACTCTTCATTTAGAAACTATGTATGGCACAACCTTGAAGAATCCATTCACCATCTTTTCATAAATGAAATCCTGCAACAAAAAGAAAATGGTGAAGGCTACATAACCACAAAGGGTTCAACCGACTCCTTGTTGATAGATGATATACGGACAAGCTATGACTCTTTCAAGGGTTTTGGTTTTCTTTTGTGATAGGCGGCTAAGGTGAGGAACAATATGGATCAAGTTAAAAACTGATCAATTGATTTTCAATATAAAACATCATTTTATATTAGTCAATTTAGGGTTTTCTAATTTGACAAGAAAACATATTTTCTCATTAAGTAGTATATTTAGTTTCCAATTTAGAAAATCTAATTCATAATTAGATGATATATTTTAAAATTGGAAAATCTAATTCATAATTGGATGATCTTTTTTCAATTGGAAAATCTAATTCATAGTTAGATGATCCAATTTCCAAATATATGAAGATTCTTAATCTTCCATAAATTGACTTTGAATTTTTCAAATTTAATGACTATTAAATTAAATGATTCAAAATCATTATTAATTTATATACTCATATTAATTTATATTCTCATATGGATTTGAACCCATAATCACTGTAGATAAATAATTATTAATTAAATAATCATTAAATTAAATTAAATTAAATAGTCAATATTAACATATATAATTGGACACTTCAATAATATATTTTTTTTCTTATTTCTTGTGGTGAGTACGAGCTAGTAAGGAAACCAAATAAACCTACAATTTTGAGCTCTAATGATATCAGATTATTAATTAAAACCTTTGAATTAAATATTTCACTATTATTAACCTTAGAGTTACTCCACTAAAAACTTTACACTCTCAAAATTGTAGATGTTTTATATAATCTAAATTCTTCATTATCCATTGATCTACTAATTACATATGGTTCGATCTTCCACGAGTAATTCATAATTAAAATTAGGTCATAATGTACGTTTTACCTCTCTAATTATATCTTGTTCTTGTAAGTATAATTGATTTTTTAATGAACAACCATCATCTGGGTTTGAACTCAGATGATGAAAAGAAAGATAAGATTAGGGAGAGTAGGCGGCGACTGTGCTAGAGTCGAAAAGAGACAAAGATGAAAAGGAGTCGACGTGGAAGGGGGTAGTGATGGATGTCAAATGGAGGCAACAGCGAACGACGGAGCAAAAGAAGAATAAGAAGAAGAGTTAGAGAGAGAAAGAGAGAGAGACCGAGTAGGTAGAGAGAGTTGAGTGATAGGAAAATAAATTTCATTTTTATTCAATATTTTTTATTTTTAAAATAAAAATATCTTTATTTTTTTATATTTTCATATTTAATATTTTAATTATTATTATTTTTTAATTTTCTTTGCATTTTTGCTTTTGCCCCTACAGTCTTGTCAACCTTATCCACCTAATGGAATTTTTTACAATAAGAGATATTATCGTCCTTTCATAAGTGTCAAGAGGACATTTTGGATGTTTATTTAAAAGTCAGATGATATTTTGAATAAAGACAAAACTATATAGGGAAAATAGATAATCTATCAAAAGTTAGATAATTTTTTTTAGATTATCCCTATATATATATTTTACTATCAATACCTTATAACTTTAAAAAATTAAGACGAACTAATCGAATTTATCCATTGCATTATCTTTCTTAAAATAAATTTTCTCTCATAGTTAATTCAACTATAATGAATGGACTTGATTGGTTCATCCTAACTTTTTAAAATTAAAATGTACGGACAATAAAAGCACTATATATATATTTACATATATTAGCTTAAGAAAAATATTCAATGTTCATCTATGCTAATAAACGATGGACATTAGATTAATTTTAATCTTAACCAAATATCCACATTTTTTAAATTTTATTTATTTTTATTTGATCTCTACTGTCCAGATGAACGGTAGAGATCAATCATTCTTTTAAATGGTTTTTTAAAAAATAAATAAAATTTTATTTTATTATTTTTATTTTTTACTTTTTTACTATTTTTATTAATTGATATTGATTTATCATGTTTATTTAATTAAATTATGAGGTGAAAATTTGTTAATTACAAAATTACAGGAGGTATTATCTTATTATGGGTAAAAGTTGGCATTGGTCAGAAAGGAAAATCCTAAAAACCCACGAGAGTTTTGATAGATTATCCATTTTTTTCCATGTGGTTTCGCTTTTATCTAAAATCCCACATCTGTTACAAAATTAACAGAAAAATCGAATAAGTAGTCAAAAGAGACTTTTAACTCTTAAATTTTTAATTAAAAATAAAATAATTATGAAATAATATTTTAAAATAAAAATTATTAAAAATAAAAATAAATGGAGATCCAGATTGGATCTTCACCGTTCATCCAATTTGGATGGATAATTAGATCTCCACAGCCATTACATCATCATTATTCACCTTCAGACCCATAACTATCACAGTTGAGCATACCAACAACCATCACAATAAATCAATAAATCCACAGCCATCACAAATGAACAACAATAAATCAGTAAACCCACATTGAACAACAATCAATCAATAAACTCACAAAGATTGGAAAAAAAAAATCATTAAACATCATCAAGCACACTTAGAAACCCAAAAAAAAATTATTAAAACCATAAATTATTAAAATCATCAAACATCATCAAGCACCAAATCTTCAACTGGGTTCATATGGGTTTGAACCCAGTTGAAGGTTCAACTGAACCCAGATGAACCCTCATTTGGGTTCAAACCCATATGAGGGTTCGTTTAGAACCTTCCCCAGATGAAAGTTCGTCGCGTCTGGGTTCAAACCCATATGAGTCAATTGGGTTCGAACCTAGATGAGACATGAGGATTCGTCTTATTTGGGTTCGAACCCAGATGAGGTTTCATTTAGATTCGATCCTTATTTGAAAAGAAAAAGAAAAGGAGGTGGCGGTGGCGGGGTCGGAAGGAGATAGAGATGAAGAGGAGTCGGCGTGGGAGAGGGTGGTGGTGGTGGATGTCTGGTGGAGGCATCGAGGGCGGCGAGCGATGGAGCATGAGCGAAGAGGTTAAAGTGACAAAGAGATTGGTGAAGTTAGAGAGAGAGATCAGTGAGGTTAGAGAGAGAGAATGCTAAATGATTGGAAAAAATTAATTTTTATTCAATATTTTTTTATTTTTTAAATAAAAATATCTTTATTTTTTATATTTTTATATTTAATATTATTTATTTATTTTAATTTTTCATATTTTAATTAATATATTTTTTGTAATTTTCTTTGTATTTTCGCTTTTGTCCGTAGAGTCAAATGATCAACCTTATCCATCCAACGAAACTTATTACTGTTGGGGGTATTACCTTCATTTCATACACTTTTAGGAGATATTTTGGATATTTAATTAAAAGTTAGATGGTATTTTAGGTAAAAATAAAATTATATAGGAAAGAATGGATAATTTATCAAAAGTTAGGGAGTTTTTGGGATTATCCCTTATAAGAAATAGCCCATAAATTAATTGAAGTGGATGGACGGACGTTACAACTCACAAAGCCAGTTATGAGAAAGCTAAAGATCCCTCTCTTTCCTTTTACAGTCCGTCTCATTCAATAAATGCACGAAAGAAGCCTGACCAAGCCGTGGGGGACTGGGGCCGCCCATTGCATCATGAATTATGATTTAGTATGCGTTGATGGAAGAATTGAATGCTGACATTTGAATTTGGTTTTGAAGTCAATGTCTACTGTCGTAATGTTTGCTCGTTTTCGTACCCCAACCACCACACACTCAATTTATATTATCATCTACTTCTGTTACTGCACGAGTAACGCCTTTAGTATTAGGGTTTTCATGGGTCCTCCGGCAGCATTAATTATGCTTCTTGGATTAACACGTAACTTTGAAATTACAAAAATGGTGTTGTTGGATAATATAAATACTTCATAGAAGTAACACGTAGCTTCTTTCTTTTTTTTTTTTTTCAAAATTTTTTTAACATATTATAATTATCGAAATTATTATGATACGATCTGAAGTATAATATTTTTATAAAAACTTTTATTCAAGTAAAAAACTGCGACTTAAACATAATTTATTCGTACGCAAGAGGGATCAGATGATAATTATCTATATATTTGTGGATGATACTCGAACTCGTGCATTTATTATTAGACATGGATGTGTTGTGCCACTCAGGTACAACTTGTAGTAACAAGTAACTTCAAATATCATGGAATTTATATTAAAACTCAAAAGTACAGACACTTTATAGATTAGCATGTAACTGGAAATATTACAAAATTTATACCGAAATTTGATAATTACAGATTTACAGTTAATATAACAAATATGAAATTTCTAAAACATGTTTTTATCGTTTGCTTAAAATTCGAAAATTCCCAAGGTCTGTGAAAGTGACTCAAATATTGGTTCGAAATGTTATACTGTGGCAAATGAATTCCTAAATTTTAATGGCCTATGGCTGTGGACCTGTGGTATGTTGTTGCCTCCTGCTTTATATATTTGTATAGTGGGGAGCCATGGTTTTAATTCTAGAGTCAAACCACGATTATTATACCATTCTTATATTTTTAATTTTATCATATTCGTGGCAACCCAAATTTATGATAAATCTCAAATTCATTTAAATAATAATAATAAGCTGATATAATGAGTTTATCAAAATCATCATAATTTTCAAACAAAATAAAATATAGACAGCATTAAATTTTGAAAAATAATAATTACAATCAATATGAAGTATACATTAAGATTTATTTGGCATGTCATTTTGGATTTAAACTCTTTGTTTAGTGCAATATGAAATTGGATAAGAGTGTGTTATATTATGTTTATATATATATATTTTCAATTTTTGAGACAAAGTAAACCAAAATTATTATAAGATAAAATTGCTTACTTACCTAAAGTTTGCACAATTACAAAGGGATTTAACTATACCTTTATATTGCACTTACCCTTCTCCCATTAGTCAACGTTGGTCAAACATAACGGCAAGAATGACACTTTAATCTTTCCATCTTCTCTTTTTTATATTATTATTTTTGAAAAAATTTAAAATAGATAGATCTCCACCATCGATCAATAAGATTGATGGTAAAGATGAAAAGCAATAAAAAATAGTAAATTTATTTATTTTTTTATAAAAGTAAATTTTTCACTATCCATCAATTTTAATGAATTATGAAAATCAATTTATTTATTTACTTGTTTTGATTTTATATCTATCATCCATATTAAAGACACTTAGTAGTGATTTTTTTTTTTTCTCTTCTTTTAAAAATCGATTTTCATATGCAGGGATATTTTATTAAAAATACGGTTCTCGTGGCAGCAAAAAGTGATCACTGTTTATATATGAACAATAACAAATAAAATTGTTCATTAATAAACATCTACGGAAGGAGCTATACGTTTATATGTCTGTCCTTCGTAAATTAGAAAATGACGGGGGTCCCATTTAAGTCACACCATTATCAATTAGTGCAAACTGGTTAGGCATGCTATGATTATCACATACACATGTCAGCATCCATGCACAACACTCAGGCATAAATTATCAACCAACTTACATTAAATTCAAATCACAATTATGTTTTATCCAATTCGTCAATGTAAGGTGCGAATATTTATTTCACCAAAATTTGGTTAGATTTTTGGCTAACTCGTAGATTTAGTGTTGAACTACAAAGTTTAACGTGCATTATGTAGACAGGATTGTCAAGTGTTTTTAGTACAATCATGACTTGTACTACAAAGTTTAACATGCATTATGTAGGAATTTAAAAATGTCTATGCTTTTAATAAATATTTTTTTGGACAGATCTATTTATAGTACGAATTGTTGGTATACTTTTTGTTCACATCCATTATACAAATTTGAATTCTACGGTGCAGATTTACTAATATATATATATATTATAAAAAGTAGGTATCTTTTGATATTATGAAAGTATACATTTATATCACATATATGGTGTGTTTACTTCATGGATTGAACAAAGGGAATGGGGAATGAGATTGATTGATGTTATTTACTTGATTAAAATTCATTCCGTAATGAGAATGAAAATATGGGCCCCACATCAATTTGGGGTTGTGAAATGGGAATCTCATTGCCCCCAACCCACTTGGAAATCCCATTCCTATTCCCTTTGTCAAAATAAAATGTCTCTTATACCCATTTTTAAAAAAATAAAGAAAAATATATTTATTTGATGTTAAAAAAAAAAAAAACTACATATTGTAATAAAAAATTGCGCACTATTAATTTTTCATCACCAATTTCTTAATTATCATGATGGACTAATAAAATAATATGTAATTTTTTTTTATTATTATATGTAGTTTTTTATTTAATATTAAAAAAATTACATATTATAATAAAAAACTACACACCAAGTTAGTAAACTATTAAAATAATATTAAGTTTTTTTATTATAATATGTAGTTTTTTATTTGATATTAAAAAAAAAAAGAGCATATTATAATAAAAAACTACACATTATTATAATTAATCCATAATTTTAATTAAGGGTATTTTTGTAACTTATAATTAATTCATTCCAATTCCAAAGTAAAGTAAACAGTTTAATGGAAATAATATTGATTCCGATTCCGATTCCTGTAGTTCAAGTAAACAACTTATATGATTCCGATACTTCATTCCGATTCCAAGTCATTCCGATTCCAGATCATTCCGATTTCTCCAACTGAAGTAAATGCACCAATATTATATTTAATCTTAATAAATCTCTAATTGCACGTTAATGTATATTGTATTATCTTATAATTATTTTAAGAAATAGTAATGGTAAAAATATGAAAATGAAGGGAAATGACATCATAATTGATTTGAGTTGTGAACATATCACTGAACTAATAATTTGAATTTAAATGTCTCCTAAAAATATGAACTGTCCAAAATACTATTAATGAAAACTTCTTACCTTTTCACTTACATATTTGCTCTCTTCTTCCTTCTTAATGTCTCTTCTAACAAAATAATAAGTATAAATAACATAAATTTTTAAAAAATATATAAAATATCTATTCATTTACATGCTCGGACTTGGCAACTTTAAATGCAATAACCAAGGTGAACATTCAAAGTGTAGATTAAAAGTTGTTGCAACCCTGCGTATAGACAAAATTACAAAATATATTAATAATGAGAAACTAAATCTTCCTATTTATTATAAGAATGATAAAATTATTTAAATATCATCAAATAATGAGAATGAAGTATTTCACCAGATTAGGTAAAATCTAATTTAATATTTAATAAAAAAATCTAATTTGATAAATGTAGTTTTAATAATAATAATAATAATTAAAAAAATAATAAAAATTAAAGTTAAAAAAAAAGGGACAGGGGCAAAAATAACTTAATAAATTAGTGAGTTAACATTCATGTCACTTTTTAGTAAACATAACAATTGGGTCCTGAATTGGGTGTGAAAATACCAAACTGTCCTTAACTCATTTCAAACTTTTCTCTCTCTCTTAGTCTGGTTCTTCTTCATTTTCTCATTTTTGCCGCCCCCTCCTCATCCATTTCTCTGACAACCCAGTCTGGTTCTTCACTCTCTCCTCTCTGACAGCCCCTGCTTCTCTTCATTTTTCTTCATCTATTCTTCATCTTCACTTTCTCTTCCTCCTTCATTTGTCTGGCAGTCGCTGCTTATTCTTCGTCTTCATTTTCGCCTCTTCCTTTATTTCTCTGACAGCTCCTGCTTTTTCGTCATTTTCTCCTCCCGTTTCATTTCTTTATTCTACCGATCTACTTATATCTGTTTTCTCTTTTGGTCTCTCTTCGCATTTTCGACTACACAAACACCATTCACCACCCACTATCCATCTTTATTCACTTCTGCAGTAGCGACCATCCATATTCATTTTCTATGTTACGGATAATATATCTTAACTTTTGAACACTTTTGACTAGTGGTGTCGTGTCGAAATGAAACAAAAACATAAACGATTACACTAGTCACACCAAGTGTGACGAGTATGAATCATACTGGTCACACTTGGTATGACTAGTGGTGTCATGTCGAAAAAACGAACAAAAACATAAGTGATTACACTAGTCACACCAAGTGTGCCGAGTGTGAATCATACTGGTCACACTTGGTGTGACTAGTGGTACCGTGTCGAAAAAACGAACAAAAACAGAAGCGAATGCACTAGTCACACCAAGTGTGACGAGTGTGAATCATACTGGTCACACTTGGTGTGACTAGTGGTGCCGTGTCGAAAAAACGAACAAAAACAGAAACGAATGCATTAGTCACACCAAGTGTGCCGAGTGTGAATCATACTGGTCACACTTGGTGTAACTAGTGGTGCTGTGTCGAAAAAACGAACAAAAACAGAAGCGAATGCACTAGTCACACCAAGTGTGACGAGTGTAATTTCACACTTGGTGTGACTAGTGTATTAGCTTCTGTTTTTATTCCATCTCGACAGGGCACCACTAGTCACACCAAGTATGCCCAATATGATTCACACTCGTCACACTTGGTGTGACTAGTGCATTCGCTTCTGTTTTTGTTCGTTTTTTCAACACGGCACCACTAGTCACACCAAGTGTGACCAATATAATTCACACTCGGCACACTTGGTGTGACTAGTGCATTCGCTTCTGTTTTTGTTCGTTTTTTCGATACGGCACCACTAGTCATACCAAGTGTGACCAGTATGATTCACACTCGTCACATTTGGTGTGACTAGTGCATTCGCTTCTGTTTTTGTTCGTTTTTTCGACACGGCACCACTAGTCACACCAAGTGTGACCAGTATGATTCACACTCGGCACACTTGGTGTGACTAGTGTAATCGCTTCTGTTTTTATTCGTTTTTTCAACACGACATCACTAGTCACACCAAGTGTGACCAGTATGATTCACACTCGGCACACTTGGTGTGACTAGTGCATTCGCTTCTGTTTTTGTTCATTTTTTCGACACGGCACCACTAGTCACACCAAGTGTGACCAATATGATTCACACTTGACACACTTGGTGTGACTAGTGTAATCGCTTCTGTTTTTATTCGTTTTTTCGACATGGCATCACTAGTCACACTTGGTGTGACTAGTGTAATCGCTTTTATTTTTGTTCGTTTTTTTGACACAGCACCACTAGTCACACCAAGTGTAACCGGTATGATTCACACTTGTCACACTTGGTGTGACTAGTGTAATCAGTTCTATTTTTGTTCCATTTCGACACGGTACTACTAGTCAAAAGTGTTCAAAAGTTAAAATACATTACCCGTAGTATAGAAGATGAAGATGGATGGTCGCTACTGCAGAAGCGAATAAAGATGGATGGTGGGTGGTAGATGGTGTCTGTGTAGTCGAAAATGCGAAGAGAGACCAAAAGAGAAAACAGATATAAGTAGATTGGTAGAATAAAGAAATGAAGCTGGAGGAGAAAGTAACGAAGAAGCAGAAGCTGTCGGAGAAATGAAGGAAGAGGTGAAAATGAAGATGAAGAATAAGCAGCGGCTGCCAGACAAATGAAGAAGGAAGAGAAAGCGAAGATGAAGAATAGATGAAGAAAAAGAAAGAGAAGCAGGGGCTGTTAGAGAGAAGAGAGTGAAGAATAAGTAGGGGCTGTCAGAGAAATGGATAAGGAGGGGGCGGAAAAATGAGAAAATGAAGAAGAACCAGAGTAAGAGAGAGAGAAAAATTTTGAAATGAGTTAAATGAGTTTTTAAGGGTATTTATGTCCAAAAAATAAAGGATTGAGACATAAATATTAAGTTTATTCAAATGGGATAAAAATATTGATTGAAAATGACTTGAGGTGATATTTCCTCAAAAAAAAAAAAATATTAATTGGCTGGGGACTCGACACCTCCACAGGCCCGCCACTGATAAATACGGTTACTAACTTGCTAAGCTGAAAATTAAATATTCAAGTCTTTATAGCCACGTATTAAACTGTAGTTAGATGAGACGTAGCAGGTCAGTCATATATAAATGAGTGAGATTCTCTGTCATCACGTGATGTTAATATTTTTAGGAGAAAAATTTAAATATGAGTGATATATTAACAAAAATTTAATAATTTTAATAATTTATATTTTTTAATGCTGATATATCTACTAACTTATTAAAATATTCGTAACTATATAAAGAGGTTGTTTATACAGTGATATAGACTTCTGCCAAGACGGAGGGTGCAGTTGAACAAAGCAGGCATTGATGGCTAGCTTTTATGAAGCACTGCCTACGCCACAGAAGAGTTGTTGACTGAGAAATATATATGTCAATGGGTTAGGAAGAAGAGTGAGAAGATAAACTAGCCAGAAGCAGCAGCGATGGAGACTGTGAGAGACTTAGAGAGAGATCTAGAGGACATCAGAGAGTATTACAAGAGTGGCATAACTAAAGAAGCTACTTGGCGCAAGTCTCAGCTTGAGAAGTTGCAAATTCTCCTCAAAGAAAACCAAGCAAACATCTTCAAAGCCCTTAAGAAAGATCTGGGAAAACACCATGTTGAGGCTTTCAGGGATGAGGTTTGATATTTTTCTGCCAAAGTTTAATACTATACTAGTTGGGGCTATTACTTGTAAACTTATTAGTTTGGTAACTCAAAACGGTATCAGAACCAGTTGATCCATCAAGAGATCTTATATATGTTTATCTTCTTACCTTGTTGGTGTTGTTTTGCAGATAGGGACATTGATAAAATCCATTAATTATGCGTTACGCAATCTCAAAGCATGGATGTCAAGCAAAAAGGTATTATTTTATCCTTTTTTAGAACTGTTGAAGGGACGACTTCTCTGTGGCTGAAAACAACAAATAGAGTTTTCTGTCTCTCACATGTAGTATTGTGACTTGTGTGGGTCCACAATTAATCAAAGATGTATAATCAGCACCAGTTTCTGTCTCCTTTGTTTGGCAGGCTAAACTTCCCATAATTGCGCTTCTCAGTAGTGCAGAATTGGTTCCTGAGCCTCTTGGTCTTGTCCTCATCGTCTCATCTTGGAATTTTCCTTTCGGTGAGTACATGATATTACAAGTGATCATCGCAATAATGGTTTAATTTCGTTGCAAACATAATTAATTATCATGCAAACGAATATATAGGACTGTCCTTGGAGCCTCTTATCGGAGCAATAGCAGCAGGAAATACAGTGGTTTTGAAACCCTCAGAACTGGCCCCTACATGTTCTGCTCTATTAGCAAATGCAATCCACACTTGCCTTGACAACAAAGCCATTAAAGTTATCGAAGGTGGCCCTTCCGTCGGTGAACAACTTTTGCACCAAAAATGGGATAAGATCTTCTTCACAGGTTTGCATGTAGTTAAGATGTTTGTGTTGAGGTAACAAATTTATTTTAAAAAATAAATAACAACTTCTAATAGTAATTAGATTTGTATTACTGTATACCGTATGCAAGCTTAATTAACTGATTTTTTGACTTAACAATATTTTTTGTTAAAGGAATAGTAAGTGATCTTCCCATTTAACTCTATAAATTAAAATTTAGTTGATTCTGACTAATTAATTAAACCTCATTTGACACCTTCATCGAGTGAAAATAGTTATATATGTGTATATATATATATAGCAAACTTCACAAACTTATAAGATTTGATGAAATTTTAGAAAAATAATGATGTACAGAGAATACACAATCTCACTATTTGTGATTCCAAAAACTTGATACAAACTTTCTCTATCATCACATGTCCGCTGATTTAGAAAAAGGGTGAACGATAATATGAATAAAAATATCAAAATATTCTTAAATAAATTAATATATTATTATTTTAATTTTAAAAAATAATTAAAATATATTTTAATTTTAAAAAATATTAAAATATAAAAATAATCAAACTTCGCTCAACTCAATCACCTTCAAGCCCAATGTCCAGAAACTTCATCTTCAACCTAATCCCCAAATAACTCACAACACACTTCTTCGTCTTCAGGCAAGAAGATCCACAAAATTATTAAAAAAAATCAAAAACTAAAATTAGATGATCTTCAATTCAATGAACTCCAAAAGCAAGCCCATCAGACCCCACTTATCCAACTTTTTTTTCCAGCTTAAACTACTTCAGAGAGCAAAGTCCACTGCCTCTATGGCTTCTCATGAACATTCAATTTCGTGTACCCAATAAACACCCAAAAGTACTTGAGCCCAACAAGCATATCCATCGTTTTTCATTCTCTTCCCAAAATCAACTACCATTTCATGCAGTTCAATGTTCTCCCACTTTTCCTGGTCTTCATGTCATTGTAGATGGTCATTGAAACAGTCCGATATCGGCTCTCTGATGACGACTTCGTGCCACGAGTAAGGGTGGTGGAGCTCCAGATTGTCATATCCATGAACCAAACACACCTTCGTAACGTGTTCGACGGCTTGCAACTCGGCTTTGGTGAAGACCCATCAGAGTCTCCACGATTGGAGACCACGACGGAGACCAGAAAAAATGACGTCTCCAGCGCTCCAGGGCTGGAGACCATTTTTTCTGGTTTCCAATAGGAGACCAGAATTTGGTCCGGTCTCCGATGGGGATCCGGTCCATTATATATATTTTTAATTTTTTTAATTAAATTAAAAATATATTCTATTAATTTTAAATTTACAAAAAATAAAATGTTTGACTCTAAATTTGACTCAAGGGTGATTGTCCTTTTCTATCTTTAATGGCGGACCACGGGGATTTAATCGTGGTTGACTAAGAGAGCTGGTATCGAGCCTTTTAAATCTCAAGTAGTGAGAATGCGAGTTCTCCAAATATTATCATCTATGTTCAATTTCATCAAACCTTGGGGGAGTACATGCAATTTGCCTTTCTTTTTATAACGTTAAAATATACGAAAATTTTGAATTAATTAATTACATATATACTTGATTAATTATATGAATCCTTGTAATATATATTATGTTAGATGTTGATCAATCGAAACAAAAAAGGGATCGAAGTATTACGGATAAACATTTTTGTTAATTTTGGTAGATTTACTTGGAGTGTTACTACTTGTTAATTAATTTGGTTTTCTTCATTAAATTGAAACTGATGATATAGGAAGTTCAAGAGTGGGAAAGCTGGTAATGTCAGCTGCGGTGAAGCATCTAACGCCTGTAATACTGGAGTTGGGTGGAAAATGCCCAGCTGTTCTTGACTCCCTCACTTCTTCTTGGGACAGGGAGGTATAATATATAATTTACATATTTTCTTTAGTTTTTTTTTTTTTGAAATATATGTTTTCTTTAGTTAATTAAAACATTATATTATTATCTATAATTTTAATATCACAGTATTACTATGGTACATCTTTCAGTTCACTAGGTACTAGT
This sequence comes from Dimocarpus longan, assembly GCA_022984855.1. Lineage (NCBI taxonomy): Eukaryota > Viridiplantae > Streptophyta > Magnoliopsida > Sapindales > Sapindaceae > Dimocarpus > Dimocarpus longan. The sequence goes on along the minus strand of CM041023.1, from coordinate 6,113,252 downwards.
ACTATGTGTTTGGAAGTGCTCTTAGTATTTAAAAGAATTTTTAATAGCTTTTTTATTTTTCTTAAAAAATAAAAACTCTGGACTATACTTATTTTCCCATAAGTTAATTAAAAACTATTTCTTTTATATAAAATTAAAAACACTTTTGAAGACTAGAAAGGGTTTTGCTTAATTCATTCCTTTGCTTTAGGATCACCTTAAATTGTACGGATATAGTTTAGTTGGATTCAACTTTGTAAATATGTATTTTCAAAAGGAATAACTTTATAAATATATATAATGTTTAACCTTGCAATTTAATTTTGATGCAAGTTTATGTTTCTCATATTTATAGGGAACCAAGCTGCAGATATCCTGGTTTCCTATGGTCTTCGTTTGATATTAATAGTTGGTGGTTCAATTGTCTGGTTTTTTGTTGTTCTTTTGTTAGTAGAGACATATATCCATGACCAAATTATCGTTTTGTCCACCCTTTTGAGTTTGTATTTATTTTGTTTATGTTCTCTTCTTTTGTTTTTTTTTTTTTATTATTAGAAAATTGATCGATTGAAAGTTTACTTGCATATGATTCGAAACGGTTGTGTAGAAAAGAATTTATATAAATATAGTAACTTAAGGTTTACTAGCATAAGATTTACTCTCTAGAATATATATCGTTTATCAACATTTACATTATATAGTTTCTAAATGCTGAATTTTTTTTTTTATTATAATAAAGGTGGCTATTAATCGAATTTTAGTGTCAAAATTTGGTGCCTGTGCTGGTCAAGCCTGCATAGCGATCGACTATGTTCTGGTGGAGGAGCAATTCACTTCTACTGTGGTAAGAATTTATATAAATATATATTTCTTCTATCTCTTAAGTTACTATTATATTCTTTATTTTTTTTTAAGAATAATTTCTTGAAAAGTTCTTTTTTATGATTATTTTTAATAGGTAAACATAATGAAAACCAATACAAAGAAGATGTTTGGTGAAAACCCTAAGGAAACAAACTGTGTCGCTAGGATAATTAATAAGGAACACTTCTTCAGATTGAAGAATCTTCTTAGTGATCCAATAGTCAGGGATACTATTGTCTATGGTGGCTCAATGGATGAAGACAAGTTGTAAGTGATCTACTTTATTTCTTTTTCTTTTTTTTTGAATAAAATATGTAAAATAGACATATTTTATTCAAAAAATATCTATAAATATAATATTAAAAATATAATTTGAAATAGAATGCAACCCAGATAGACTTAAATTACTTCTGAAAACTAAAGTTGTAAACCTATAAGCCGCCTTATTATCCTTTCTAAGAGTAAATTAACGCCTAACATTGTCTAACGAAAATAACATTGAAGAAATATCCCTAATGAGAGGGTCTTTTACAATTGAAAAATTCTGAGTTTGAATTGCTAAGATAACCAACCAAGCATCTATTGTATTTCTATTTTTCTCCTTTAATTATTAACTGTTGTTGGTTTTTTTTTTTTTTTTTTTTGGGTTTAGACTATAAAATGAAAATTGAAATAAATTCATAGATAACAACCCATTTTAGAGTTCTAGACAGTGTAAATCAATGTAATTGTTGATTGATACAAAAGACTGGAGCTTATTATTTTATTTTAAAAATTTAACAATGTCTATTGGTATAAGAAAACAAATATTTGAAAATTTTAGTGTCTAAAACATTACATTGTTCAATAAACTACAAAAGGCGAAAAGAAATTTTATTTATGAAAAATATCCTGTTTTTGTCTATTTCTCCTAATTGTTAATACTAGATGCAGTTTTAATAATTATCTTATCAAAATAATTATGCTCAAAATTCGTAATCGAAACATATTATTTGTTATGTTATAAAATTTTCAAATTTAATATCTAAAAACAATAGTTGAGCTCTTATTAACTGATTACATGACTAAGCTTTTAATGAAAGTGGTTATTATTATTATTATTATATGGTATCTAAGTCATGCATGAGTCTTGTGTCCAAATCCAGCCTCGCCCTCCCTTTCCTTTAATTGAATTTATTATATTCCTTGTTCATTGATGATGTTATGCGGTAGAGGATGTGTAACATGTATATTTGTAAAATTACATCTTATTTCTTTATATCTCACAAAAATATTATGTTCATTTTAGTAGAAGACGTCAACACTGAATTGTCCAAACCTTTATGCAGGTTCATAGAGCCAACCATCTTGGTGGATCCTCCCCTTGAAGCAGGAATAATGACTGAAGAAATCTTTGGTCCCATACTCCCAATTATTTCAGTCAGTTTCATAAATTTACATTCACATTCACACACTCAACACAATCAATTAATTTAATTAACTTCTTCAATTATTAGTATCATTTTTTTTTTATTTGTGAATTACAACTTGCAATTTACCATTTTATTCATATTTTGTTTTTGGATTTTCACAGTTGAAGAAGATTGAAGACAGTATAAATTTTATTAATGCAAGGCCGAAAGCACTTTCACTATATGTCTTCACCAAAAATGAAACATTCAAAAGTAGAATGTTGTCAGAAACATCATCCGGAAGTCTGGTATTTAACGATGCAGTCATTCAAGTATGTTATCAATAACTTCACTCACTTTTTGAAAAATTTTCAATTCCTTTTAATCTGCTAGGCAAATCTCTAATAAGTCAGAGTTCTTACAATGGCGCAAAACATGTGGGTCTTCCTCCCAACAACATTGGAGGAGAATTTGATTTAATTTAATTTGTGTATGTCTATGTCTATGTAGCTAAGGAAAAAATCTTTCATGAAACCATACAATTGATGTGGTAAGAAAGATGGGAAAAGTAAGAGAAAAGAAAAGAGAAGTGAAAAAATGTAAAAGAAAAATAAATGACACTATTTTATTAGTCTATCTCACGATATGTCGATATCAATTATGAGACAATTCTATAGAAGATTTTCTCACGAAGTGTGATAGAGTTAGATGTATATTAGGACTTGTGGTAATTACAAACTAACCTCTTATATGGAGGCTATGGTGAGTATTTGTCTTTCAACGTATGCATTAAATTTATGCGGTCATTAGTACTCACAAATTTGTTAACAGTCAGATGCTTAGATTAAGACAACGTCGAAAATATAACTCTTTTTTTTAATTAGAACTTATTATTAGGTATAATTTCAGCAATTCAAAATATATGAATTAATTGAATTGTGTAAACAAAAATGTCATTGATGATTATGAATCTTCATTTACTAATTAATCTTAATTATTAATTACTACTTAGTAGTTATTTTTGTGGTGCATGTGTGTGAATGTAGTATGTAGCTGATTCTCTGCCATTTGGAGGGGTTGGTGCGAGTGGGATTGGGTGTTACCATGGAAAGTTTTCTTTCGATGCATTCAGTCATTACAAAGCAGTGGCTAGAAGAAGCTTCCTCACTGATTTCTGGTTCAGATTTCCTCCATGGAACAATCAAAAGCTTCAACTCTTTGAGTGTGTCTACAATTTAGACTATCTTGGAATGCTCCTCGTCGTTCTTGGTCTCAAGAGAACGACTAAGGCGGCAGCCGATTGATGAACATGATCTCTAGGTTTGATTTGGCATTTTTTTCACTTAATGGATCTCTACCTCAACAAGATCATGATGTATGAGCACATATGTTGAAAACTAAAAATAATAAAAATGCATAGATGAATTGTTAAGTTAGAAGTATGGTATTGTATATTATTAGGTCTGTTTGTTATGTTATATTAAATTCGATTGAATTAAATTAAATATAATATTATTATGTGTTTGGTGTGCCATGGATCGATTATAGTAGATTTATTATTATTATTATTATTATTTTGATTTGTACAGTTAGAGAATGAATTTAATACAAATCGATTAAATTAATTAGATCTATATTAAATGGCAAATTTATTAAAACAAAATTATTAAGAAAAATTACAATTAGTTTTAACAAAAATGTTTATAATTATTTTTGAATGAAATACAATTATTAGTATTTATTTAAATTAAATTTTATTATGTTTCTCTTAATTCTTAAAACTTTTTCAATTCACACTCAGTAAAATAAAGGGATTTTTTTTTTTTTTTTGTTCTAACATTAAAAAATGTGTGAGTTTTGAAGTTAGCACAAAAAAACTAAATTATGTGAGTTTTGTAGAACCATAGCATTTACGAACTACAGTTAACGACTAAAGAAAGTAGTTTACAAACAAATAATACCAAAAAAGACCATAATTCTTGTCTTTCATTTGTGAATTATTGCTTTTATTCATGAATTATAGTTTGTGAATGTTCATGATACTGAAAAAATTATTAGTTCGAAAACTCACATTTTCTCAGTGCTACTCGCTTGGATTTATTAAAAAATAAATAAATAGATAAAGAGGTCCCTGACCTTTGGTTCGAGTAGCGGGAGAGACAAAGCAAAATCCCGCGAGGGGTCGTGAACATTACTTTGTGAGTTTTACCACGTAAATCTCCTATTCATTATTTTTATATTATTTCTTCCATTTTTCTTTATTATTATTCTCGATTTTAGGTTTATGTTATAATTAAAATAGTATCGGATCGTTATAACATAGAACAACCAAAAAGAAAATTCTCTCTTTGGATTAAAACTACTTGGCTAACTTTGATTTGTTTAGGGTTAGAAGCCCTTTTCTAGCTATAACAATCATAAACCTACTAGGAAAATAAAACCATAACTTGTACCCCTTACTTACATGCCTAAACCTTTGCTAATCACACTCACTTTGTATAAAATATAAGCTAATTAAAATGTCTCCGCCCATAAAATGTCTCAGCCCATAAATAAAACTAACATAAAACTAAATAAACTAAACTTAATTAAGACCCAACAAACCCTTTAGATGTGACCCCTAATAATTTAATATGGTCTAAAGTACAAATTAAGCCCAAATAAAATTAATTGTTGCCAAAGTGCTCCAATTATCTTCAAGATTCATGATATTGAACTTGACCTTAGATTTGAATGATGTTTTGAAGCCTTGGAATCATCATATTAATTTGTTTGCTTGCTTCCTTAGTTCCCATCACCTACTTTGTTTGGGTTAGATTGAAAGCATCAAAATTGGGTATCAAATCAGGTTTGGATGAAAAATTTTGAATAAGTTAGTTTTTGGGTCGGGTTTGAGTAAAAGCTTTTGACTTGCCTTGACTTGGTTACCCGCTTTATTTTTTATTACATATTAACATTGTTATTATTCTTAGTATAGTTCATTTTTAAGCTTTGTGTGTTCTAATTTTGATGATTATTATTACTATTTTGTCATAGAATTTGTTTAAAACAAACTATGCTTGTAAATTAATTGAGATATTTTACTGTAATGTTAGATGAATATTTAGATTGATATTGTCAAGACTTAATGATTGTTATGTCGTTTATGTTATTATCGGTATTCGTTTTTTTGTTTAAATTTAAAATTTATTTGTTTAGATGATGTTGAATCAAATTTAAGTTTATGTGTGATTTTTTTCTTGAACTCTGTATTTTTTTTTTTTATAAAGTATACATTAACCATTAAGTGGGTGTATGTTTGAACTTAAGTATAAATTTAAATTTAAGCATTTTTTTAGTTTAAAATATGAGTAATACCAAGTTTATCAAATTTTTAGCTCAAATTCATGTTGTCAACATCTTATGATTTTGATCAGCCCCCCTCTCCTTTCTAAGTATTAGCAGATAATTAAGATTAGTTTAAATAACTGCTCAACTGCAATCTTTTTTATTTTATTTTTTATTATTTTATTTGTTTTGCTTTTGGGCCTAGATTAAATGACAAATCCATTTGAACCATTCTGGGTAAGCCGATCCAATTACCCCATTAGAGATTTGGTAGTACAAAGTTACACTAAGCATCCTTCATACCATTTCTGATTAGTTGTCCCAAACATGATATACTCATATCAATACACTAATCTTATAAATATCTTGCAAATGGTCTAATTATGCATTTACTTGAATTGCAAGAATTGAAATGACTTGGAATCGGAATGATACATTACAATTATAATAAATTACTTACTTTAATTGTAGAAATAAGAATCGAAATCAACAGTATTTCCATTAAACTGTTTATTTTACTTTAGAATTGGAATAAATTCATTTCAAGTTACAAAATTGTCCTTGATTAACAATATTTTATACTCCATAAAAAAAAAAAATTAACATGTTATTATATGCAAATTGTGTATTTATATTTTACTTTTTATTTTTGTTAATGTTAATGAATTCCAAACTATCCATAATGTATAAAATAACATTATAATTTTTTTTTCATTGTTTTTAAACAAAAGTTCCATAATATTATATTCTTTCTCAAATAAGAATATATTTTTATACATATATTTAATTTTCCCTCTCCCATCATAAACCCTAAAAAAAAAAAAAAAACTTTTTTCCCTTTTTGTTAGGTTTGACTGTCAAAAGATTAGTCAAATTAACCAAATTGAATATATTTTGAAACTTTAGGGTCCAAGCATGGTCAAAATGCAACCGTGGTTAAAAGAGTTGAATTCTGTTAGAATATAGAGACAAAAATTTCCCGATTAACAAAACTTGATAATTAATTAACATATTACTTTAAATAAAATTAGAAACTAATAATTAATATAAAAACAATAAAAATGTATTAATTGAAATTTCAAAAACACCGGCTAGAGCACAAAATCACAATAGAGAAGACAAACTTATGTGGCAGTTTGATAGGTCCGGTTCCAAACATGTGAAGAGTGGCTATTGGCTTGCTCAATCGAAAAAAATTTATGGCCCCAAGTTTAGCTCAAGCTCATCCTTAAAATGGTGGAAACTCATGTGACATTTTAAAATCCCACCAAAAGTAAGGATTTTCCTTTGGAGATGCTGTAAGAATGCGCTGCCATCCATGTCTAACCTAGTCTTTAGACAAGTTTCGGTCTCTCTAGCTTGTCCAAGGTGTATGTCAAACACGATGACAAAGGTGCATGTGTTATTTTGGTATAGTAGGGCAGCAAAGATATGGAAAGCCTCTCCTTTTTGGAATGAGATTTTGACGTTCTATTGTTGGTCTTTTTATGTGTTTCTTTTAAGGAAGATCAAATGGAACTTTTTGTTATGATTTTGTGGTAGGTCTGGTGCCTTCGCAATTTGGAAACTCGTCAAACTTTCCTCTTTTTTCATGTCCAGCGCTTCATCTCCTTATTCCTCTTCTTAGGCAGATCAATGGCTCCCCCTTCCTCCTGGTTACCTCAAATTAAACACGCACGCAGTAGTTAAAACCGAAACCAATTGCATCTGTGTAGGGGCTGTGATCAGGGATGAAGTTAGAGGCACTAGAGTTGCAATTTCAAAATCTTTTCTAGGTTTCTTTACCACTGAAAATTGGAGAGTGGTTGGCTCTTAAGGAGGGGATGCTCTTGGCCCATAAACTTGGTCTTGTGCTATCATCATGTTATGACGATAAAATATTATTCTAATCCTAACGCAAACGTGAAATTGAGAATAATATTAAAAGAAAATAAAAGAAATAAAATAGTGGACACAAGACTTGCGTGGTAAAACCTTTAATGTGAAAGAAACATTCACAGACCAAAACTAGAAGAATTTTATTATACCAACAACTACAACACAATCTTTCTATAAAATTTTAGGAGAGAATTATGGAGAAAAGAATTCTCAAATGTATCTAAGATTTAGGACATAAGAATTGACTATTTAAAATGACTAGCATTCATGTCTTTATATAGGCAAATAATGACGATCGCAGACAATGGCAGTGCAAAAATATGGAGTGCAAATCAAGTTGCTTCAACATAAAATTTCAATATTTTAATATTTGGAATGACCTTCATGCACAAGTTATTGATCACACTTTCACAAATTCAAATTGAAATTTGTTACCCATACGTCTCCATTCACTTCTACAAAATTAAATGTGTTTCACTGAAAATGTTGAAACTTCATTATCTTCCAATTTTTTCACACAAATTCAAACTTCACCTACTTGCGTAAGCCAATGAAATGACTTCATTTTTCTAACACTTTAGCTGAAATTGATACAAGTAAGCTTGTAATCGATCATAAGGCAAGTTTCCTCCCAAACAACATTGCTAGTTTTATTAGAGAAGATGTCAAAGCCTTATGTAAAGTGGTTGGTAATTGTAAGTGCCAAATTATTTCTCATAAAAGGAATATCGTGGCTCATCATCTCGCCACTTTGGCTCTCTCCACCAGAGGAGATTTGTATTAGGAGATAGTTAGCTCGATTGTATCTTTCCTTATCTTATTTAAATGAAATCTTTCTAAGTTTCAAAAAAAAAAAAAATACAAAATCACAAATGGCTACTACATGAAAAGGATTGAAAGAATCAATGGAAGTCCTAGTTAGCTAAAGTTGCACAATATATAAAATTACGTATCAAGGTTTGACTGTTAATAAGGTCTTACATTAGTGGTTAAATAAATAGAATAATTTGGAACAACATATAAATTAGACTATATTTTGGCCAGTCCAACAGATTTTATATGAAATTTTGTCACCTTATCTAATCTAATAAATTTCAAAATTTTGGTTTCAAATTGATCCAATGATGTTCTATATCTAATCCAAACCAATAAATTGGATTGAATTCAGTGATTCCCATTAAATTGAATTACATCCTTCACACCCTAATATATTGGTACGACAACATGATTTTTAGGCTATGTTTGGTACATAAGATTTGATGATGATCGGATTAAAAATATCTCATCCCTTCTTAACCCATGTTTGGAAAGGTCTACTTGGAAATCAAAACTCAATCCCATCTTTATTTCAATTCTTTTGTCATGGGAATGCCCATTTTCAATCTCTATCATGAGATTCAATAATGGGATGAAATTCAAGAACTCATTAATTGTATTACTTTTTTTTTCCTCATTAATTACGCATTAATTTTCTTTCTCTTTCTTCTACCAACCACATTGTTATTATTTAAATAAAAATAATTCCAAAATTAATCTTTATTTGCTCATATTTTAAAATAATATAATTCTATAAAAATCAATATAACTTTTTAGAAAAATGATTTATAGGATTTATTTTATTTAAAATATTATTAACTTTGTGGATAATATAAGTTAGGTTATATAACAAAATATTTAAATTAATTTTATTCAAATCCAATCTCAACCTACATTTTAATATGTGAAAAATACCAAAAATGTTAATATTTAAAATTAATCCATGTATTTAAATTAATAAAAAATATTTTTCTCTTTTTTATATTTTTATAAAATTAATTTTAAGTATATAATAATGTATTTAAATTAATTTTATTTTAATCCAATCTCAACCTATATCAAATATAGTATGATATAATTTTAATTCAATCTCAAGTTATATCAAACATGGGATAGTAATTTTTTAATCCAATCTAATACATTCTATTTCAATATCGCGTACATAGTTAAAGTAAACTATTGAGTATATTTGTTTTGTATTTTTTTTTTTTTTTGGAAATTTCATTTTTTTTAAAAAAAAGTTTTTTTTTTTTTTTTTTAACTATGTATGGAGAAACTTCCTAAACATCTTTTAAATTACTATAAATACATCAATTTAATCCATCTGACCGATATTTTGATAGTCAAACTTAATAGAAAAAGTCAAAAGTCAATTTTATGCATTAGATTACTTAGACTATGTGAAATTATATTTTTACTCTTTATGAAATAGTTAAAGTATGATATTAAAAAGCTAAAGTACTCTTTTAATGAAACATATTAAGTGATACATTAAGACTACGTTTTGCGCGTGAGATTAGAATAAAATGAATTTGATTAGATTAGATTAAAGCATTACTGCCCTATGTTTAGTAGAATTTTAAATTTGGATTAAAATTGTATTAATATTGAAATAAAATTTTTTAATATTAAAATATTAAAACAAATCAATCTCTCTCTCTCTCTCCTCATTTCATCTTCTTTGATCAAACAACCACTCTCTCTCTTTTTCTTTCTCTTCCTTTTAGTCTCTTTTCCTTTTCTCTATAACCGACCACCTGTCTTTACAATTTTCATCGTCGATGTTTCTGTCTTCATTGCCAACATCTTCATCTTCGTTCTATCTTCATCGTGAACCCAAGTTTGTTGTGATTCTCTCTCTCTCTCTCTCTCTAGCTGATGATCATGGATGTTAATGGGTTTGTTGTTGGTGTGATGGGTTTGTTGTGGTTATGGGTTTTCTTGGTTTAATTGTTATGGTCGATTGGGGAACCTAGATGATGTGGTTGTTTAGGGTGGTTTGTGGTGTTGGTAGGAGAAAGAGACAACAATGAAATGGGTTCAATGGTTATTTCTACTAGCCTCAACAGTGGTTGATGGAGATTGGCTTGACGAAGAGAGATAGATGGAGGAGAAGAGAAGGAACGAGAAGAGTGAGAGAGTCATACCAATTTGGTCCAAACCCACAAGTTAGAATGAGAATGATGATTCTCATGGGAGTGAGAATGAAAAAAGATTGGGATTGAGTTTTAAACCCCTTGTCAATCTCTCTAAACGTCGGATTTTATGAATTGAAAATTTTTAATCTCAATCTTATGAACTGTCCGGTGCACCAAACATAGCCTAAAAGACTAAAATACTCATATTCAAATTTACAAAATTAACCTAACTTTTTGGTGTTCAATTTCTTTTTTAATATTTTATTACCTTTGCATTTGGAAAGACATAAGACAGTGCACATGATTAATTGACTTAGAAAATGACATTTTTACCCTTTTAGATATACAATTGTATTATTTCCAAAATTTGTATTTATATTTTTTTTCAAAAAATAAATCTTATTACATAAACAAAACAAAATCAACATTAAGAAATATTATACTCATAAAACCTAATACAAAATTCCCTAGCAATAGTACCATGCAAAACCGCCCACATAAATAAACAAAAGGTATTGCAATTGCATTGTTATCAGTCTTTTCAAAAACTTAATTAAACCATGAAACATAACCAAACATCACCTCTTGTTTGTTTTGCAATCAAACTTTGTAACACTATCAACCACCATCGTCATGCAAAACCCACAAAAAATAACATAACAAGCCACCATTATGTCACGACGAAGCTAGGATTTCAACGTTTTTTGAAATCCTAACAACTTAAAAAGAAAATAATAAAATCAGAACTCAACGAACCTTCAATAATACACCCACCATACTAGTAATCTATCACTTCCTGTTAAAATCCCCAAAAAGCCAAAAAAAAAAAGAGTTTTTTCACTCTACTAACACATTTAACTTTGGAAAACAGTTAAAACTTACCTTTATCTGTGATGTACTTGTTCACTACGTAGGAAGAAAACGATGACACTCGATCGTCTCGGTGCGGTGTGGTTCAGTTGTTCACCTTCGTTTCATGAATGGCAACTCAAAAGGTTTGAGTGTAGTTCATGCGTGGGACCAAATTGAGCGAGTCGACCGCTGTGGTCATTAACTCATCCAAGGTTAGTTTCATCAAATCACACAATTATTTTTAATTTATGTTTTCTTTTTCCCAATTAATTATATCGATACACATGTACACATCAAATATATTGATATGAGAATACTAGTTTATCCTGTCAACGTTAAGTCTAATCGACTGTTAAGTAACGACATGAACTAAATTGATATATCTATAATAATAGAGATGTTTAAACAATTTTTCTATATACAGTTAAAGAAGTGATATTTTCCCAAAATATAATGACTAAATGAAATTTTTTTGTCTTTTTTTCTTAAGTAAATTTGTTTTGCTGTTACAATTACAATATAGTCTGGGCACCATTTCCTCGTGTCCGACCCGAACCGAAAAGGTCATACATGATTATTGGATCCTCGTTGTGTTCAAGGAGAGAAAGGGCGGGAAAATTTAGCGCCAATTTCATTTGATGTCTATTAACCAACCAAAACCCTAACCACAATCTCTCTCGCGACCTATCGATCCATGGCGGAGACCACACCGAAGAGATCCTATCAGTCTCCGAGAAAGCAATCCAACCAACAATTGCCTTCTCCTTCAACAGTAACCCCCAAAACCCCCGCCAATCTCCGCCGATCCGCCCGTCGCGGTGGCGCTGTCTTGCAAGATCCCACCGCCGCACAAATAACCTGTTCTTTTCTTGAAAAACCTATCAAGGATTCTCAACAAGATTCGATTTTGGCAAGAAATGGCGCTAATTCGTGCAAGAGAAATGTCAAGTCTTCGAAAAAGAAGCAGAGAGATGAGTTGCATGCGGTTGAAGTTTCGTTCTCTCCGGCGTCTCCTGAGTTATCGGAGACGAAGAAGAGGAGAAGGCAGGGTGTCTCGGAGGAGAGAAATGCCGTCTTGACAAGATCGAAGGCGAAAACAAGTAGTGATAAAGTTGAGAAGGCGAATTCGAGGAAGAGGGTGTATTACAGGAAGGTGATGTTCGATGGGGCTGAATTCGAGGCTGGAGATGATGTATACGTGAAGAGGAGAGAGGACGCCAGCTCCGACGATGAGGAGCCTGAAGTTGAGGAGTGTAGGGTTTGTGTCAAGGCAGGGAGAAATGTGATGATAGAGTGTGATAATTGTTTGGGTGGTTTTCACTTGAAATGCCTGAAACCGCCATTGAAGGAGGTTCCTGAAGGTGATTGGGTTTGCACATTTTGCCAGGCCAGCAAGTTGGGCAAGCACATTGAGTGGCCTAAGCTGCCTCAGGGAAAGAAGAGGCTCAGGACTATGAAGGAGAAGCTTCTTTCCAGTGATCTTTGGGCTGCCCACATCGAAAGGTTTGGTGTTTTTTGCTCTCTCTTTGACTAAAACATGTGATTTTGTTATAATGTGGGATTTTATCTGCAGTTTGTGGAGAGAAGTAGACTCCAAGTATTGGTGTCGGGTGCGCTGGTACATCATTCCAGAAGAGACTTCTGCTGGAAGACAACCTCATAATTTGAGGAGGGAACTTTATCGAACGAATGATTTTGCTCACATTGAGGTGCTGGATGTTATCTATCTCATTCTTGTTGTTGGTATACTGCCATAGTAGTTGCTAATATCATTGTTATGCTTCAATATTTTAAAGGGATGTTTGTTTTTAAAAAAAATTGAGTGCTTCCACGATAATTAGAGTGATTTATACAAATACAAATTACTGTTTACTTTTCTTTAGTTGTATCTATTTGGTCAATAAATGAGTCTTCTTCGATTGTTTCTCTCCACATACTGGTGATGATTTTGTCACCTGAACGAAACTAAACTGCAGGATTTCTACATATAGTCTCAGCCAGTGCTTGTCAATGTGGAAACTAGATGCATTATTATTAGCCTTCTTGATTTTCAAAGATACTTCCTCATTGCTTTGACCTTACATGGCACGAGAACAACTTAACACTCTTGATCTCTGAAGGTACATAAAGTTGATCGAAATTGCTGAAAGAAAAGCCCTAAGAAAAGATTTGTCTGTTCTAGTGGAGGGAGAGAATTAATTTAAGTGATAGAAGTGAGTGGACTATCATTAGGAGTAAAGAGGGAAATCTGACGTATTGGAGTACAAAATTGAAGATGTCAAGTGTTGGAGAGAAATGTTTGCTTGGATGAGCTGATATGGAGTTTTTTTTCTTAATATCATACTAAAAACTCTTTCTTATATCCTGTTGTTTGAAAGTTGAATGTCCAACTATCTAACAAAATGGCTCTTTAAGAATTAAATGATTAAAGAGTCTTACAGTGTTCCCTACCCTTTAAAAGAAGTTTCTATCAAATACTTACCTGGGCCATCGGGGATTCGACTTACTCTCTAAATTTACCCATACAAACTAGAGGAAGAGAAAATGACTAGTTAGGTAATTTAAGTTGTATGATATTGTGCTCATTTTGCTTCCAGGCTACAATGGAGGAGAGAAGGATGATTCTCAAAAGTTTGCATTCCTATAGTCAGAGAGTTAATAGATGTTGGACCGACATAAGATAAGGTGGGTTCTTACAGGATATTACTCTAAATTAATTAATGGTTTTGTTGTAACTAATTTGAAATAGAAATTAACATATTTGCTAGGTAACAGTCCTTCAAGGTTTCCGCAACTCAATGTCTGTGTCCGATCTGATTTTATACATTTGCATTTTTCATGTCAGCCTTTGATCATTTCAATTCTTAAATCAGATGATGCAGTTTATTTAAATCATTAATAGTATTTAATACGTCAATGTCAAATCCAATATGGAAAGGTCTCTAAAACAATGAATACATTGAAGAAAAACTGTAGTATCTTGCATATTGATTAACATGCACAAACACTTTTGTGTGCTCCATTCTATGACAATTAAATACATAGATCTTGGAAAGGGGAATGGAGTTGGGACAAAGTACCATTTAAATTTTATGTTACAGCTTAGTGATGAATTAAATAGCGTAGATAGAACATGAATTAAATTTCCTTTTTAACAGAAAACAAAGAATTTTATTGCCCAAAAAAAAAAAAATGATATGTGGATTGATGTTATAAGACATGCACCTCATAAATGCCTTAGTTGAGACTTCAATATCTGATCTTTGTTAACCTACTGCTCGATGATCATAACCCATCATGTATCGCTCTAAGATGACAATTGGATATACACAGCCCTTCCATGAGTATGATCCAACCGGATCAGATTCCTCATAACACAAATATTCCTATATTAAGTTGAATATTATATGGTAGTCATATATGTTAGCTTTGACATAGAAGCAAGCTTCATCTATTGAAGATTTAGTTGAGGACTTCAATAACATTTAGGCTACAGGTGTAATTGGTTCATAATTTGTTGCAATATTAATGTAATCTTCTTCAAGTTTTGAGATGCTGATATTTCATACCATTTTAGTATAATGGTTATAATGTATACTTGTCTAATATTATAAATCAAGTTACATGTTGAAGGAAGGCAGAATTTCTCATATTAAATCTGTAATTTAGCTGCTGCTTGTCACTGCAGATGGAATCTATCATTAGGCATTGCTTTGTCAAGAATCCCAAAGAATTTGCCAAAGCTAATGATGAAGGGGATGATGTATTCTTATGTGAATATGAATATGACATACACTGGCATAGTTTCAAGCGCGTAGTTGAGATTGATAATGAAGAGGTAAGCATTTAGAAATTACAAGCATTGGTTAAGAGGTCCTTATCTGGAAAATGGAGTTTATTGTTGAAATTAATGGGGCTCTGTCTTTGTTTTTTTAGAATGGTGAAGATACTGACAGCGATGAAGATTGGAACTCTTGCAAGGTGGCTGACTCTGATACTGATGAAGAAATGGATTATGAAGAAGAAAATATGAAGAGTTTACAAACCAGACCATCCCCATCTCATGAATTTGCTGCTGTATGGACATTTATTATTGCATAATTGTGACTTTTTTTTGGTGATTTCCAAATACTAAGTAGTCAGTTATGTGGTAAATACAGAACTCTAGCAAAGGGCGGTTCTTTGGACTTCAGAAGATAGGAACGAAGAGAATCCCTGAACATGTGAGATGCCATAAACAAACTGAACTAGAAAGAGCTAAAGCAACTCTTTTGTTGGCAACTCTGCCCAAATCTCTACCCTGCAGAAATAAGTATGTGAAATATACATATATATATTTTTTCATTCAGTGAGCAAGTAGGTTATAATGATGTGTATTTTGTAATAGAGAAATGAAGTTGATAAAAGCATTTGTAGAGGGTTCCATCTCTGATGATTTTCTTTATAGTAATAGAATAGTTTTTGATAAAATATTTGCTTTTCATATAGAGAAATGGAGGAGATAACAGCATTTATAAAGGGTGCCATCTGTAATGATCAGTGTCTAGGACGTTGCCTGTATGTGCATGGTGTTCCTGGAACTGGCAAGGTAAAATCTGTTGGATTTAATCAGTAAGTTATATTTTAAGGATTCTTTAGAGTTTATTTAGTTTTTCTTATTTTATGTTAATTTATTTACTTGAAATTGCAGACAATGAGTGTACTTTCTGTGATGAGGAACCTGAAGTCTGAAGTTGAAGCAGGAGCCATAAAACCATACTGTTTTGTAGAGGTTAATGGTCTAAAATTGGCATCACCAGAGAATATTTACAGGGTAGGAATATGTTTACTTGTCTGATTCTGTTTCTGTATATACAACTTTATCCTCTGAATCTCTGATTGCACTCTTTAATATTTTTAGTCGTGCTTTCTCAGGTAATTTATGAGGCACTAAGCGGACACAGGGTTGGTTGGAAAAAGGCTTTCCAATTGCTGAATGAGCGATTTTCAGATGGAAAGAAAATTGGCAAAGAAGATGACCGACCTTGTATCCTACTCATTGATGAACTCGATCTTCTTGTGACTAGAAATCAATCGGTAAATTTTGAATCCTTGGATATGAAAATCTGTGAATATTTATTTTGGAATTTTCTGAAATATTAATAACAGCGGAAATGTCATATGTATTTAATTATCTTTTTTTTTTTTTTTCTCAGGTTCTCTATAATATTCTTGATTGGCCCACTAAACCTCATTCCAAATTGATTGTGATAGGTACCTAATCTTTTCATCTCTTTCATTTTTTGTTTTTTTTGAAATCATCTCTTTCAGTTTTGTTTGGTGTAGCAATATGTTAACATTGATGATGATAGCAGCATAGTTTCTGCTTATTTTTTCAATAACATGTAAATGTAAATATAAATTTCAGGAATAGCAAATACTATGGATCTTCCAGAGAAGTTGCTCCCTCGTATTTCAAGCCGCATGGGTGTCCAAAGGCTTTGCTTTGGCCCTTACAAATTTCAGCAGCTTCAAGAAATTATTTCAAGCCGCCTTTCAGGAATTGAAGTATTTGAAAAGCAAGCTGTAGAATTTGCATCAAGAAAGGTATGTCATAGCGGTATTTATTTTGCCTTTAGAATTCTGATTCATACTCTACGCTCAATATACGCAGTCTTTTCTAGATATGGATTTATTAGTTTTCCCAATCACATTTGAAAATGTTGTGTGTTTTCAGGTTGCAGCTATCTCAGGAGATGCACGTCGTGCTCTGGAGATATGCAGGCGTGCAGCAGAAATTGCAGACTATCGCGTTAAGAAACTCACTCTGGTTCCTGATTCTACTTCTCCAGGTAAATTTACTCTACCACCTTGGAATTCTCTTTTCATGTTTAGCAACAAGAGCTTAAGTGCATAATTCATTTAAAGTGTTAAGTTTGGTTTAAATTTTGAGTTCTTGGTTTGTTGGTCAATGGCTAATAATTACCCTACATGCCAACGTAAGCCATTTAGGATTTAGTAGCAGATCTGTCTATGCATGGTGATGCTATTCATTATGCATTGTACTGGAAATTCTGAAAGTGAAAATGTTCCATCCCACTTAATCATATTTTATAACTACAGTGATTTTTCTTACCACTAATCATATTTTACATCTTCAGTAATTTCTTTGGTTTCAATTAAACTACATTAATGTTATTTTAGTTAATGAATGCTTATTTACATAATTATATTTAATTAGGGGTTGTTTGTTTTTTGCACTTAACACTTAATGGTGCTGAATTTGGTTAATTAAGAGATTTTTGTTTGTTTTTTTAAGTGGTCAAACCACTTAAAACCACCCAAAAACCACTGAAAAAAAAAAAGTAACATTTTTTTTAACTTTTCACTTAATACAAAATCACTTAATGATTTATAAATATATTATTCCAAGTTTATCATTCTTAAAATAATATGTTTCCAATTTTGTTTTAGTTTTATATTATAAAAATTTCTTTTAATACTTTAATAAACAACATTGAAAAATAAAAACCCTAAACATCTCAACATCAAATTTTTTTTTATAGCTGAATTACTATATTTCTTTAATCAAATTCTGGTAAAAATATTTATTGATAAAATGTTTATACAACAACTCAGAGACCAAATTATAAATCAATTTATTTAAGTATTTGATTATTCTTATTTAATTATATCAAAAAATATATATTACTTTACAATTTCAATTTTCGTTGTAATAGTAATTTAATTTAAAACCATTTTATTTATTTTTATGTGAATATATAAATTTAATTGACTCTACTATTTTAATTAATCTTATTTTAATTATGAATAAAAATATTATATATATAAGTGTTTTAATATTTGTTAAATAATTTATTAAAATTGTTTGTATCATATTAAACACAACAACTAATAGTAAAAGGATATAAATGTCAAATTACTAGCAATCAGATAATTTTAACTTTAAAAAACAAACAAGATTATTATACATTCAGAGGTAAGAAAAGAAAAAACAAACATGTCAATCAGATTTCAGATTTCAGTCACTGTTCAGCTTTCAGTCTTCAGTAGTACTGTTCAGTCTTCAGATAAAAAAACAAACGACCCCTTACTTAATGCATTGCTTGATGAGTACATAAATGTTTATTTTATTGACACATAGAACTGTATTTTACCAGTCATGCGAATTTAGTTAGCTATTCAAAAGTTACATGTATCCTTGATTATTAAAAAAATACCAAATTAGACCTTAGCGTTTCCATAATTTATTATATTTTCTTATCTCTTTATATGCAAATACACTACCAAATTAATTAAAATTTTTCATTTATTTATTTTTTAGCTTGAAAAATCTTATTATTATTATTATTTTTCTTTCACTGAAGATACCTGCTAAATGTGTAATGTGGTAATTTCTCTAAAAACATTTTGTTTAATTAGTAGTTTATTAGATAAGGGTTCTTAATTTTTAATATAAGTTTCAACGTAACAAATTCCAGTAGAATTATACAAGTTTTGGGGGTATATGACAAATACTATTAAAATCAATAGGGTTCTCAAAGTGCTAGAGTAAAACCTTTTTTGACTTTAAGTCTTTTAATGTAGTTGACTTTAGTAAGTGTTATTTAATGTAATGTGGTTAGATGGTTTAGTCCGCCTTCCTGCTATACATTACATTACATTAGATGCAACATTGCCATTACTTTTCTGTTTTAGTTCAAACTTTTACTTCACTTTGATAATTTATTCTCATTTTGTCATAGTTCTAATACAAATTTGTGTCACCATGTCCCAGGGAAAGGATCAGTTGGCATGGCAGACGTTGAAACAGCTATCCAGGAAATGTTCCAAGCACCTCATATTCAAGTGAGTTAAAATGTTTGCCTTCAATGTATTTTGATTCATATGCTGAATTGCTAAGCTTGCTTGTCTATGAGAAGTGGAAAGCCACATATACCTAGGAAAGGAGTGTCCTAGTGATGGAGAGTGTGAAATTGACTTCAAGACGTCAATTCTATTTTTGTTGTCAAATTGGTTTCCAATCTATGTATTCTAGCACAAACTTCTATAAACTTTGGGAAAAAAATAAAGTTTGTGGGTAATAATTGATAACAAAGAATATAAAAGTAAAAGTAGATGAGAAAAAAGAAAGAGATTGTAAATTTTTATTCAACCAAGGGTATAAGTATATATAGTACTAAAACTAGAGTAGGAAAAGTAACTTAATCATTTTCAATCACTCTTAATTATTCTACAATTACTCCTCAGTCACTCTTAATCAATCTCAATCAATCAAAAACTAATTGATACTTGACATTTTCAAGGCTTTACTCAGAACTACGATGTTGAAAGATCCCTTTATGCACAGCTTTAGTGAATATGTTCTCAACTTGAAATAAAATAAAAATAGAATCATATAATTTCTAGATTCTTTAGCATTCCCTCTCAAGCTCTAGATAATGAGGAGAAGCAACAGTTTCAGTTTGAGTGTGCATAATTCCTGATAACATAGTCATCGTCTAGTAAAAGATTGAGAAACTCACTTCCTATAAATGCTTAACCAGTCGTTAGAGAGAGATATTGATGAAACAACTTGACAGAGATGCCGACTTAACAATTTGATAGAATATTGACTTAACAACTTGACAGAGTACCAACTAAATGGCTTAACAGAGTATCAATGATACAACTTGAAAGAGAGGCCATTGAAACGACTTGATAGAGAGGCCAATGATATAGTTTTGATAGAGAGGCCGACGAAAATACTTTGTCACAAAGGCCAATGAAAGAGTTTTGATAGAGAGATCAGTGAAATGACTTTAACAAAGAAGTTTATTTTCGTCGGCCTCTCTATCAAAACTATATCATTGGCCTCTCTATCAAGTCGTTTCAATGGCCAATGAAAGAGTTTTGATAGAGAGATCAGTGAAACGACTTTAACAAAGAAGTTTGAAAACATATCTAACATTTTAATTATATCTAGTGATAAGTGTATTGGTCAAAGGAGAATTTTATATGTCGCCACTATCTGCAATGATAAACATTGCAAAAAGTGGCGCAAAAGGTATATCTTTTAGGATTGTGTTTATGAGAGGGAACTTGACTCTGATACTATGATAATAGAGAGTATAACAAAGAGCATAAAAGTCATAAGAGATGAGAAAAAGAAAAAGATCGATCTTTTTCATTGAAGTATATGTGGTACTAAACCTTGAGTAGGAAAGGTAACACTTAGAGTATGAAAGATAACTGAATTATTTTTAATTACTTTTCAACCACTCTCAATCATTCTACAATTACTTCTCAATCACTCTCAATCAATCTGCAATTACTTCTCAATCACTCTTAATCACTCTTAATCAATCTTGATCAATCAAGAGTTAATTGATAGTTGATTTCAACAATAATAAATTTAGGTGAGGTGTATATTGTACCTTTAAACACAAACTGTCACAACTGATGATTGACTCCGGTTGCGCGGTTCCTTTTCTCCTATGCTTGTGGCTGTGCATGAAGAGCTTGAAAATCATATTCAGTTGGTAGTTGTTTTATTTTCCTTGTACTGGTGAAAAGCTCTATTTTCTTAATTGGAGTAAAAAAGAGTTAAGATTACAAACAATATTTGTTCTTTGTGTAAAAAAATTCCATTTTGTTCTTTTCAGGTTATGAAAAGCTGTTCCAAACTAAGCAAAATATTCTTGACAGCTATGGTGTACGAGCTTTACAAAACAGGGATGAGTGAAACCAACTTTGAGAAGGTCACTTTTCATGAACCTATACATCTTCTCTAATTTTCCCTGCTGGGCTTATAAAACGCTTCTCGTGTGTCTATATTTTGTCACTGAAAACTGAAGATTCATCCTAAGTAACCATATAACTTGATCATGCATTGATATGATCAACACAATTTATTCCATTTCCAACAAATACCATATCAAACACTCTTATATTTACTTTCCTCTCAAAAAGGATCTCAGCAAACTTAGATATAGAATTAAGATTTCTTCTTTGATTCATTTGTCGAAAAAGATTGATGTTACTAGAAATCATACTGTGAAGTGAATCAGTGTTGTTGTTTGTAATTTCTGAAAGGTTCTTTTCTATGGCAGTTGGCAATGACTGTTCAAGCTCTTTGTACAAGCAATGGAGAAACATTTCCCGGTTGGGACACACTTTTGAAAGTGGGGTGAGCCATCTCTTTCACCATTTTCCTGATAATATTGTGATGAGTAACCTTAATTTTGGGCTAAATCTATCACCATCTAGCAAATCTTTAAGGCAACATAAACTGAATTTTAGAGGCAGAATTTTAAAACAACAGTGAAATATAATTTGGTTTTGCTCTCTGTACCATATTCATTCTCACATAAGTTTAGTTTACTGACAAGTCGTAGCATTTAGGAGATAGTCCTTATCATTTTCATATATTTTTTTTTCCTTTTATCACTTCTGCAATTGTAAAAATTTAGAATTACATTAGAATTAGCTATTAATTTTTTTTCCTTGACTGCATAAATGTGTCACTTCATCAATATTACTCTATTTTGATGATATAGTTTTGCATTAGTGCATGCAAAAGCAACAAGGTAATAATATCTCTGGATCTTATGGAATTGAACCTGAAAACTAAAAGAAACAGGCATGTTTTAGGTGGTATTTATGTTATGTAATAGGTGTATTGGATAACTTAAATTAACATATGTGATGGTTTCCTTTTCTGCAGCTGTAAGCTTGGTGAATGCAGAATTATTCTATGTGAACCAGGATCCAGGCACAGATTGCAAAAACTGCAACTCAATTTTCCCAGGTTAGTACCCTTCGAACATTCAGCTTGATTGCCATGTCTCTTCCTCCTATTCCAAAGAGTGTTTTGCTCTTCACCTTGAGGCAGCATTTAATTTAATGAATATTTAGTGCCAACGACAAAGAGGATTCTTACCTTTATTGTATTATCCTTCTATGTTACAGCATTAAATTGGAATAGCAATAGCTATTTTTAGCTCAGCTATCATCCTTTGAAAGGGATTAACCTCCTACCCACAAATTATAGTAGTGTTTTAAACTTTACTCGCATTGTCACTTATGGGGGACTTAGCGTTGTCACTTGTATGATCAACATTAAATTAAACCAATTTCATCTTGTTTTTGGGCAGTGATGATGTGGCTTTTGCACTGAAAGACAGCAAGGAGCTACCATGGTTGGCCAAGTATCTATGATTCAAGACTCGGATATAATCATTTTCTTTTTATAGCAGCCACAATTTTGTCTTAATTTTCTAATTTTAATTCTCATTTCCTTGCTCATTAATTGGTGTTGATTTTAATCTTTGGATATTACCATCTTTTCCATCACAATGTTTCAACTGTTAAAGGGTTATAATATAGAGCAAAAGAAAACCGTTCCATGAGGCACTGTAGTTTTCCTACATGAGGAGGTATCAAGACTATTATCAATAAAGAGTATTCTTATATTTTCGAGGACAGATTACAGGCCCTGAAAATCAGATGATTTTATAAATTTATTTGTTCAATTATTTTGTGCTAAACATGTGAAGAGCTTATTTACATGATTATAGCAATTAACTGCTGTCCACAGCAATTAGATTATCTAAAAGACCAAAACATAATTCTGTCAATTGTCAACATCTTATAAATTATATGATAATTTATTAGAATAATAACGTTTATAAAATGTACTTGGATGTACTTTCAAGTTTATAAAAAAAAAAAAAAACACTAAAAGAAAAAGAAAAAATTTATTATGCGATTCTCTGAAACACACTCTAACTGCTTATAATTCCAAATAAACCTTTTTTCATTTGATTTCAGTTCTACGCTAGAAAATATATCTCAAATTTTGTTTAACTATTAGAGGTTCTTTCAATGATACCCAAAGCACTCTCAATCGCAATGAACATTCTCAAAAGGTTCTTTCAAATGATACCCAAAGCATTCTCAAAGGCAATGAACATTCTCAACTCTACAATCAAGGAAAAATAAGCTAAATCCCCCAAGAGTACGGAGTATCGAACAAATTGGAGCACATACTGGTTAATTGTAGCCACTTCAATATGTTGCACTGAGCTGCGAATTCAATATATTGACTGAAGTACATCCTCAAGCCCTTTCTATAAACTGCAGATCTCTAGCATCTAAACAAATACAGTAACCTTCTACAAGAACATAGCGCACATCACAATGTGGATCGAGGAATGTGATATGTGCCTAAGCCTGTGGTGTGAGTGAAGAAGTTCTCTGCCATAAGGTTCGGCCTAATATGGCATTTCCATGAACAGAAAGGTAAGCAGCATTTAACCTAGAAATCAAAGTAAAGCCTTGAAATTAGCAATCAAGAGACAAACATGTGGTTTCCTTGTATCAAATCACAAAGAAAGGCAGGAAAGGTTACTTGTCAACATCTGGTGTGGCCAGGGGATCGTACGATTCCTCTCTTTGTTCTGCAGCAGTGACAGCACCAGCCATAGCTGCCATATCTGCTACACCTTCAACCTGAAAATCAACATCCCAGATGTTGTAGTTTCTTTCAACGAAAAATCCTAGAATAAAGAAAAATAGAGAGATCAAGGAGTAACAGTGAGAAATGAATGTTTGGGTGATATTGAGTGTACATCACATACGTGCACTGTATAATTGCCTGTGTATCCACCCATGCATGTGTGCATAATTCATAAGAGAATAAGCATACAAAAATCAGGCAGGAAATGCCATAGCAGAAATATTTTGCTGCACAACTTCATGTTTTCTGACATGATTTTAGATAATGTGACAATCATAAATTCAATACCCTACACAAACTGTCTATATGAGGGGAAAGATTATCAGTTTTTAACAAACAGAAGGGAAGTGTCACAGCAGTTCTATTTTACAGCAAACTTTAAACACAAACCTTATTGAAGATGATTTTATTTATTTTTTATTATTTTAAAGAAAACTGACAATCTCGTAAAGATCTACAAAGAAAGAATTCAAAAGTGAACCAGTGGCAATAGAGCGAACATTATGTTTAATCCCTAATTATTCTGATTATTATCACTAAGAAATTTAGTAGATAATGAGAATTTAATGCTTTATCACTGACTTGCCCAATGGTTGGTAGTTGATACTAGAAAAGCATGCTCCAATTTCAGTGAGTAATGCTGCAGAAGTACTAAATAAATTGCCCACTTGTTCAAATTTCAAATGTTACATTAAAAATCATTGGCATTAATCCCAAGCATAAGATCACGTTATATGAAAATTGGGTTGGATTGGCAGGTCTGGGTCACAATTATTATTATTAAATTAATTTTGATAACATAATGGTAGTAGTTAGTGCATTACTTAAGTTAAAAACCTTACCATTTGACCATATTGTGGGTAGCCTGCATATGTACCATAAGCATATAATGATGGATCCTGAGTAGCCCCATAACCATATGCATCGTATCCTTGTCCATAACCATAGTACGCATTCCATTGACTTGGATCTACTTGTGCTCCCAAGCTACCAGATGCATCCTATAATAAATCAATACCAAAATTGTCAAGATTAGTAATAGATTACAGAACCTAAAACTACTACATGATATCAGCAGCTATCAAATCATCTACAAAAGTGGGCTGATCAGAGATCTCACATTTAACATCTATCAGCAATGCCTATACAATTATGAAAGTGAGAACTAGTCCCTTTAAACACACAACCTAAATGACTTCTAATTAAATACTTCACTTGCTCCTGATCTGCTTTAATGCTAAGATAAAACATCAGTAATTAAAGTGCCTCTTTAACTCTACTGGCTTCTAAACAACCATTATATTCTTTCGCTTGCATATCACAAAAAGCTCTCTTACAAAACATCACCTGTTTTCTGCCCCAAGAAACACGGACTTGCTGTTGACCAATCATATGTCCCTGCATCCTTACGATGGCTTCTTCAGCAGATGCCCTATATCAATGTCAGAATAGTTAACTATCCATTTAACATATAAGATAGGTCAGTAATCAACTTGACTAAGATATACACTATTTGACCATTTCCACTACAAGTGATAAGATGTGTTAATGACAATTAATACATAATTTTAGACTATAAGGACTATCATGATTTCTTAACCTTGTCCCAAATTGTACAAAGCCACATCCTCGGCCCACAGGAATCTTGACATTGACAATCTCCCCAAAATGCAAAAATGTTTGCCTCAGTTCTTCTTCAGCCACATTAGGATCCAAGTTACCAACAAAAATCTGCAAGAGAAAGAGGATTCAAGACAAAGTTACGAGTCACAAATCAGACAATCATGCACCTCAATGCTTAAGCATCCACCTTAGGTTCTGTTTGGGATTGTTTTTACCGATAAAATAATCACTTATTTTATAACGAAAACTCAATAACACTATTACTTTAATAATAATTTCGCAAACTAAAATTTTATTATAAGTCAATAATACCTTTAATAATAATTTCACAAACTAACAATTTATTGACTTTTCATTATAAAATAAATGATTACTTATTCGCTTTAACTATCTTACTGGTTGACTAAACTTACCATTAATAACAATCCTTACATATTCTTCGATAATCATCTTAACAACTAATCCAATGGTTATTTTTTATAAGTATCCTTACTTACCCGACCAATAAGGTAGCTAAACCCTTCTTATTTCATAAGTAAAAGCAATACCAAACGCACACTTACTGTAGTATTATTGATATCATTATCTACAGGAAGCATCTGCACTGGGGTAGTGTATGCCGGAACAGGATAAGTGGCTGCAGAAAAAAGCAAAACATGAAAAACAATAGACACAGATAAATGAAATTATCAATGAAACGAAAGTGAGGACCTTTAGTTGGGGCATATTGGTGTTGAAAAGCAGTAGTCTTTTTGGGTGTAGCGGCACTGATACGCATAGGCCTAGTAGAGCAAAAAACGCCATTCATTTCAGTCATTGCACGGTTCCTTTCATTCTCATCCAGAAACTTGACAAACCCATAACCCTTGGAGCGGCCAGTGTTGGGATCGGTCACAACCTTGGCACCCCTAACGGAGGGGTACTGAGCTCGAAAGGTCTCTTGCAAGAGATAATCCGTGACGTCAGCCGCTAAATCCCCTACAAAAATCGAATGCTCAGGCCCAGCATCAGGACGCTTCTCGCCTATACCAAAAGAAGCCCAATTCAGCCTGAAGGTTTGGTCGGTTCCAGGCATCGGCGTGCCGTTGTAAGTCTGTAGAATCCTCTCGGCTGCTACATGAGAAACGAACTCCACAAACCCGTAACCCTCCGGCTGCCCGGTAATCTTGTTGCGTATAATCTTTATCGAAAGCACCTGCACCCACTTGTAATGTGAAAATCGTTAGACCCACAAAATATGATGACCTTTTCGACAAGGCATAAAAGGAGAAGAGAAGACCTCGCCGGTGTGAGCGAAGCAGGAGTTGAGGTAGTTCTCGTCGGCCCAATACTGCAAGTCTCCAATCCATAGCGTTCGAACCTCTTCCAATGACATGGGATGGTGGTGATGACCTCCACCTACTTGTGTCGTCGCCATTCTTCCTGCCTTCCTCCTCCTCTCCGACCTTCCCTTTTTTGATGCCACTAATTGGGCCCGATGGACGGCCTTTTCTTTTTCGTGTTGTATGGGCTTTGAGCTTCAAGCCTTGTTATTGTTACATTTTCTTCTCAAATCTTAAATATTAGGTTTTGCTTCGAAAAAAAAATACAAAACATCTTAAATATTTTAATAAAAAATTATAAATTTCTAACTATCACTGACATATATACTATATAGTAATAAATTTATATGGGTAAATGAATATGGATAAATATTGTTTGTTTATATGCGTAAACAGGTATGAGTATAAATTTTTTCTCATATCCGTACCTATACTCGAACTCATTATGAGTGTAAAAATAATGTTCATATTTGATCGTAAACCCATCTAGTCAAATTCTTATCCGTCCATTATGGGTGGATATCTTCAGGTAAATGGGTACGCAAAGTAAAATTTGTATCCCTATAAGAATATAAGTATTGGACAATTTATTTATTTTAAAACTATTAAAAATTTTTATTACAATCAATAGTAGTTGGCGAGGTCTAGACTTAAAATAAGAAATTTTTTTAAGTGACAACTAAATATGTCCACATACATTGTTGCGGATGTATCATATTTTAGACATTAATAAAGGGTTT
This sequence comes from Dimocarpus longan, assembly GCA_022984855.1. Taxonomy (NCBI): domain Eukaryota; kingdom Viridiplantae; phylum Streptophyta; class Magnoliopsida; order Sapindales; family Sapindaceae; genus Dimocarpus; species Dimocarpus longan. Next base: position 6,085,823 of record CM041023.1, on the reverse strand, counting down.
TATGGAAAAAAAAAAACTTGTTTTGGTGACTCAATTTGACAACAGTTGATATTGCCACCTATAAAACTTATTTACACCCCCAACATTCATTAAATTTTTATATTACAAATATATCCCTTATAAATGGGTGTGCAAGTAAAATTTCTATCTGTTATGGGTATTTTTGGATTCCTCAAATGGGCTGGCAAAGGCCCATATAAATGGTGGCCCAGATCACCATAGGCCCGTGAGAGGTACTGTGTATCAGGTCGCGAGATCGAGCTCGAGCAAGACAATTACAGGTTCACCTGCTATGATGATAGCGACGTCAAGGTCACTAGACCGTTGCAGCGACGTCAAGGTCGCCAGATCGTTGCTGAGTCCAGATCGTCACGACGGAGTTTCAGCCCGTTCTCTACTTCGGTTCGCCCAGTATCAGTTTAAGACAGTAAGATGGCGTGTCTTGCACGGTAAGTAAGGTTATCTCACCAAAATGCAGCTTAATTTCCGGAAGTCTCACCAAACCAGCATGGGCTTGCAGTCGGCCCCCGTTTTGCCAGAGTTGACATGTCAGAAGTCAGAAGCATTTAAAGCTCTCCAGTAGCATTTATTACGACAAGATCAGCCCTTTTTGTCCGTTTGTTCTCTTTGTAGCCTCTTCTCCCCTATAAATAGAGAGAGGCATTTATTGCAAGGGGAGGGAGAAATTGAGAGTTTTGAGAGGCTGTTACTCTGTAAAAACGTAGGGAGAGCAACCGTTTTTGTGAGAGATCAACAGTAATAACAGAACAAGTGGACGTAGGCCCTTCCAAATCGGGCCGAACCACTTCAAATCTCCTGTGTTCTTTCCTCTTTCTTCTTTCTTCTTCTCTTCTTCGCCATCATTCGGTCTGTTCATTGCAGGTCTCCTTATCAGCGCGGCATTGGGCTCAAGGATCTGGTTGGCTGGTTTACCACGTCAACACTATCCCTATTAGAATATAAGTATTGGAAAATTTATTTATTTTAAAACTATTAAAAAATTTCATTACAATCAGTAGTAGTTGGTGAGGTCTAGACTTAAAAGAAGAAATTTTTTTAAGTGACAACTAAATATGTTCACATACATGTTGCGCATGTATCTTATTTTAGACATTAATGAAGGGTTTTATGGAAAAAAAAAAAATTGGTTATGGTAACTCAATTTGAAAACAGTTGATATAGCCACCTATAAAACTTATTTACACCCCCAACATTCATTAAATTTTTATATTACAAATATATCCCTTATACAAATACTGGAAAAAGACCTCCATACCTTACATCTAATTTGGTGATGGCGGCTGCTAGTGTTCTATTGCAGTATAATTGAGAGAATGCTGTTCCAATGGATGTCAAGTTGGCTTTTGATGCCTATCATTACCCAATTAGGGTTGAATTAGATTCTTGCATTGCGTTTTGAGATATTTTGAATCTCAATTTTCAGAGATTAACATTGTAAAAAGCAATTTAGTTTTGTGATTACAGACAAAATATTTTTGAAATAGAAACAGCATTATGCCATTGTCAAGTTTCTAGGTTTTATGTTGTTGACAAGCAAGCTAACTAACCACGTTGCCCATATTTTACAAATATTTAGTTATTTTCTGATCATTAAGTTGTTTAATTGAAGGATATATATTGGTTGTTTGTAAGTTGACTAGTCATGGAGGATATGCAACATGTGACAATTGTATTTGTTCAATTATAACCACTAATATTTTTCTCATTCTTGTATCTCAACTAAATCTTTCTATTCTGTTAAATTAGTAATATTTAATTAAATCTAGGCATTGTCTTTAGAGATGAGAATCATTTGGTGTTTGGTTTTAGTTAAGTCTCCAAATTGCTATGGACTTCAGTCTCATTTCAGAAATTATCAAATTTGATGTGATTGTTATAGTTAATCATATCATCTCCATGTCATGTCTTGAGTTGAGTTCGAGTTGCAGATAGCTCTTAAAAATGTTTTCAATTTATTGCCTGATTTCCCTTTTATTTTTTCACATGGAGCTTGAATGGCTCTTTCGTATTTGATTTCTATTCTGGTTGATGATAGTCCCTTCTCCGGGTTGTTAGGCTCTTTGTAGAAGTAATCTTCAAGAAAGGATGGTGAGAATTACTAATAAGTTTGAAAGATTATTATATCAACCTTCCCGTGCACTAAATTTTGAAGAAAAAAGCTCCAACAAAAATTTTCACAAATACTTGGTAAGTAATGTTAAAGTTAATGAATGGAGGGTTGTTGTTGTAATATTCCTGGGTCCTTATAATAATATTTTAATTCTCATATTTTATTTATAGTAATATTAGACTTTCCAAATTTTTATCCAAATGATATGACTTATGAATTATCAATATTTTATAAATCATCAGATGATATGATAATTAATATAATAATGACAACTTATATACTATATTATTTGAATATGAATCTGGATAACAATTTTGGAAAGTTCAGTATTTTTTTTTTCTATTTATGGGTTTATTTAAAAATTAAGTGTACAAATCATTATTTTAAAATGGCGATAATGGCACCCTACGAAAACTTATCTTATTTTACATGTGAAAATACCATATTACCCTTGTTGAGAATTACACCTTAAATTATTTGAAATTTTTTTCTCCCTCGACTCGACACACTCCCAACTTTACCCTCTCCTCTCTCTACCATACTGTCCATTCTTAAAAACTCAATTCTCTGTCTCCGCACCAATCACCACCGAAAAATCGATGGGGAGAAGATACAAAGGTGAGTCCATTTAATTAATTTTTATCAACTTATTTTGCTGTCTTGTTAATGGTTTTGGTGTCACACAACGATCCCCACGTAAATAAAGGAACATGGTTTTGAAAGTCAATTTGCACATTTCCTAGGTGGATCTACAGTTTTTATCATAGATTAATTTAATTTGTAGTTTTTACGGCATTGATTTTTGTGGATGGTTTTAATAAGATTGATCGAGAAATGTACGTGTGATGGTCTCAATTGGTTGAAAAGTTCACCAAACTCCCTTATGATGATGTTGGGAACACAAATGCATTCCAATCAATAAGACAGACGTGAACGTCATATAATATTAAACGATGTAACATATTATAATTCGACCCACATTCATATATAATATGATATATTTGATCTATGCAAAATTTGATAAATAAAATAAAATTGAACTTGAACCGTAATTTTTTATATTTAAATTTAAATCAAAAGATGTCATGATATGAAGTTTCGATTCAAATTTCAATACATAGAAGTCTAAATATCTTGTTTTAATCTAATTTAAAATAATTAGATACATACCGATTCTAACCATCTTTGATCTAAAGAATTTGTTGCATGATCTGGATAATGTGAAATTAATCATTGTTTATACTAGATACTAGCTATAAGCACAAAGTTGCACATGACATTAGAGCATATGATGCCATGACAAAACACAATAACTTATGGAGTTTGAAGCTGATTAAAAAAATGGACACGTCACATGGAGTCACGTTGTGGGATACAAGCATGCATGCAAAGATCACAAAAAAAAAAAAAGTCAAGAGTTGTTTTGAGATTGCTAGGTGCAAACAATGTCAGAAGAGTGAGGTTGTGGATTTCTAAGCCAACAAACAGAAGCTTTTAGATGAGCAAAAATCGGTAGCATAATCAAACCATGTTTGATTCAATGCCAACAATGTTGGAGTGTCACACAAACTTCGACTAAACCGGGTTTATATATCTGCTTACACACTTGTCTTTTGTTTTACCATTTTCTCTGCAGCAGCTAGCGAAGAAGACATGGACTTCCCTGTAGCTCTCGTCATCCTTCCTGTTGGCCTCCTTTTCATAGTCTCTGGTCTCACTGTCAATCTCATTCAGGTACTTTAGCTACACCCCATTTGGTTTTCTTGGAAAATCTATCTGGGTTTGTGTTAAAGTTTGCAACTTGACTGTTCCATGAATAATTGGATAGCTTTACGTTATGTTTTGCATTTTTGTTCAAAATGTGTAAATGAAGATCTATGAATGACTATTAAGAGTATCTTAAAGTAGATTTCAATTTTGTTTTAAAGGAAATCTTTAGTTACGTTTTAAGTTTAATATAATTCATAATTTGACTACATTTATTTATTTTTTTTCCTTGCATTTTTATAATTTGTTTTCATTGAGATCCTTGATCTGATTAGATATATGCTTTCATGTTAGTTGGGATATTTATTGCAATTGAGCTGAATCTAACCTGCTGTATTTACTTGTAGGCATTTTTCTACATCCTTATTCGTCCTGTATCAAAGAATTTGTATAGGAGAATCAACAAGGTCATTGCAGAATTGCTGTGGTTGGAGCTTGTTTGGCTTTTCGATTGGTGGGCCGGCATTAAGGTCTTTCAACTATTTCTCCTTCAATTTGCTTATTTATCTCTTTCTTTCATTTTTGTCCTTCAGTGCTGGAATTGTTGATCAACTGTATCCAATGTTGAAGTCTTCAAAGTTATCATCTTATTGTGACATTATATACCATATTCCAGTCTATAACTCTAATGATATGACAAACTAGCATTTTATAATTTTGAACTACATAGACTATGTTGCCTTATTTCCATATACTTATGATTGATGCTAACCAAATCCCTTTGACTTGGATGTGTGTGATTTGCTATGCTCTGAGGTCTAACTAGTTAGTGCTTTTCGGCAGGTTCAGTTGTACACCGATAGAGAAACTTATGAAATAATGGGTAAGTAAGACAACATGTATTCAATTATAAGCAGAGGTGTAGTCACAGCTCATGCAAACATGTAGAATTCCTCCTAGTGACTATTGTCTTTTCTTGAAAATTTCAGGTAAAGAACATGCTCTTTTCATATGCAATCACAGGAGCGACATTGACTGGCTTGTTGGATGGGTCTTAGCTCAGGTGCTTCTGTTTTTTTATTAACTATAACGTGGAACTGATACTTGTTTTTGTCAAAATTGCTCCCAAGTTTTATTAAGCCTGAATCTGAATTGTGTAGTTTCATGTGAAAATGTTCTGAAATTTTATTTGTAAGGTCTAGATGCCATCTAAATTTATATATATCCCCAGTTTTTTCTTGCGGACAAGTGATATTTGTCCAAGCTGTTGCAGCCTGTTTTTTTCTTTTATTTTACATGCATAACCTTCTTCTATTCATGACTATGAATCCAAGTTTCTCTGAAATCGGTACAAGAATAGATACTCTGTATTGTCCTCGGGGTTGTGCTTGTCATTTTGTTTGAAATAAGTGTCATTGTATGTTATTGATATTCTGTATTTTTCACAGCATACTTGGCCTCTCTCTGACTCAGTATTAATCTATTAACAGCGCAAAGGTTGCCTTGGTACTGCATTAGCTATCATGAAGAAAGAAGCAAGATGTCTCCCGGTTAGTATAAATCTGTATTTTTGTATGAGTTTATTTTCTCTGCTTTCTGCTGGAGTAATCATTTGGCTTGATTTTCTGATAAATTTTTAGGTGTCTCAGCTTTGAAACATCTGCTAGCTCTGCTTTGCTCATTTCATCCATATTATAGTCATCTTTATGAATGCCTTTATTTGTAGTCAAAATCAGTTGAACAACAACAAACCACTTTTGGAAATTATTGGGATCAAAGGACTCTTTAATTGCTTAGCTTACTTTTCAGTCATATTCAACTTTGTATTTCTTAGTTGCTAATACTTTTGTGGTATTCTCTCTTTATTTTGTATCGTGATGATCATTTCCTCTTTAAACATGTGCAGATCATTGGTTGGTCGATGTGGTTTTCTGATTATGTCTTTCTGGAAAGAAGCTGGGCTAAGGATGAAAACACATTGAAGGTATTGCTATATACAATCTGGTAATGCCTACATAAGTGTGAGTTAGTTGCCTTTGTTTTACTATATATGTCTTATGGTGTTCTGTGCTCTGCAGTCAGGTTTTAAGTGGCTAGAGGATTTTCCTAGACCTTTCTGGTTGGCTCTTTTTGTTGAGGGAACTCGATTTACGCAGGAAAAACTTGCAGTAGCTCAAGAATTTGCTGCTTCCAAAGGGTTGCCAGTCCCTAGAAATGTTCTTATTCCTCGAACAAAGGTGATCTTATAAGTTGAATTTATCAACATGATAATTTGTTTCTAAATGTTCGAGGTTGCATAGGCTGGATCTTATCTGATCATGGCCTAAATGTTTTTGTGATGTTTAGTTGTACTGTGGAATTTCCAGACTCAAGTTTTGAGTTTTGGAGACAGAGAGATGCAGTATCTACTTTTAATCCTGATTTGATTTGTTTACAGGGCTTTGTTACTGCTGTAACTCATATGCGCTCATTTGTACCAGCAATATATGATTGTACAGTGATTGTGGCCAAAGGTCAGCCTCCACCTACATTGCTGAGAATATTTAGAGGACAACCTTCTGTGGTAGGCTAACAAATTCCATTGAAACGTATCAACTGCATTAGATTTTTTAGGACATATTTTATATGCTTGTAAATTATCTTCTCACTGTTGCTTCACTGTTATATTATTGTGACAAATATGATAATATGTCAAGTGTAAATTGCTTTCTTATCTGTTTCTTCACTTTGGGACACACAACTATTAGACATCTTGTCAGTTGAACTATCTAGCACCCAAAAGTTTGCTAATCTTCTTTGCATTTGGAGGATTGAAGAGGGATGCATTGTTAAGATATTTTGCACTGAATATGTATACTGTCATGTATATTTAGTGACCAACAACCTCACTTGGACAAGAAAGCCAGTAGACGTTAACTTGTTGCATCTCTCTTAGTGCTGAACCTATTCCTTTTATTATCAATGAAAAAAAATGCCACACTTTGCGATGAGGTACATGATTTGAGTCACAATCATATATGGCTGTGCATGTTGTAATTCTTGCAAGGAAAATGAAATTTCAAGGTGAAACCTTATATATGGTGTTCCTATATATGCTGCTGATTTTTCCTTTGCTTGCAGGTAAAATTACAAATCAAGCGACATCCAATGCAGGAACTGCCAGCAACGGCTGATGGCATTGCGCAGTGGTGTAAAGATGTATTTGTGACTAAGGTATGAACATTGCTCTGATGTTTAAATATAATGTTTAACTAGACAATGCTGATACTATGTTTAATTGTTCTTCATCTTCACACCCCATACCAGGATGCTTTATTGGAGAAATATCTTGTTAAGGACTCATTCAGTGACCAGCCGCTACAAGACTTCGGTCGACCCAAAACATCTTTATTTGTAAGCTAACATTCATATGATTTAGATGAAATCAACAGAAGTATTAATTCTTTCCATCCTTTTGACTTAGTTAATAATCTCATTTTTCGTGTTGAAACAGGTGGTTATTTCTTGGTCATGCCTAGTTGTTTTCTTGATTTACAAGTTATTTCAATGGTCTTCATTCCTTTGTTCTTGGAAAGTCATTGCATTCTCTGCTACTTTCTTAGTTCTGGTTACTGTTATAATGCAAATCCTCATACATTCTTCTGAGTCCGCACACTCGACACCCTTGAAGGCAATCCCAAAAGATCCAATGAGCGAGAGACTTATTCAGAAATGAGTCCGAGGAATGGAAATTTGTCTTAGATTATGCAAAAGTCATGTCTGTGTAAACTTATCTATACACATTCCTGTAAGGCCTAAAAAATGCAGTATATGAAGCATCATTACTTGTATGTTAGCTAGCCTTTTCATAGAAGTTAAAATGGCTTCCAGCTTGTGCCCAAATTAGAAATGTAACTGTTTCTGATTTTGGTACCAAGATACAGTTATTATGCATATTTCTTTTCTATTATTCATTCACTTAATTGATCATTAACCGCTGCTCTACATTTGTTTAATGTCAAATATTAAGATCGTTGAGTTGGTAGAAGATTAATTACCTTAAGAGAATGAGGAAATATAAGTTGCATTCTATCATGCATGATAGGTGTGGGATTCCCCAACTTATATTTTTTTAGTTGTCTTGTAGTGATAGTTGAATTCACAACCTCAATTGTCTATTAGGACAGCTTCATCTTATCAATGACATGGTGTTTAAATTATTTATAAATTGGGATGCTTTAATTATTAGACCACTTAATAATTTTTTTTTAATTATTTTCTTAAATGTACCTCATTTTTCTAAAAGTTTATAAATCCAATTAACATTCATAAAAGTTTTTATGAGGTGTGGATGAACTTTTTATTAAGGGCAAGGACTGCAAATTAGCAAATTTGTATAAACAATGAACAATGATTGTATGTACTAGTGGCGAGAGGTGTGAGTTCAAATTTCAAGAAGTAATGTTAGAGAATAAAGGAATTTTAAATTAGTATTGAAAAATTAAAATAAATTCTTTTAACATCATAGTATTTATGAACGAATGACTGTTAGTATAGGAAAAGACGCTATAATAAAGAGTAAATTTTGGTATTTTTGCTTTATTTTGTTAGCTCTCATTTATCTGAAACAGTCAATTATGGTCAGATTTTTTATTGTAAATATGTATATATCTATATATCTAGAGGGTTTTGGATAATTTGCTTATATATATATATATAAAGAGAGAGAGAACTGTTATAATCAGTGTCTACTAACTTTAAAAAGTTTGGTTCGATTAGAAGAGAAAACTTATTTTAGGAGAGAAAATGCAATGGATGTTTTAAAGTTATGAGGTATTGTTCATAAAAATAATGTATATGTATATATATATATATATATATATGACTTTTATAATCAGGTATATTTGATTTTAAAAAGTAAGGATCAACTAATCAAATTCATCAATTACATTTTCTTTTCTAAAATAAATTCTCTCTTCTATTTAATTCAAATATAATAGATGAATATGATTGGTTGATCATTCCTTTTTAAAATCAAGTATACAAGATTATAAAAACATTATATATATATAATTCCAAAAAGCTACTTGCTAATCGACCGACGAAGTAGCGGTCAACGATTAATCGACAAATATTGTTTTGAGAAAAAATTATTATTTTTTAAAATCTGAGGGTATAAACTACTGTTTCTTTAAATATTATGAGCTAAAACTTAGATATTGGTGTGTAATTTCATCAAACTTTAGGGGAGATTTATATAATTTGCTTTAATATATATATTTATATATATATATAATCTTAAACACAAAAACCTTATCAACTGCCCCACTCCAAACCCCACGCCTTCCCCTCCGCTCTCTCTCTTAAACCACTTTACTTCTTCTTCTTTATTTCTCCTTTTTCTCTTCTTCTTCTTCTCATTTTCTGTTATCGTTGTATGCTTTTCTTCTTTGCTATATCTGTCGTCGTGCGTTCTTCTTCTTTGTCAGATCTACAGCTGACATGCGCTCTTCTTCTTCTTCCTTTCTTTTTCTTCCCTCATTCTTCTCATTTTCTTTTGTTCAGGTACAACACTCACCAGATTTGTCGCCGTCGATAACATGTTGGTCAGCAATTAGTCGATCAATTCGGCCGATTGATTGGCTCGTTTGATTTTGATCGTCGATCTTACCCTTATCAGACAGATAGCATGCTGGTCAGCGTTTTAATTGTCCATATTTGACTTGTGTTACAATTTTGGCAGCTTCTCACTCAAAGAGATCTTTTATACATTATAGGAATCTTCCTATTTGATGAAGTTCTTTTCATTTTTCAAGAGTTTCATTGAAATAAGGAAACATACCAGCTTCTGTCAATTAGTAAAAAATTTCTTTTATTTTTCAAATATTTTACATTGTTAAAAGGAAATAGTAAGTTGAAGACGTGCCACGAGCTGCTCTATTACTATGACCTCGAGTTGTGCCTTATGTGAGCCCTTTAATCTGAGCTGATTCACTATCTTGGAGTGATTGAACTTATTTGGTGTTTCTGCTGGCGTGACATTTTGTTAACGTGTCATGTTATGATGAGCTTTGAATTGCTTCATTTTTTATTTGAGCCTTTAGTCGTTAGTCCATTGGGCCTTTATTGGTCTTTATTTTTTTTCGACATGGTTCTATTTTCGACAAAACAATTGTTGATTAAGATTTTATTTGTGGTGTTTATTTTCTATGTTTTCTACTTAAAGGTAGAAGTTTTGCTTCCAAGCTTTGTTAGTAGATTGTGTTTTTCTCAATGGTCCTAAGTGATATAGTAATCGTGTAATTTACTATTTGATTATAATGAAAATTTTATTTTCATAGTTTGATTCATGGAGGCAGGCATTTTGGCCAAACCACTTAATTCTTGGTGTTCCTGTTGTTATTTATTTTGTGGGTTTGAGTCTTTATAACTCATTTTTGCTACCGTAAACAAATTATCTTTCTAGATTTCAATTTATACCCTAAATTTTAGAAATTAGCATTTTACTTAGGTATTTTCCCATTTTGGACTCACGGAGTCCCTAATTTATAAAAAATAATTTAGTTTAGTCATTATGTTAATAAGTCATTAGTTATGATTAATGGTTTGACGGTATTTTGATCTTATAAACCACCTTAAAAAAGAAAAAAAAAATGTCCATATATCCACCTTTGTAATTTAAAGAAAAAAAAGAATGGACGGTGAAAATCCAATTGAAATCTCCATCTCCATTTGCATGAGATGGAGAAATCTACAACATGTGAGTCCTTACTGTCAATAAAGTAGAGATAGAGATTAGTCTTCATTTCTGCCACACGAGCCTCCACCGAAGCAGAGACAAAAATCCAATCTGCATCTTTAACATAATTAGAGTCTTGTGTCTGTTTCACCACCAACAAAGGGATGTAACAACTAGTGGTAAAGTCTCGCACGAGCATTGATCTTGACCAAATCCTCTTAAAGCTGGGAGGATCTAATTTGAAATCTAAGAAGTTTCCTCTCGAATTTAGAGGAGACGAAGTAGAATTATTTTTTAATCTTTTAATTAAGTAAACCATTAATTCGATTTTCTTGAATGTACTATATTTTATTAAAATTTTCTCCGTTAGAATTTTTTGAACTTTAATTAAATAAAATATTAGTTTTTATGTTTTTGAAGGGTAATTACTAAATAAATCCCGAACTTTTTTCCTTTTTTTTTTTTTTTTTAAACAACCAAACTTTTTTCTTAAATTTAATTAATTAGTTTGTGATTTTTTTAAATTTTTTTATCAAATTGATTTTCATAATTTTTACAAACATAAAATAAGTCATTAACCTTTAAAAAAATAGTAGATGACCAAATTTGTTATATCTTTTTTACTCTCTCATGCATCACTCAAACTTAATATCATTTTATAAAAGGTATTGTAAAAAGTAAAACCTAATAGAGAATATATCTTGGCTCTTGTTTAAGTCAAAACCGTGAGATTAAAGTATACCCAATGTACAAATTAAATAGCCGCTTACAAGTTAGTTATAACAAGGGACTAAGTGGTAAGGTTTGTAATAAGCATCTCTCATATTTAAGATATAAAGAAAAATCCTAGCAAATTAAATTTCAAACTTAATAACTTTCCCTCTAAGTTATGGTCTGATATTAATATTACGTCCAGAAAATGGAAATCACTGCCACAGCTACTTGTGTTCCTATTGGCTTAGATTTTATTGTACACATTACCTCTTTTTTTATTACATCACATTACTGAAACTGACCCAAAAAATAATCAGGATCAAGCGGAATCAGACACTGATGGTGTGGTCAGAAAAGCGGCTCCCATACGGGTAACCCCACACATAAGTGAAGGAACAACCTATACAGTGGTAAAAGGAGGCCCACACACAAGTGGGAAAATGTGTAACCACAAATGTGGCTGTGATGCCTCGAACCAGGCACCAAAAATTGTCTTTGGCAGTGCCCTTGCCATTACAACAAAGGCACCTTGGACATAGACATTACCTCCTTGTTAATCTCATGTAAGTAATTTCAAATTAAATGCAATTTGGAATTAGATATAATTATTAATTAACAAAGAGAAAGACCACTTTGTTTACGCAATAATAGAAAAAGAATAATTTATTAAAATTCTTAGCATGTCACTCATTCTTTTTGTAACTATAAACTAATTTTAGAGGAAAGGAGAAATCGAAGTTAACTTTGCTTCCATTCCTTTGATATTTAGGATGAGTAATAATCAATTGTATCGATTTTTTCTATGTTACTTTTAAATCACTAATTAATTTTCTAATATTTTAGAATTGATGAACAAAGGAAGTTGAGATGATCCAATAGATCACCTTTCACATCTATATTAACGAGATTATAAATTCAAATTACATTTGAGTCTCTACTTCTATACTTATAACAGTCCCAAATATATTCCTATTATATTTGTACATATTTACTTCCATAATAAAAACAAAAAAGCCGACATATCTACTTTTATAACAACAAATTATCCCATTATAAATAGATTAAATTTAAAAACCTTCCCCTCAAATATAAATAGATATATATACGGTTAAACTTGAAGGATTTGAAAGGAAATTATAGTAACCATTTCAGCTATCAAAGGTGTGGTTAACCATGTAAACTTTGAGAGATGACTTTCATTAAAAACTTATATCTTATTGAAGTTTGATATTTTCTCAGGAAACATGCAAGAAAATTTTCTGAGAAAAGAGTCGTAAGTAATCTGGAAATCTTTGTCAACTATATACAATAAACAATTTTATTGACTAGATATTAATTTATTAGGGACTCTAACTTTAATGTGGTAGCTAGGTGTGGCGATTTTTATTTTTAATTGCTCAACTAACTTAACAAACCTTAAATTCTACTAATTAACTTAACTAGTCCTGAGCTGTTAAACGTTTAGTTGTAAGTAATCTTGTTGAGCATGATTTGAATCAATAAAATAGAACTTTCCATGTAAGTCAAATATATATATATATTTATATATCGTTTGCACCTACACACTATCGTCGTTTGCAAGAAAACTTAATTAGTCTTAAAATGTGTGTACATATTTTAATCTATAATTTTAGGGTTATTATTATTTTACCCTATAGAATTAAAAATAATGTCAAACCACCCCTGATTTTAAAAATATTAGCCGAGATAGTTCAACTATTAGATGGCTACTCAATTCCATTAGTGAATAGATGGTTCCATTAAGGTGTAAGGGCAAAAAGGTAGTTCAAGTTCAACGGACTAATTGATCAGAGTTGGATGGCGTTACATTTTTTCTAATTAAAAAAATAAAGTAAAAGGTAATTTGATGTTTAATTAAAAAACTTTTTAAAAAAATTATTGAAAAAAGAAAGAAAAAATAATTAAAAAAAATGGGATGGAAGATCTAGAGCCACAACCTCCATACATCACCTTTCGACTTCTGGAGGCATATATCACCCTCCACACATCATACGATTTCTAGAGGCACACCCTCTACTCAAGCACCACCCATTGTCGCAGACGGCATGACATCGATGCCTATGAGAGCACCTTGGTCCTCGAGCTCCCCCGCTGACATCAATAGTGTTAGTGCTGGCCATTACCACTCTCTTGTCGTTGTCGCTTCCTTCTCTCTTCTTTTTGCTCTTCTCTGTTTGTTCGTGTGTGGTGAAGTGATAATGGTTTGCTGGCCGTTCTTCATCGAGCAACAACAGGGTTTACGTCAACTACCAAAGAAATACAGTTCATGGCTCTAGTCATCAACCCTACTAATAGTATTAGCAAGGGTTTCGCATTTGAGTTAGCTAAGAAAGGTCTCAATCTCATCCAGGTAGGTCAGAATCAGGATAATGTGAAGGACGTTTCGGATTCAATTCAAAGGCAAGTGTTCCAAAACCCAGATCAATAATGCTGTAGTAGATTTCCGTGGTGATCTTGATAAGGGTGTTGAAAGAATAAAAGAGAGTATTGAAGGGCTTGATATGGGTGTCTTGATAAAAAAATGATGGATATATGGATTGATTATGTTTATCTTTGAGTTCTTGGCTTGTTGATGGTGTTTTTATGGTTTTAAATTCAATTGGTTTTGTGAATCTTGGTTGAGTTTTGGCTTGTTGATGGATAGTGATTATTTGTTACTTTGTAATGTGTATCTATGAGTTCTTGAATTGTTGATGGATATGTTCTTTTGTTGATGGAGATTGATTTATTAATTTTTGAATTTTTGAAAAGTTTAATTTTTGCTAGGTTTGAGAGATGTTGATTTGATTTTTTGGGTTCGATTTCGATTTTTATTATTTTTGAAATAGTGTTAGATTTTGATTTAAACTCAGATCTTCCTGACTTTAATTTTTATGGATGTTGATATGAATATGTTTGAATTGATATGTTGATATTGATTTTATGTTAGATTTTGATTTGTTACTCTTGAACATCTACGTTTCTCTCTCTTTTTTTTTTTTTTTTTGTTTAATTCTTTTCCTTGGCAACCCAGAATTTTTTTAATTTTAATTAAGAAAAAATTAATTTTAATTGTGTTATGAGTATTTTCACGATCAGACCGAATGAGTTGACAAAAGTCCAAAGAATAGGCCCAATAGCAAAATGTTGATGTTCGGATTTGGCTCCCTAGTCAACAAGGTTCGTTTCGGGCCCAAGCTGCAGTTTCGAGTGGTTGATGTTAATCATGCAAAACAAAAGTCGAACAAGGAGAAAGGATCACAGGCGAGGAGTAGAAAAAGGCAAGAAGATTTTAAAGTAGTTCGACCCAAAAAGATGTCTACGTCCACTGTTCACTCTTTCACTATTTTGGCAGAGTAACAGCACTCCAGAAAAAAAATGTTCTCATTTTACAAAGAAAATCCTCCCTTATTTATAGAGAAATGGGAGGAGCTACAGTAAAACAGAATAAGACAAAAACATACAGTAAACAGAAAACATAATGATGGGTCACATTTAATTTTAATGTGCCGGGATTTCAATTAATGCGGCTGATAATGCATTAAATGAGGCAGAAATTACAATTAATGCGGTCAAATTCGTCACTTTTGAGCTCTGCTCAAGCGAGATTTCAGGTGTCTGATCTGCACAGGTTACAAGTGACCACCGAAGTCTTGGCTGTAGTCTTTGGCAGAGTTGGTGTGCAAGGTACGTTTGGTGCTGTATTCTGCATGGCTCCTTTGACTTCTGTTGACTTGCGATTCTGGGAGGGATGGTTGAGATAGATTTTTCAGCGGACAGAATATTCAGTTTAATTGGCGGACAGGTTGACTTCTGATAAACTGGTCATCTTGATAATTAGGAAGGCAGATTGCGAACCCAAATTCCTGCAAGCAGTTATTATAATATACCATCCCTCAAGCGAACAAGTGAAGATCGTCGAACACCAGGCGGATAATTCTAAGTGAGCCAGCCCGAATGAAGCAGACCTGGCGATAATCCCTTCTGTGAGTAGTTTACATGGTCAGACATGGCGAAGAGGCTAGACGATCAAAACCAACGGACAACGTCCAGAACCAGCGGACAGCCTGGATAATGCTGAACGATCAAAATCATCGGACAGCGTCCAAAACCAGTGGACAGCCTGGACGATGCTGGAAGATCAGAATCAGCGAACAACCTGAACGATCAGACATGGCGAAGAGGCTGGACGATCAGAACCAACGGACAGCGTCCAGAACCAGCGGACAGTCTGGATGATCAAAATTAGCGAACAGCCTATTCATGAACAGACTGATTATCACAAAGGGGACTTGGGACATGCTGAAGAATGGAGTAGCTCTGACGAATGGGTCCCCTATCAGGAAGGTGGACTGGATGAGGGACGGATTGTTGAGCCTTTGGGCCATTGGGCTTACACTTTAGATCTTCCTAGGCCTGATTAATCTGATCGCTAAATTACCCATAACACAAAAGAACCAAAAAGGTCAAACTCTCTGCTCGTCTATTTGCTCGCTTATCTGCTCATCCATCTACATGTACTCGTCCATCAGCTTGTCTATAAGACCGATTATCTATTGATTTATCAGATCATGAATAGCTCGCTTATCACCTTTATCAGTAGCCCTTAATGAGATCGGCTCGATCATGAGTCTTATTTGCTCGTTAGCTTGACATGAGGTCATTCTCACTAAAGAACTCCATTCTGTCACGTCTCTCAGACTACAAGTCAACTACAGTCAGAACTGTCAGAACCGATTATAGCTTCAGGCGTATCGTACACGCCAACCCCATTAGAAATTACAGCATTGATTAAGGAAATCTCACCTAACCAACATGGGTTTAACGTCTAAACTCATACTTTGGTAGAATTGATCTAACAGATGTCAGCTGCATTAAATGTAATCCATTATTTCATTTTGACTTGTTACAACTTTATCTTATTATAAATTACTGTAGCACCTCCATTCTCTCTATAAATAGGGGAGAAAATTCATTGTAAAAGAGACATAATCTTTGAGTGCCATTACTCTGCAGAAATAGTGAGAGAGAGAGAACAGTGGATGTAGGTATCAATTGGGCCAAACCACTTTCAAATTTTTTAGTGTTCCTTATTCTTCTCTAGCCCTTTCCTTTGCTTTTCACTTGTTTGCTATATCGCCCTGATCAAAACTGTAGCTTGGGCCTAAAAGAACCTAATCGGTTAAATCTAGACGTCGATAAATTGGTTTGAATATAAGAAAACTGTTAACGTCGAAAAATGGTTTCCTTAGTCAACGAGGTTGTTTTTGGGCCCAAGCTGCAGTTTCGTACGGATAATGGAATGCATGTAAAACGATAAGAATGAGGAAGAGAGGTTAGAGGCGAGGAGGAGAAGACATAGAAGATTTTTAGAGTGGTTCGGCCCAAAAAGATGTCTACGTCCACTGTTCACTCTCTCACTATTTTGGCAGAGTAACGACACTCAGGAATTAGATCCCTTTTACAGTAAAAATCGTCCCCTACTTATAAAGAAGGGGGACATGCTACAGTGAAATAGAATAAGACAAGAATAAACAGTTAGCTACAGTTACAATGACAGACAACATTTAATGCGTCAGAATCTCAATTAATGCTGCTGATAGTGCATTAAATGTGGTCGAAAATACATTAAATGCGACCGACTCCGTCGCATCTGAGGTCTGCCCAAGGGAGATTTCTGATGATTGGGTCGGATATGTCATGATGGGCTATCGAGATCATGATCACAGCTTCTGATGGATATAGCGTGCATGACACGTCTTGGAACTGTACTCTGCATGACGCTATTGACTTCTATTGACTCGGGATCTTCAGGAGCAAGGCGGAGACAGATCTTCCAGCAGACTGAGCATCAAGTTAGTTGGGAGAACAAGAGAATCTCTGATGAGTCTGGTTACCTGGGGATTCGAAAAGGCGGATTATGAGTCGGCATGTCCGCAACTGGTCATGGTAGTGAGGCGGGGTGATATCACGAGTGAAGGAGTCGGTGCGCGGCCACGGTCAGAGATTAGCGATCAGCTCAGTCAGATCATCTTAGGCGAGAAGGACTTGTTGGATATCTCTGACGGATGGCTCCTCTTGGGGGATACTTCAGTCGGACAGGATTGGCGAAGAGGCAGACGGTCAATCATAGCGGATAACCTGGCGAGCAGGTTTAATTATCGCGGATGGTGGCCAGCGGTAAGTCTGAGAGATGAAAACCATCGGTCAGCGATCAGGACCAGCGGTCAAACTAGGCGAATAAAGCTGACGGAGAAATCGGCGGTCTGAATGACGGAGAAGATAGCGGTCAAAGCCAGCTTTCAGAGCAGGCACCTGCGGTCAGAATCAACGGTCAGGCTGAGCGACAGCGATCAGCGGTCACGACAAGCGCTTACTAACGGGCCCCGTCGCCAGGACAAAGGACTAGAGGGATGACAAATAATTGGGCTTCTGGACCATTGGACCTGCACTGTAGATCCGTCTAGGCCCGATTATTCTGATCGCTAATTTATCTATAACAAAAACAAACTCTATTTTTTTTATTTTAATTGTTTTTAATTATTCATTAATTAATTTAATAAATTTTCAATTATTATATTTATTAAATGTTTAAATACTAAATAATTATATTCAATTATAATTGTTTAATTATATATATTTTTTATTTTTCAATTTAGTAAGGTTGTTTTTGTCTTTTCATGGTTTTGCCATAAAACCATTCGAATTTTGGATGAAACCACTTTTAGACCGAAGATAGCGGGTTTTTTGACTAATATTTTCAAAAGTTGGGATGAACTAACAATATTTTTCATTTTAGGTGGTTTTTCATATTTTCCCATAATTTTAAATTGCTTAGATTATTAATCCAAAAAGTGTGATAGGCCTTACGAATTATAAGATGATTGTGGTGGATAATATGATAAGTACAATGCATTTACTACATCAATTACATATATATAGAGAGAGATAGTCTAGCAATACTCAATTAAAATAATTAATATTATTAACTTATATTAAGGATTGACATGCATGATCTTATTTGATGAAAGTAGACAATAGGTTTGAGCCCTTTAGAGTGTGCTTTCCTATCTAACATGTCAAGTTCCCTTACTTGTTTCTCTTTTCTAATGTACTAAAATTAATAAGAGTTATGAAATCAGTACGAAACTACGAAAATAAGCTTTTTTAATACTTTGTTCACAAGCAAAAGTAATAATTCGTAAACAGTAGTTCTTGAATTAGGATGGTGCTAAAAAATTCATTTCTATAATTTGATATAGCTTAAACATCTTATATCATTTATTGAATTATTTACTATCAACTTAATTTTTAGGTCTGATTGTTACTAACATGATATCAGAGTTTCATTTGTCCCAAAAGTTTGGGTTCGAATCCTCCCATATGAATTTGATATCTGATATTTGAATTTACCGTGTGTTTGTCTTTGGGGTTTGAATACTTGCACGTAAATTTATATTTAAGGTTTGAAATTATGGTGCGTTTTATATTATACCAAACTAGTTAAGCCCAAAATCTTATATCATTTCTTGAACTATTAGAAAATACTTTGAACCTCTTCGGGTTTCTATTAGAATACTTGAACTATTAGAAAATAAATTTGTATTATGCCAAACTAGTCAAGCCCACTGCAAGTATTTTAAACAAACACGCATGTGTCATAAATGATCAGAAAAATCATTGATTATATAAAGGGTACCTAGCAGCCATCTTTGTGCAACTCACGAAAGAAATAGCTCGATAATGGGAACTCGAGGAAAGCCAGTGCAATGGCCTCTTCGGGTTTCTATTATGGCTTTTCTACTCATAGCCACCGCTGCTTACACGTATGCCTCACCGACACCACCTAACAAGCATAGGTCTCCTCCACCTCCTCCATACATTTCCAAATCACCACCACCACCTCCCGGTAGGTCCCCTCCACCGCCTCCCCGTAGGTCTCCTCCACCACCTCCTCCACACATTTCCAGATCACCACCACCGCCTCCCCCTAGGTCCCCTCCACCTCCTTCTCGTTCACCACCACCACCTACCGGTAGGTCTCCTCCACCGCCTCCTCGTAGGTCTCGTCCACCTCCATCTCGTTCACCACCTCCTCCACACATTTCCAGATCACCACCACCGCCTCCCCGTAGGTCACCTCCACCTCCTCCACACATTTCCAGATCACCACCACCGCCTCCCCGTAGGTCCCCTCCACCTCCCCCACACATTTCCAGATCACCGCCACCGCCTTATCGATCGCCTCCCCATAAGTCCCCTCCACCTCCATCACGTTCTCCACCTCCTCCATACATTTTCAAATCACCACCACCACCACCACCTTCACGATCACCCCCGCCTCCATATTACCACACATCACCTCCACCACGATCACGATCTCCTCCACCTCCATACCGCTCTATATCAACCACACCTCCCAAAGGCCACTAAGCTCGAGGTCACTTCTTGACTTATTTTGATACACCTTCAGAAGCCATCAAGCTCATGGCCACTTGTCGAGTTACATTGAGCAGTATCAATATTATCTGAGATGCTGTGTACTCTGCGTTTCAGTTTTTTTTTTTTTTTTTCTTTTACTCAATAATTATAGTGGGTTTTAAATGTTGAACTCATTTGTCTGAACTACTTACTTTACCAGTGCTATTACAAGGAATAAAGTCCTCTAAATCAAAGTTTCATAAGTTAATTGTTTGTTGACTTATATTTTTGTTGTTTGCATGTCATGGCCTGTTGTACAGGTACAACTTCTATCTACTTTGAACCTCAATTTTCGTTGTTTTTTTGTTCCTTTTATTTATTGATGTCAAACATAAGTTAAAAATTAACTTATGAGTTGACACTTATGATTTATTGATATCAAACTCATTTAGATACCTACAAGAGATTAGTATAACTGTATAAGGTTAGATTTGTGGTTTGCTTCCAGCTACTTCCAAAGGGATTAGTATAATTCTAGGTTTGTGGCTTGCTTCCACAAGACTTATGTTCGAATCTTCATGATATCTACATGGTCAAATAACAGAGCTTCCTGTTTCCTAAATATGTAGGGTTTGTTGGAACTTTAGTTTCGAATTTGAATTTGTTAAATGAGTTTGAGGCTAAATAATGGGAAATATATATATATATATATTGATTTCAAACTCAAGTTTGAGCTATTATAATTTGTCATTTAGGAATTGGGCCGGATCACATTGAATTATATTTATATATATAAATATATATAATTATATATATATATATTACAAACATAATTCGTAATTATGCAATGCACTTAGCCATTTGTAGTTATAATCAATTAAAGTACAAACATTACGTATTTTTAAATTGTCAATACCAGTAAACTTGTGTTTCTTGTGCTTTTATTTCAACAAATTAACATTTATTTTTCCGTATAATTAGACACGAGAATTAGATTATAATCAGATAAAGCAAACACAATTAGTGATTTTTACTTTTCAATGTACAAAATAAAAGTCTGCAATTTTTTTTAAATAACTAAAAGTCATTTTTCAATTTAAACCACAAAGCAAATAGAATCCAAGTTAGTAATAAAACAAATGGCAGCGATTTGTACTTATTGTCCTTTTGATAACCAAAATAACTTTCATTTTTGAAAGTAAATAAAGAAAATAAATACAGTCCAAGATAAAATTATTAGAGCACAAATATTTGTATTTCTTGCCCTCTTGATATACAAATCACATTCCATTTCATTTATCCTGTCTTCTAGACCATGAATTCGATGCTACAACAAATTTTTTATATACTACAATAAAGTTGGTTATGACATGACCACCTCATTCGTCCGTTGCCAATAACCGCATCTCTCTGTTTACAAAAATCCAAATAAAACAAATCAAAACGATATACAAAGATTACAACATAACCAAGAATTAGCACTTTTGGAGGGTATGTATCGAACTGTCTTCCGGGGTTCGCTTTTATGTTTGATATTCGTATTTTGACTGAAAAACCGTAGTAGCACTTGGTGCCACCAGCTCCAATGAGTCCATACCGAACATTAGAAGATGAAGAAAACATGTAAAGAGAGAGGGATGAGGAAGACGGTAGAAAACCTCCAAAAAAAATTTAAGTCTAAAAACTAATAAATATAAGAAGTTTTGATTTATATGGCTGTAAATGTGACCTTTTGATTAACTGGCATTGCTATTGGGATTAATTTTTTTATAGTATTTTTTTTTATTTATATTCATTTAAAGAAAAATGAATTTATTTGTCCTTCAATGAGTCATTGAGTTGGACACTTCTTATTCTCCAAACCCAATAGGAAATCAATTTTCCATACATATTTTGGTCCCCAACACTGACTGTATTAATTGAGTTGACAACACTCTGACTTGCACCGTCTAGAGCATCTCAACTCTTCAAACAAATGATAAAAAAATTTGGCCAACATTCATGAACTTATGTACACGTGTTCCTTTCAAAGTTGTAAGACTTGTTGGGATGAAATGAGTATTTAAAGACCATGATGTTTGGTTGGTTGGCTGTAAAGAAAATATTTGACTAATCATGTAAATAAAAGTAAGCTTATATCAAAATTTAATGAGTAATGTTAGTTTATGTATAATTACTAAATCATCCATACATCATTCTAAAATTAATGTAATAGTTATAAATCAATTTACCATATCATTTGATTATTATTTTTTTTTAAAAAAAAATTATAGAAGTATAGCATAATTAAATATAATATTTCTTGACATTACATTATATTCGAATAATATATATACACACATTTTCAATTTCAACATGATAATGTTATAATATAATATAATATAAAGTACCAAGGGATTTGAAAAATCTGAATCGAGATTATTTGATTGAATAGTCTTGATATTGCATTATGTTAAAATAATATACACATTTCCAATTTTAAGGGCCTAAATTTAAGTACATCTCATTAGGATCTTCATTGAATTAGTACTGTTAATCCAATTAAATAATTAAATTAAATTATTAAGGATTTTTAATTTCAATCCAATATAGTAATAATTTGAATATTTTGGGTTAAGGGACTTCCATTGCATATTCCTAACACAAACATTATATTATTAAACTTTTATTAAAACTATCAACACTTAAACTTGAATAAATTGTATATTGATTAGAAAAACATAAGTTGACGGTAATAATTTGGATGGTTTTTTATTATAATATTACACATTATAATGTCATAACTTATTGTGTTTTGAATCATGTCCTTTTGCACATACTAAGGACCCTTTATATAGTGTTAATATTCCTTATCTATATAAAATTAAGTTGCCAAAATATAGGAAATGTTAAGTAACTATTTTACGTTAATTTGCATTAAATACGCCGATCCCAAATCTAATTGCAACTCCAGACATTTTCTTGTTGGAGCAATTTCCTATTTGTTGAATCTTGTCAACTAAGGAAATTTTCTGCTTGTTTGTTATGCGAGCTGCTATTGGAGTAAGGTTCAAAAACTTGGTCGAGTACTCAACGATTAATCGATGATCAACACTGTACGGATCTGATAAGCCCCAAATTTGGGGTTCAACTCGAGTTGGGCGAGTACTTGGCTAAGTTGGTCGAGTACTCAAGCGACTTGACCTAACTCGAATTATTTTAAAAAAAAAAATCCACGGACCAATCACTATAACCACCATACTTCATCACCAAATCAGTAACCTCACTACATTACCATACCATAAATCTACCTAATCCAGTCACCATTGTTCAACAAAACTCGGCGGTGGAGCAGTGACAGAAGAGAGTGAGAGAAGGTTCATGAGAGAGAATGAGAGAGAGGGCATGGGCATGGGCGTGGTGGAGTAGGCAGAGGAGAGCGAGGGATGAGGCGGTGACACATGGAGAGATGGTGGTGAGTCATTACCGGTAATGAAGAAGAGTGACGGTAACGGTGATTGGTAAGGTCATGCTATTTTATAGAGAGAAAGATGATAAAAGAAAGATGTGAAATAAAAGTCACCATGTTCCATTTCGCCAAATTATCTAGTTTCTAAATATCTTCACGGTAATAAACCAAGCTCCTCTTTTCTTATCATAATCGACTTTCCACACTAATGGTTCAGTGCAACTAATCATGTTGGCGTGGAACAAGATGTTCACATCCCAGGCTTCATGGACGTAACCTCGATTGTCACTGCTGTAATTAGTTGGAAAAAAGAACATTGGGTAACCCCTTAATATGTCCAAGGAATGTTGGATGACATCAAGTAGACATGAACCATTTCTATTAATGACTAGAGAAAGACCACCGCCGCCGGCTACTCGACTTGCAGATATAATGTAATAGGCGGTGCCTACTTCAATCATCACCATTGACGTCGAGCAAACGATCGGGGTGGCCAAACAAGGATTTTGTGAGGAAGGCGAACAAATGGAAGGAAAGTGATAGTGCTAAGAGAGTACTCTTCATTTTTACTTATCTTGAAAGGTTGTTTGATGTCTGAAAATGGATGAAGAATAGCTTCAATTTGTAAAGACTTGAGAAAGGTAATTTTGGCGATTTAAAACAGAAAGTAAAATAATTAATTTATAACTTTTATCATGTTTAGTTGTCAAAAGTTGGGTCAAATTGTCTAAATGCATATAGTTTTGTGTCTTTATATATATATATATATATATATATATATATATATATACATACATATATATTTTAAGCATTGTGTCTTTATATTTTAGTGATGGATAAATTGTAAATAAAAAATTTAGTTAAAAATTGACATATCATTGAGAAATTGAAATAATTATCGCCTGACAAAATAATTACAGATTTTATTATGTTTAAATTGTCAAATTATAAAATTTAGAAGCTTCTTTAAAAAAAAAAAAGAGGTGGACAAACGCGGAATTTATAACAAAAAATAAAATAATTGATTTATAACTTTGATCATATTTAGCTGTCAAAAGTTTGGTGAAATTGTCTAAATTTACATAGTATTTAACTTTATATTTTAATGGTGGATAATTTGTAAATATAAAATTTAGTCAAAACTTTTTAATTTTATATCATAAAGAAATTAAAATAATTCTCGCCTTACAAAATAATCACAAATGTTGTTATGTTTAAATTGTCAAATTATAAAATTTAGTTGCCTCTTTTTTTTTTAAATAAAAAAAAGAGACACACACATTTAGTTTTGTGTCTTTATATTTAATGATGGATAAATTGTAAATATAATGTAAAGGAGGGCCCCGTCTCACGCGGAGACCGTCCGACCAGTCCCGCTGTCAGGCCTCAACCGTATGGTTCTTCCTGTAGGTAATGTCCCCTCCCCCATGGGTTTTTTCTCGTCTCTCACATCTTTCGAACCCATGACCTAGAAGTTAAGTACAAATGGGAAGCAAGGTACTAGTTTAGATGGTAAATACCTTATTTCCCATTTGTACTAGCTCAGATGGTACATACCTTACTTTCTATTTGTACTTAACTCCTAGGTCATGGGTTTAAGAGGTGTGAGAGGCAAGAGAAAACCCCATGGGGTAGGTGACAATACCTACTAGAAGAACCGTACGGAAGAATCGCAAGGCCGAGGTCGGGTAGCAGAACTGGTCGGACGGTCGCCACGTGAGGCAGGACCCTCCGTTACAAGGTTGAACCTCTAAACTATTAAACAAGATGTAACGATGAGCAATATATAAAATTAGAATTATTGACTTTCCAGCACTTATTGCACACCCTCCAAACAATAAGTCATTCTAAAATTCTTGGTTGTGTGTTCACGTTGGATTCTTACTTCAAATTCTTGTTTGATATACTTGTTACAAAACATTGTGTACTCTTCAGCAAGATATCATTCGACTATACACCTTTAAGATGTGAGCTATTTCTAACATATCCTTTCAGTACTTTCATAAACCTATAAATAAGAAATCAAGTTATAAATAGTTTTTATAAATGCAAAATAATTAAAGGTTCGAAAAAATCTATTTTTGTGACTTACCTCTCAAATGAGTACATCCAACAAAATTGTACAAGTCCACAAAGTCGTGCTCCTCGTCTTAAATGAATTGTGAGGTGAACCATAATATCAAAGAATAATGGTGAGAAGAACCTTTCCAACATGCACCAAGTCTTAGCAACTTCTTCTTCCATTTGTTGAACTCTATTTCTATCAATAACTCTATTACATAATTCATTAAAGAATTAACACAATCGAAAATTGCAATTTTAAAACTATTTGGTAAAGGCCTCTAAATGCAATTGGTAAAAGTTGTTGCATTAGAATATGACAATCATGAAATTTGAGGCCAACTATCTTACAATCTTCAACTAACATACAAGACCCAATATTAGAACCATAACCATCTAACAATTTTATATTAGCAAGTCTTCTACAAAACATTTTCTTCTCTACCTTTAAAAGTGTGTGTGATGCAATTGGTAAATAAAATGCATTACCTCTACTTTGAGGATGCAATTCCTTTATAATTTGCATGTTTTTTAAGTCTAAGTAGGAATTAAGTTCATCATTTGATTTTCCTTTAATATCCAAAAGTACACCGACAATGCTATCATAAATATTTTTTTAACATACATCACATCCAAGTTGTGCCAAACAAGCATATCCTACACAATTCAATTGTCAAAATTAATTTAAAAAAAAAAAAACTTGTTATTTAATTATGAAGACAATTTTGTAAACTAAAATATAGTTAATATCTTCCAATATGGTAATTGAAAGAATATAGACTTTTTCTTTCATAAGTTTGCATTTTGAGTCCCTTTCATTTTTTGTGTAGCCTTTCTATTTCCCTAATCATTAACAACTTCATCAACTTCTTTATAAATCTGTTTTCCACTTGATATCTTCGGCTTGTGACCTTATTCATGTTCTCTATTGAACTATACTCATTTTAATCGAAATCGATGACATATAGTAAGAAACCGTCTATAACCCATGTATGAAAATTTTTTACTATGTTTTAACCATTTCGAACAAGTGTTTTCACGACAAATTAGACGAGCACATCTTCCTTTGTAGGTCAACTAGGCAGGTTTTCATATGTCGAAAAAATCATTAATTGTCCCCATCAAAATTGCATTTAAGTTAAATGTTGACTCATTATATGCATAATATAGTCCACATTTCCTTTAAGTCCTCTATAAGTGGAGCCAAATAAATATCAATATCATTACTTGGTTGATTTGGCCCTAGAATAAGTTATGTTAACATTAAATTCTCTTTAAACATGCATAACAATGGAGAAAAGTTATATAGAGCTAAATGACCGACCAACAACTATACTTGGAGCTAAGTTCTTGAAAATGATTAAATCCATCAGTGGACATACAAATCTAATATTTCGAAGATCTTAAGCAAAATAAGGTCATTTATGATTGATTGTCTTCCATGCTACTGAATCAACTGAGTGTCTCAATTTCACATCTTCACTATTATGAGAATTGTGTCACCTTAAATCTTCAGCCATCTGAGTTATTCCATACATCTTCCTAAGTCTTGGTTTTATTAGGAAATAATGCAGGTCTTTAGCAGAAATGTCATATTGAACCTTTTTAGTCTGATCATTAACTTTCCATCTTGATGCATGACACTTAAAGCATTCTTAGTCATTCTTGCATTCTTTTCGAAAAAACAACAATCATTAATGCAAGCATAAATATTTTCATACCCAAGATCAAATGTTTTCAGGGGTTTCTTTGTGGAATAAAAAGAATCGGGAAGTGTATTTTCTAGTGGAAGCATGTCACGAATTATTTGAAGCAAATAATCAAAACCATTATCAGATAATCCATGTGTAACCTTATGCTTGAATAAAGCCACTATTGCAAATATCTTGGTGTGCTTTATGCAACCAGGATATAAAGGAGTCTTTGTCAGGAAGTTTTTCATTCATATCCCTTATGAAAGATCTCTATACATCATATTGATGCCTCCACAGCTTGTAAATGTATTAGGAGCTGTAGATGTACTAGAAACACATTTTCCACGAAAGACCTAAGTATGGTAATAACGATCAATTCCTTCAATCACTAAGTGTTCATATATAATATCATAGTGATGACGTTGCAAGTTTTTACAATGCATGCATGGACAAACTATTAGATTTGAGTTCCCAACACTAGCATGAGCATTGTCAACCTAACCTAGTTCTCTCAAAAGCCAAATAGAGAAAAGAAAATGACCTAAAAATAAAAAATAAAAAAACAAGCACACATGAACATATGAACAAGATGTTGACAGACTCAGATCATAAGAAAACAAAAACAACTTATCAAAGCATACAAAAGGTATGCAACAAGTAAGTACATGAGTTCAAACAAGTCAATTTTCCTCCAAATGCAAAATTTAACACGATATATATCAGAATTTGGTTTGAATATTCATAAATAATGTAAAATATGCAATCACTGCTCTACACTTGTGCACACACAGAAAGACTAGCTCTGCACTTGTGCACACACACAATACATTAACTTGTGCCATAGATAGCCCTGCATCATAATAAGCATCACTACATTGTTTTAAAATCCTTTAGTCTCTTTCTTTTTCCATTTTTTTACTCTTCAATTAAAGTTTACTTATGGACAAATTTTTTGCCTATAAACCCAACTATGCTAATATTTTATTATACTTTTAAGCAAAATGTATCAAGGCCACAAACCAAACTTCTAACAAGATCTTGATAAGCATGTCAAGATTTTTATCCTTAGTTTATATACCAAATAATATAATATTCACATTCACCTTTCAATTGACAGCCTGAATAAAGTTTAAAGTACATCATGTAGCTTGTGAGCAATTCATTATTGCTAACTAAATTAACAAAATGACACTTATATAACTAATCCACATAACTGTGCACTTTCTTGTTGTTTATCCAGATAATTATACATAGTTTATTAATAAGGTTTATAGTCAATCACATGGTTAATTTCATGCGGCTATACAATCACAGAACACTATTTTAGTCCAATGAAATTATAAATTCTAACAAAACGGCCAAATGTATATATCTTCGGATCCTTGAACACTTAAATTATTTTCCACTTAACCATATTTCTAAAAAAGTGTGCAAAATCATCTGTACCATTGCAGGAAAAGAACCAAATGGATTGAGCAACAGATCATGCTATAACAACCAAATTCAAGATTCTAATGTTTACATAATAGTAGGATCAAACCAAAGACTACTAAAATGACATCAAAATGTTATATTCCGAACATAAAAAAATGCATCTGCAACATATGAAACACGTACAATTTAATCATAAGTTGTTCTCATATTTCTCCACGTTACGGACAACAAAAATACTTGCATATTAAAAACCCAAAACTCTAAAACTAAAAAAATTATCTTTAAATTCACCAAAATTGCTCATTAATAAGGTAAATTTGTACGTCACATAAGATACATAAATGCTTGAATATTCCTATCATTTTGACGATCATTTTCAAACAAACAAAAACACAAAAGATTAAACTCGCAACAAGATATCCTAATACCGCACCTACGGAACGCCTAACAAAATTGAGAGTGTGCGAGAAGTAGTGAGGGGAAGCATCCGCAAGCACCATAACCAACTAACCACCAACGAGGAAAAGCATGGTGAGGGGAGAACGAGAGAGAGAGAGTGCATTTGGCGATGACCAGAGAGTTTCACGTAGTTTGACTTAGGGTTTTTCCGAGGTTGTAAGAGAGGGGGAGGGGAGTGGTCGTGATAGAGGGAGAGGTTCTGACAAATACAATTTTTTTTTTTTTTTTTTGATGTGTTAGGAGAAAGTGTTTTATAATCATATTGAGTCCATAGCATTTTTTTTTTTTTAAGCATTGCCTTTGCAAATTTAAATTTAAAAAAAAAAAAAAAAAAGAAAAATGTAGATCAAATAGCAAGTCAACAACCCTCTTAAACTAAAATCAACTTATTTAAATTTATCATGCATTGGATCAAACTTGGATCTTGCAATTGAATTATTGATTATATTATTAAATGTCTATAAATTAAAAAAAAAAGTGTCAAACAAATACATGGCAACTATTACAGGCATGACAAGCAAGTGTCTACAACAATTTAAAAAAAATAAATAAATAAATAATAGAATACATTAAAAATCGACTGATTAATCTTTAGAATTAATTTTTAATTCCTTTTTATATGTATATTTTGGACTTAATTACACTTTAATGTGGATACTTACCTTGTGTTTCACAAATATTATTCTCCAAAGCAATTGGTTTGAATAATCTCGAAATAATCTCCAAGTAACATCTTTACAAATGTTTTGATTAGATAAATTATCCACAAAAGAATTTTTAATTATGTAAATGACTAGAAAAAAAAAAAAAACATGCAGTCATAATTAGATGTACAAGTAAAAGGTATTGTCATGCAAGATATATCGTGATTCTATCAAAGAATCAATCAAATTTGGAAATTAAATGAATTAATTACACTTTTTTTATTCATTTTTCAAATGGTCAATAAAGAAAGTTTGCCCTGATCTTGATCCAGCAACTTAGCTGAGAACATGTATTGATAATATGTTGATATTATCATATTATGTTTCTAAATTAGAAAAAAATGAAATTAAAATAAATGATTGTGGAATCACATTCCATGTATCTATATATTTCATTTTAGATCAATTATTGATAATCACTATATTTTATTTTGAAATAAATATTTTGTACAATTTACAAACAATTATTAACATAAAAAATTCTTTCTTTTTTGTTTATAAAATCATAAACAAATTTTTTCAATATTTTTCAAAGTTAGGGTTACTTGACAAAATCAACACTCAACAATTTATAAGTGTGGCACAATGTAATTTCACTAAACTTGACAATTCAACCATTTTCTTTATATTCGACAATTATTATTGTTACAGTGTGGGGTTAAATGGAAGTAAATGGAAAAGTAAGTTTTGCTTGTTTTAATTAGGTTATATCTCAGGTAGGTAATTTGTATTAAAGTCAAATAATAATTATCATTTTATATTTGAGATGGTATGTGATTAGTCATTATGATTTAAATAACATAAATTTCAAAAGAGTAAATTACAAATTAGCTATCCAATTGAAATCCTTTTCACACATGGAGTCAATTTTATCAATTTATTATAATTTGGCTATCCACCGTTAGTTAAAAATCGTTAATTTTAATGGTTGCCCTAGTCAAACGATGGAAAGACCATAATGCCCTTGAAATATAAATAAAAAATAAACTAAAATCATTTTTAAAATTAAAAAGTAAATTAATTTTACTCTTACTCCTTTAAAAAATTAAAATAAAGTCAAAAGAAAAAAATACCCCTGAATGTGATGAAATTGATTAACTGTTAACTAACCTAAACTAACGGTAGGTGGGTAATTTGTAATAAGTATAAAAAGTTGACTTTGCCCATGAAAAGGTTTCAACTAGGTAACTATTTTTCAATTCGTTCATTTCAAAAAATTTATGTATATCAATTTAAAACATAGGTTTTTAGCAATGTGTAGTCATGCATGTTGCTAAAGAATTGATTTTTTTATAACGTCTAGCCTTGCACATTGCTAAAGAGTAGGTTCTTGGCAATGTGCAGGTTTGCACATTGCCAAAAGGTGGGTTTTTGGCAACGTGCAGCCCTACCCATTACCAAAAGATGGGTTTTGGCAATGTTCAATATGCAAGTTGCCCAAAATGAGGTTTTTGGCAACATACATGGTTTTGCATGTTGCCATATGTCCCTTATTTTCAGCAACATGCATTTGCACATTGCTGTAGATCTTTTCCATAACGTTTAAACCATAAGTGATCTACGATAACGTAGACTTGATATATATTGCCATTTGAATGTTACTGTAGACAAAATTTCTTGTAATGACTACTCACCCAATCACATCTAAATAATAAGACATGAAATGCATGAAAATCTAAAAGACGATTTTCTTTGAGAACCCCATAGTAAGAAATATTTTTTATCACTAGAGTGTCATCTCTTGAATTGGTCATGCAAACAGTTTCTACTTCAAGAGAAATGCCACTATCTTGAGTAGATTTCTCACTATCTATTGTATGGTATCAGTTCCTTTTAACAACACAGCTTGTGTATGATGTTGCTTGCATTGTCAGTCCAAGCAAGTCATTTTAAGGTGGTTGGTACATTCACGCTACTACCTCCATCAATGATATGCTCCAAAATATATGAAAAATAAGTTTGTAAAGATTAAGAGATTAAAGTTAAGACAGCCTAATAAAATAGTACTAAAGTTAAGATGACCTTTAGCTTTGAACCATGAAGAGAAACCTGATGCATGCTTCTTTTGTAGTAAAGTGGGTAAACTTTCAAGACTTGAATCCAAATGTTGAAGCTCTTCAAAGTGCATGCTAATAGAATGTAAATAAAATACAATACTAAATAAGTGAACAATTTATAATGTTTTTTTTTTACTTAAACTATGTAAAAATTAACTTTCTCACTCACTTGATGTATGGTTCAATTTTTGCACTATTAAACAATATATAGTGATGTCTACCATATCAGAAGATATAAAAATTGATGTCCCCATAAAAATAGGATGCCATGCATATGAATCAATATGGTGATGCATTTTTCCGTCTTGACTTGTATAAGTACAATATAATGTCAAATCTTTGGCAATTTCAAGTGATCTACACATTCTCTTAAATCGTGATATTATTGGAAAGATGCAAATGAATATTCATTGGCTAAAATTTTCAACGTTACCACGTGCACTAAACTTAAAATATGGTTATTTTACAAATATAGACTTTAGATCTCAATTAGTGACAAGTTTTGCTTTTGCTTTTACATTCTTACAATTGAAAAAGAATATAGAGATGGTGTCAAGAACTTTGTTGAGATTGCTAAAAGTAATGCAAATCGTGAAATGATAGTGTACCCTTACAAAAAATACCAAAACTAAAGTTTTTATTTAACAAAGATAGTGTATGAACAATTAGTCATTAATGAGATTAATTCAATTTTAGTGGTGAAAAAGTTGAGATCTTCCATTGCAATTGAGAAGATTTCAAATACATTCAAAATGTATAAGGTTATCGTTTTTGAAGATTATGGTCTTGTTGAACTGGAGGTTGAAATAAGAGATAAAGACCTTGATAAGAATGTGGAAGATGCTGCTACTCTTTTATATGACGGTAGTACAATGTACACCAAATTGTTTATTATTGTAGTTTTGTACAAATATAAAGCTACACATGGTCTCTTTGATAAGGTTTCAATGAACTTTTTGACATTCTCAGAGATATGTTGTTGTAAGATAACATTCTTCTTAAGTCCTGTACTCAACAAAAAGGTTCCTTAAAATCTTCAATTTATGATATGGGAAAATACATGTATGCATCAATGATTGTTGCTTGTTTAAAAAAGATTTGGAGCATGTTAAAGTACATTCGAATTGTGGTGAATCTCGATGGAAGGTAAACAAACATACTAAAGATATCTATAAAGGAGTGCCTACCAAAGTGCAAATTTGTAAAAAGTTATTAAATTAAAATTTGTATAAAAAATATCAAATGATATAGTACATCTCACTACCACAAAAATGATAAATGGCATCAGGTTTTAAAAAAGTGATATTAAAAAAGTTTGAAGGTATTGGTTTATAAAAAAAAAATGATATTTTAAATTTTTACGGTTTAAAAATACATTGGTTATTATACAAACTAACAAAGATTAATGTCGCTACTACAAAAATATTAAAAGACATCACTAGCAGGATATCGGTTTTTAAAAAACCGATACTAAAAAAGTTTGAAGATATTAGTTTATAAAAATAATGATATCTTAAATTTTTGCGATTTAGAAAGACATCAGTTATTATACAAACCAATATGGATTTATTTTATGTTACTATATTGATTTCTTTCAAAACTCATATCTTAACCAATTTAAAAGTAAAGACATTGCTTTCAAAGTTGAATGACACACACACATATATATGCTATAATACTTTTTAAAGAACTAGTGTCTTGACTTTTTAAATAACCAATGTCTTTACCTGATAAAATTTTATTAATATTAAAAGAATTAATTTTAATTAAATTTTTATTTGTTAGTAGTTATATCTTAAAAACTTCATTTTTAAATCTTAAATAAAAATGACCTTTCAAATTTTTTAAAAATAATTTTTACATTATATTAATTAGTTTTATTCGGATTAGATCGAGTCTATTAGGTAACCCATGAAACTTGACCTGACTCAACGTATAAACGTACTGAAATAGAATCCTAGCTACCTCAATTCACATCACTTCTTCTTTTTCTTCAAACTTCAAAGCATGTTCTTTACTTTTTGCCCCTATTCTTCACCACCATCATCAACCTATGTTTTTCCTCACATTCTTCCCAACCGTTGTTCTTCACCCTTTGCCATCGATTTTCACTTCAGTTCCTCGTACATCTTCACCCTCCACCACTGTTCGACGCCGATTTTCGCTATCCTCAATCGATCTTTACCCTAGCAAGTATAACTGCTATTTTAGTCTACAACTGTTGCCACAGATTTGATTCCTGTTCGAGATCTTGCTCGCTGCCACCGATTTGATTTGTGTGAGTTTGTTTTTAAAAACCCCTTTAACTTTGGTTGTTTAATTAATGTTGAATCAAATTTAACATTTGTGGGGTCTGGGATTTGCCTATACTGGGTCCCTCGGGCTACCCCAGGTTTGCCCCTCTCACCCACTCACTAGGTACTGTTCCCTCCCCTAGGGACTTTCTTTCGCCTCCCCCACCTCTCGAACCTGGCACCAGGGGCTTAATATCAAATTCTTAGAGAAGTGGGTACCAATTGAGCTAGTGGCTCAATTGGTACCCACTTCTCTAAGAATTTGGTATTAAGCCCCTGGTGCCAGGTTCGAGAGGTGGGGGAGGCGAAAGAAAGTCCCTAGGGGAGGGAACAGTACCTAGTGAGTGGGTGAGAGGGGCAAACCTGGGGTAGCCCGAGGGACCCAGTATAGGCAAATCCCAGACCCCACAATAAAAGGCGCCTTTTTATTGTGGGGTCCGGGATTTGCCTATACTGGGGTCCCCTCGGGCTGGCCCAGGTTTGCCCCGCGAGCCCACTCACTAGGTACTGTCCCTGGTCAGGGGATTTCTCTCGCCTCCCCCAGCTGCCACTCGAACCTCTGACCCTCAAGGATATGAGTGTTTAACTTGCAAGCTGGGTACCAATTGAGCTAGTAGCTCAATTGGTACCCAGCTTGCAATTTAAACACTCTTATCCTTGAGGGTCAGAGGTTCGAGTGGCAGCTGGGGGAGGCGAGAGAAATCCCCTGACCAGGGACAATACCTAGTGAGTGGGCGAGAGGGGCAAACCTGGGGCAGCCCGAGGGGACCCAGTATAGGCAAATCCCAGACCCCACAATAAAAAGGCGCCTTTTATTGTGGGTTCTGGGATTTGCCTATACTGGGTCCCTCGGGCTACCCCAGGTTTGCCCCTCTCACCCACTCACTAGGTACTGTTCCCTCCCCTAGGGACTTTCTCTCGCCTCCCCCACCTCTCGAACCTGGCACCAGGGGCTTAATACCAAATTCTTAGAGAAGTGGGTACCAATTGAGCTAGTAGCTCAATTGGTACCCACTTCTCTAAGAATTTGGTATTAAGCCCCTGGTGCCAGGTTCGAGAGGTGGGGGAGGCGAGAGAAAGTCCCTAGGGGAGGGAACAGTACCTAGTGAGTGGGTGAGAGGGGCAAACCTGGGGTAGCTCAATTGGTACCCACTTCTCTAAGAATTTGGTATTAAGCCCCTGGTGCCAGGTTCGAGAGGTGGGGGAGGCGAGAGAAAGTCCCTAGGGGAGGGAACAGTACCTAGTGAGTGGGTGAGAGGGGCAAACCTGGGGTAGCCCGAGGGACCCAGTATAGGCAAATCCCAGAACCCACAACATTAATTGGATTTGACTAAATTAATTTAATGTTGAATTAATTTTATTTTTGAAAATAAATTATTTTTTAAATATATTTAATATAAACAAAAATTACAATAAACCAAAATAGAAAATTAATTATATTAATTTACTTTCAATGGATATTAAATTATTATTTTATAACAACATTTAATTATTTTATTATAATAAATCATTTAAATATTATTTAGTAATATAAAAAATTTAAAAAGAGAGGTTGAAATTCTGAGTTGGACATAATAGGCTTTTGAAGTCTTATTTGACTAAGAGTATCTTCAATGCAAATATGAATTATTTTTTTAAAAAAGGAACATATCATCAATGTCAAGGAAATGTGTATCCTACGTGACATAAATATGAATTGATAGGCACTCAAGTCTAAAAAGACTCTCTAATGCTATTCTATTTATTTCAATGATAAATAGTTAAATAATAATATATCATTAAAATAAATTATTATAAAATATTATTTTATAGAAGTTTCATTTATTGCTGACATAACTGTCTAGGAAACTCTCTAAAAATAGACATTGAGATTGACAGTATCTATTTTCTTTTTTGCTATGTCAACTTGATAGTGGTTATGAAAGTTTACATTTGAGAGGTTAATTTTAACCCTCTATCAATTTATCCTATGTGACACTCCATTATTTTATAATTCATACTTGCATTGGAGATTCTCTAAGATAATGAATGGACCCAAATTCCAATTTCATAGTCTTGACTAGTGTTTCTTGATATGTGTTCAATACTCAGAAATTATAATAAGGGTATTTTTGTTCTTCCAAAATTGGTGAAAAATAATCAAGCGGGTTAGGTTATTACCACACATGAAAATAATTTGAACATACCTCTTTTGAATAAATTTATATGACAAAATTATCCCTTAAAAAATTATAAGTAAGGACAAATACAAATAATATATATATATAAATGATTTTATTATCATTGTTTCATAACTTTAAAAGTTAGGATGAACAAATCAAATGCATTTATTACATTTGAATAAAATAAAAAAAGAAATTTTTTTTAAGAAAGAGAATGCAATAGATGAATTGAATTGATTTGTCCTAATTTTTTAAAATTATGAGGCATTGATGGTAAAATCACTATATAAATATATATATAGTAATTCTATCATCAGTATCTCCTATCTTTAAAAGTTAGGATAAAATAATCTCAACCGTATATTAAATCTAATTGATAGAAAAAGAGAAGAAATAAATGGAAATAAATAATTATATTATATTAGAATAATAAAATTCCTAATTCACTTCGGTGGATCATTTTTTTTTTTTGAAAATACTTCATTGGATCATTTTGATAAACGCTAATCGATAGATAAATTAGGAATTTTATTACTCTAATATAATATAATTATTTATTTTCATTTTTTTCTTCTCTTTCTGTTTCTATTAAATCTAATTTATAGTTGAGATTGTTTGATCCTAATTTTTTTAAACTTAGAAGATAGATAAGGTAGAATTACCATATATATATATATTACTTTGACAATTCAAAACAATTTTTGTTTTTAACCGAGATGAAAGTAAAACAAACAAATTCCACAAATGTTTCTAAGAAAACTTATAAAAAAAAAAAATTTGTGAATCTTTAAGTATATCTAAGACCCTTTAAATCTTCTAAAATGCAAAACATTAATTTTTTCAAATTTTTATTTTTCATTCATATAAAAAGTAAAGTCTAACCTAAACACAAAATAAAGTTTTATCCTTGATAGCAAATTTGATGGCTTTAACCTTCAACTATGGATGCTTCTTCTTCCTCTTAATAAAATGTAAAGTTAGGGTTAAGAATTCATACTTAAGAGAAATAAAAACAAATACTAAAAATAGAAAGTTTGTATTGAAAGAATTTAATTAATTTTGTTTCTATAGGGTTATTATTGACATATTATTGGGTGCTTATACTAATATGTAAATTTTTAAACTCTTTTTTTTTTTTGGGTAAAAGAGAGGAACTAAATTCATAGAAAAACTACTCACATATTTCATAAGGGTAGGATTTGAACCCTTGACATCTTAGGATCATGGTAGGTGTTCAATCATTCATATTAAGAGACGATCAGCATGTAAATTTTTAAACTTAATCAATGGATATATTAATTATTTGAGTATGGAAATCAAATTTCCGGGTGACAGTATGTGCATCCTAATGAGTTTGTAAAAGTGGTTAAATATAATTAATAAATTTTTTATTAAATTAACAAATGTTACGATGATTCTTTTTTAAAATTTATATTATTGGAGAATTTTGATGTTAGCTGTTTTGTTTTGTTTTTTTGTTTTGTTTTTTTGAGAGACTATACAATATTGTTAGGTTGAATGAAATCTTTCTACCACCAAACTACCATTTGATGTTGAAAAATTTTAATTAGCTTCATACATAATTATTGGCGTTAATAAAATAAGATACTACAATCATAATTTAAATGTATTACGAAATAAGGTAACAATTTCATGTCCACCATAAGTTAGGTAACTACTATCATAATTTAATATAAAACAAAGTAACATACTGAGATATATATATATATTTTTGTGTGTGAATGTATGTTGATTAGTAATAATTTCTTCATTATAAAAAAAAAACAAAGAAAATTAGTAATAATGACGTTAACCATCCGGGTTTGATTGGTTGGGTTTACTTTCCACAATTTATTGAATTGGATCATTTATCAAAATGAAATAAGGTAACTACTTTATATAGTTTTGACTTTACTGTATTAGTTTACAATAAAGTAAGGTAACAATGTGATACTTTGCAATATATTAACCTAAAAGAATAATTTAGATATTTTAGTAGTAATATTCTTTATAGCACATTCATATTCACTATAAATAATGTTCTATTACCTAAATTTTTATCCAAATTTATTACTTAAATAATGTCGTAAACTTATTTGTAGTCATCACATCATCGATGTATCATTTAATAGTTAATGTGGTTATTACAAACATTCTCTTCACATCTTTTGTGGTAAAGAATTTGGATAAAAATTTGGGAAGTCAACTTTATTCATTCACTATTGTATGTGAGCTTGAGTATATTATACCTATATACTAGCATATATAGAGAACTATTCAATTTATGATAAGATTAAGTGTCTCTTGATATTATAAGAATAAATTTCAATTCACACCTAACTTTTCAACTTAATTGATTCCATAAACCCAAATATTAAAATTTTTATTTAAATAAATTATTTCACAGCCATAAATACAAACACTCAATTTCTTTATTATTATTATTTGTAAAGAACAAACACTCAATTCGAATGGATCTCATTTGGTTATAATTAATAGTCTTTAAAAAAAGAAGGGCAATATATATATATATATATATATATATATATAATGCTTTACTTCTTAAAAATTAGTTCAAAGATTTTGTTAAAATAATATGATAAACTGATTTATAGTTATTACATTAATTTTAGGATGATATATTGATGATATGATAATTACACGTAAATTTTTCATATCATTTTGTCGTAAGCTTGTCAAATTATTTAGGCGTAAGCTTGTCACGTTATTTGGATAAAATTTTTTGAATAATATATCATCATTTTTTTTTTAATTTATTACGCATATCACAAGTATTATCGTGTAATTTATCGGATACTCTTAATTAGAGTCTCTTAGGTATGATTCAGAATTGGAACTCCTACAAGGAGTAAGAAAGGTTTAGAGGCATAATTCGAAACTAAGATTTATAGAAGTAAGAGAAAATATCCACATTACGTGAGAAAATTATTCTTAACTTAAAAGCTCTTGCTGCACATGAAATCATGGACATCTAATTTAAATGTACCAAACTTCCATGAATTGGGTGCCATGGGCACCAATAATGATATGCTACAGCGCAATTTTTTTTGTACATATGCAAGAAAATCTCTGCAAGGATTTGCTGATGAGATCCAGACAGAGCCTAAAATTAAAGTAATGTACAACTGGCGTTTCTCACATGATGATAATGTCCTTACCTGTTAGTTTAAAGAGAAAAAATGTAACATAAGATTTGACATCATATTTTAAAACTTACGCAGTCATTTTCATTATCTTTCCATTTCGGCAAAGTTTGTCATGAATCCAATATTTTTACTTGCCCAACTAAAACACAACATCATTACGTTATATTATATTACACCCCCATTTTTTTTTTTTTTAAAAAAAAATATTATATTACACCCCCTACGCAGCTTCTGCAAATACAAAGCTCTGTATTGGTTTTCCATTATGCGCTATCTAATTGTATCTTATTCTGGGTATTTTTGCTTTTGAGTTGTTGAGGTATATCCGAGATGGGGTCAGTGAAAAACGAAGAAGAAATGGATCAATTCGGAGAGGAGTGGAGCAAGGAGGCCATCTTGTATGTTAATGGAGTTCGTAGAGTGTTGCCTGATGGCTTCGCTCACTTGACTCTTCTTGAGTATCTTAGAGGTAATCTTTCTATTCTTTATGGCAAGTTTTTGTTTGGTTGACTAGAAATTTTAGCTTAGTTGAGTTCTGTGTTGTTGAGGCCTGATCATTGAACTTTATTATTGTTAGTTGTGTTTTGGGTTGGACTGAGTTTGTGGAATTTATTTTGTTTCCATGTTGAATTTTCTTAGTTAAGTTTTGAGTGAAGGTTCATGGTATTTGTGATCTAGACCAGTTTCATCAAGTGATAATGGCGATTGAGAAGATATTAGGAAGATGAAAGAGGGAGATAAAAAGTTTTTTGACTTTTCATTTTCTTCAAAGAAGGAGATACTCAATCAATAAATAAATGGTTAATATTCTTGTTGATTGAAATGGATAGAATAAGAAACTATGAAGCCATGTGACTTCTGCTAAGATCACAATCATAAGGGTTAGGGGGTATGCTGTCGTTAGTAGAGAACTGAGTGGAAAGCTAGAGGAAGTATGTAAGTGATCTAGTTCACCAGAAACAAGTATAACATATTTGGTTTAGGCCTAAATTTTTGTGTTTGTAGTCCTACTTTGAGTTTTCTCTATGACCAAACGGCAGATTTTTGAAATTTGTAATTTGCATCCTTATTACCTTGTGGTTTTATTGTGATGTTTGTGTTCCGTCTCTGGTTACCTGATTAAGTTCATACAGCTCGCCAAACGCTAACTGGTATTTGTTATTGGTTTACATTAAGAATGATGAATATAGCTCTGATTGGTTCCAGGATTCTTCTATGAATAAAACATTATTAATTTAGTTATGGAATTTAGTTTTTGAATCTTGAACTAACTCAACTTAGCAAAGTATTTGTGGAGCTCATTTTACGATTCTTTTTCTACTTGCATATATATATATATATATATATATTTCATAAATTAAACAATGGTCATGAAACTTAAACTTTAGGTCTGTTGAATTGAAGAAAAAGAAAGTTTTAATCACCTTACTTAACTTAGTTGTGTCTTAAAAATACGTAGTCAGGTTTAAGTATTCTTTACTAGGCTTGGAACTGTGGAACTAGGATTTATGTTTTACTTTTAATTTCACTTTGAATTCTAATTTTATGTCTGCAGTCTCTTTTTGATGCTTAATTAATGTAGCAGAATTTGTGTTTGTATTCTTTCCGGTTATATAGATATCGGTCTCACCGGGACAAAACTTGGCTGTGGCGAAGGTGGTTGTGGGGCTTGTACTGTGATGATTTCTCATTATGACAAAAGGCTGAAGAAATGTGTGTGAGTTCTTCCTCTCTCCCCCATTCTCTTGTAAATTCTACTGTTTTAGTATCAACATGAGAATATAATAATGGAAAACTTATTTCAGGCATTATGCTGTCAATGCATGCCTGGCTCCTTTGTATTCTTTAGAAGGGATGCACGTAATTACAGTGGAGGGAGTTGGAAACCGTAAACATGGATTGCACCCAATTCAAGTAATATATGATGCTTTTCATGCCTTTTCACTTGATATTGCTAATTGTTTTTGTTGTAATTGTTATAATTGCTACTGCCTTGGATTTAGGGCTACTAACTCTGGAGATCTTATTAGCTCAATCATGTTTATTTTCCCTCTTTCTTTCTTTTGTCCATTTGTTGAGCTGCCGACTGTGTTCATCCTGTTCTGCAGGAAACATTGGCTCGTGCTCATGGGTCCCAATGTGGATTTTGTACTCCTGGATTTATTATGTCAATGTATGCGTTATTAAGGTCAAGTCAGACGCTGCCTACGGAAGAGCTCATCGAAGAATCCCTATCTGGAAATTTGTGTCGCTGCACAGGGTATAGACCAATTGTTGATGCATTTCGTGTCTTTTCTAAAACGAATGATGCATTGTACACCAATATATCTGCACTAAGCCTT
Source organism: Dimocarpus longan (assembly GCA_022984855.1). Lineage (NCBI taxonomy): Eukaryota > Viridiplantae > Streptophyta > Magnoliopsida > Sapindales > Sapindaceae > Dimocarpus > Dimocarpus longan. Next base: position 6,044,310 of record CM041023.1, on the reverse strand, counting down.
AACGAGGGTGAATTTGTTTGCCCTTCAACGGGTAAGCCTTGTTCATGTAGACAAAAAACTGCAAGTGATATGGACACCAGTGGAGAAAGTGCAACTTGTGGCAAGAGTTATAAACCTGTCTCTTACAGTGAAATACATGGAAGCACATATACGGAAAAAGAACTTATTTTTCCTCCAGAGTTGTTGTTGAGAAAATTACAACCTTTGAGTTTGAATGGATTTGGGGGGCTTAAGTGGTATCGGCCCTTACAACTTCAACATGTACTTGATTTAAAAGCAAAATACTCACATGCAAAATTGTTGGTTGGGAATACTGAGGTTGGAATTGAGGTGAGGTTGAAGCGATTGAATTACCCGGTTTTGATCTCTGTTACGCATGTACCTGAACTCAATGTATTAAGTATCAATGATGATGGTTTGGATATAGGTGCTGCTGTAAGACTGACTGAACTCTTGAATACTCTTAGAAAGGTTGTAACGGAGCGTGCTGAACATGAAACATCATCATGCAAGGCTTTTATTGAGCAATTAAAATGGTTTGCTGGCACACAGATAAAGAATGTTGCATCTGTTGGAGGGAATATTTGTACAGCCAGTCCAATATCAGACTTGAATCCTCTCTGGATGGTTTCAGGTGCAAAATTTCGAATCATTGACTGCAAAGGAAGCATTAGAACAACCCTGGCTGAAGAGTTCTTCTTGGGTTATCGTAAGGTGGACCTAGCCAGTGATGAAATTTTACTTTCAGTATTCTTACCATGGACAAGGCCTTTTGAGTATGTAAAAGAATTTAAGCAGGCTCATAGAAGGGAGGATGATATTGCAATTGTAAATGCTGGGATGCGTGTTTATCTTGAGGAAAAAGGTGAAGAATGGGTTGTTTCAGATGCATCAATTGCTTATGGCGGGGTGGCTCCTCTCTCTCTGTCTGCTAAAAAAACAAAAGAATTTATCATAGGGAAGAGCTGGTCTCAGGAGCTGTTGCAGGATGCTTTAAAAATCTTACAAACAGATATTATCATGAAGGAAGATGCTCCTGGTGGAATGGTGGAGTTTCGAAAATCTTTAACTCTTAGTTTTTTCTTCAAATTTTTCCTATGGGTTTCTCATCAAATGAATTTGAAGACATCTGTTAAGTCAAGTGTACCAGCATCTCATTTGTCAGCTGTACAAACGTTTCAACGGCCATCAGTTTTAGGAAGTCAGGACTATGAAATTAGAAAACATGGAACATCTGTGGGTTCTCCAGAGGTCCACCTCTCATCGAGACTTCAAGTATGTGAATATGGAGAACAAGTTCTTTACCATACTCTTATCTTTCCCTATGTAGCAATGATGATATGCCTTTTTTTCTGGATATTATGCTAGAATTTTATCATATTCATGCATGTTGCTCATTTTCTCAATTTTATATGTCTTACCATGAATTTTTATTGTAGTATCTGGTATTGACATGTTTGGATGGTACCTTCCCTACACCGTACTTGTCCCTGAGAAACTATTTTCTGTCTTGGGTAATCTAATAGTTAATTCCAGAGTTCTAATTTATGCTTTCATGAGTATTTGCATGTTTGCACTTTGAGAAGGATTTACTGAAGTATCTGAAGTAATAGTTTCTAAGATGGTGCTGATTCGTGTTGACTCCTGGTCTCTAGCTAGGAAAATGTTTTTCTTGCCTACAACACATAATAAATGATTTTCATTGCAAAACTTTTAAACATCCTGAATTCTATCGTAAAGAGTTCTTGTCTGCATCTCTCATTGTGCACCTGTGCAAGCATGAGCACCTATGAGTATATAAATCCTTACCATCAATCTCTTCTGTCCAAGGCTACATTTTCTGTGAAATGATTACAAACCAGATCCTTTTTTGCTACTTTCACGGACCTTAGAAAACCATTGCGTATGGTATCCGTCTGTGTCATTCTCTCTCTCTCTCTCTCTTGTTTAAGGGAAAAAAAATGTATTAAAGAAAATACAAAGCTATGCATGAACTGAATGAGCAGAACACATGCCAAAAAGAAAAATTTTGTTTTGATCGACTGCTCCCTATTTCTTGATTCTTTGAAGTTCAGATACAGTAGTGCCAAGAGCACCTGTATAGTCTCGCCTGTTGTTATACTTTTATATGTTCAGCCTTAATGTGAAACTGTTTGTACATTTTGATGAAGCACTCCTTGTACTACTATCTGCTGTCTACGAAAAGTCTTGCCTGACTTGGTTGTTATTTATAATAACTTTCTATAGGTTACAGGGGAGGCTGAATATGCTGATGACACACAGATGCCTCCTAATGGTTTGCATGCTGCATTGGTATTGAGCAGAAAACCTCATGCTCGGATTCTTTCAATAGATGATTCAGGAGCCAGGTCATCTCCTGGGTTTGTGGGTGTATATTTTTCCGATGACGTGCCAGGTGATAATGACATTGGACCAGTAGTTGCTGATGAGGAGCTGTTTGCTTCAGAATTGGTCACTTGTGTAGGTCAGGTATGAAGCTTACATTATTTATTTTTCCTGTTTTTATTTCTTGATGACTTTGGAACCCTAGAGAGGAATCTTCTTGCATGTATAGCAAGTAGTTGAAGGTTGACATTGTGACAGAAGGTGGCTCCTTTCATAGCGATAATTCAATGCAATGTCAGTTCATAAAACTGTGAAAATGATCCTATGCTTGTGGCAAATTTTACTCCCAATGAAATGACATAACATGAACTAGTGTCAAATTGTTTATATCAACATTTAGATGAGTTATTTGGTGGGAGTTTTTCATAATCTGTTTATCTTCTGCAGGTTATAGGAGTGGTTGTTGCTGATACACATGAAAATGCGAAAATAGCAGCAAGAAAAGTTCATGTTGAATATGAAGAGCTTCCACCAATTTTAACAATACAAGATGCCATTAATGCCAACAGTTTCCATCCCAACACAGAGAAGTGTTTGAGAAAAGGGGATGTGGATCTCTGCTTTCAATCAGGTCAATGTGACAGAGTTATAGAGGGAGAAGTTCATGTGGGTGGTCAAGAGCACTTTTACCTAGAGCCACAAAGCAGTTTGATTTGGACAATGGATGGCGGGAATGAAGTGCATATGATTTCATCCACTCAAGTAAGTTATATGAGGCTTTGGGTAATCGAACTGAATGAGTCTAAATTCTTGGCTTTGAAAGCTTGGCAAAGATTTTGAGCTTGAGATCAATTGAGCTTCAAAATTTAGGAATTAGGCTCAAGGCCTTTTTTTTTTTTAATAAATAAAATTATTTTTAAAATCAGAATAAACTAACTTCACTTAGATTTGCTCCATTATCAAGTTGGAAATCTAACCTGTAACAGTAATAATAATGTAACATAATTAAATTATTAAGATGTGGGATTAAAAATCCATATAACTTTATTCTTTATTTTTATCTTTTTCTTGTTGCTAATATTCCTATTTCACCAATTCTGTTATTCCTATTACAAAATTTTAGTAGTGTGTGATGTCTTCTCATTTACTCTTGTAGACAATGATTGTTACCTTATGGTTCAATTTCTTGTTGTGGAAGTTTATGCTGTCATTCTTTCTCTGCAGGCTCCTCAGAAACACCAGAAGTATGTTGCTCATGTTTTAGGTCTTCCACTGTCAAAAGTGGTTTGTAAAACCAAAAGGATTGGTGGTGGATTTGGTGGCAAGGAGACCAGATCTGCTTTCATTGCTGCTGCTGCTTCTGTCCCATCATATTTGTTGAATCGACCAGTCAAAATCACATTGGACAGAGATGTAGACATGATGATAACTGGGCAGCGCCATAGCTTTCTAGGAAAGTACAAGGTATTATTTTAAATCAGATCTGGTTATGCTGAAGGGTTCATATTATTATGGATTTGACTCTAAGTAGTGCACTGCAGCTCTGCATTAATAACCTTTAAGATGGTTTCTGCGACATGATATAAATAAAATAGTTCCAGTTATGACAATTCATTGGTTTCTGTTTTATACTACACATTAACTATTACTTCCTTTTGGAGTTTGATCATCCAGTGGACTAAATGATAGCTTACATGGTATATACAGTCTTTATCTAATGTGAATTTCGAGATTTTTATTAAAATCTGGAAGTTGTAAAACTTATGTTAAGTCCACAAACTGACATTACAATATGCAGATTTCGCAATCAATTGGCACTTTAGCGTTCACACTCACCAATTAGTATGCGAACTTCCCAAGTCTCAAATTTTACATTTAGTATCACAAGTTTATGTTCCAACTTCACACATTTATGTTGTGTTTGGATTTCAATAAAATTCAAATGGTTTATTTTAATAATCTATTTATATACATTTAGTTATTATCAAGTGCCAACTTTGACACTTTGTTCTCTTGTGGGCCTAGGTAACATCATCAATTGTTCAAGTCTTGATAGCCATCTATATTTTAAAACCAGTTGTCCATGTCGCGGGACTGGAGTAACCACGTGTAGGATTGGTTCGCACTTGATAATATATATATATATTTATATTGGAAATTACTAAGTGTAGATCAGTCTGCATGATTTTTGTCTGGTCTTGTGACCTAGGCAACTGGTTTTGAGACCTAGATAATTGATGACGCAACTTGGACAACTTGTGACACATTATAGGTCCACTTATAAATATAGTGTGGACTTAGGCATATGCTAATGGCTATGTACATATACATTTTAATTATATTTCCATGATATCTTTGTCTATATTTTATTCTATTCTAAATAAAAAAGAGGAAACGAAACGGATCACGGATGTAGGATGGACACAGAGATATAGCACTAAAACAATGTCATTGATGTGGAACAAGATAGAGAAATAGAAGCAATGAAGAGGAAGAGAGAAAAATATATGAGGGATGGAACATAGAATGAAAGTAGATATCAAAAGAGCAGGAGGTAGGAGAGATGAATAAAAAAAGAGAAGCAAAATAGAAATTTTAAGACAAAGAAAAAGAGGGAAATTATAATTCATATGCTTTGTAATAAAAAAAAAGATCAAAGTTTACTTATAGAGTTTAGAAGCCAAAACAACTCTAGTAACAAAACTATATGTTCTTCAACCAAACTATAAAACTAATCCCATTTGAATAAGTTATGGAAAAAACCCTAAAAGAAAAAAATCCCCTAAAATACTTACTAAAATTAGTAAGAAGAGGAAGGAGTAAACTGTTTTTTCTAATTGCACCTTGAGTCCATTTTATACTATTGTTACTTTTATTATCTAATTCAATTAATTTTTGTTTTTATTTTATTGGAGTTAAATGTGATGGAGCAGAATAATGATACAGTAAAATTTGGTTTATCTAGGTTGGATTTACAAACAGTGGTAAAGTACTGGCACTGGATCTTAAAATCTACAATAACGCTGGAAATTCTCTAGACCTATCTCTTCCTGTGCTTGAACGTGCTATGTTTCACTCAGACAATGTCTATGAGATACCACATATAAATATTGTTGGAAGGGTTTGCTTCACAAATTTGCCGAGCCACACTGCATTCCGAGGGTTTGGTGGTCCTCAAGGAATGCTTATAACTGAAAACTGGATTCAAAGAATTGCTGTAGAACTTGGGAAAAGCCCAGAAGAAATTAAGGTAAGTTTTATAATTTTGTTATTTTGTTGCTTGTGTGAAGTCACCAGCTCTTAACTATTATTTTGGTATTATTCAATCACTGATATTTCTAATTGAAACTATTTCCAGGAAATTAATTTTCAAGGTGAAGGATCAATATTGCATTACAGTCAGCAACTTCAACATTGTACCCTGGCGGCACTGTGGAATGAACTAAAACTATCCTGTGACTTCTTGAAGGCTCGCCAAGAAGCTGACCAATTTAATGTTAACAACCGGTGGAAGAAACGTGGTGTTGCTATGGTTCCAACAAAATTTGGTATATCCTTTACAACAAAGTTCATGAACCAGGTAATGATGGAATGGGGTTTTATGTTCTTATGATCAAATAAAACAGGAGTACCTATTATCTTTTTATGCCCAAATAAAATAGGACTACAATCCATTAAAGTTTTTCTCTTGAGGATTTTTGTGGTATTTGCTAAAGAAGTATTATGTGTGAGAAAGAACTGGGAGAGGCTTGACAATGTAATGATCTAGGCTAGCAGACTTTCTTTGTTGAACTGGAAGATGGGGAGCTACTGATCCAAAGCTTATTTTTGGTGTCTCTTTCTGTGTCTTGTTAACAGTGAACCATCAAATGCGATTCTTTTATTATTGCTAAAGCATACTGTCAAGTGCAAATAGTGTTGAGTAACCACACATTTTACTACTGATAGTTGCTACAATTTAATTTGAGTGTAGTGTTGATATGGCTGCATTACTATATTAGCCCTTGTCCAAAAGCTTTTATGGGTAAGATTTTTAAAAATGGTATCTGTGCTAACTTTTTTACATTGTCTGTCTGTCTGCATACCCTTGTTTAGTTTAGTTTTTGAGTCTTGGTTAAACTATTTCATTCTGTTTGTCCTTATGGTAGTGGATTTCCATGCTATTATCAGCTTGTAGGCAGCCTATCGATGTTACAATATTATAGTTCTATCTGATTTTGATTTTCTGATCCAGAATTTTGCATTTTAATCTAATAAACTCCTGATGTTCTACCTTTGTTCTTAATGACTCTAGGCAGGTGCTCTTGTTAATGTGTACACAGATGGTACTGTTTTGGTTACCCATGGAGGTGTTGAGATGGGACAAGGTTTGCATACAAAGGTCGCTCAAATTGCTGCATCTGCTTTCAACATCCCTCTTAGTTCTGTCTTTATATCAGAGACAAGCACAGACAAGGTAACGGAGCAATATTGAAAAACTTGGCCTGGCTGGCTAATGCACAAAGACAAAGAGAATGATATAATCAAGATTCCATCCAGGCCAAATCTAACTCATTTAATATATACCTGCATCTGTAACTATTGAAACTTTATACCAGAGTCATCAGACATCATCAACTGATATATGGTTGGATTACAAATTAAGCCAAAATTAACAAGGGAATTATCAGTTCTACTATCTTGAAATATATGTGGGCATTGTGTTTTTTGGTCCTGTACTGTAGCTTAGCACTTCATAGTTCATACAACCTGTAGATCTGCTTGGAGTAATTTTGTCTGTCATTCCCGTCGTGGAGCTGTAAAATGATATTGTTAAGAAGATATGGAACTAATTGTTGAATCTAGAGCTAACATTTGCATAAATGCTAGAAATATGTTGTAAACAGAGAAAATAAAAATCTACTTTAGGCAGTAGATGTATTGACTCGCACAAACTCAGTGTCGATATTTCTTAGGGCAAAACCTGGGAAAAGTTTTCCATGAGTTTTGAGTGTACTGAAAGTTACTGTTGTGGTTTGTGAACTAATTACACTCTATATTGCCTACCCCTTTAATAATAGTGCTCATAAAGAATCGTCTTAACAATTATTTATGATTTCTAGGATTTCGTTGGAAGGCTTTTGTTTATTAAACTCTATATACTATTGTTTTATGTAAACACGATCGATTCTCCATTTATCAAATTGAGTAGGAGTCTCTTTTTAAATTCAGATCATCTTTTATATTTTGAGTAAATTTTTCTCTAGCTAGTTTAATGTTCAAATATTAGATGCCTTTTCTCATATCTGGTTGTGTTCGTATTTGCCACGAAATTAGGTTCCTAATTCATCACCTACAGCAGCTTCTGCAAGTTCTGATATGTATGGAGCTGCAGTTTTGGATGCATGCGAGCAGATTAAAGCACGGATGGAACCAGTTGCCTCTAAACATAATTTCAACTCTTTTGCTGAGGTGCCCATATCTTTAAAGTTTTTGCATATAACCCATGTCTAGAATTAATACTCCAGCATGTTTAATTAATTCCAGCTGCCTAATGCTAAAGAATTATTTTTTCAACAACATTCTCAGCTGGTGAGTGCGTGTTTTATGCAAAGAATAGACCTTTCAGCTCATGGATTTTACATTACACCCGAAATTGGCTTTGATTGGAAGACTGGTAAAGGAAACCCATTTAGGTATTTCACCTATGGGGCTGCATTTGCAGAGGTTGAAATTGACACATTGACTGGAGATTTCCACACTAGGACAGCAAATGTTATTTTGGATCTAGGATATTCACTGAATCCAGCCATTGATGTTGGACAGGTTCTTCTCTCCTTTTTTCCCTTCTTTTTGTCTAGTCTTGAATTTAAAAAGTTAAAACTTAAAACAAATTCTATGATTTTGGTATTATAGGAGAAATGCTAATCTCTAGTGAGTTTTTTTTTTTTTTTAATTATTATTATTATTTTGTTATTTTTTGTTTTTGAAAACATCTCTGGTGAGAGTTAAATGGTTTGGATTACAGTTAACAAAAAGGCATACTACTGCTGATTTATAAGATGAGTAGTGATGTCACATCCTGCTATTGTTGGGGTGGAATTATTGATTAAAAACATAGGGTGAAATATTTCCACAGCTGCTAGCATGTTGTATATTTCACTTCATTCTTGTTCAGAATATTCGTTATTTTTGGATCACTGCATGGTGCCAGGCCTATGAGCATGTTACATGTGAATTGTGATTACTTCTTGTTTCATAAGGAATCACCATCTTCATCTTCTTCTTTCCATTAGAAAGTTTAAACTCCTTTGTTGCATCTGAATGATGGGGAAGTTCTATACTGATATTTTACTTTGCACTTGAATTCTTTACGCAGATTGAAGGGGCATTTGTGCAAGGTTTGGGTTGGGTAGCCTTGGAGGAACTGAAGTGGGGTGATGCGGCTCATAAGTGGGTCCCACCTGGATGCTTATACACATGCGGGCCTGGAAGTTACAAAATTCCTTCGTTGAATGATGTGCCCTTCAAATTCCATGTTTCACTTTTAAAGGTATACTTGCTGCCAACAGCATCTCTAATAGTGGCAAGTATGACCATTATTTTTTTGCATAAGCATGACTATAATAACCACAAACACGTGGTAATATATAGACTAGGATGCATTTAAAGAACTTAGAAGAAAATGACGTTAATTGCAGGGAATCCCGCACACTATATAGACAGTCAGAGGAGCAATACATATTTATTTTAAATTATTCATTTTCCATATGAAACACTTGGGGTTGATTTTCATATGATTCAAATCACCAATTTGAGACAGCAAAGAGGCTGTTACTTCGACGGCATGTGAAGTATCACTTAGAGAGAAGAGGAGGGAATAGAATGATTCATTGATGTTTGTATATACTATGAGCCCAATATATGAGTTTTCACTAAATAAAAAATAATTGTCACTCTATATTCGATCTGATAAGAAGATAAGTTGTCGTGGTCTCTGCTCTACTATGCCTATGTAAGGTTTGCATTGTGGTACTGTGAAACATGGGAAAGGTATCTAGAAGTATATGTGATTAGAACTAGATCTTACAACTTAATTGGTTTTGGCCTCGTCAAAAGACATCACCATCCTTCACTTTGCCCTTGGGATCATTAACTGATGAATTTGCATTATATGCTATCCCAATTTATTTTCTAAGTCGACGGGTTTTGCAAAGTCAACGCAATGTTTGCAGTAACTCCTGCATAAGAATATTCTATAACTATCATGTCATACCATTTGAGCTTTCAGATTTATTCGATGCAGAAATCATTCCATGCATTTTTTTTTTTTTTTTTGTTTAACTTCTAGACTTGCTGCTTTGATTGGCAAAACTTTTTTATGTTGATACCATAATTGAGTAATAAGTATGGATATCTAAGTGTGTTTTTTGATAGGAGCATTTTATCTGTTACTGATGGACTTATTTTGTTTGATATTTATTCTTTTGCACTAAATTCTCAATCACATGTTAATTGTAGATATTTATCTGAACCTAAACATAGCTTCATTCTAACTGTATTCGCCTTTGAATGACAGGGTAGTCCAAACGTTACAGCCATCCATTCATCCAAAGCTGTTGGTGAGCCTCCATTTTTTCTGGCTTCATCTGTCTTCTTCGCCATTAAAGATGCCATTAAAGCTGCTAGAGCTGAAGCAGGGCATAATGAGTGGTTTCCACTTGATAATCCAGCAACACCTGAGCGGATCAGGATGGCTTGTTTGGATGAATTCACAGCACCCTTTGTAAGCTCTGATTACCATCCAAAGCTCAGTGTTTGACCTGCTACATCTAATCTATTGTAAAGTGACTGCATATTATGGTTATACTTTCTTATTGGAACCACAATGCGTGCAATGTTTATACACACACACACACACACACCCTTGTGTAAAATAAAAATAATCTTGTGAATGGAAAAGTAATCATATTTGTCAATCTAGGTAGAAGATTGAAATTCTTTAGTGTTAAGCTCTAACAGGTCACCTGTCACAATGTCAAAGTCCAAAATCGGGTTCAGATTTACATGACATTTATACAAAGTTCTGTCATGTGGGAGGACTCTTAACTTGGTAATAAAGGTGGCTGTTATTCTAGATTAAGCCATCTTGAATCCAAGAAGTCCAGACATTAAGGCTGATTTTGGCAGGTGGGAAATACTAGCAATGGTCAATGTTATTAGGTAGAAAATGTGAAGCGTTAAAGTGAATTGCAATAGAACTGAGCTAACCCATCAAGCTGCTTGCTGATTCATTCAATGGTAGTTTCAGAAAAAGACTTCTGTTATGATCTGCAAGCTTCCAAGTACGTGTTTGGTTTTGCTGGTAATTTAGTTATACAATTTGCGGTCATCGTTTGTCAAGCTTGATGGGGATATCAGTGAACACGTTGCCCTCTTAGACTATATTAAATAGATGATAGATTCAGAAATATTACATAAGGGTTAGATTGTCAATGATCCCCTTTGCAAGAAAGATTTCTGAGAAATTCTAAAATACTTTAACAAGGTTAATTTCTAATGAATTTCAAAATTGTATGGACTTGTTTTCCACGTGATATATCATTAGAAAAATAATCCCTCCACTTTATGTAATGATCGTAGTTTCAACAATCTTACTAAAAATTTTATATGGGTAATGTTAAACTTTTCAAATATTTTATTTAAATTTATGTTTAAATAATATGATATATGAGTCGTCAAGATTTTATTAATTATCACATCGTCCATGATTTATAAGATCTTGACAACTCACATGTCATATCATTTAGGTAAAATATTTGAAAAATCTAATATTATTCATCTCGTATTAAATTGAATTTATCAAGTAACAACGACCAAAAAGTTATTTTGAGTTGTTAATTCAAAGACAAAATCTACTTTGCATTAATTAGATTTTTCTTTCTTGGAAAACACTCATATTCAGCCTCGCGATTAATTAGAATGAACCACATCAACACTTAGAATATGATAAATTAGAAATTTCTTCTCTGAATAGAGTTGTATATTTGTTCACGTCAATGTATTTTTACTTTTTTGTTTTTTTTTTCAATGTAACTTGCATGTTGTTCTAGAAGTCTTTGACTAGTTATATAAAAAAGGTGGTAGAATCTCAACATCACAACAAAACCCAAATTTTCTCTTAAGAGCGATTATGTCTATGTTCGATTTGTTGTAAATTTTGTGTGGACAATCTTTATATAATAAATTATTTAAAAAATATCATCCACCTTTCATGAATATTGGGTTGGATACATTGTTTGGAAATGTTAAAAAATCCTCTTGTTAAAGGGATCTTTGACAAATTTTAATTGATACGTTTCTAATGGATTTCCATATTACAGATATTTTTAATGGATTTAGAAATTATCAAAATTTGTATGTATTTAATCTGATATTCTAATTAATGTCAAGTTTATGGAACATGAGTAGTTGTTGAGTCTCGTGATCGAAAATGTCGGCAACTTAATTTGACATTTCAAGTATTGGAAACCATTAATGATCATGCCTATGAATTTTTTGACTCAATATTTTAAGCTAGTGGAGGCAACATTACAACTTGGAAACAAGATATAAATTTGTAGAAGGTGAATCGTTGCAAGTTGATCACGGAATGAGTGTGTAATATGAAAGCAATTTTGAATACAACATTTTCCCTAAAAATAACTTAAAACACTTAAAAGCATAAAAAGATGGACAAACATTTATCAAAATTATTATTTTTTTTTTTTTTAAGAAAGAAATTTCATGTTCTTAAGATTTAAAAAAATATCAGATTTTTAAAACTATTTTAGAAATAGCTTTTTTCTTTTATAATTTTTTCAAAACTCTTCACAAAAAATTCAAATCGTCAGTCAACTGATAGTCAAACTAAACAAAAAAATAAAAAAAACTCAATTGTCCATCATCACCTAAAATGACTATTTTGCCCCTAATAAATCAAAATATTGCATGTCAATGACCAATAAAAAGTTGACACGTGTACAATAATATGATTATTGTTTTTATCTAAATGATTATTTTTTTAAATTAAATAATAGTTAAAAAATAAATTTCAAGGAAAAAAATTCAACCCAAATGATTTTTTTTTTTAAATATATATATATATATACCCAAATGAAGATCCCAACAATTTAAAACAAAAAAAAATGTTTTTTTTACTTAATTAAAAAATAATAAGATACATACATATATATATATATATATATACACACACACACACACTCCAGATTGTTTTGGTTGTTTCCATCCATCCTCCAACCAACCATTAAAAATATTTATTTAAAAAAATTTTTATATGTCTACAAATTGTTTTGGTCTCCTCTCCTTCTCCATCTCCTCCGTCTCTTTTCCTTTTTCTCCATCTCATCCGTTCTTCTCCTTCATCACTTCCATCAACTTCTATTTCATCTCCTTCTTCCACAGTCAACAAAATAATCATTTGAGGGAAGAAGTTAATAACTGCTTGTTGAAATACCACCTCAAGCACTTATATACTCAGAAATTTGTTAGTTGTTTATGCCTTGTGATCATTTTCTCTTTTCCCTAATTTGTAAGTTTAATTTTTAGGAACGTTATGGTATAGTTGCAAAGTGAGATTGATCCAATGATATGTCTTTCATAGGTAATACCATTGATTGTGGATTTAAGCATGTCTCTGAATTTATTGTAATAATTAAAAATAAAAAATTAAATTAAATTTAGTTTAAAAGAAAAAAATAAATTAAATTTAGTAATTAGTTAATATGAAATTTTGCCTCAAAAACAAGCTCTTCGGAATTGTTAGTTGATTAGTATCATTGTCTTGAATCCTTGTCCATATATAAACTTTTAAATCGAGTAATTACCTAACAAATACGAAGAAATACATTTTATGATTGTTTTAATAAAATTTATATTAATGACATACTAAGTAGCAAGCACCAAGTCACTAGAGATGGACAGATGATGGATATTGGAAGAATGATTCAGTGCTTGAGATACATCCAGTTTGGGCCGGCTAATTAACCACCTTATTAGATTGAACGATGTGTACAGCCAAGAAGAACAAAGGAACTATCACCATGACTCAGTCTTTTATTGAAAATGAGACGCCATTGGCAGTTAAGTTCCCATATACAGATGTCAAGTTTGTTTTTCTTTCTATGCTGTATTAATGAATTTTAAAAAAAAAAAAAAAGATCATAAAAATCTAAACCATAAGACATTAATACGTGTTATTTTGACTAATCCACCTCATAATCACTCAGAATTTTCCGTGTTCACAATTCACAAGTCCATTTTTAAAATGACTTTTGATGTAATGTTATAGCTAGTCTGGGTCAAATTTTTGGCTGCATGCATGCCTTTATTTTATATTTGAACATGTAAATCGTGAAAATAAACCTTTTATTTGTAAAACTTATATGGGGACTGGGGGACTTGAATTTGTGATAATACAATGAATTCTTTGAGGCCATAGCCTGTCTGCTTTGTCAATTGTCATTACTTTGAAAAGGACAAAGAGTGTCAATATTTACACCCCTTTAAAACTGTTTATACATCCCTTTGATAAGTTCATCTCATCGAATGTGTTAACATATCATAATCTCAAATCTCAAATACTATAAATAGATCATTTTTTATCAGTTTAAGTTTTTGAAGCTGATGACAACTAATATAATATTAAAGTTTAGAAATCTCTGATTCAAATCCTTCTCTCCTTCATTTATCTAAAAATCTCCTTCATTTATCTGATTCATATGGTAGAAAGCGTTTAGCATATATCTGTCATTTGTTACCTGTCTACGTTACACGTAAGGGGATGTGTTAACGTATTATAATATCAAATCTTAAATATTATAGTTGGAACTTTTCCTATTAACTTAAGCTTTTGAGTCTAATGATAACAAACAAAATAAATCATAATAACATGTTTGATATTTTTATATGTCTATCATGCATGTTAGAACCATGCAAAAGTTCGGAAACTTCATTGCTTATCCTCTTTGGAAGTTTATTAGACGTGTCCATGCATGACTCTAAAGCTTCTCCACAATGCCTAAATGTAACCATGTACATCATACTTGGAATAAAACACATCTGTATACTAAAGAGCCAAACTTATTGCTTAACCATCTTCTGAAACAACATAGAAATTATTAGTATCATTAGGCTCTCCTAGTAATTCTTGCCAAAAATAGTCATTACACTGATAATTGAGTTCCCAATTCCACTCCATGGAAGACTTGTCTTCGTTGAAGTCAATCCTCATGTCATAAAGATAACCACAATGCCTATTCATAGAGCTATTGATAACAGCTTCTTGATCACTTAAACCACAATCGATTGCTACATCTGTTAAGAATCGAAGAACTTCTGTCAACTCCGAAGCACCCAAACAGGATATGATATGAAGGTTTCCAGGCCATGGTGGCCATGGTTTTTAAACCGTGAAAGCGGAATCGCACTCAAACTGGTCCTTTGTATATTCCGTCGCCCAATGAACATGGCTTGATGCTAGGCAACGATTTTTCTGTAGCAATACAAACATGCCCTTATTCTCACAAGAATGGGGTGTGTAAACAAAAGGGGTGTATTTACAATTGTAGTGGGGTGTAAATATCGTCACTCAAAGACAAATCCAAAAATGAAGAATCGACTGGTATTTGTGATTTAGGTTTGACGGATACATCTTAGTGTTCACTTTGAACAGATCTTTCAGAAAAATAAGGTTGATGTAATCGGATTTTTTTGGTACCCAATAATTTTGAGCTTTGAAATATATTAGGTGATTAATATTCTTTTTTAAACTTCAATATTCACACTGAATAGATCTTTAAAAAGATAAAGTTTTAGATCTTTTAGAAAATAAAGTTGATGTGATTAGTATTTTCCAATGAGAAGTGTTTAGTATACTCTTAATACATTCTCTTAATATATTCTTTTAATGTATTCTTTATCCAATGTGTAACATATGTAGAAATTGTATTTTTTAACGTAAAACCCATCACAAATTTTACATATATTTTAGACATAAAAGTACATTATGAAATGTATAATTTGTGTGTATATATATATATATATTGTACATTAAATGTAGAGTGTTTCAAAAGAGTGTAGTTAGTATTCCTCTCTTCCCAATACACAATGATTTTGAGCAATTTTGAAATATCTTAAGTGATTAATATTCTTCTTTAAACTTTAATGTTCATTCTAATACATCTTCTAAAAATTAAAGTTGATGCAATGAGTAATAACCATTACGTAATGATTTCGAACACACGATTTTGAAATGTCTCAAGATATAAATATTCTACTTTAAGCTCTAATGAACATATTTATTAAAATATAGGACTAATGTAATTAATCGATCAATATATTCTCTTATATGCACCGATTTTGAAATGACCCAATGACTCTTCCTTTAGACTTTAATATTTGTTAGAAACTTTTATTCTTAAAATTAATAGGAAAAGTATATACTTTGTTAATTAAAGACGAAATATCTCCTTTTATAGAAATTTTGATGAATTTCAAAATCATGCACTTAATCATAGACCTGTTTATCTCTAGGTTAAAATAATTGAGAGTTCAATAATATTACTTTAAATATAATTTCAAAAATTGCTACTCGCTAATCGATTGACGAGACAGCAATTAATGATTTATTGGTATTCGATGAGTTTTGTTTAGGGGAAAAATTATTATTTTAGAAATATGAGGGCATAAACTGATATTTTTTGAACTAATATTTTTTTTTTAAATATGTTGTAATTTTATAAAACCCTAAGGAGATTTGTGTAATTTGACCCAATATATAAATACATAACCATAGAACCCTAGTGAGATTTCCTCACCCTCCTTATCTCTCTTCAAAGATTTCTCCACCACCGCACTACTGCAATACCTCCTCACTCAATAATTCTCCTCCCCTCCAACCAAACCTCTTGCTACCCCGTCATCGACATCATTTCTCACCCTAGCGACGATGCCTCTAGCTCCCTCAACCCCGCCCAACGCCTTCTACATTGCCTCTTCCTACATTTAGTTCATCGAATTCATCGACGCTCGCATCATCCCTCTAATCTTTAACATCCAATCATCAGTGTCGAATGGCTCGCCAAGATTGAAGCCGACAGTGGTAGAGGATGACTGCAATTGGCGAAAATAGAAGAACTCCCGATCTAGGGCTAATCGGACTTGCACGAAAATAGAAGAACTCTCGATCTAGGGCTAATCGGACCTGCACGGTGCTGATCACCGATTAACTCAATTGATTTTTGGAACATTGACCCTAAATTCATAGTGTTGGTTAAAAAATGAACATAGAACACATTGATCTGGAAGACAATATTTGCTAGCAAATGCATAAGATATTATTTCTATATATCTTCTCTCCAATTGAGTTGCTAATAGTGAAATTCTAACCAAATCTATTTTGATATGGGATATAACTTCTAATAATAAATATATTTAACAGTTTTATATTTACATGCATTTATCATAAAGATCAGTATAGTTAAAAATAATGATCCATTTTTATCATTTCAACATCGGCCAAGAAAATTAGTTTCTCAGAAACCCCCAAATCAAAATTGCCCTGCATCGTTCATTAATTATTCAGTAGAATTTTTCTTGGGGAATTTTCATAACTCCTCTTTTTATCTTTTAGATTTATTGTTATTATTATTTTTTATATATAATAACCACCGGTTTGATTATTTATATTCATTTTCATTATTATTTTTTATTTTCTACTCTGATAATTATCAAATAACCCTAACTAGATGCAGTTTTTTTTTTTGTTCCAAACCCTGTATTTCACTATTTATAAATTATATTATACAGTGTGAAATATAACTAATTTACATACTTTGAAACACAACTAGTTTATTATAAAATTTGGCTATAAATTTCAATTTTTGTTGTATAATATTGTTCTTGTTGTCATTATATTATTTGGTTTTTGATATTTCCCATTGTGCGAAATATTTGTATTTCACGTTATAAAAAGTATTCGTGTTTTACACTATGAAAATTAATAATATTTCACTTGATATAAGATATTTGTTTTTCACAGACCATGTAAACTGTTTACTTAGTGTGAAATATAGAAATACATATTGATGAATACCATTTAAGGTATTTCAAAATTTTTGAATGTTTTAAGTTTTTGTTTTATCAATATTTATATATCTGTCAGAACATCTTAATAATGACTCTAACGTACACCTCGGAATACAACATCTAACTGTACTCTCGGACAATTGGAAGAGAGAGACTTATTAATGGAAAAACTATCCTTATAATCTAAGAAATTTAAATGAAATTTGCTTGCTCATGGAGGTTCGAGTATCTCATTATGAATTTGTTAATATTTGGATCAATTTATTCAAGGAAGACACGGTTAAAATAATTCGAATATTAGAGATAGAAAGCTTCATGGTCTCCATTAAACAATTGATTTAAATCTATGGGATGTCACTATAAACTCTTCATACTTCTTATTTTTAGTCATCCACAAGCAGTCCTTTGATCTCTCTAACATAGACAATTAGTTTCAAAACTTTAGGACTTCAAGTAATTTGAGTAGCACAAAGGGAGATTTATTGTTTTTAACCATATAAAAAGAAAATTTTTGTTTTAATCCAATTTTTTTAAAAAATTATTTTTGATCTATACCCATTCTAAACCCAAGGTTACTATACATAAATTATTTCCATTCCATACCCAAGATTACTAAACTATCTTTAAGTTAAAATCACCTAATTGCCCTAGCTTGAAATGATCAAAATAGTCTACAAATTTCATCCATTGAAGGTTTTGAAGTTTTTTCTTCCATTTGAAGTAATTTAAATTTTGAAGGTAATGCATGTGTTTTTGTTGATTGGTTTTTAGATTATTTTGTTCATGTTGCAAACTAAAAACATTAAGAATGAATTGATTGTGATATATAATATCTGTAAGGCAGATTTGTAGTTTCTACAAAATCTACAATGAAATCGATTTCTCATTTGACTGAAAAACTAATATTGGTTTTTCATTCTTAAAAAACTTATGAAAAACCGATATCAGTTTTTTCATTATCAATTTTTCAAAACTAAAAAATCGATATAAGTTTTTATACACATGAAAACCGATTTAAGCATTAGATTGGTTTTTCATTGGGATGAAAAACCGATAATGAAAAATCGAAATAACAAATTTTTTATATATTTTTGATATTTGTTTTGTTTTGAAAGCTCTGTATTGAATTTTAGTATTATATGTGATTAGATATAATTGCATTTTGTTCTATTTAGTTGGATTTGGCTGGAGAGTATTATGAGTGCACAATAAATTCATTTAACTTGGTTTTTTAGTGGATGAAAAAACCACTACTAGTTTTTTGCTCCATTTAAAGACCAAGTTAGGTAGTGCTAATATAATTTTGATATTTCTTGTATTTTTAATACTAGATATTGATTTATAGTATTAGATTTGGTTCCAACATCAAAATGGGGGAGAAAATATGATACGAACCTGCCTAACTCCTCCTCAAAAGCTAGCTTGCAAGGGGAGGATTGCAAACCCATATATATAACACCCAAGAACACCCTCGCTAACCGATGTGGGACTCATCATTCCCGACCCCTTTAAACTGCACGTCCTCGTGCAGAAAACCTTCGTACATGGCCCACCCGACTAGACGAGGAGTGGCTCTGATACCATATGATACGAACCTGCCTAACTCCTCCTCAAAAGCTAGCTTGTAAGGGGAGGATTACAAACCCATATATATAACACCCAAGAACACCCTCGCTAACCGATGTGGGACTCATCATTATGATACGAACCTGCCTAACTCCTCCTCAAAAGCTAGCTTGCAAGGGGAGGATTGCAAACCCATATATATAACACCCAAGACCACCCTCGCTAACCGATGTGGGACTCATCATTCCCGACCCCTTTAGACTGCACGTCCTCGTGCAGAGAACCTCGTACATGGCCCACCGACCAGACGAGGTGTGGCTCTGATACCATATGATACGAACCTGCCTAACTCCTCCTCAAAAGCTAGCTTGCAAGGGGAGGATTGCAAACCCATATATATAACACCCAAGACCACCCTCGCTAACCGATGTGGGACTCATCATTCCCTGGAGAGTATTGTGAGTGCACAATAAATTCATTTAACTTGGTTTTTTAGTGGATGAAAAAACCACTACTAGTTTTTTGCTCCATTTAAAGACCAAGTTAGGTAGTGCTAATATAATTTTGATATTTCTTGTATTTTTAATACTAGATATTGATTTATAGTATTAGATTTGGTTCCAACATCAAAATGGGGGAGAAAAGGATAACATTAGTGGAAACAGTTGGATTAGTTTTTAAGGGATATGAAAAATTGAAATCGGTGTTTAAAGCCCTTAAAAAACTGATCAACAACTTCAACATCGGATTGGTTTCTAAAGAGAGTTGAGAAACTGATTTCAATTTTTATATAAAAAACTAATCATGATTTTTCTTGATTTCCTTCCGTTTAGATGGTTTTCAATGGACAATAAATGGCCCTAAACTGTTTCAGTTTAATCAATTAAGATGAAATTGTATAAATAACTTGCATAATGACTCTATATGGTAACACTAAAATAAGACATGACATTAGATAACTATATTTCATTTTGTCCAAATCTCAATATTGATTCATCAAACCATGTTTAGTTGTAATGTTGATCCGTTATAAGATATAATATTAGTTCTATGGTTGTTGTATCTTTTGAGTCATTGAGAATCTTCAAATTTGGTGGGAAAAGGTGTAAAAATGAGAGAAAACATTGGATCGATTTTTCAAAAGAGTTTAAAAAACGAAATAAGTTTTTCGACCTCTTTAAAAAATCGATCATGATTTTTCTTGATTTTCTCCCTTTCAAATGACTTTCAATGGACAACAGACTCTCCTTTTTTTTTTTTTTACTATCCGAGTATAATAGTATCGTTGTATCATATAAAAATTTCATTTCAAAAAATAAAATAACATACATGAAACAAAAGTTTCAAATTAATGTCTAATAATTGGTTTCATCATTGCCCAACATTGGATTGAGAGTAGAAAACTATTGAGGACATCGATATTGGTTATGTCTAATCGCATGATATTAGTTGTGTCTAATCGAAGTTGATTACGATCGTCTTTTGAGTCATTTCTATAACATTAAAAGAATATTAATAAATTAGTTTGACTCTGATGGGTCAATATTACTAAATATAATCGTATCGAACCAAATCTACCAGTATACACACAACAAATATAAAAAATATGAAAAAATTGGTTATTTCAGTTTTTCATTAGAATGAAAAATAGATATCGGTTTTTCATCCCAATGAAAAATTGATCTAATGCCTAAATCGATTTTCATTTGTATAAAAAATTGATATCGGTTTTTCAATCTTGATTTAGTCAAATGAAAAACCGATTTTGTTGTAGATTTTACAGAAACTACAAATCTATCTTACAAATACCATATATCATAATCAAATCATTCTTAAAACCTTTGGCTTGCAATCTAAATAAAACAACCTGCAAACCAACCAACAAAAACACATACATAACTATCAAAACTTAAATTACTTCAAATGGAAGAAAAAGCTTAAAAAATTTCAATGGATGAAACTTGAATGGATGAAAAACCTTTAATGGATGAAAAAACTTCAATGAAGAATCCCTTGCTAGGAGGTTTCTTTTTCGGCTATAATAGTGAATGGAAGAAGAAAAACTATGAATGAAATAGAGAAAAGAGGTTAGGACGTTGTTCGGAAGAAGAAAGTTATTTTGGTAATTTCAAGTTAGGGGTTGTTTTGTAATTACACATTTCATTTGTTTTAACAAAATTTTAAAAGTTAAGGGTTTATAGGTAAAAATGTACATGGATAATATGGATAATTTATGTATATGATGAAATTAATTTGTTTCAAGATTAAAAACATTTTTTTTAAATAGTGGGTAAAAACAAAAATCACCCTTTTAAAATGGGTGTTTCTCGGTAATTTCCACTTTCAACCAACTTTTGGCCTCATCTAGTCTATGCCTTTGCACTACGCTTGGTAGCCACTAGTGTGGTTGCCAACCATCGCAACACTTATGATTCATTGCCATAACCATCCTACAAACCCCCACCATCCTATAACTCACCTACTCCATCTCCATCACTGTATGCATCATCATTTCCACCATACTACAACTCACCTACTCTATCTCCAGCACCATATGTTTATAAGTCCCCACCATACTACAACTCTCCTGCCCCATCCCTAGCAACACTTCCTCCATATGTCTATAAATCCCTACCATACTACAACTCCCATTCTCCATCTTCAACACCATATGCCTACAAGTCCTCGCCATACCATAACTCACCTTCTCCATCCTTAGTAGCACTTTCTCCATATGTCTATAAATCACCACCTCCTCCAATGCCATCACTTCCTCCCCCATATGTATACAAGTTCCCTCCACCTCTATTTCCATCACCATCTCCCTCATATGTGTATAAATCCCTACCTTCACCATCACCATCTCCCCCACCTTCATATATCTACAACTCAACCCCACCTCAATCACCATTACCTCCACCTTTTTACGTCTACAAGTCCCCACTTCCACCTTCTCCTTTACCACATCCTCCCAACGTTTATAAGTCCCCACCTATTAGAATTGTGAAGCCTGAAAGAATTTGAATTCTACAAGAATTCGGATTCAAAAACAGAGTCAAACTTTATCTGTTACGAAAGTATATTAAACGAAGTCCGTTTTAAGCAAATAAGGTATCTTGGAAAGCTTGTTTCGATGCAAATCAAACGTCACAAAAATTGCAGCCAAAAACGGTCTGACGGGCCCTCACGCGCCCCAACAACGTCCAGTGGTTAGTTTTACATGGATTCTTCTTAATCCGTTTTTTTAAGGTTTTTGAGTCCGAATCAGTTGTGGGTTGTTCCTATCCTATAAATATACATGTTAAACGTCTTATAAGGGTGATTATATGATGTATTAAGGGTCTCTAAGGGTTTAGACTTAAATTGACAAGTTTAGGAAGGTGAGAGAGATTTGTGAGGGAGAAATTCGTGATTGAGAATGAGAGAGACAAAGGTGTGAGTTTGTAATTATCAATTTGATAGTGAAAGAAGTGCTGGTGCACTCCGTGGACGTAGGGAATTTTTCGAATCAAGTAAAATTCTTGTGTCTCTTTTATTTATTTGTTTGGTGTGTACTTGATTGTGTTTTACGATTTTCTTCTTCTTCTTTTTTCTTTCTGGGTTAATCTCCCAACAACTGGTATTAGAGCCTGGTTCGTTAGTAGTTGGTTTTTTTTTTTGTTTGAGTGGAAGAATATGGGTTCAGAGAAAGACCATTACAAGATTGAAAAGTTTGATGGGACGAACTTTAGTTTCTGAAAGATGCAGATGGAGGATTACCTATACTAGAAAGACTTGTACTTGCCGCTCAAAGAAAAGCCAGCAGACATGAAAGATGAAGATTGGAAAGTTTTAGATCGTAAAGCCTTAGATGTGATTCGATTGAGTCTATCGAGATCGGTAGCCTTTAATGTGATGAATCAAGACACGACAGCGTCTCTCATGAAAACCTTATCAAATCTCTATGAACAACCTTCTACAACAAACAAGGTACATTTGATAAAGAAACTCTTTTCTCTCCGAATGTCAGAAAATAAAAACTTCAAAGAGCACCTGAATGCATTTAATGAGATTACGGATCAACTAACGTCCGTAAAGATCGAGTTTGACGATGAAGTACAAGCCCTACTCATCCTCGGTCAGTTGCCCGAAAGTTGGAAGGGTATCGTCTAATCAATCAGTGGCACGTTTGAAAAAGAAAAATTGAAGTTTTCAGAAGTTGTGGATATGATCATGACTGAAGAGATTCGTAAGCGTAAAGATGAGTTTTTTAATTCAAATTCAGCCTTGAATATGGAGAGTAGAGGAAGAAGCAATACTAGAGGTGGGCAATGTGGTAGATCCAAGTCGAGGTGTGGTAGGTCTAAATCAAGGAGCCGTCAGAACAATTCACATGGTGGTAAGAAAGACATCGAGTGTTGGAATTGTCATAAGATGGGGCATTACCAGTGAGAATGTAAAGCTCTAAAGAAAGAAAGTGATAGTCAGACTAGTGCGAACTATGTTTTGGAAGGCTTGGATGATGTTCTAATTTGCTTTTTAGAAAGCAATACTGAATCATGGATATTGGACTGAGGAGCATCGTTTCATGCTACTTTTAGGAAGGAATTCTTTAAAGAATATGTTGCAAGCAACCTGGGTAAGGTTTATCTTGGTAATGATAAGGCATGCGACATCGTAGGTGAAAGAAAAGTGGAGATTAACCTAAATAGATCTATTTGAAAATTGGATAATGTAAGACATTTACCTAGCTTGAAGAAAAATCTGATTTCAATTGGGCAGTTGGCAACACAAGGTTATGTGACAACTTTTTCAGAAGATGCTTGGAAGATTTCAAAAGGAGCTATGACTATTGCCGGAGGAAAGAAGATTGGAACTCTCTATACAACCACAGATGGACATGGTTTATTTACTGCAGCTGAAAGTAGAGATGATCCAAACCTATGACATCAAAGGCTTGGGCATATGAGTGCTAAGGGATTACAAGTCATGCATTCTAATGACAAGTTGTCAGATTTGAAATCGATTGACCTAGACATGTGTGAAAGTTATGTTTTTGGAAAGCAGAAAAGGGTGAGCTTTAAGAAAGCTGGGAGAACTCCAAAGATAACGAAATTGGAGTTAGTGCACACAGATGTTTGGGGACTTGCACCAGTTTTGTCAGTTGGCGGAAAATATTATTTTGTCACTTTCATAGATGATCACTCAAGGAAGGTTTGGGTTTATTTTCTGAGGCAGAAGTCTGAGGTGTTTGAAGCTTTCAAGAAGTGGAAGGCTATAGTTGAGAATGAAACCAGTTTGAAGATCAAGAAATTGCGATCCGATAATGGTGGTAGGTATGAAGATTCTGAGTTTAAAAAGTTCTGCTTCGAGAGTGGAATTCGTCTCGAGAGGACCGTGCCTAGTACTCCACAGCAGAATGGTGTTGCAGAACGAATAAACCGAACATTGACTGAGAGAGCTAGAAGCATGAGACTACATGCTGGTTTGCCGAAGCAATTCTGGGCAGAAACAGTCAATACAGCAGCTTATTTGATCAATCATGGTCCATCAACACCCTTAGATTTCAAACTACCCGAAGAAGTTTGGAGTGGTCAGGAGGTAAAACTTTCTCATATTAGAGTTTTTGGTTGTGTAGAATATGTCCATGTTAGTGATAATGTTAGAAACAAATTTGACCCAAAATCTATTAAATATACTTTTATTGGCTATGAGGATGAGGAATTTGAGTATAAGTTTTGAGATGAAAATAATAAGAAGATGATTAGGAGTAGGGATGCCATCTTCAATGAGAAAGTTATGTATAAAAATAGGAAATCTATAGAGTTTCTAGTGGGGGGTTATTTGAACCTAACTATTTTAATCATGATGATATGCTTGTTTGTAAGAATCTTAAGTTAGGTAAGGAGTTAGAAGCCAAAGAGACTACAGAAAAAGAACCAGTCACTACTTCAACTTCGACGCCTGAAGGTGTAGACTCAAAACCAGCAGAAAAGGGTATTGTAGATTTATACCCTGATGAGTTAGAGGATCCAGCGAATGTACTGAGAAGGTCCAAGCGACTTCGAATACCAAACAAGAAGTATGACTTGAACCATCTGCTACTAACTGATGCTGGGGAGCTTGAATGTTATGTTGAGGCATGTCAGGTAGATGATTCTAGCAAGTGGGAGCTAGCGATGAAGGATGAGATGAAGTCTTTGAATTCGAACTGTACATGGGAGTTGACAAAGTTACCAGAGGGTAAGAAGGTACTCCAAAATAAATGGGTCTTCAGAATTAAGCAAGAACATGATGGCTCTAAAAGATATAAAGCTAGATTGGTGGTCAAGGGTTTTCAACAAAAAGAAGACATTGACTATACAGAGATATTTTCCCTTGTTGTGAAGTTGAGCACAATTCGGTTAGTTTTGAGCATTGTGGCGGCAGAAGATTTATATCTAGAGCAACTAGACCTAAAGACCGCTTTTCTACATGGTGATCTCGAGAAGGAGATATACATGATGCAACCAGAAGGTTTTATGAAAAAAGAAAAAGAAAAAGAAAATCTGGTGTGTAAGTTGACTAAGAGCTTGTATGGCCTCAAGCAAGCTCCATGTCAATGGTACAAGAAATTTGATGGTTTTATGCAAAAAAATGGATACATGAGATGTAATGCTGACCATTGTTGTTACTTCAAGAAGGTTGGTGCCAGTTACATTATTTTATTACTTTATGTTGATGACATGTTGGTAGCTGGTGCAGATTTAGAAGAAATAAACAAATTGAAGAAACAACTGTCTAGTGAATTTGAGATGAAGGATTTGGGGGCAACAAAGCAGATTCTTGGAATGAGAATTAACAGAAATAAGAAGAGAGGTATATTGCAATTGTCTTAAGTATAGTACATTCATAAGGTTTTTCAACGTTTTAGCATGAGTGATGCTAAACCAATCAAAATTCCCCTAGCCAGTCACTTTAGACTTTCCAAGGATCAGTATCCACAGACAGATGAAGAAGGGTATACATGGATAAAGTTCCATATGCATCTGTAATTGGAAGTTTGATGTATGCTATGGTTTGCACGAGGCCGGATATTGCTCATGCAGTGGGAGCAGTTAGTAGATTTATGTCCAATCTAGGTAAGCCGCAGTGGGAGGCAGTTAAATGGATTTTGAGGTATCTACGAGGTATAACAGAAAAATATTTATACTTTAAAAAGAGTGATTTAAAGCTACAAGGATATGTTGATGCTGACTTTGCTGGAGAGGTAGATCATAGGAAGAGCACTATAGGGTACGTTTTTTCTTTGGGTGCGACAGCCATTAGTTGGGTTTCCCAACTACGGAGGATTGTGACTTTGTCTACGACTGAGGCAGAGTATGTAGTTGTTACACAAGCAAGCAAAGAACTAATTTGATTATAAGGTCTGTTAGCAGAATTGGGGTTCAAACAAGTGTTGAATGTATTGCATAGTGATAGTCAGAGTGCGATACACTTAGCCAAGAATTCGGCATTTCATTCGAGGACCAAGCATATAGGTCTACGATATCATTTAATTCGTACTTTGTTGGATGAAAGAGTGTTGACACTTGTGAAGATTCTCGGAAGTAAAAATCCAGCTGACATGTTGACCAAGCCAGTGACTATCGAGAAACTGGAGCTGTGTTCAGCTTCAGTTGGTTTTCATGGTTGAAGCAAAGGAAGTTGATTGCACTGTTTTCACTATTTAGAAGAATTGATGATTGTATGTGTTCAGTCTTCAAGTGGGAGATTGTAAGAATTGTGAAGCCTGAAAGAATTTGAATTCTATAAGAATTTGGATTAAAAAACAGAGTCAAACTTTATCTATTCTGAAAGTATATCAAACAAAATCCGTTTTAAGCAAATAAGATATCATTGGAAAACTTGTTTCGATATGAATCAAATGCCACAAAAATCGTAGCTAAAAACGGTCTGAAGCACCCTCACATGCCCCAACAACGTTCGGTGGTCAGTTTTACACGGATTCTTCTTAATCCGTTTTTTTTTAAGGTTTTCGAGTCCGAATCAGTTGTGGGTTGTTCTTATCTTATAAATATACATGTTGAACGTCTTATAAGGGTGATTATATGATGTATTAAGGGTCTCTAAGGGTTTAGACTTAAATTGACAAGTTTAGGAAGATGAGAGAGATTTGTGAGGGAGAAATTCGTGATTGAGAGTGAGAGAGACAAAGATGTGAATTTGTAATTATCAATTTGATAGTGGAAGAAGTGCTGGTGCACTCCGTGGACGTAGGAAATTTTCTAAACCACATAAAATTCTTGTATCTCTTTTATTTATTTGTTTGGTGTGTACTTGATTGTGTTTTACGACTTTCTTCTTCTTATTTCTTTATGGGTTAATCTCCCAACACCACCTCCTCACATTTACAATTCCCCTCCACCACCTTCACCATCTCCATCCCCACCCTACATTTACAAGTCACCATCTCCTCCATCCCCTTCACCACCACCTTTATACATTTACAGATCTTCACCGCCACCATCTACACCACCTCCTCCACCTTATTACTATAGTTTACCACCACCACCCACAACATTGCCTCCTCTAGCATATTACTACAGCTCTCCTCATCCTCCTCCCTACTATAACTAAGCAAACCTACATTAATTATTCGGAGCATACGTTTAATTTAGACTTGGGGCAAGAAGATGCAATATGGACAGCTTCGCAATGCTTATAAAAATCTTATTTATTGTCTTGTATTCGTTTATATTCTTGATTTATTGCAGAGTATGCTATAATTGTTGTCTTGTCTTCATTTATATTTGTTCACCCTAGTTGGTCCTTCCTGTTTGAGACATGATTCGATGAACATTTTGAATTCAATGAATTTATATCCATTAACTCATTCAAAAAGTTACTTAATTGCATACTAGGTAATTTCGTAAGATAATACCTATTTTATATTTCACATCGTTTCTCAACTTATGATAAATCTCTACCTAATGATGGGAAAACTAAATTTATATTGTTTGTTTGTGGTTTTACTTGCATTGCCAGAAAGTCATACATGAACTATTATTCTATTATATTGTTCTTTAAGAACTAATTTGTATTACTACATTATTCTTTAAGAACTAATTTCTTCTTCAGCTTGGTGTCAACATGAACAGTTGTTGAGTCTCATGATTGAAACTGTCGGCAACTTAATTTGGCATTTCAAATATTGGAAACCCACTAATGATCATGCCTATGAATTTCTTGACCCAATATTAGAGGCAACTTTACAACTTGGAAACAAGATATAAATTTGTAGAATGAAAAGCATTGCAACAATTGATTGTGGAATGAGTGTTTATATGACAGCAATTTTGAAGACAACATTTTCCCTAAAAAGAACTAAAAACACTTAAAAGCATAAAAAGATGGACAAGTATTTATCAAAAATCTTTTTCACAAAAAAAAAAAAAAAAAGAAACAAAATAATCAAAAAAGGGAAGAAATTAATAACTGCTTGTTGAAATACCACCTCAAGCACTTATAAACTCAAAAATAACTGATAGATAGCTTATGCCTTGTGATCATTTTTCCTTATTTGTAAATTTAATATTTAGAGATTGATCCAATAATAAGTCTTTCATATATAGACAATACCAGTGAGATTGGATTCAAGCATGTCTCTGAATTTATTGTAATAATTAACAATAAAAAAATAAATTGAATTTAGCAATTATTTAATATGAAATTTTGCCTCTAAAACAAGGTCATGGATATTGTAAGTTGCTTAGTATTATTGTTTTGAATCCTTACCTATATATACACTTTTAAATCTAATGATTACCTAGCAAATATAAAGAAACACGTTTATGATTTTCTTAATATAATTTATATTAATGACACACAAAGAAGCAAGAACCAAGTCAGTGGAGGTGGCCAGATGATTCAAATTGGTAGAATGGTTCAGTGCTTGACCGCCTTATTAGATTGAAAGACAACCAAGAAGAGCAAAGGAACTATCACCATGACTCAGTCTTTTTTTTGAAAATGAGATGCCATTGGCAATTAAATTGCCATATACAGATGTCAATTTTGTTTTTCTTTCTATGCTGTATTAATGAATCAGAAAAAGAAAAAGAAAAAAGAAAAAGTAAAACAGTTCATAAGAAACCAAACCAAAGACATTAATATGTATTATTTTGACTAATTCACCTCCCCTCAGAATTTTCTGTGTTCACATGTCACCAATCCATTTTTTAAATGACTTTTGATATACTGTTATAGCTAGTCTGGGTTAAATTTTTGGCTTCATGCATACCTTTATTATTTATTTGATCATGTAAATCGTCAAAATAAACCTTTTATTTATAAAACTTACGCGGGGACAGGGGGACTTGAATTTGTGATAATACAATGAATTCTTCGAGGCCATGGCCTGTCTGCCCTATCAATTAATTGTCATTTCATTATAAAAGATAAAGAGTGTCGATATTTACACCACTTTAAAAAAGGCTTACACACCCTTATAATAAGTTCATCCCATTGAACGGGTCATAATAACATGTTTGATATTTTGATCTATTTATCATGCAACTTAGATCCAAGCAAAAGTTTAGAAACTTCATTGGTTACTCTATGATCCAAATTTATCCAATATGAATTATAACATAATAATACTGTGATATTGACAATTTTTTAAAAACATAAACAATCTATAATCAATTTAATCTTTCTTGAAACATAAACATAATTATTTTGACAATCATAATTCATAATTACTACAACACTTTAAATTAAACAGTACATTAGGAAAAACACCAAATATATTGAATTTAAGTAAGCATTATGATAAAAAAAAAAAAGAAAGTAAAATGTGGAAGACCTAAGTAAAATTTCATATTTAATATATGAAACAAATTTATTACATATGTAATATATGAATAGAAATATAAATATAAATAAGAAAATACATGCAATAGGTTTGGAACATGTATTTTTTTTGGTATGAAATAGTTTTTGTCTTATCTTTTTGTTAATTATTTACATGGTGTGAAATATAATTATTTCATAGAGTATAAAATATAACTATATGAAAATAAATTTAAAGAAAAAAAGGACATTTAGAATTTTTTAAATCACATAAGTAATTAAACTATTCGTTGTTGAGGTAAACAAATATTCTGTAAAAGTTTGAAGAGAATGGAACGTAAATTTTGTTTTTAGTTTGGTTATAACAAGTCTTGCAGTATATCTTGACTGCTTCAGGGTATTTGTATAGGGCAAACACATGTTCACTACAGGTTGGAGTATCTCATTATGTATTTGTCAATATTTGGATCTATTTTATTCATGGAAGATGTGGTCAAAATAATTAGAATATTAGAGACAGGAAGCTTCATGGTCTCCATTAAACAACTGATTTAAATCTCCAGTATATCACTATATAAACTTTTCATGCTTCGCATTTCTAGTCATCCACAAGCAGTCCTTTGATATCTCTAAGGTAGACAATTAGTTCCAAAAGTTTGGGACTTCCAAGTAATTTGAGTAGCAAAAATGGCCAACTTTTGGCCTCATCTAGTCTATGCCTTGGCACTATGCTTGGTAGCCACCAGTGTGGTTGCCGACCACCGTAACACTTATGATTCACCGCCACAACCATCCTACAAATCCCCACCATACCATAACTCACCTGCTCCATCCCCAGCACCCTCTGCATCACCACTTCCGCCATACTACAACTCACCTACTCCATCTCCAGCACCATATGTCTATAAGTCCCCACCATACTACAACTCTCCTGCTCCATCTCCAGCAGCACTTCCTCCATATGTCTATAAATCCCCACCATACTACAACTCTCCTGCTCCATCTCCAGCACCATATGCCTATAAATCCCCACCGTACTACAACTCACCTTCTCCAACCCCAGCGGCACTTCCTCCATATGTCTATAAATCACCCCCACCTCCATTGCCATCACCTCCTCGACCATATTTATACAAGTCCCCACCACCTCCATCTCCATCACCTCCTCCACCATATGTATACAAGTCCCCACCACCTCCCCCATATGTGTATAAATCCCCACCTCCACCATCACCATCTCCCCCACCTCCATATATCTACAACTCACCACCACCTCCATCCCCATCACCTCCACCTCCTTACGTCTACAAGTCCCCACCTCCACCTTCTCCTTCACCACCTCCTCCCTCACCATCACCACCGCCTCCTTACGTTTACAAATCCCCACCACCACCTTCACCATCTCCACCCCCACCCTACATTTACAAGTCACCACCTCCTCCATCCCCTTCACCTCCACCTCCATACATTTACAAGTCTCCACCGCCACCATCTCCATCACCACCCCCACCCTACATTTACAAGTCACCACCTCCTCCATCCCCTTCACCTCCACCTCCATACATTTACAAGTCTCCACCGCCACCATCTCCATCACCACCTCCACCTTATTACTATAGTTCACCACCACCACCCACAGCATCGCCTCCTCCTGCATATTACTACAGCTCTCCTCCTCCTCCTCCATACTATAACTAAGCAAGCCTATTTCATTACCCGGAGCATACATTTATGTATGTTATAAGTATACACTCACACAAACATCTTCTTTCTCTTTGATTTCTTTAGTATTCTCGCATTATTGCAGATTATATAAGTTAAAAATAAGTGTCGCAGAATCAAGCATCCACATGGTGGCCTACATATATACGATCACTTTCTCTCAAGACGGCTTCCCAGGCTTAGAGCAAGAAGATGCAATATGGATGGCTTCTCAGTGCTTATAAAAATCTTATTTGTTGTCTTGTATTCATTTATATTCTTGATTTATTGCAGAGTACACTATAATTGTCTTCTATTCAATTATATTTATTCACCCAAGCTGGTCCCTCCTGTTTGAGACATGGTTCGATGAGCATTTTGAATTCAATGAATTTAATCCGTTAAATCATTCAAAAAATTACTTAATTACATACTATGTAATTTCACAAGATAATAACTACTATATAATTTCACATCGTTTCTCAACTTATGATGCATCTCCCCCTAATGATTGGAAAACTAATTTTATATTCTTTGTGGATTTACTTGCATTGTCAAAATGTCATACATGAACTATTTATTCTATTATATTGTCATTTAGGAACTAATTAGTATTACTATATTATTCTTTAAAGACATTTACTAACAAAATAATTTTTATTTAGTATTGAATATCCATATTATTTTCAATTATTTGATGCATCAGTTTCTTTAAATAATAATTGAATTCAAGAACTTTCAATTCATTGTAAAATTTTTATATCATATCAATCTAGTAAGAGTTATTTTTTATATAGCACTAAAGAACTGGAATTATTTTTGATTATCACTCAAGAATTGAAGTGAGTTTTCATAGTACGATTCATTATTCATAAATTTAATAACAAAATGGCCAATTATTATTTTTTTAATCAGTTTAAATCAGTCCACCATTTTTCTCTCCTTTAGGAGAATGAGAGAGGAAGAAGAGGAGAGCTACATGCCGGCATTCTATGTTTCACTTACATGCTCTGTTTTTGACAAAAAAACCAGAGCATGCACGTCTACATGGGTCCGGCTTTACACGCATCTCTCTCTCAATTATGGTTTTATCTCTTTTTTTTTTCAACTAGGCGTCAACATGAATAGTTGTTGAGTCTCATGATTGAAAATGTCGGCAACTTAATTTAACATTTTAAATATTGGAAACCATTAATGATCATGCCTATGAATTTCTTGACCCAATAGCTACGAGAGGCAACATTACAACTTGAAAACAAGATATAAATTTGTAGAAGGTGAATCACTGCAACAATTGGTAACGAAATGAGTGTTAATATGAAAGCAATTTTGAAAACAACATTTTCCCTAAAAATAACTTAAAACACTTAAAAGCATAAAATGATGGACAAGTATTTATCAAAATTCTTTTTCACAAAAAAAAAAAACAAAATAGTCATAAAAGGAAAGAAATTAATAACTAAAAATAACTGTTAGATGGCTTATGCTTTGTGATCATTTTTCCTTATTTGTAAATTTAAAATTTAGAAATGTTAAGGTATAGTTACAAAATTAGGTTGATCCAATGATAAGTCTATTCATAAGTATTACCATTGAGATTGGATTCAAGCTTATTTATGAATTTATTGTAATAATTAACAACAAAAAAATAAATTGAATTTACCGATTATTTAATATGAAATTTTACCTCTAAAACAAGATGGTGGATATTGTAAGTCGATTAGTATCATTGTCTTGAATCCTTATCCATATATAAACTTATAAATCTAATGATTACCTAACAAATATAAAGAAATAGTTTATAATTGTCTTAATAAAATTTATATTAGTGACATACAAAGAAGCAAGAACCAAGTCACTAGAGCTGGCCAGATGATGGAAATTGGTAGAATGGTTCAGTGCTTGAGATACATCCAATTTGAGCCGGCTAATTATGGGATTGAAAGACAACCAAGAAGAACAAAGGAACTATCACCATGACTCAGTCTTTTTATTGAAAATGAGATGCCATCGGCAGTTAAATTCCCATTTACAGATCTCAATTTTGTTTTTCTTTCTATGCTGTATTAGTGAATTTGAAAAAAAAAAAAAAAGAGTTCTTAAGAAACCAAACCATAAGACATTAATGTGTTACTTTGACCAACTCACCTACTCTCAGAATTTTCTGTGTTCCCATGTCACAAATCCATTTTTTAAATGACTTTTGACGTAATGTTATAGCTAGTCTGGGTCAAATTTTTGGCTCCATGCATGCCTTTATTATTTATTTGAACGTGCAAATCTACAAAATAAACCTTTTATTTATAAAACTTACGCGGGGACTTGGGTACCTGAATTTGTGATAAAGCTTCGAGGTCATCGCCTGTCTGCTCTGTCAATTGTCATTTCTTTGAAAAAGACAAAGAGTGTCGATATTTACACCGTCTTATAAAAAGGCTTATACGCGCCCCTATGACAAGTTCATCCATTGAATGAGTCTTGATAACATATTTGATATTTCGATATATTTATCACGCAATTGGATTCAAGCAAAAGTTCAGAAACTTTATTGGTTACTCTTTTTTATCCAAATTTATCAAATATGAATTATGACGTGATAATATTATGACATCAATAATGTTTCTTAAAATATAAATAATCTGTATTTTAATAATTATAGTTCGTAATTACTACCAAAATATATTATGAAAAACATTAAAGATATTAAATATAAGTAATATATTATGCAATTAACATTGTGATAAAAAAATAAAAAAATATGAAAAATCTAAATAAAATTTGATATTTAATATATGAAATAAAATTATTACATATACAGTATATGAATAAAATACATATAATAGGTTTGGAACATGTATTTATTTTGGTATGAAAAGAATTAATAAATCAAATATATGTATCTATGTTAATAAATTTTTTAAAAAATATATTATATTATTATAAATTCTTTTTTCAAGGGTGGCCACAGAGTGCTACGCCCATTTCCCTAGCTAGTGAAATTCTAACCAAATCTATTTTGATATGGGATGTAACTCCTGACAATAAATATGTTTAACAGTTTTATATTTACTTCATGTCTATTTATCATAAAGATCAGCATAGTAAAAAATTATGATCCTTTTTTATCATTTCAACACCAGCCAAGAAAATTAATTAATTTCTCACAAACCTCTAAATCAGAATTGCCTCGCTTCAATAATTAATTATTTAGTAGAATTTTTCCTGGGAAATTTTCATAACTCCTCTTTTATCTTTTATATAGTAATAAATAGTTTGATTATTTATAGTATTTTCATTATTATTTTTCATTCTCTACTCCAATAATTATCAAATAACCATTAACTATATGCAGCCCTGCATTTCACTCCTTATAAATGATATTATACAATGTCAAATACAACTAATTTACATATTATGAAAAAACTATTTTGCACACTTAGAAACACAACTAGTTTATTATCAAAGATGTCTATAAATTTCTTTTTCTTTTGGTTGTATATTATTATTTTTGTTATCGTTATTTTACTGGGTTTTTTGATATTTACATTCTGTGTAATATTTGTAATTCAAGTTCTAAAAAGTACTCTCATTTTATACTGTGAAAAATATTAACTTTTCTCTTTATATAAAATATATATCTTTCACACTGTCCAAAATATTTACATTCTGTGAAATACAAATTGATGAACACAATCTCATATTTTAAACTTACTGAATTTTATAAGTTTTTGTCTTATCATTTTATTAATTATTTACACAGTGTGAAATACAATTATTTTATAGAGTATAAAATATAACTATATACAAATAAATTTAAAGAAGAAAAAGGATTTTTAGAATTTTTTAAATCTCATAAGTAATTAAACTTTCCGTTGTTGAGGTAAAAAATATTTTGTAAAAGTTAGAAGAGAATGGAAGGTAATTTTGCTTTTAGCTTGGTGATAACAAGTCTTCCACGTACTATAACTTGACTGCTTCAGGGTATTTGTAAAAGGCAAACACATGTTCTCACTACAGGTTGGAGTATCTCATTATGCATTTGTCGATATTTGGATCGATTTTATTCATGGAAGATGTGGTTAAAATAATTAGAATATTAGAGATAGGCAGCTTCATAGTCTCCATTAAACAATTGATTTAAATCTCCAGGATATTACTATATAAACTCTTCATGCTTCGCATTTCTAGTCATCCACAAGCATTTCTTTGATCTCTCTAAGATAGACAATTAGTTCCAAAATTTTGGGAAGTAATTTGAGTAGCAAAAATGGCCAACTTTTGGCCTCATCTAGTCTATGCCTTGGCACTATACTTGGCAGCCACCAGTGTGGTTGCCGACCACCATAACACTTATGATTCACCACCAGCACCATACTACAAATCCCCACCAGCTCCATCTTCAGCGCCGTCTGCATCATCACTTCCGCCATACTACAACTCACTTGCTCCATCCCCAGCAGCACTTCCTCCGTATGTCTATAAATCCCCACCATACTACAACTCTCCTGCTCCATCTCCAGCACCATATGCCTATAAGTCTCCACCATACTACAACTCACCTTCTCCATCCCCAGCAGCACTTCCTCCATATGTCTATAAATCACCGCCACCTCCAACGCCGTCACCTCATCCACCATATGTATACAAGTCCCCACCACCTCCCCCATATGCGTACAAATCCCCACCTCCACCATCACCATCCCCCCCACCTCCATATATCTACATGTCACCCCCACCTCCATCACCATTACCTCCACCTCCTTATGTCTACAAGTCCCCACCTCCCCCTTCTCCTTCACCACCTCCTCCCTACGTTTACAAGTCCCCACCTCCTCCTTACATTTACAAATCCCCACCACCACCTTCACCATCTCCACCCCCACCCTACATTTACAAGTCACCACCTCCTCCATCCCCTTCACCTCCACCTCCATACACTTACAAGTCTCCACCGCCACCATCTCCATCACCACCTCCACCTTATTACTATAGTTCACCACCACCACCCACGGCATCGCCTCCTCCTGCATATTTCTACAGCTCTCCTCCTCCTCCTCCCTACTATGACTAAGCAAACCTGCATTCATTACCTGGAGAATACATTTATATATGATAGAAGTACACACACACACACAAAAACATCTCCTTTCTCTTCAATTTCTCCAGTATTCTTGCATTATTGCAGATCATATAAGTTAAAAATAAGCGTCGTTGAATGAAGCATCCACATGGTGGACCTACATATATACAATCACTTTCTCTCAAGACGGCTTCTTAGACTTAGAGCAAGAAGATGCAATATGGATGGCTTCGCAGTGCTTTTAAAGATCTTATTTGATTTGTTGTCTTATATTCATTTATATTATCGCATTTATTGCAGAGTATACTATAATTGTAGTCTTGTCTTCAATAATCATTTTTTTCCTAAATTCAATAAATTTAGGCATAAATTATAAATATAAAAAATCCATGTGAAATTCATCAAAATAATGTTCATAATCATGCATTTCAATAAAAATAAAATAAAATCCCTAGAACTTAAAATTTGGGGAAGTATCAATTTAGTTCAAATCTCACACATTAACTAAGTATTAGCACAATTAAACAAAGAAAACCATTTTAGATTGAAGGAAACTAACATTTTTCACACAAAAGACCAAGGTTGAAGATGATTGAATCTAATATGGATAGAAAAAACTTCACTCCATGAATGGTAAGGAAGACAAGAAATTAAGATATCATAGATGGAGATTTGACAATCAAAATTCACCAATTGTCACGTTATTAATGTGACAATCAATGATATTTGATGATATCATTGATTACATGATCAGTTCATCAGATATGCAGCTTGCTAGATGATCAGCTCGCAGACTTAGACTATATGATTAGTTTACAGAAGCAAAATTCAGTCAGATTTCAGACATTGCAGCTCGTTGAGATGAGCTCTCAGCTACTACAACTAACAAGACGCGAGTCAGACACTGTTAGAATCGTCAGAGTAAAAGTTAGTAAGGCGTATTGTACACGCCTAACCCCATAAGAGATTACAGCACAGATTACGAAAATCTTACCTAACCAGCATGAGTTAGTCGTCTAAACCCATGCTTTAACAGAGTTAACCTGACAAATATTAGGTGCATTAAATATATCATCATTTCATTTTCATTTATTGTATTACTGTAGCACCTCCCATTCTTTATAAATAGGAGAGGATTTTCATTGTAAAAGGGAGATAATCTTTGAGTGCCGTTACTCTGTAAAAGTAGTGAGAGAACAGTAGACGTAGGCAATATTTTGGGCCGAACCACTCTAAAATTCTGTTATCTTGTGTTCTTCCTCTGCCTTTTTTTTTGCTTTTCACCTGTTTCTTGCACCATTTCCATCTCATCTGTAGTTTAGGCCAGAAAGAACCTGATCGACTAATTTCAGACGTCGACAGATAGCCTGTGGTAACTAAATATGGTTGGCTTCTCCCCCCTACGTGTGGGCCGACCCCTACCCTCGTATGGGCCACTTCTTCATTTTCGTGTGGACCTATCCCTCCAGTATAGGAGTTGCTCCTCGAGGCCACATCACCAGGGTCTTATCTCGCTTGGTTCTGGTAGTTCTTTGAGACAGTTCTAGTAATAAAAAAAAAATAATTTCTTTTTTTTTTTTTTTGAAAACAATGTATATAATAAAAGAAATTCACGAAAGTCCTAATAACTACTTGATTCTCTATCTAAAAGTAGGAAATTAGTTATATTAATCTTTTATATTTATATACATATAGATGTATCAATTTACTCATTGCCTGATCATATTTTTTATTTTTAGATTCAATAAAACATTTTCTGAGTATTGATCGCAAATATGAAGACAGTAGCTAACTTGAATCATGAATCATTTTTAAACTTTATGACAATGGTAGTTTAGAAATCTCATTTGATGTCAAATTATGCTTGATATTAATCATATAAAAAAACAACAATAGGTTATGGACAATTTACGATCTTTTGTCACAGAGAACATGGTGGCTGGTGAACTTGCTTGCATCGGTATATAAATATATACAATCTAGAATCTGGCATTAATGTGTAGCACTTATGACAGAAAAAAATAAATAAATAAATAGCTTTTCTTCATTCATTGCAACAAAGAGTACAAATGAATTCAACATTTTAAATTCTTATTCAAAACAAATTAAAAAGAAAAAAAAAAAGAAGGAAAGAAATTATAGATAGCATGCAGATGAACTTATATAGTTATTCTTCATAAATCAATTCAAGAAGCGACCATAAGCTTAGTATCCTGTCGGTGGAGGGGGTGGGTTATAGTAGTGTGGAGGTGGTGGTGATGGCGAAAGTGGCGGCGGTGATTTGTAAATGTAAGGAGGGGGTGGTGAAAATGATGGGGGTGGAGGGGACTTATAGATGTAAGGAGGAGGAAGCGATGGAGAAGGGGGTGGAGGTGACTTGTAGATATAAGGAGGGGGAGGTGATGGAGAAGGTGGTGGAGGGGACTTGTAGACATAAGGAGGGGGAGGCGATGGAGATGGAGGAGGAGGAGAGTTGTAAACATATGGGGGAGGTGGAGATGGTGATGGAGGTGGTGGTGATTTATATACGTAAGGAGGTGGGGGAGACGGGGATGGTGGAGGTGGAGACTTGTTAACATAGGGAGGGGGTGGAGATGGTGATGGAGGTGCTGGTGATTTATATATGTAGGGTGGTGGGGGAGCTGGGGATGGTGGAGGTGGAGATAGGTAGACATAGGGTGGGGGTGGAGATGGTGAAGGAGGTTGTGGAGATTTATATATGTAAGGAGGTGGTGGTGATGGAGATGGTGGAGGTGGGGAATGGTAGACATAGGGAGGGGGAGGAGATGGTGATGGAGGAGGTGGAGATTTGTATACGTATGGCGGCGGTGGTGATGGGGATGATGGAGGTGGAGACTTGTAAACATATGGTGGGGATGGTGATGGAGGAGGTGGAGATTTATATATGTAAGGCGGTGGTGGTGACGGAGATGGTGGAGGTGGGGACTTGTAAACGTAAGAAGGAGGTGGTGATGGTGATGGAGGTGGTGGGGATTTGTAATAATATGGTGGAGGTGGTGATTTTTCTGGAGGGGGTGACTTGTAGTAATAAGGTGGTGGAAGAGAATGTTTTGGTGGTGGTGGAGACTTGTAGTAGTAAGGTGGAGGGGGAGAATGCTTTGGTGGAGGTGGTGACTTATAGTAATAAGGTGGTGGTGGAGACTTATAGTAATAAGGTGGTGTAGGAAGGTGCTTTGGTGGTGGTGGAGACCTATAGTAATAAGGTAGTGGAGGAGATTTGTAGTAGTAGGTTGGAGGGGGAGAAAGCTTGGGTGGAGGTGGTGACTTGTAGTAATAAGGTGGTGGTGGTGAGGTATATGTATAAGGCTTGTAGTCTGCCATAGCGGTAGCTACGAGCAAAAATGCCATAGCAGCAGAAACCAGAAGAGGCCACTGCCTCGGCTGTCCCCAGGTTGCCATTTCGAGCTATTTGTTTTTGGAGTTGCATTGTAGACATGGTTGCTACCCTTTATATACTG
Source organism: Dimocarpus longan (assembly GCA_022984855.1). NCBI lineage: Eukaryota > Viridiplantae > Streptophyta > Magnoliopsida > Sapindales > Sapindaceae > Dimocarpus > Dimocarpus longan. The sequence goes on along the minus strand of CM041023.1, from coordinate 6,004,200 downwards.
ATCTTTCCAATCATTGATGACACATGCATGTTTGCATACTATAGATAACAGCTTGAATTAAATCCTTAAAATATTGTATAGGCTCTCACATCCCTTGAATCCATATTTTCCTTCTTTCAACTAGTAATTGGTGGTTTCCCACTAAGTTCCTGTAATTCTTTAATATAAGACCTTGAACAAGTCAATATTGAATGTTGATTGGTTAGATAGGATCGGGTGCTCACTTTTTATGTTAACCATGAAAGCACTTTCATAACAAACACGACTCAAACGTTTGTCTGCTTTGATAATAATTATAATATTATAATAAGATTCTCAAGAGAATCTGCTTATCAGCGAGGACGTACAGTGTCAATTAGCTACCCATAATCCATTTTTTTTGACACTTTCTTGTTTAGGAAATACGTATGTGTCAGACAGTATTTTTCTTGCAAAGGGTAGATAAATTGCTGTTTTTCAAGGTGTCAATCGTCCATTATAATTTTTCGTTTTTCTTGTTGGTCTTATTAAGGCCAATGCTACTGTGTTTCTATTTCAGATCATGAGCCTTTTTGTTCTGATTGGTCGATCGATGTACATATAAAATGTATCGAAATAGAGTAGAAAGCATAAATATAGTTTAAAAAAAAGAGTAGAAAGCATAAATAAGAGAAGTTTTCAACACAAAGAAAATGCAAAAGTCGGATGACATGACCTCAATTTTTTTTCTCTTATAGGAAAAAAAACCACTATAGTGATTGCTTGCTAACCGCTAGCTCCTATTCTGGCAAAAGGCAAAAATTAGACAAATATTTAAATTTGTGCCAATAATATAAAATGAGATTATTAGTAATGATCTTTAGAAACTAATGATCCTCATACAGAGATAATTATAGAACCAATAACTGCTCTAGCAGTTATTGGTTCCAATTCAAATTTTGTTGATTATTATTTATGATCTGTTTATAAATTAGGGAAAATTCTAAAACCTCTTGAAGTAGTAAATAATCTCAATTTACCCTTTTTTTTAAAAAAATATTAACAAAAAAACCCTTTACCATCAACCAAAAGCGGTTTTCATCCAATTTTTTGGTGGTTTTGTGACTAAATGCGTAAAAGACCATAAAAGGCATACAGGTAGATCAAGTTGGAGAGCTAAAAATGAGTGAGTTCTTGTTCATCAAGGTTGAGGTTGTTTGTATCAAAAGTGACTCATAATTTTTTCCCAATTGAATTTTCTTCATAAAATTCGTGATATTTTTCTCTTGGTGACCTTTCTCCATTATTTTATTTTAATGATAACCTTATCTAGTATATTTTATATACTTGTATGTTCATGTTTTTATTGATTCATTTGATTTGGAACTTATTTACAGATCTAAATTGTATCATTTGTGGTTTATTTTGAATTTAACTTTATCTCAATTTTGTTCCAAATATTGTCACTCACTATTATGTGCCTAATCTAATCTAGTTTATTTGGCTTATTCACTTTGTACAAAACCTTTTTTAAAATCTAGATTAGATATTGTAGTTAGCTGTCATTAATTTTGAATTAGATTTTCATTAATTGGTTTAACTTTTTTTTTTTTTAATATTTAATAGGAATTTTTTTTTTATAAATCTATTTACCCCTCTCGCCTCTATATTTATCTTGATTTTAAATTAACTCTCTACTTTTTTCTATACTATCCCAAATTTGGACATATATGACAACCAATGTTGTAGAAAACGTTAGACACTAGATGGTCGGTAGCCTGGCACCTAACTCTTAGGCCGGCTAGGCGCCCAGCCGAGTCAATCATTAGTTAACAAAGTCAGCATATCTCTTTTACCCATTTCATCAAACACCTTTAAGGCATCCTTCATATCAGCAAAACTACGATACAAATACAACTCCAAAACCATAAGGCAATGTTTGGTACACAAAAAATGGAATGGGATTGGGGTTTATTTTTTCCTATCTTCCCACATTCTATGTTTGGCTCATGTTTAAGGTAGGGAAGGGAATGGATTTTTCATTCCTGGATCGACCTCCATTCTCATTCAGCTTGGAAAATGAAATCACAAACTGAACCATGTTTTTGTCATTTCCCAAATTCATTGGATTCCCATTTTTTTTTTTTTAAATTTTATCCTCTCTCCACAAACTTTGTTTCTTTCTCATGTCCACCACGCTGACCCACCACCACCATAAACCGCTCTTCGCCTCTCTCATCTTTTCTCCATCCAAACGAACCAGCAGCAGCAATAACTACATTCTTTAATTTTTTTTTTTCATCTCACCTTCAATTTATTTATTTATTTTTTATTTTTTTACGATTGTGAACTATGGATTTTGGGTTTTCTAGGTTCATCGAACCCAAAACCAGATGTTTCTTAGTTCATTGATGAACCAATAACCATTATGGTTTCGGGTTCAATCAAAACCCCCCTATTTTGATTTTTTTTTTCTTTTTTTGTTCATTTTTTGATGTTTTGAGGTTGATAATGTTGTTTTTGTAGGAGATGATGATGTTGATGAATTGAATTGATGATATTGATGAACTGTGGGTTGATAATGTTGAAGACATTGGGTTCAACTATGATTATTTTTTAATTTTTTTTTTCAGATTTTTTACAAAATTAATTTTATATAATCAAAATTTTAAATTAATTTTATTTCAATCTAGTCCTAAGTTATACCAGACATGATATGACATAATTTTCAATCTAATTTCAAATTCTACCAAATAGAGGACAATATTTTTCCAATCCAATCCAAGTAATTCTATTTCATTTTAATCTCGTATACCAATCGGAACCTAATTGAATAGAGAATGAAAGAAGATGGTTACAACTTACATCCGAAGACAGAGGAGTCATCAAATTCATGATCAACTCAATCTAAAGCAGTAACAATAACTCTCAACGCTCAATTTCAACAAAGCCCGTTGCAAAGTGTAGAGACATGATTAAATAAAATGGGAATGGATTGTTAGGATTTTCTCACTATAAGAAATCAGCAACAAGACAATGTTTAGATGGCAACATGTGCATGCTTCATGCTGTCATAATCATCTAACACAACACACAAAAACAGTGTCTTACAAAAGCTACGTATGACAACTCGCAATTTACGTTACAAATGATAGGAAACGTATAACAACTTTTTTTACCAACAATGTTGCTATGTACAACATTTATTCCTCAATAATGTTACTAAATAAACCATTTTTAATTATTTTTCAATTTTAAAAAAAGAAAAATATAAAAACCAAACTAAAAATCTTTAAAAACTCTCATTTGGTGCCCAAAAAACTCTCATTCTCACCAAACACTCAGTGTCAACCCTCACCTTCACCTTCACCTTCCACCTACCCTCTTCACTCTCACTTGTTGCCAATCGGCCTTTCGCCATCATGCCTCCTCCTCCTCCAAAGTTGCCATGTGTTGACGATGATGAATAGTACTGTGACGCCGACTCTGCCGTTACAGAAGGCGTTAGACACGTTGCCACTGCCTCTATACCTAATAAGTGACATTTTCTTCACGCTCTTCTTACCGGTGGTGTATTTGAAGGGAAAAACAACAATTGTTTTTATGAAAAATATGAATTTTTCGGAACACTGAGTTTTAAAATTTTTAGAAAACTCAAGAAACTCTAGATCCATAAAACAATGAAATAAAATAATACAAGAAAAAATAAAAATAAGATTTTTACCTTATGTATTGATCTCTGTAGATTGCTTACCACATAGCATTCCTTGATATGTCTCTACACCAAGAAACAAGTGAGTGGGCATAATTATATAGAATTGTACTCACTTTCTATTGATTTCTTTTCTAAAAAGAATCAACAATATATATTTAAGATGTGAGTATTTGTTTTTGGTTATACAGAGAAGAAAGATACATATTCTTCTTCTCTATATTATGCTGTAGAAAACTTTTTTCTTTTTCTGTTTCAAAGAACGTACAACAAAACAAAAAAAAAAAACCTTCTATTAGGAAAAGAAAACTATTTCTTTTTTATTTATAAGCAACTACTTAGGGTTTTAATTAATCAAATTAACATCAAACCCCAAATTTATTAAAATTAAACTTTTGCCTATATAACATAATTAATTTAAAATTAATTCATGTTATATTTTAAAATTAAACTTGTGACCTGTAATTAATTCATAATTAATTTATACCCTGTCACAACTGAGAATCAAATTGAAAACCTCTTATAAAATT